>OY856186.1:129462339-129581397 GCA_963693315.1 Diogma glabrata
TCAACGCCATCATCGGATCAATTGCGGGGGCATTCTGAACCGGAGCATCCTCCAGCTCTATTTCTACCTCTGTGCTTTCACCTGCTTCTTCTAAAATTTTACGCAGCCGGAATGCAAGTTCTGCCTTCGTTCCGTGGATTGGAGCATTCCTTTTCCTCAACTCGTCCTTTAGCTGGGTCTGGCTGAGATCACTAATATTTACTGTTTTGACCATTGTTTCAATAATCCCACTTCTGACACCACTGTAACGACTCTTCGTTGGTTCTTTTAGATTATTGAACAAACACGACAGTAAAAGACAGATCTTTAGTTAACAGAATCTCAAACTTTATTTGTCATCAAATTACAGCAGCTTCCGTTTTTCCTTACAATAAATTCCAGGGTCTCCAATTTATGTACACTAAACTTCACCGCTTTTCCACAATTTGAATCAATAATATTCGGAATGGTAAAATCTGTATTTACTATTCCACTAAGTTCAGATTCTTTCTCTATTAGTACCCAGGCTCAGATACCACCGATTATTCCTTAACTTGCGAATATTTATAAACACTTTTAATTGCAAAAGTAAAACTGACTATCTGATATTTTTGTTTGCTTATTTATATCGAAAAATAAATGAATCGAAACTTCTATAATCCACTAGAAATCAATACTACGTAGTCCGTACATCTGAAATAGGCCACACCTGTTTTCATTCATACTTGCATTTGTATTAGCGAACTCAAATTTAATTTATGCAAAATGTATTAGGTAACTCCTTTTAATTCATTAATGTAAACATTTGTATAACAAATTTAATTTACATTAATTTATGCAATACAATTTGCAATACAAGTAAAAGATTGAAAAAGGAGTTAACTTTCAATTCATGAATGAGTAAATAAAATTAACCCATTCTGGACGAAGTTTATTACAATATATATATATATATATATATATATATATATATTTATATATATATATATATATATATATATATATATATATATATATATATATATATATATATATATATATATATATATATATATATATATATATATATATATATATATTTACATATATATATATATATATATATATATATATATATATATATATATATATATATATATATATATATATATATATATTTTTTTTTTTAACGGCGTTCATGCTCCATGTAGGAGCGTTGCCAGGCTAATCAGCTTCGAATATTCACTACGGTCATTCGCAACAGCGACATAATTACCATGGCAGCCGATTTTTTTAAGGTCGTTTATTACGTCAGTCTCCCATTGTAGTCGTGGTCTACCTCGCGGTCGCCCACTCCCTGGGTACTAACGTACATTTTTCTAATCATTCCAGACTGTGAATCGGCTCGTAGAACATGCCCAAACCAAGCAATCCTATTAGAACGGATACAACCTATTATATCAGGACCCTCAAGAAGGTCTCTGATCTCAAAGTTATATCGGGTTCTATACTCTCCATCGTCTGTCTTAAGTGGACCAAAAATGTAGCGTAGGATCTTACGCTCAAATACAGATAAATGCGATTCGTCATTTTGTGTAAGGGTCCACGTTTGTGACCCATACATCACAACCGGTCTAATCAATGTCTTGTATAACTTGAGCTTGGTGTTAGTTGATACATACGGAGATCCAAGGAGAGGTTTGATTGAGTAGAAAGTTCGATTACCTGCAGCGATTCGAGCTTTTATACCTGTAAGTATGCTGTTGTTTGAGTCAAGCATTGATTCCAAATATTTAAAAGATTCAACTCCCTCAATTCGTTCATCGCCGCACATCAAATCTTTCTTCTCAGACTCTCTTGAAACATTCATATGTTTGGTTTTATTGTAGTTAATTTGAAGACCAATTTTTCTAGCTCCACTCTCAAGCGACTTAAAAGTCTCACTCATAACAGCTTCACTTCGGCCGAGGATGACAACATCATCAGCGTATGCAATCATCTGTACTGAGTTTCTTGACAAGATATTGTTGTTAGTCGGTAGTTTCTTTTGACGGCACACATATTCTGCATAAAACATATTACACGATATATATAATAAGTAAATAATGAACAACCGATAATAGAATTTTCTATAGGGTGTAACATGATCAGTTAATTTTAAATCATATATATATCGAATGCAAGAATTAAAACATACATTAAGTCGTAATTATTTATTTTCTAAATTAACTTTTGGTAAATCTAAACGACTATTAATCTAATTGTTCCTAAGTGTCAATATAGTATATGTTCTGATAATATTCTAGTTGATGGTACTTTGTTATGGAATGAATTGCCATATGAACTTAAAAAACCATGTAACCATAATCAATTTAAAAAACTTTTAAGAACACATTTGGAAATCACCCAACCCAAACTTTTATAAGATGAAATTTTATAATATAATATATAAATTTAAATTTATAAAAGCATAAATAAATAAATGTTTCATAAATAATAAATAAACAATACATAAATTATTATTTTAATTAATTTAATATAATATATCTTTATTTTTTTTTTTTTTTTTTTATACCTAATCAAATTTATTTTTTGTTAATAATTGTTTTTTTTTTTTAAATAAAAATTACATACTTAGAAAGGGCCCTACAGTTGTTTGTAACTTCTGAGAGGAGTACCCTACTTGTAATTTATTATGTATAATTAAATAAATAAATAAATAAATATTCCAAGGCTAAATTAAAAAGTATAGGAGAGATAGCATCACCTTGTCTTAACCCGGAGTCGACTTTAAAAAACCTTGATATTTCGTTCTCTACTCGTACACAGCATTGAGAGTTCTGTACTGTCATTTTGCATAGTGATACCAATTTACCAGGAATTCCCATTGACACCAGAGCAGACCATAGAGTCTCTCGTTCGAGAGAGTCGTAGGCCTGCCTGAAATCAATGAAGAGTTGGTGCACTGGTATGTTGAACTCTCGGCACTTTTCCAAAATCATCCTTATCGAGAAAAGTGCATCGGTGGTACCTCGGCCCCGCCGGAAGCCACACTGATATTCTCCAAACAGTTGTTCAGCAAAAGGATTGATTTTGGATAGCAAAATGTAAGAAAAGATCTTATATGCTGTGCAGAGTAGAGCGATTCCTCTGTAGTTTGCACATTGTAGGCGATTACCTTTTTTATGGGTTGGTATCAGCATAGCTGTGTTCCAGTCCTGTGGCATGGCTTCAGTCCTCCATATCATTTGAACAAGTTCAAACAATCTTAAGAATAGAGTTTCACCACCATGTACAATCATTTCGGATGTTATATCGTCGATACCAGGTGCTTTATTGCATTTTAATTTTGACAGCGCCGCATCGAATTCCTCTTTGGTGGGTTCGTCTACATGTACCTTTGACGCACGAATAAGCTTTGCTCGTCGCCCGACTTGTTTCTGGTCACTTAAGTTGAGAAGATTCTCAAAATAAGCGGCCCAAGTATCTAAAATATTTTTAAGGTCTACTTGTAGCTCCCCATCTTCGTTTTGAATAGCAGTCGATCTAGTTTGAGGGCCCTTCTTTAAGGTTTTAACCTGTTGAAAGAAGTTACGCGATTGATGTTCCTTATTGAAGCTTTCAATCTCCTCACACTTTCTCTTCCACCATTCTCTCTTCGTTCGTCTACATAACTTTGTAACGGCTTGTCTTGACACTTTATAGTTCTCCTTCGTGGACCTGGTGTTGCGTCCTTGCAGACATTTCAGATAGCAATCTCTTTTGTATTGAATAGCGTCAAGACATGCTTGATCCATCCATGGCTTCTGGGAGTGGTTTTGTGGTCGTCCAAGTATTCCCTCAGCAGCGCTTAAAACAGCATCTTTGAGCAAATACCATGACTTATCGACGTCTCCATTAATGGTTTCTGATTTCTCCAATGTTTCGGCAATATGGTTTTGATATTTCTCTTCTGTTTCTGCATTCTTTAGTGATGAGATGTTAAATCGTTTCCGTTGATTGAATTTCGGAATGCTTGGGTTTGGGAAGTGGAACCTTATTTTAGCACATACAAGAAAGTGGTCACTTCCAATGTATGCACCTCTAAAGGATCGCACATCCAGAACACTCGAAAAGAAACGTACTGTAACTAGCACGTGATCAATTTGATTTCGAGTGTTTCCATTCGGTGAGACCCATGTCTGCTTATGAATCGATCGGTGCGGAAAGAAAGTACTGGCAATTCTCAAATTATTTGATAATGCAAACTCAGCCATTCTCTCACCATTATCATTCGAATTCAAATGCTGACTGTTGGGGCCCACCACATTTCCATAAGAGATATCTCTTCCAACCTACCCATTAAAGTCACCAAGAACCATAGTGAAGTCGCGTGTTGGTGTTTGTTTCATAACCTCTTCCAGTGCTATGTAGAAATTATCCTTCTCGTCGACGGTCTTAGCTTCAGTAGGTGCATGCACGGCAATAAGAGAAGTATTGTTATATGTACCACGTACACGTAGGTAGCAAATCCTCTCACTGACCGGGATGAATTTCATCACGGCTTCTTGTATGCGTGCACCAACAAGAAAGCCAGTTCCAAATTCTCTTCGAGAAGGATGACCACTACAGTATAGAGAGTGACTATCCAAATCTTGTTTTCCGATTATTGGCTGTCTGATTTCTTGCAGAGCTATGATATCCATCCCATACCTCTCAGCCTCTGTTTCTAGACTTATAAGAGCATCAGGAGCGCTCAGGCTGCGAACGTTCCACGTTCCGATTCGGTAGTCTGGTCCTTTTTCACGTCCAGGTAAAATTCTGTTTTTGTCCGGGTCTGTTTTTCTTTTCTGATTTCCAAATTTAACAAATAATTTTTTTTCCGGGGTTAGGGTGTTAACCATAGGCCCAACCCAAATTGTCGTAAATGGGTCCGTTCTGCATCTTAAGGTTACCAGAAACACCTTTTGACACGTTTATATAGCGAGCCGCTTGATCCAAGACAGACGCCCGCTTCAAGCCGCCCCTAACGTGGAGAACAGACGCTTGAGTCGCATTGGTTTTAAGGCGCCAATTCGCCATGATGTACCATGATTGACTAAGCAGTTTTTACCCTGCTTGTCTCCGGTACACCAACCTAATTCTGTCAGCATTAACCAGGCAGCACGGCGTGGACGTCGAATTTCGGATTTCGCTATATATATATATATATATATATATATATATATATATATATATATATATATATATATATATATATATATATATATATATATATATATATATATATATATATATATATATATATATATATATAATATATATATATATATATATATATATTATATATATATATATATATATATATATATATATATATATATATATATATATATATATATATATATATATATATATATATATATATATATATATATATATAATATATATATATAATATATATATATATATATATATATATATATATATATATATATATATATATATATATATGTATATATATATATATATATATATATATATATATATATATATATATATATATATATATATATATATATATATATATATATATATATATATATATATATACATATATATATATATATATATATATATATATATATATATATATATATATATGTTCAGGAATACTACGCACAGATCTTCAATCATTTTGCTATATTGGGCAGGAAATATCATCAACCATGTGCGATTTATATTTTTTCCTATAATGTTCTTGTAGATGAAGAGCAGTAAGCGGTCAGCCTGATTTCAAACAAAGCCCGAACTTAGTTTGGAGGTGACGTGCTGCACGTGTCATTGATGAATGATGCATACATCCCAGTGCTGCTTCATTGTAGCACGCTAAAACTGAAATGTTGCCTTTATTGAAGTACTTTCTAGCTAACGTATTTGACTGATTGACGTATATACCGTATTCCAAGTTTATGTGCGATCTGTATGTTCTTAATAGCAAAGGATTATTATGGAGCAACCATCCATGTTTAACCCATTACCGGCCGCACCTAGTTTCGCTTGTAGGAAATGACTGTAACTTATGTATATTATCAATATAGTCACAATTAAGGGAAATGTGCAAAAAATTGGACAAAAAAAATTTAGGTACCCGTTTTCTAGAAAGTTGCATTCGCGCAACCGCAAGCCTGTAGGAGACAAAACAAATACAATATTTTAAAAATAACAAATAACATTTTAATTCAGAAATGTTTTTAAAATAATAAAAAAAATTAGCAATATAGGAACTTTTGAATTCAATATCACATTAAATCAGACTTAGAGTTATGCATGTTTAGGGTAACTATTCATGCAATCTGTATGCAATGCTACAGAACATTTGGAACAAACATAATATGTTGTGATTTGCAAACTACACAGCGCTTCCTTTTATCAGTCTTTTTTGAAGTGTGTATTTGTCCAGGGTGACCAGCAGCAGCCATTGAAAATGCACTTTTTCTTCCAGGTTGACTAGACTTTGCAGATGTTGAACTTTTAAGAAAACACACCGCCACTTCTCTTCGAAAATCCAGTAGAGACTTATGGTCATTCTTATGGACGATGTTCCATATCCTCCAAGCATTATTTAGAGAAACATCCAAAAAATTTGTGAAAATAGGCCACCACCATTTTTTGCCACGAATTCTACTCCTATAAGTTGACACGAAATTATCTGCAAGATCTACTCCTCCCATATGAGCATTGTATTGTTGGAAAGCGTAGGACTGAGGGACTGCAATTCTACGTTTCTTCTCTTTGGAAAACCTCTGTATGTTTTTTATTGGTTCTATTTCGTGTACATTTGTAGCAAGAGTTACTACAGCACTAACTTTCCAACGCATAACACTCAGCTCATTTGTTTCTTCAAACCAGTAGTCTAAGTAACCTCTATCTAATTTATTAAAACCTTTATTTGGTTTCAACTTACTGATGCTTCGTAGCCTGTTGTCGCGTATGGTGCCAGAAGCAAAGAACTTTAATTTACTAAGATGAACCATCAGTGGAAGAGATGTAAAAAAATTATCAAAAAAGACAACATGATTTGAAGGCTCCTTGACTATCTGTAACAGTTCCATTACTACATTTCCTCCAAGGCCCAAATTATTGGTTGTTGAAGAAGTTTGTGATTTTCCAGTGTACAGGTTAAATGCGTAAATATATCCAGTTGAAGAAGCAAGTGTCCATGATTTGTAGCCAAATTTGATTGGTTTACCAAGCATAAACATTTTACATGAATGCCGTCCCCTATAGGGTATCATTTGTTCATCGATACTGAGGTTGTGATGCAGAACTCCAAATTGTTGGAACTTTTCATTCAAACGAGATGTAAAAGGTCTAACTTTAAATAACTTATCCTTCATATCGATTTCATCGTTATTTGCAAAGTGCAAGTTTCTTTTTATATCTTTAAATGTTTTTCGTGATAAACATGTTCGAATAATTGGAATAGCAATATCCTCATCTAATGAAAAATACATATCTTGGGAAGGCAATTTATGGTAGCCAGTGAGAAGGATAAACCCAATAAATGTTCTCATTCCATTAATATCAGTCAAAAAGTCTTGGCGATTATTTTGATGAGCATAGAGGTTAGTTTGGTCAACCATCAAGGTCAAAATATCTAAATCAAAAAACAATTCAAAAATGTCAGTACAGCTTTTTCCAGCTAACTTTTCTTCTAAGTCATCCATAGCTGCTTGTTCAATATTATTTGGCTTATTGGAATATCGTGGATGCACTTGCCTCCATGTAAGAGCTCTTAGATCTAATGGAACAGTTTCAGGCGACGAAGGCAATGATATTGCAAGAGCATCAGATTCACTTCCAACAATTGCACAGCTCTCACCCATGCAATCAGCAGTCGATCCACATTTTATTAGGAACAATTCTTCAACCATCGGTTCACTTCCGAAATGAAATTCTAGTTGTCCAGCCGTATCGACTACTCCTTCAAATAATATTGTTTGATCATGGCATATATTGTCATCAAATTCTTCCGTGTCACTTATGACTGCAGTATCGGGTGGTAAAATGACTAGATCCGCTTCTCCATCTTCCTCGTCATCTGTCCAATTCGCCATGATCCAGTCAGCTGCTTCCTGGTATGATTTAAATTGCCGTTGCGTCATATTTATTTAAAAAATATCCGATCCTGGAATCAAAATGAAAAGAAATTATTGAAAATACTGGAACTGGCTGCGGTTGCGTTTGCGCAACAGTTTAAATTTTGACATTTTTTTAATAAAACCTACAAATCTTAAGAAATATTATTCACTTTTTCGCATCATGGGTATCTAAGTAAGAATATTGTACAGTTTAATCTGAATAAAATTAAATATTTTTTAATGAGAATAGATAAATAAAAAATGCTTACAGGATTGACAAATCTCCATATAAAAAATTAAATTTGAATCCACTTTCCGGCTGCGGTTGCGCAAGCGCAACTTTCGTTTTTATTTGATCACTGATCCTATAAAAATCAAAAATTTTCAATTATTTTATAGTTTTTATGCGATTTAAACTATATTGAATGATTTATATGACATAAAATACATGGGAATGATATTTATATCAATAAATCAACAGAATAAAAACATTGACTTACCTCGATTTTTTTGGCACCAACTTTGACATTTAATTACAAGTAACCCTATAAACACATATAACATTTTACACTGTAAAAAATTCAGAAATATGTTTAATTCTAGTAATCAACTATAGATTTTAGCTATAATAAAATAAATTCGTGTATATTGGCGATTAAATTTCTTGTTGCGCGAATGCAACCGGAGCCGATAATGGGTTAAGGAACTATTTCCATGTTCCCGCTTCGCATATCTATATGTTGTTACCTTACCGCCATCTGCTGCGGCTCTTCTTTTATATAAAGGATATTCATCGTTTCATGTAACTGAAGTTCCTGTAATTTCCTGTAATTTCCTAAAGCTTACATGTATTTTGTATGGAAAATCTTCAAACGACCGCAAAAATTTTCTTTTCATGTGTGTTCCATGAATAAATCAGGAAAATCCGACTGGTGATTAAGAAACTAGAGGCTAGTTAGGCTAGAAACTAGAATTTATACTAGAACAAAAGTCTGTTTTTAAATCCGTTACAACGGCCGTTTGGATATTAATATTTTTAAAAACTATAGAAATTTAGAATCTTTGAAATCTTTTATATCAATTTCTTATAAAAATTAGACATCTGCAGTTCGAGGTTTCTGAGTAAGCGGCTCCAACAAAAAAGCTTGTAAAACACAAAATGCGTTTGAATCAACCGGCACTCTCACGGTCGCATTTTTAGAGCCAGATCAATCAACTCTTTTAAAAATGTGTGTTTTACGAATATCATGAACAAGTTCGTAAATCAGCAAAATCCAACATGGTTAAGAGACTAGAGGCTTTATACTAGAAAAAAATTGTTTTTTTAAATCCGTTATAACGGCCGTTTGGATACTAATATTTCTAAAAACTTCATAAATTAGAATCTGTGAAAATATTTTTATCCGTTTCTTATAAGTTAGAGGTTTTTGACTTGTCGGCTTCAACAAAAAAGTTTGCAACAATTCCCAAGAGTAACTATTGGTAAAAAAGTCCAGCGGCAGGCATATCCACTAGAAATAGGTAGATTTCGGGGTCAGACAGTTTTGTGTACAAATAAAATTAGATGTGTCAAATTAGTTTAAATAAATAATTTAAGTAGAAACAGAATTATTCAAAAAAATTATGAAACCAAATTAAATACATTATCCGAAACAAATTCATCAATGCAATTTCGGAACAGTTTTATTTAAGTTAGTTAAAACTACTTTTAATAACATATTAAATCCACCAAAGATCAAATAAACGTCCAACAAAGATCAAATGAACTACGTCACAACTACAATTATACCATCACACATAATTTATAATCAAACATCATCAAACAATTTTAATTCAAAATCATCTGTTTTGTTGTATTTTTTTGTTCTTATTTAATCTTTTTTCAGACGGTTTACTTAGTGAAAAAAATACAAACAAAAGATAATTTGATAATTTTCCTATGGTATTAAAAGGCTTGAGATTTGTCCTTCAATAGGTGCATTTTACTGCTAATAAAACTGAAACCTCTTGTGTTAGAAAGCTGAAATTTGTTGAGGTTACACAATAAAAATTTGCTTAAAAGTTAAGATAAATTTAAATAACATAAACTCAAAAATGATTAGAGCATTGCCTTTTGCGTTTGTTTTCATTTCAAAAGCCCCAGAGCCTCAACCTCTGAACTTAAACAATTTGTTTTTTAAGTTTTGGATAGATTTATGTTGATAGCTACGTGTGCAAAAGTTTTCATTTTTGAGCCTGGTCATTTGCATCTAAATTTAGGAGAACAAAGTTTAGTAAATTTTTAAAACAGCTGATTTTTCAAGAACCTGGAACACCAAGGTTGTCATTTGTCAAACAATGAGAAATATGAAGAAATATGAGAAAGAAAGAAATATGTTCAAATATTCAATATATGTAAATTGATATGTAAAAAAATTTTAATACAAACGGAAGTTATAGCGCCCTAGATTATTCGACTTTTTAGGCTCTAGCCGCTTAACCGGTGAACGGATAAGGGCAGTTCGCGAGCCTGTCCAAGAGATTATTTGCCGCAACATACACAAAAAGTTTTTTTGATGTATGTAAAAAATTGCGGCCGCGAGAGTGCCGCTAAATTCCGTTATATCTCTTATCGTTATATATATAATTTTTTTTGTTTTTTGTTTTTTGTTTTATTTTTTGCTTTATTTAAACATTTCATGTTACAAAAATGCATAGCCTTGAATAGTAACAATCAATTCAAATTAAAATCAACAAAACAGAAGTACAATTAGTAAGTTAGATTAAAATAATAAAAATAGTATAGTTAGATTAAACAAAATATGATTAAAATATAATAGAAAATTACTGTTAAGAAAAGTATTTATGAAAACAAAAGTATAATCTCAACATTCAGAAAAAATTAAAGAAGTCGTACATTAATTTTGAATTTTGTTAAAGGTGTTTCCATCTTTAACGGAGTAGGAAGTGCATTAAAATCAGTCAAGCCAGAAAACAAAACCGAACTTCTACCTACATATAGTTTTCTGAAATCAATAAAGAACTCCGCATTTTTACGTGTTGGAAAATGGTGGATCTCATTAGCTCTTCTTAATATAATATTATTTTTAATAAGATTATTTTTTAGTTTAAATATATATAAATATTAATGTTTCTGATTTACATATTTTTCTAAAAGGAATTATTTTATGGTCGTATAATTTTATTGTTGGATGTAAGTTCGGCAGGAACCTAATGGTTTTTATTATTCTATTTCGAAGCATTTCTAAACAGTAAATCCTTGATTGTGTAGCAGAATTCCATATGGGATTTAGATAAATCAAATGCGAAACAAAATGGGCATGATAAATTGACCATAGCGTATTTGGGCTCACCAAATGACGAATTCTTTTCACAGCAAATATTAAAGGTGAAACTTTTTTTTGTGATGTTTTGAATGTGTTTCTCCCAATTTAATTTAAAATCAATTGTTAGGCCAAGGTAATTGTAAACTTCAACAGATTCAGTTACATTATTATGAAGCATAGGTAAATTATTAATTAAATCAGAACATTTAAATAGCATGAATTTTGTTTTATTTATATTTATGTTTAAACGAATTGAATAGAACCATGAATCTAATTTCAAAAGATCTTCCTGAATAGCTGGAATCAAGTCAGTATGATTTTTGCAGGCATACACGAACGCAGAATCGTCTGCATAGCATTATGCTTTTCCTTTAAGAGCAAGATCAAACACGCCATTAATCATTATATTAAATAAAATTGGTCCCAAAATAGAACCTTGAGGGACACCAGATTTAATAAGCTTCAAGTCACTTTTTGTACCTCCAATTTGAACAAATTGAATACGAAATTACTTAAATATGATCGAAAAATGCTAATATCTAGCTTTTTTATTCCTAAATCAAATAAGCATTAAAGCAATAATTCATGATCAATGGAATCAAAAGCTTTAGATGTATCAACAAAAAGCAATGCAACATAAAGACCATTACTAATATTTTTTTGTACAAAATTTATCATATGAACACAAGCAGTTAAAGTGCTTGACCGATGTAAAACCAAATTGCTACGGCAGAATAATTTCATTGGCAGTTAAAAAAGTTTCAAGACGAGCTAACAAAACTTTTTCAAATATTTTTGAAACACTGTTCAAAATTGAAATTGGTCTATAATTTGACATATTTGTTTTTTTCGTCTCCGTTTATCATATATAGTCGTTTGGCACCAAAGTTTTTCCGAAATTCCGAGATCAGACACATTGCAATAGGTAGATTTTTATATGAAATCTACCTAAAACCTTATAACAGTCAATGAAAAAAATAAAAAGATTTGAATAGAAAAAATTAATTTTTTTTTCTTAGAAATAAACTATTTTGATATTTTGCAGTAATTGCACGACATATGATAGAGAGTAGGTTTGGCGTGTGTTTTTCGTAAAGTGTAATAAATTGTCACACATATGTTCTGTGGTAGATTTGATATTTGTTTGTTGCGAAATTGGATAGATGTTGTTTTGTTTTGCTTATGTAGCTAATTTTCTTTTTAAAATTTGTTCGATATCTGTTTGTAATTAGTTTGTTTTGTTTAAACTAATCTGATACATCAGATTCTACTTGTACACAAAACTGTCTGATCTCGAAATCTACCTATTTCTAGCGGACATCTTGCCGCTCGGACTTTTTCTGTTCAAGGATCAAAAAACATTAGATACAATCAGTTTTTCGCCTATAACTATTTTAGTTTTGATTTTACAAAAAAAATTAATCAAGAAAAAGTTGAAGATCTTAAAAAAATACATCGAATTTTTTCTTTGTTTAGGCAAAAAAAAAATTGTTAAGCTTGAAAAAGAAAATCTTTTACAGTCGAATTTTACAGAAATAAGATTAACGATTTAACTTTTTAATGATTTAACTAATATCGTTCGTTTTTTGCCTATAACTATTTCAGTTTTGATTTTATAAAAAAAATTATGTATTTATATTTTATTTTATTTCTTATATTATAAATTTATGTATTTCATCTTAAAATTTTAAACGATTACTATTCGTATTAAAGATAGTTAAATCAAAATATTTACACACATAATTTTAATTGGTTATTTTGTTTTATTCCTAGAACTTTAAATTAAATAATATGGCTATCAAACTATGTTATTATCAACAACCGACAATGTGATGAAGTCTATTAAATCTAAAATTAATATGATTGTTTTTTTTTTGTTACAATAAATAATAAAATAAAAGGTTTAGTATAATTTTCGTTTTATGGGTAATGAAGTAGATTTTATTTCAATTTCTTGTAGTAAATATTTGTAACTATAAAAAATCGCTGGATTTATTACCGTTTTCCAGATAACTTAATGTACATAAAAATTGTTGTGGTTTAGTTTGTTTACGACAACAAAATAACAAAAAATTGTAAGTATTTGGAATTTTTTAATGTTGCTTTGATTCTTGAATGATTAATTAACAATTGGTTTTTGGTTATTCTTGAACATATTTCAACATTTTTGGTTAACCATTGCCAGAAAAGTCAGCAGAATGAATGCTTTGCGATAGTCAGTGTTTAAAGTACTAGCAATAAATCCAGTTTAAGCTTAATTACTTATGGTTTATGCTAGCCAACACTTGTGAAAAAATTATCTCCAGGTTCACAAAAAAATGTGTTACAAGAAAACAATGACTTTTAATGTCAGATTTAGCCTCAGACAAATTCATACAACTTCTTGCAAAAAATGGTAGATAATTTACTTTGACAAATAAATACTAACAAGCCTATTCGTCCATAGCATATTCCTCCAACTATTCTTTAAACAATTGAGTTCACATTCACAACAAGGTAGCCAGTTTTAATTGTCTTTGTTGGGCTAGTAAGCTCCCTCTGTAGCCATTCATTTATAATATCTAGTCTATAATTCATTTTTCTGCCTACTTAATTTAGGTGTTTAAAAAATCATCAACACAATACAGAAGGAATGTAAATCTAAAAATATGAAGGGGCTGAAATCTCAAGCTCTGAGATATCAATTCTTCGGTCTGGGTTAAGGATTTTGATATAGTTTTCGGCAAAAAACTTGTATAAGGACAACGTTTTCAGTTTTGGGCAACGATGTTTATCAAAAAGAAAACTTTTTGTTAAGTTACAAGTATTTTTTATCTCTGTTTAGAAATTTATTACAAAACTAACACGAAACATTAATACGCCGCCGAAAAATTAGAACAGATCATAAATTAATATAACTTAGTGAAAAGATGATACACCCAGCAAACTACTCAAAAACCTCTCCATTTAGCGTTTCAAGAAAATATTAAAAAATCAAAAATTCATATTTCTTTCAAAATTCCAAAAATATTGTAAAAATTATAATAAAATCAAAAATTTAAACTTTTTTTCAAAGTTCTAAAAATATTCCAAAAATTATTCCAAAATCAAAGATTGAAACTTTTTTCAACATTCTAAATATGTAAGTATATTGCAAAAATTATAACAAAATAAAATATTGAAACGGTTTCCAATATTCTTAAAATATTGCAAAAATTATAACAAAATCAATAATACAAATTTTTTTTTCAAAATTCCAAAAATTATAATAAAATCAATAATTCAATTTTTTTCAAAATTTTTCAAAGATTGCAAAAATTCATAATTCGAACAGGAAAATTGTTCTATAGCAGAAATATGTATAACAACATAGAAGATTTTCAAAGAAACATAATATACATTTTTGACATGTTTTAAAAACAATGTACGTTAAGGAGGGGGGATTGGTTTTAAAATTATTTTTTTTGCATTTATTCATTTGTTTGCATTTAATAGTAATAATTATGCACATTTTGTAAATTTTTCAAGTATAATTTATTTATTTCTTGTAACACATAATAAAATTACATTAAATTGTTTTTAATAATAAAAGACTTTTTTTAACCATTAATATTTATTATAAAATAAAATATACATATTCTTAAAATAACGTTTTACTGTTTATTTATACATTTCCTTTGCTTCACAGTATTTTTATTTATTATTCTCAAAAAAAACTATAATTAAATTATATAAAATAAATATTCACCTGGTGTTAAGATAACGCTCACTAATAAATTTGTTGAAATCCTTCTGCTAATCGCAAAAGGAGAAGTGATTTTTATATTTGATATCGCTCATAATATCTCCCATAATTCGCTTTCTTTCAGAGCATTTATCTTTTAACACCAGATGGCAGCAAATTTATAAAATAAATTGAATTAAATGTTAAATGAGTAATGAATTCCCACATTGTTAATGTGGTAATTCATTGTGAATTGCCAAAGTTTTGACATAATTAAGTATATAATCTGTTAAAGCAAAATACTTGTGTTCTCAACTGTATAAATCAAATAGTTACAGTTGCATTATTCGCTTAAAATCTATTCGCCACATACTTTTGCTTTGTCATTTCCTCCTTCTTTGTATTTCTCTTTCCGTTGTTTCTCTCATTTTTTTATTATTGTACGAAGAACTCCTGTTGCATAAACACGTAATTTTTTTGTTTGTATATTAGAAGTGAATACAATATTTTCTAAAACATAAAATATAAATTGTGTCTTTAGTATAAATTAAACATATGAACTTGTGTTTTGAGTGAAATTAAAATTATAAAATACAGAAAACAAAAAAAACTAAGTTCGAAATTTCTTAATAAAATAATAAACATTTTTTGGTCAATCGACGCCGGATTTTGAAGCCATTTTGTGTAATAATACAATGAAATGATCTTATGTCCACAATAATTTATACGAAGATTACAGTGCTAACATATGACGCACAAAAGGCAATAAATATTAACCATATTGTTATATTAGACTGAGTTGATGTTAATGGATGATCAACTCAAACTAAAACAAAGAAATAAAATAATTTCACAGGAATGATATTGATGTTAATGGATGATCAACTCAAACTAAAACAAACAAATTAAATAATTTCACAGGTAATAAAGTTTATTGCATAGCTTCTCAACGTATATTATTAAATTTTAGTAAATTAGTAAAAACAATTAATTAACTTTATCACTGTAAGGATATATCGATCAATTATATATTATTTTGAAGTCTAGTTATTGAAAAATATTTCAATATGCCCGGTGACAGTACGGAATCGGTTGGTGATGAAACAAATACCTTAGCCGAAATTGTTAAAAGTTTGAAACGGGAGCGCGGTGGGTATAAAGGTCGCATCACTTATTTTAAAAATAAATTTTTTAACGGTGATTATAAAACCACAAACGAGCTAAATACGCTTTTACGTTACGTTCGTGAAATTTATCCAAAATACGATAAAAGTCAATCAAAATTGGAAGAGTTAGCATATGATGGCACCACTGCCGAAGAACGGTTTCAGTTTGAAGACGAATTTATGACGTTCGAATCTACAATTCTGGATGCTATAACTGAATCTCAACGAAAAACACCTATGGAATTAAAGGATAATTTATGTTACATTCCAAAGTCAACTGAGGCCCAAACTTCCGTTGGAATTCGACTACCTGCAATTACACTACCATCCTTTGATGGTAATGAAATGCACTGGCTCCAATTTAGAGATGTTTTTATCGATCTTATCCATTCCAGAGATTATTTAGATAACAGTACGAAATTTTATTATTTGCAATCATGTATTCGCGGTGGCAAGGCTGAGCATTTAATTGAAAGCCTACCAACGACTGCTATCAATTACCCCACTGAATGGAAAGTGATTCTGGATCATTATAATAATGAAATTAACATTCAAAAGGGACACATGAAGACAATTTATGATATAAAAGTCCCACAAGAGAATTCCCCAACATCGTTACAGAATTTTATTGATATTGCTTGTAAACACTACAGTACGTTGAAATCTCTCAAGATCGATGTGAGTTCTTGGGATTTGTTTCTAGTTCATCATTTGAGTGAACGTTTAGATATCACATCGAAAACTGTTATTAAAAAAAAATCTCCACTGAAAGAAATACTTACTTTTGATCAATTTATTGATATCTTAAAGCTCCAGGTCAGACTTCTTAAATCATTAAATATAACTAAAGGTGATTCCTCTAGCAATCCAAACCAGTCAACAGCTGATAAAAATAAGTCAATGTATAAAAAATCAAACACTTCATTTGTCGCTAATGTTGAAACTTGTTTGTACTGTAAAGATAATCACAAATTGATTAATTGTCCTAAATTTCAGAATTCACATGTTACTCCTTTCCAACGATATGAATTTGTGAAATATTCCCGGTTATGTACAAATTGTTTAGCCAGTGATCATCGTGCTGTGGATTGTAAAGCTAGTCCGTGTTCTTTGTGTTCATCAAAACATAATCAATTGTTGCACTTCGATAAAGGTAACTCAAATAATAATTTAAATGTAAACACGAATGGAAAATCTTCAAATCATGACAGCCAACAGGAAACTAATCAGAATATTATGCCATCTCCATTGGATATGACATCATCAAGCAATTCTTCGACAATAGCGATTGAATCAAATAGTTTACATGAATCTTCTGTATCGTCTCAGGTTGTACTGCCAACTGCCGTCATATGGGTCAGTACATCCAATAACAATAAAATTTTATGTCGTGCCTTGATCGATTGTGGTTCTCAATCTAATTTCGTATCGGAAAAAATATGTAAATTGTTAAATCCAGTCAAATCACCGGTTTCAATGCCAATTTCAGGTATTACGCAAAACAAAACTACGGTAAAGTACGAAGTGAACTCACGAGTATCATCGTATAAGTCCAGTTGCAGATTTTTGGTATTACCTAAAATAACTGGGTGTTTACCGTCATGTTCCTTTAAGTTTGATCCAAATATACTATCCAAGTCTATTCAGTTGGCTGATCCAAACTTCTGTAAATCGAGCGAAATTAATTTATTGATAGGCGCGGAACCTTATTGTGAAATGGTAGGTGGAGATCAAATTCAGTTATTGAAAGATCTTCCACTGTTTTATAATACTGTATTCGGATATATTATTTTGGGTAAAATTAAATACAGTCCACTAATCAATTCCTATATTGAGTCATCGAATAATTTATCTTCATTTTTGTGTACCAATGAAGATTTGAGTGTACAACTTCAAAGGTTCTGGGATCTTGAGACTGTGACCCCCAAGAACATTTTTTCATTAGAAGAAAAATATTGTGAAAAAGAATTTTCTGAAAATACTATTCGTAATTCATCTGGCAGATACATTGTATCATTGCCTATAAAAAACAATATAAAAGACTTAGGAAAGTCTAGTGAAATAGCACTACGTCAATTTACTGGTATAGAACGTAAACTCCAAAGACATCCCGAGATTCAACGTATTCAGAATTTATGGCTGAATATATTGAACTCGTGTTGTAAGCGGTTTTACCGTTTACACCGGGATTAATTATAGGGAAAAAAAATTCCATACGCGAATCCTAATCCAGAAAGATCTCTACACAATGAATTTGATTCAAAAACTCATCATTTTAAAGGAAATAAAAATTTAAAAAATATGTATATTCATAGTTAAATGTGAGGAAAATAATATTAAAATAAAATAAAATATAAAGAGTTATAGAAAATGGAACTTGACTTACAAATTTGTTGATTGAAGTCATCAACCGGAATTCTTGTGGCTACTGTAGCGGTTAATTAATTGTTAATTTGACTTAAGATGCGCTTGTTGTGCATTCCAGAAAAGAAATATCCCAGTTTCTTTATCCGACAACTGTATACAAATTCAGAGACAACATACATGTATTCTTTCACTCGCCAACGATTGCCGCCAATAACTGTACTAGATATTCACCATGCATAAAAATATCTAAATATCTGTTGTGGTTTCACAATTCCTATTGCTTTTATAATCGATCTCTTCTTATAACTGTACGCTTCTTTTGTTCTGTGCTTTAAGTTAACAACAAAGCCACCAAGCAACACTAGTCCTGATGATGAATTGAGTACAACTTTAATTAACGAAATTGAACCCAAACTTAACATTCCAAGATAAGTTCCTCATGAATAACATTTCAATTTTATTTTTAGTTTTATTCAACAGTACACTTATTGTTCACCCTAGAATAAGAATTCAAACACTAACAGTCTATATACACAAGGGCACTAAAACCGTTGATTTAGAAACAACAAATCCGTTAAGTTTTCCTCAAAATATTTAATCCATTTTTATAAAAATTTTATCTGTTACAATATTTTAATTACTATCAATTTAGTTAAAATAAATCGAAAGATCAAAAACTAAATTTTCTTTTCTTTTTATTATTATTCAATTCACAAAATCAAATAGAAAAACCGATCTGATTATCAAGAAACTTTTTGATTTATAGAATTATAAACGAATTTAAATTGAAACCTAATCGATTAACGATTAAAAGTTAATTAATTGTGTTTCTGCCAAACAAAAACCTTATTGCTAAAAGTAGCGATTTTTTTTATTCATTGCGCAGGTCAATACAACTTGTATATTACATGTTATAATTGCAGTGAATCTTAAAGTTATTATATGGATCTTCGATTACCGGTATTAAGGTAGGTTGATGGGTTCATTGTTGTAATTGTTTATTTATGTTAGCAGCAAAAGAAAATGTATTCAAATATACCTAACCGTATTGTTGGGCATAACAAAACTTAATTAAGTGAATATAGCGTTGAATGAAAACGTAACGCTAGTTGACAGTTAATTAAGCAGGCCAACCTTGCAAATACCATACGAAAGGCGACGAATTGTTTAGATGAGTGCTTGGAATGAACTACCCAAATTGACAGCAAATTGTATGTAAGAAGATGAATTCAATAAACGATGTTATATTAAAGTTGTTGTTTTATTATTGGAGATGATTGTCAATTGCACCAACATCCTAGACCTTAGAAGCGAATAGCTTGTTGTCCGGCTGCATAAATAAGTATTTAAACCTGTCATGTCTCGAAAACAAAAGAAAATCCTCCTATTGAGAAACACAGAGTCTCAACACGACAACAACACCCAAAGCTGCAGCACAAAGTTGGTAATTATACACAAATGAATCAGGCAAATTAAGAGTAAATAAAGAGGAAATGTAAGTAAACAAAAAAATTCCGAGAAAAATACACAAAAAACTTAAAGAATTTACAAGGTAATAAAATTGTAGGCTATTATAATTTGATATCTTTAGCATGGTAAGTCCCAATGTGCTTACCATCTGAATTTGTATACATTTGTAGAGGACATTACCAACCTTGCTTTCGATTATGGCTGGTAAGAACTTTGGAGCCAGCTTGGCTGAAAACTTATTCGTGGCATCACTTAGGTGATGCTGTCGCACCAAGACTCTTTGTTGTGGTTGAAACGTCCGTGGTCGTGTCCGCAAATTATAGTGTTGTTGGGATTTTTCAAACGCCGTCCTTAAATGTTGTTGTATGCGTGACCTGATGATAGCTAATTGGTCTGCATGATCCAGTTCCACGTCCATTGGCTCACCAAGGCTATTAAGAGTACGAAGTGTTTAATATGTTTTCCCATCTGAAATCGGGTGTTGTCCAAACAGTGCTCGATATGGAGAGTACTTAGTTGTGCTATGCACAGCTGAACGAAGTGCATAAGCGATCTCTCCCAGATGAGAGTCCCAAGTGTTGTGCTGATCCTTAACATAGGCTCGGATGGCAGCTAAGATCGATCTGTTGACCCGTTCTGATGCGTTGCTCTGAGGACTGTAGACTCCAGTCTTGATATGTTGTATGCTGAATTCAGACAATAAAGCTTGGAAAGATTTGCTAAGCCACTGCTGACCATTATCGCTGTGCAGAAACTCCGGTTCACCGTACGTTAAGAAGACTTCGTTCCTCAGATATGCATTCACAAAAGGTGAGGTTGCATTTCTTAGAGGTTTGAGCAATACAAATTTAGAGAGATGATCAAGGACAATCAAGATCACCGTATTCCCGGATTTTGATCTGGGATACGGACCCAAAAAATCGATATATATGCGCTGCCATGGGCGTTCAGTTACAAACCTACCTTGTATTGGAGGTCGCAATGTTTGGTTTGTGGCCTTTGTCTGTTTGCAGACATCACAAGACTCCACATAGTCGTGGACTTGAGACGCCATGCCAGGCCAGTAGTATAGTCGACGAAGACTTTCTAATGTCTTCTTCACTCCACCATGCGCAGCTATACAATTGTCATGATGTTCCTTGATCAAATCTGTAGTTAACGGTTTTGGTATCCACAGTTTCCACACTGGTAGATCGTTAGGTACTGCATCAGCTTTAGGTTCTATTCGAAGATATAGCTTTCCATCCACATGTTTCACCAATGGAAAATCTTTGGGAGACATTTGAACTTTGGCTATCAGGTCTAAGTAGTCAGTGTGTCGATAACCTTCAATGTCTGTTTTCGAAATGATATTATGATGAGCGAGTGCTTCGGCAAATTCCTCATGCGTGTCGTCGTACAAACGAGACAAAGCATCAGGTACTACGTTTTGGGTCCCTTTATTATGAATTATGTCAAAATCCATGTGTTGGAGTTTCAAACTCCATCTAGCTAACCGGCCACTCAAGTCTTTCTGTGACATAAGCCACTTCAGACTTGAGTGGTCGGTCACAATTGTAAAATTGTGGCCCTCCACGTAGGCCCTGAACTTCTTTATGCTGAGGATTGCCGCAAGACACTCCAGCTCAGATACCGAATAATTGGGTTGCGCTTTATTCAGTTTTCTAGACATGAAGGCTATCGGACACTCCTGACTTTCATTATCAAGCTGATACAGTACGCTACCCACCCCTGTCATGCTAGCGTCACATCTTATAAAGAATTCTTTCTTATAATCCGGGTTTATCAAGACTGGAGCCACAGTCAACAAGTGTTTCAAATTGTCAAAAGCGGTCTGAGCTTCTACAGTCCAAACTAGTTTTTTCGGTCCTTTCTTTAAAAGATCGGTAATTGGTGCGACCACGCTCGCGTAGTTAGGGATGAATCGCTGGTACCACCCCGCCATACCTAAAAGACGACGAACCTGTTTGACGGTTGTTGGAGCTGGGTATTCCGCCACAGCTCGTACCTTATCTGGATCCGTTCGTAGACCACCTTCTCCGACCAAGAAACCCAAATACTTAACCTCCCTAAGTACAAACTTACTTGTTTGTAAGTTGATTGTCAACCCTGCTGTTTTCAAAAATTCGGACACTTTAGAAAGAAGTTCTATGTGTTCCTCGAATGTTGAGGAGACCACCAGTAGGTCGTCTAAATAGACGAAGATACTTTCGTGATACCGATGAGGTATTACTTTATGCATCAGTTGACACATTGTCTGGGGGGCATTGCACAGTCCAAAAGGCATAACCCTTAACTGGTACAATGGCCTCCCAGGCACTGTGAACGCTGTTTTATCTCGGGATGTTTCTGCCAAAGGAATTTGCCATAAACCATCCTTAAGATCTATGCTGCCTATGTACCTCGTACTATTCAACCGGCCCATCAAACCATCGATTAAAGGATGCGGGTATGCATTCTTCTTTGTTACTGAATTGACCGTCGCGTGTCGAGACACAAAATTTTTACCGGAAGATTTTTGGATCAACACCACTGGCGAGCACCAACAACTAGAACTCTCTTCTATCACTCCTAATTGAAGCATTCGGTCCAGCTCGGCATAGATTTTTGATTGAACTGCTGACGATGTAGGGTAATGCCGCTGTTTAACAGGTGCACTATACCCAACATCGATGGCATGTTCAACCAAAGAAGTCTTACCAAGACCTAATACTTCAAACGAAGGAAAAGAATCCTTGACATTCTTTAGTTCTTGTTGCTGGTCAGGGGTGAGCTCGTGTGTAATTGTATCTGAAGACTCACTCGGAGTCAACGCACTACCAATAGAAGGAGTGACACCAAAATACCTCCAGAAATCGATGCCCAGGTAGAGCTCCTCATTCAGACTAGGGACTACATAGAAACGAAAAGATTTAGTGAAGCTATTAAACGAGATAGGGACGTCGACATATCCCAATATTTGATTACGTGTGCCATCCGCTGTGCGGATGGTAGAAGTTAATTTCTGATAAGAAATGTCGGCGTAGTTTAACAATTCTAAGGAATTTCTTCCTAGAATGCTGATAGTGGCTCCACTATCCAATAGTCCGTAGACATTTTTGTTAAAAATTTTGATGAAAGCGTGTGGCCTAGGATCGTTTTGTCCATAAATCACAGAAGAGACACATGCCTTATTTAGAATTTTTCGCGTCCTCAGATACTTACGAAAACGTTCGAGGCGCCTTAAAGATAATTTTTCTCGGCGAAAGGTTGTTTGAACCGAGATGGAAATTGGTTCGTTGTGTGTATCTGTTGATGCACAAAGGTTATTTGCCGACTGTTCGTTAAGATTTGGCGAAGTTGTGTCTGAGTTTACTTCTGTTGATTTGGTTCGGGCTCGCAAGATGTGCTCGCATCTTTCATCTGGACTTGGGGGTATGTAGATGGTTGAATCGGGGGTACGGTTCTCGAATTCCGTACACCCCCCCTCATGTTTAAATTCAGGAATGGATGACAATCTGTACACTTAGGGTAAGTCACCTCAGGCTTACCACACCTGTAGCAATAAAGCTTTATCTGGTTCCTTGGACAATCTTTGGCCAAGTGACCAGTGTCCTTGCATCTATGGCAAATAGGATGCTCGTGCATTGGTGATGCCATTTGTATAGCAGGTCTAGAATTAGATGATTGTCTTCTAAGCAGGCGTGGTGGTACTGCATATTCTTCCACATAAGTATGATTGCTAGATGGTCCTGGCTCATCAGCCTCGGTTTGGTGAATTTCACTAATCCGCAGGTGACCAGTTGTTCTTGATGTTGCAGACATCGATAGCCAGAGCTTCTCAAATTTTTGACACAAAACTCTTAGATCTTAAAGAGTTGTGACGGTTGCAGCCAGTGTTGCGTTTTTGAGTTCAGACGTCATCCCTTCACGTACTATTTCGATTATTTCCCTTTCTGGAAATGGTTGTACCAAACGGCTGTTCAGTGAACTGACCTCGACATCGTATATCCCTTTTCTTGGCTTCATCTTTCGGTTGAGAAGTGCTCTCAACACTGCTTTGTCGTCCGTGAGAGTGCCGAACGTCCATAGTAATCCTTCTCGAAGTACTGGGTAGGTAACCACCTGATACTCATGAGTGAGATTCAGGTAATATCGATCAGCAGCCCCTCGAAGGTATCGGGGAACAATGGAACTTAGATCATCCCAGTCCACCCGATCTCTTCGGGCGGCTGCCTCGACCCTATGTACGAACTCATGGGCATCAGGTAATAACCCATCCCCAGCAAAGAAAGGAATCCAATTTGCATAAAACTGGCTCAAGTTCCGATGTCGATGTTCCCGGTACTCTTCACGTTGAACCACCGGAGCTGGTGCAGCATATATCGGTGGCACTTGATGGTAGGGAGGTGGAGCTAAAGCTGGATCATTGAAATTGTCGTTCACCTGTGATGATGGACTTAATTGCACCTGAGCAAAGTCAGTAACGATTGGATTTTGATGGTGGTGACTATAGTGATCCTCTCTCGGTATCGTTCGACGCTCTGTCATGCCTTGGATCAGATTTCCAAGTGGTTCCAGATGTATTGGAGTTGATTTGCCTAATGGTTCTTGGACCGATATTTGTTTCCTTTGAGGTTGTTCATCTCGACTCCTACTACTACCTGCTGGTTGATTAAGTAAAAAGTTAATCCTCTACCAGGCTGATGTTAAGTAGCTCTTAAGTAGCACCTCTCTTCTGCTTCCCAATCGTTCCGTTCTATCCACGTAGTGCTTAATACGGTTTATTAAACCTTGTAATTGATGTTGATCCACAGGTGGAACAAGACCTCTCGCTGCGCGAGATAAGAATATTCCAGCAGTGACAATCATCTCACTTTCTTCGAAAAGATTCATAGCGTGAGATTGTATTGATATGCGTGCGGCTGGGTTAGACACAGCTTCGCGCAACTCCTCCATCCAATTTCCACTGTCAAAGAGAATACCTCGAAGCAAACACTCGACGGCCAACTCAGCATCGTCCAGCCCAAAGAAGGGATGATCTATTGATAACACTACCATTTTCTTTTGCTGGTAGGAAGAATGGCACAGGAGAGGAGGGAAAGTGGACCAGTTCAGTTACTAAAAACTCCGAAAACAAAAATAAAAATATGGAGGGGCTGAAATCTCACAGCTCTGAGATATCAAGACTTCGGTCTGGGTTAAGGTTTCTGATATAGTTTTCGGCAAAAAACTTTTATGAGGACATGGTTTTTAGTTTTGGGCAGCGATGTATATCAAACATAATTTTTTGTTAAAGTACAAGTATTTTTTTCAATCTCTGTTTAGAAATTTATTACAAAACTAACACGAAACATCAATACGATGCCGGAAAATTATAACAGATCATAAATTAACATAATTTAGTGAAAAGATGATACAATCAGCAAACTACTCAAAAACCTCTCCATTTAGCGTTTCGAGAAAATATTACAAAATCACAAATTCATATTTCTTTCAAAATTCCAAAAATATTGTAAAAATTATAATAAAATCAAACTTTTTTCAACATTCCAAAAATATTCCAAAAATTATTACAAAATCAAAAATTGAAACTTTTTTCAAAATTCCAAAAATATTCCAAAAATTCTTACAAAATCAAAAATGAAAACTTTTTCCAAAATCAAAAATGAAAACTTTTTCCAAAATTCTAAAAATATTGCAAAAATTATTACAAAATCAAAAATACAAACTTTTTTCAAAATTCCAAAAAAAATTTAAAAACTATAACATATTAAAAAATTTCCATGTCCAAATTCATTTTCAACTACATTTACGTCACAAAAACAGCTACATTTTTTCCCCAAAAAATTGGCTAAAAAAATCAATGAAATCATTTTTTGACACGCTTGAAATTATTTTTTTGACAAACTTATAATGCCATAATTCTCTATAATAATAATATATTTTCATGTTATACAAATTATTAAATTAATTTTTTTCCAAAAACTTGGGTAAAAAAATAAATAAAAATCTTTCTTTTGACACACTTGACAACATTTTTTTGACAAACTTATAATGCCATAGTTCGCAATAATAAAATAAAATTTCATTTCGAACAAAATTTTAATTTAATTTTTTTCCAAAAAATTGGGTAAAAAAATAAATAAAAATCTTTCTTTTGACACACTTGACAACATTTTTTTGGCAAACTTATAATGCAGTAATCTAGATTTTGGTCTCACATACCAATCCCGACCATCAAGATTTCTCCAAATTTAATGTTTCTACTCGTAATCACTTAAAATGATCGATTTTTAAGCAAAAAGTATGCAAATTTCCATGTTTTGACACACTTGACGATTTTTTTAACACACTTCCGGTACAGTTATCGAACACATCGTCCTTTCGGCTCTTCCCATTGAGTAAACCTTTTTTTAGAAAAAAAAAATTTTGAAATCCGTCCAGCGGTTTTCTAGATTTCGTCGGTTGTGACGGCCGGACGGCCGACAGACAGACACACATTTTTTTTTTTTTTGCTTTTTTAGAATCAGTATATCCTAAAACGTCGAGAAATGCCAAAAAAGTGGGGGTAAGAATTTCACTTTGAGCTCATGAATGTAATACTTAGGTCTTTCAGACCGAAGTAATTAGGTCTTTCAGACCGAAGTAAAAACAGCCAGAAAACTAACAAATCCACGACCTCGCGATAATATACAACATCAATAATTCGATAAAGAAAAAAAAGAAAAAAAAATCCAAAAAGCAAAGCAGATCGCGAAATACATTGACCTGCACAATGAATCAAAAATATCCCTGTACAAGGGATCTACAATTTGTATCCATATTTAATATTTAAAAATTTTTCTTTTACTTGTAAATATAATTGCTTATTTATTGTTTAAATGAAAAAAATTTTTTATTGATTTATTCATGTGCAAAGTAAAAATAGTGATTTACTTATACTATTTAGGAAAATTTCATATATTTATTTAGTATGTAGAAATATTTGTTTATTTATTCAAGTTTTTATTTATTTATATGTAAAAATAATTTTATTTATTTGTAAAATATCGTTTTTATTTATTTATTTAATCTATAAAAGAAGATTTTATTTATTTATTTATGTCTAAGAATTTAATTTATTTCGCGATCTCCCTCCAGAAACGATATGTGAGGACTAGAGCAGATATAGGTCAAAAATCCTCAGTCTACACTCTAGCACCTCCCAATAGTTGAAAAGAAATCAGTAGCTGTTTTGAATCTCAGTCCAATTGTCTGCTTCTACAAAATCAGGTACTGAGTTCCTTCAACACCTAAACTAACAAAAGATAACTGTTCACGCATTATCGTGAATTTTTAAATCTGAAAAATCAAAATATTTTAAATTAGAATCAAAACAAAACCAATTAAAGATTTATTTATTATTTATAAAATTATGCAAAACATTACCAAAACAATCCTTTTGAAATGTCAACGAAACTGTCAATTTGAATTGACGTGTTCGGTATATTTTGATCATTCATTCGATATTTTCAATTTTCACATTGAATTTATGTGTTCGTTATTCTATATTATTAATTCGATAGTTTCGAGATCGTTGGTAAACTTGACAGCTGTGTGGAGTTTATGATTTGTAGAGTTTTGGTTTTCTATAAAATGGACTGTTTTGGTAGTTTTGGTCTCTTATTCTTACGAATTTATATCTGAATAGTATAGTCAGTAAAAAGTGTTGTTTGTGTTATATCACGTAGTTGGTTGAGTATGAACTAAGCTCTCTCTTTGTTATTTTTAAGTCAATTTTAAATATTTTGTATTCCTATGTGTTCAGTAATTGTAAAATTAATAAAGGAAGTCTATATAAAGTTGTGTGCATCAGGTCAGTGTTTTAATGTATATATAAATTAACCAAATAGTTTTTTCTTTGTTCTCTGACAAATATTCGTCGAGTGTGCATGCAGTAAAAAAAACTCGTATAAGTTTTCATCGATTGGAACGGGTGATGTTTCCATGCATCTTTCATTTCATATGTACATGATTTTAAATTATTATATGAGCTGATATATTTTCATCATTGCATCAATCATCTCATATGTACAAGATTTCAACTATTATATGAGCTGAGATATTTTCGTCATTACTTCAGTTAATCATCTCATTTACATAACTTCAATCATTATATGAGCTGATATATTTTCATGATTGCATCATTCATCTCATATGTACATGATTTCAACTATTATATGAGCTAAGATATTTTCGTCATTGCTTCAATCAATCATCTCATATGTACATGATTTTCAACTATTATATGAGCTGAGATATTTTCGTCATTGCTTCAATCAATCATCTCATATGTACATGATTTCAACTATTATATGAGCTGATATTTTCGTCATTGCTTCAATTAATCATCTCATTTACATAACTTCAACTATTATATGAGCTGATATATTTTCATCATTGCATCGTTCATCTCATATGTACATGATTTCAACTATTATATGAGCTGATATATTTTCGGCATTGCTTCAATCAATCATCTCATATGTACATGATTTTCAACTATTATATGAGCTGAGATATTTTCGTCATTACTTCAGTTAATCATCTCATTTACACAACTTCAATCATTATATGAGCTGATATATTTTTATCATTGCATCATTCATCTCATATGTACATGATTTCAACTATTATATGAGCTGAGATATTTTCGTCATTGCTTCAGTTAATCATCTCGTTTACATAACTTCAATTATTATATGAGCTGAGATATTTCCATAATTGCATCATTCATCTCACTTACATAATTTCATCTATTATCTGAGCTGAGATATTTTCATCATTACTTCAATCAATCATCTCATGTGTACATGATTTCAACTATTATATGAGCTGATATTTTCGTCATTACTTCAGTTAATCATCTCATTTACATAACTTCAACTATTATATGAGCTGATAGTTTCGTCATTACTTCAGTTAATCATCTCATTTACATAACTTCAACTATTATATGAGCTGATATTTTCTTCATTGTATCATTCATCTCATATGTACATAACTTCAATCATTATATGAGCTGATATATTTTCATCATTGCATCATTAATCTCATATGTACATGATTTCAACTATTATATGAGCTGAGATATTTTCGTCATCGCTTCAGTTAATCATCTTGTTTACATAACTTCAATTATTATATGAGCTGAGATATTTCCATATTTGCATCACGGTGTTGGAAGTTGATGTGCCAACCAACTCACATCAAATATATCTTCAATAAAAAAAATACAGTCCACCTCTCATCGACGCCGCATCATTTGGTCCTTCGAGCCGGATCTACACGCAGCTCGTCTCAAAATAACTTCGGAAGAAAAAAAAAACCAACCAAAAACTATAGAAATAACATAAAGTTTAAATCTGTAGAGTTTGAGGTTTGACATATAAACGTAACCGGAGCACATTCGCAATAAAGATAATTTTATCTTTTGGCTTTATTAAGAGAACTATTTCTAAAAGTAGACAAGTTTTACAATGCTCTTGATGGACCTTGAACCTAACCAGCCATCAATCTTGAAGCACATATTTATTTCACGATATCTTTATCCCTGCAATCAATATGAACTGTGTTTTCGCCCCATATCTAGCTGCCTTTATATTCAAATGCGTATGTCAATTGATTTTCTGTTAAAAAAATCTTTTAAGGCAAATTTAATCAAAACTCTTCAAAACAATTTTGTTTTATGAATTTCATAAGTTTAAATATTGCCATCATATAAAATGTATTTATTTAAAAAAAATCTGTATTTTGTTTATTATTGTAAATAGAAAATGGAATGATACAATACAATGCTAAATAAGAACAAAATTATTCGAATGGAATGGTATGAAATAAATGTATGTATATGTATCAAATGATTTCAGAAAATTCACAAATATCGAAATGAAATTGTTGAATACTAAATGTTGTTAGTTTTGGAACGTTCAATATGAAAGATTTAGAGTCTTCTTTATTAAGTAGTTTAGTGACAAAGATATTTTAACAGGTTTCCATGTGGGTAACGAATGGTCGTATTTTATTTAATCAATAATTACTGTACACAGGCAATATGTATATACACACTAAAGGATACTAACTTTTGTCGAATAAAGTTAGCCAAACTAATTTTCTACAACCAATAGAAAAGTTTTATTGGTAATTTGTATGCTTTTGTTCTGAACGTTAAATATTCTTAATGCATGGTGATTCTGACAGATACATACCATAAATGAACTTATATATAAAACAAATATTTTTACAGAATAAACTCAATAACTATCCTAATCAAATCTAAATTTACGGATGTTTACAGTTAAATTATTTATATATAAAATTACTAAAAATAGGCATACCAATGCAAGTGTTAATAAGTACAAAATATTCTCATATCCTTCCCTAAGTCGTAAACACAATAAAAACTAAGTAAAATCAATTACTTTCACATTCTTGATCGACTTTAAATAGTAAACAAATTTTGTTGTGAGTAATCTTTATTTGAAAATTAAAAAAGTTATTTTCTAAAAGCTATTAATTTGCATTATTACGTGCATAAAATAGCTAGTGGTATGCCACTTATTTTAATTTACATTTAATTGATTTTGAAATGGCGATAGATTAGTGGTGATATTGTAATGGATAGTCTGGATTGATGTCAGAACGTAGTGTGTTACAGTCGCAGTTTCCTTAGTTGTTGTTCCTTATATTAATCTGTAACGCTTGTAATAGATTCTCATCCCTTCATCATCAATAGTCATATTTCGTTTAGTTTCCTTAGCCCATAGTTTCCTTATGTTTCTTAAAATCTACTAAATCTGCAATAGCCGGACAAACGTATAGGAGAAAGACAATTGCACTAATTACCTTGATTTATTTATTCATTAATATAACATAATATTGGTCAATTTGAATTAATTAATAGTTTTCATTAATCATCATCCGTGTAACCACAAAAAAAAATTAATCAGAATTTAATCTTGCAACGCACTAAAATTGACGCGCGTTGTACTTCCATTCGATTGTTCTCGCCTTACTACTTGAGTTTGAACTTTTTTTTTAAACACAAACCGTAATGAAACAACGAAATTCTCAAAACCTCATAACAGCTACGTGTATTTTGTTTCCAATCGTCAACATACAACGAATTGCTATTTTTGCTTTGTTAAACATTTGATTTGTCTTTGTATGAGTGTTTTGCTTTAAACAATCCTTCCGTGATTGATCTGAACTTCACTGTATTGATATTGCCGAATGTAGTTATTAAATGTCTAAACATCATAACATTGATCGAACCTGTATTTGATTCATTTTGAATTCAATTATACGTGTTATGGGTGTGTCGGAAATATTCTGTGTCCCAACCTTATTTTAGTACAATATTATCAAATAGCAAACGGTTTTGTGAACTATAAAAAGTTCCCAATAATTTGAAAATCTGATGTAAATTAATTATCTCCCATCTAAACACTGTATTCGAGTTATTGCGAGATTAAAAATTTGACTATATAATGAGCACGGTAATTTATTCCCTCTCTTGTTTCATTTTGAAAAATCTTTCGTGAAGATCACAAGAAAAATATGAAGTTTCTTTTTGACTTCACGTTTTGTTTTTTTACTTTAAGTTTTTTGGTTTAAGTAGTAAAATTTTAAATTAAAATATAATTAAAATATTGCACTTAGTCAAGTTTGGTTTTTTTTTATCAGTGCAATTTAATAGTGTAATTTACAAAAGAAAATTTTTTTTTTGTTTTTGCGGCATCATTAGCCTAAATTATACAGAATGTAGAGCTAATTTAATAAGTATTCATGTTTGTGACCTTCAAATTTAATCCAAAAGAAAAAAAAATATTATATATGTTTGTATAGTTCAAATTGCTGACATAATTATACATTTCAAATAGAAGCAAAATAAATTAGGTATGTTTGTTCCTTCAATTCGTTCAATGTTTGTTATTTACTATAAACCATTAGAGGCAAGTTAAAAAGTGTTAGACAAACAAAGGAATTTTTTTTTGTACGTTTGCGTATTAAGTTTAAAGAACAGTCATTTGCTACGCATGTAAACCTTCTGCTCGAATATTTTCAATCGTTTGTAAACGAACATAACCGCGTTGTTCGATTTGACGTTTTGATGAGTTGACGATTTCAAATTATTATTGGTGAAAATTAAACTAGCAGCTTGTCCGCAAAAAAATTTTATTATAAAAGTTCTTAAATATCTATTAATGTGTTGGTGTTGATTTAAGCGAATGCCGTAAAAGCTAGTAAGAAATAATTAAATGGAAGAGTGATATTATAAACTCAGATACATCGTCACATCTGTCACGAAACAATATTTATACTTGTGCGCAGCTAGCAAAAGTGATATCTAAATTTCCTCCCGTGATTAATACAAACATAGCAAAAAATCCTGAATTGAACTTAATTACGAAAATGTCTATAAGTTAACAATTGCCGGTGAATCTCGTCATCTAATTCAGTGGTTTAATGAATGGAGTGAATTACAATGGGATGTTCTCCTACCTGATTTTATGGTATATATTATTAAAGATACCAGTACTGGAGTTTATGTAAATGGAATTGTAATGGGAATAGCTGGAACGTGGAATTTTACAAAGAGGAATAACTAGGTGAGTCATATTTCAATTTTATTTTAACAGTATAGATAGGACGGAGTGTGGATACTTGTGAATATGCGTGTGAGTTTGTGTCATGCTATTTGTTTATAGTCATTACTCTCCGCTAACCCGTAATTGAATTTAAAATTGAGATAATTGCTCAAAATTGTGTTAAATTAAATAAACAATTTATTATTTTTATTGTATTTATTATCGTTAAAAGAATTAATTTAATTTATGGCACAATTTCAGAATTCTGTAATGAAACAATTTGTCCAACAATGTCAGGTGGTGCTAGATATAAATATTTGTGGGCACCGAAATATATAGAATTATTAATGGATCGGACGGAATCACAAAGATATAATGAAACGTTATTTCCAGTGTCGGCAGACGTCCCATTTCCTGAATCAATTGTGCCATTACGTCGTAAAATATTAACCGGACATTTTTTCGGGTATTTGTTCATGTTTATAGTCATCATTTTGATCGTATTGTCAGTATTGGAGCTGAAGCTCATGTAAATACATGTTACAAACATTTCTACTATTTGATACAAGAATTTGATTTAATCTAATAAATAAGAATTGGAACCATTGGCAACCAAAAATATGTAAAGATTAGAATTTATTTTTTTAATAGTTTTTGTGATTTTTAAATTATTTTTATTTGAATTTGAATGATATGGAGTTAATTTTGGTTTGAAATAATTGTGATATTGTGAGAAATGATCCCATAGGTGGCATCAAGAATAGGTAAACCCTATGTCAAAGTGAAGCAAAGATCTCATGCTTAGCAACTGGATTGGTATCACTAGTGTAATGAATTTAGGACGATACACGTCGGCATTTTTCTTTTTTTTCGCGAAATGCTTTATTTTATAAATTAAACAAGATGCTGGAGCGCATAATGTTGATAAAAAAAAAGATGTGTCGGTACATGCCTTTATAAAGTAGTTAAACACGGATAAACTGATTACTGTTTATTCCGTACTTAATTTCTGTTAGCTAGGGTTTTCAATAGTTTAACTATCTGAGGGACAAAGAACGCTTAAAATTGCCTGGATTTTTTTGAAGAATGTTTTCGAAATATTTTTTTTTAAATTAATCTTTCACACTCGCAGGTTAATGCACTTCTATGCAACGCAATCTATTAACATTTACGGCTTCGCCGAACTAAGATTGCACGTGTATCAAAGGTAACAAAAACATACATATCTCCAATATCAGATCGATTCAAATTTTCGTAGAAATGAAATAGTTTTTTTTTTGTCAAAGTTTAATGTTAGGGCTATGCTGTTGTAGACAAAATAAGTTTTTATGATAATAATTAATTTTTAACATTTTGAATAACATTGATAAATCATTAGTAATTTAAAACAATAAAATTTCGTATACAACCGGTTACGGTAGGATGTATCGTCGTTATCGTTAAGTCAAAATAAATTATGCTATGCCATAATTGTATACACCAATAGTTTATATAATCTACTGTTATAGTTAATTTGATTTGATTTGAAAAAAGGAAAAGGGAAAAACGGCGATTTTCAGTTGTCAAATATAAACAATAAAAATTTTTTATTTTAATTTTGCTTGATAGACCCGACATAGTCTATTTGATTTCAATGTGTAATTCGAGGAATTAGATTTTGTTTTAGTAGTTCTATTGTCATGTCTCATTCGCCTATCGATATTTTTATTTGTTTTAACCCAAAGAGAGTAGTTGATTCGTTAATTTTTTTTTTCTCCTTTTCGCCTTCTACACTACTTTGTAAAAGTTAATTAGTTATTGGTGGTACAAGTAACGACCATGTATCCGTTCATCCAAGTCGTTCCATGAAGGGGATCGTTAGTGTGTGAATGAAGGATGGAATATAGTACGTGAGCGTGTGAATGGGTGTGTGTGTGTGTGTGTGGGCGTATGTGAGTGAACGTAGGGGTTGGACGTGTTGATCGTGGGTCTTTCGCAACAGGGGTCGCCAGAGTCTTCGTTTTTCCACTTGCATTTCTTTCCATTTCTGCAAATTTTCGTGAATAGCGTACATGTCTGTATTTGTGCTGAAGTAGCAGGGTTACTTTATCGTTCCCATGGACTGAAGCTAGTTTGGGGCTTGAAAATCAATCTCGCTAGGTACGCTTCCTGCTATGTCCTTCTCATTGGTTCGCCACTGAGAAAGCGCTTCATTACAAATTGGCGCCCAACGTGGGGCTTCTCTAAGGGTTTCTACAGCTAGTGATTGTAAATTTCATGAATTTTATATTTTTGAAATATTTCATGAAATGTTTCATGAAATATTTCAAAAAGGTTTGTATAAAACTTATTTTGGGGTGCCAAAAACTCGAAATAAGTGAAATATAAACACAAATTGTTTGAGGTAGTGTAGAATAAATTAAATTTGAACAATGTTGATCTTCAATGGAAGGCGCCTAATTTTGAGAGTAAAATTGTGCTTAATGTGTGAATAAATAAATAACCTGCAGCTAAAATGGTTCTTTTTATTGAAATTTTAATTTTATCAAAATTTAAATAATTTAATTTACACAGTGTATGTTTTATATATATTCACAGATATACTATTTAATTTTGAAATATGTAATATTACTAAAGTTGAATCCTTTTCTTAATTATAGAGAAAAATTAATGAAATTGCAAAACAGTATTTTTTGAAATATTACAAGGATGAAATATATTTTGTTGAAATATTTCAGAAATGAAACATTTCAAATGAAATTTTTCAGTGAAATGTTTCAACTGTTTAATCACTATCTACAGCGATGTAGGACTCTGGAGGAGTCCCTCCATATTGTCAAAAACTTTGGAAAAATTTTTTTTTGAAAATTTTTTTTCTTCAAATTAATTTTATTTTCCACAAGCAATAGCTAAAAGACTCTGGCGGCGTAGAAGCAATTCCCTGCTTCAAACGCGCAGGAGCGGAGTTAGTCTGAGATCTCTCAGATTGACTTCGATGGGGTTTTGCGTCCCCACGCCTCCAGCTGTAACTCCTTTTTTGTTCTATATAACGCAAGGGTGAGAATAATTCATCGGAATTGTTCTCAATGGGGGTTACAGTCCCACGTACCCTAGTAACGGATGGGTTGCTTGTTGGCACGGGGAATGCCAGAGGTAACCAGGTGCCAAGCTTAGATATTTGTGAATTGGTGTATACACCTATCACATCCAGCCTGGTCATCTGGTTATGCTCTGGGTTCGCTGTGGCATCAGGTGGCTCATTCGGCTAACCATTGTCTAAACGTTAGAGACCCCTCCCGGCAATGTTAGCTCCCTGTGGCTTAGGTGGGCTGGTTGTCGTCAGATGATACCGAGGAAGTTCCTCTAAGACAGCTTGGCCAGCTGTCGAGAGAAGATTTCGCTCGGCCTTCATGCTGACGAGCAACTGGTTCTTCTTTGCTACAGCACCTTTCCGTATGTGTTGATGGCGTGGATCGCAGTTGGCGGGTGTTGATTGATTGAATGATGGTTCAGAGGATTTATCTTCTGACCATCCCATCAGCACTCGTCCACTGGGTGAGACACCATCAGCACATACCCCACCTTAATCCTTTCCCACCCTACCTTTTTCCATCCCTATACATCCTATCTTGCTCCTGTTCCTTTTCCTTTCCCATCCCTTTAACGTAGGTTATTTTAAACTTTTCTTTGGTCCCAACATAAAAATTATACTTCAACCAAAAAGTAATGAAAGAACGGCGATCGGCGCTTCCAACTCCAGTGTGGTGAGCTCCCCCCTTGATTGGTCCGTCCGTCCGTCGTCCATAAATAAATAAATAACAAATAAATAAATATAAACATAAAATAAATAATTATAAAAATAAATAATTAAATGAAATCAATGGATAAACGATAAATAAATATTATAAATATTAAATAATATAACTGCTGATTTCTATAGATACTAAATTTTTGATTCTCTCAAATTTTAGGATCGCCTCACTGAATTAATGAATTAAATAAGAATTAAATTGATTAGTTAAAATTTTAACTCAAATAAATACTGTATTGGGATTTAAGAACAAATAAATATTAAATTGGAATCCAGGAACAATTAAATAAATTCAAACAAAGGAAAAAAGTTAATCAAGAATAAATGTCAGAAGAATATACTCAAGAAACAACCAAATACAACCATCACACCAAGTAATTTATAATTAGATAAATTTTATAGTTAGATCTAAATTTTGTAATTAGCTAAATTTTGTAGGTTAGATTTAAAACAAAGAAACTATATTTTTCTGTTATATATGCATGATAATTTTAAGTTTAGATACAACCATTTAGAATTAACTTTTGTGTAAAATTCTCCTTGTCTAACCGGTAGGCTTGCCGCACTTTTTTTTGATTTTCGAGTTCTGGGAACTCCAGAGTCGCCCGAAATCGAGTCGGAAATTTTTGCTTATTCCACCGCCTACAATAGTATAGTATATCAATTTTCTCGCATTTTGTTTCATAAATTTTGCTCCCCACTTACATCGTCAATAATAGTATAGCTTACTTGTTTTTTTTTTTTTGCACTTCATTTTCGCGTTTGTTTGATCACCAGATTAAACTGCTATCCGTTAAGACCAGTAAACTTTCCTTAGCTTGACATCGTCTGTCCTGGGATCGTCGGATTTGCCCAGCCCCAATTGAGTCCGAAATTTGTATTTGTCAATCCACTTTTTGTCTCCATAGCCTTAGAATACCGATTTAATCTCCAAGGTCCATTGTTTTGGTCGCTCTGTCATAAGAGAAAAAGCTAGACGAAGCATTCTATTATTTTTGTTGGTTTTTTTTTTCTATTTAGATTCGAGCCCGGAATTGGGTCTGAATATTTTTCATAATTGCCATCTTCTGCCATATTTGTAGTATACTTATTTTCTCTCAAATCTTACCGTTTATCTTTGTTCTGTTCATATATACCTTGGAAAACAATCGTAAATAGTAATAAAATAATATCAAGATAATAATCAATCTGATTTAATATAATTGTCGAATGGCAAGAGATATCGCGCGGCTGTTTGAGGTTTGAATAACTAAATTTCCATACAATTTTTGTTTGAAATTCTGTTCTAATATGTTTGAAGTAATCAAGTGTTGTAATGGAATAATTTTTTTTGGTAATAATTAAATAATTAAATTAAAATTTAAAATTTGGTTACGCAATTCCACAGCCAGAAAATAATTTCAATGAAATGAAATTGTAGATTGTAGAAATAGAAAAACATATTCCGTTTGATTTCGTGTAAGCAATGTTCAATGTTCACCAATTCTCAATCCCGTGCCGAACGCTATTTTAAATTATTGATTAACGATAAAGAGCGCACATGAGCAAACACAACGTCTTAAATTATTAGAAAAATATAAGAGAATTCAACTTTCGTATTCTAATCTCAGTCACGCAGAATTGATGCAGAAAATATAAATTTAATAATAAATCTTGATGTTCCAAATCCATCACTGAATTATTTACATCGAATTGGTCGAGCGGGACGGTCCTGAAGCTTTGGAGTATCAATAACATTTGTTTAAACCGGCTTGGATAGGTTCAAATTTCAACAAAAAAAAAAATGTCAGTCTTAAAAATTTCCAAGTTCAAAAGATCAAGGTGTTGATTTTGTTACGATGTGGAAAAGCTCAAATATGATGAAATTTATGATGCTGATGATAGTAGAAATGAATCAATCGATTCACCAAATTTTCAAATAGTTGACAACCAGAAATTTTGTCAGTGGCAAGTATGTTGAATCACCTATGAATAAATTTAAGAAAATAATTGATAGTTCTATTGCCGACAATAAGCTCCGACATTGTCTATTCCTGTATTCGCAGATAACCTAATTTCAGGCCAGGTGAAATGCTGGCTTGGGTTTTAGATATTGAGATTCTTCCAGGGGGCGAGGTATGGAGATTGTGGTTACCCGAGGAATACGCTGACGAGTGTATTGCGAGGGCCCACAGTCCACCAGCTTCCTCTCTTGGGGGTTTAGCAAAAACAAAACATTGAATTCTGTCGTAATATTATTTTGAGCGATGCGGGGAACTGCAGAAAATCCTCGGTACCGCTCTCACAAAAGGTTGCGAAGCCAACGTTTGAAGGTTGGTAAGTAGCGCTGCTTACGAACTGGAGGACCTGGCTTCTAAACGTAGAGGTGTTTACCATTCCAAGGACATTCGTGCCTAATATCGGTGATAACTTCTTTTGTCACTATGTTAGTAACTTTCGCTTGTGTTTTACCGCCATTGTATGTCAAGAGTATCGATGACCATATGAGGGTAGTTTCGTCTTGAATTCACAGTTCAGTAAGCGTGTATCAGCTGTGGTGTTCGGGTCTTGTTTCAAAATTTTTTTTTGTTTTGACTATTTATAAGTGCAAATTCCGTGATTGAACGTATTTGAATTTGGTTCAGTTGGTTACCTTGAATCTATATGAACAACCTTCCGAGTCACTTGGACGGAAGCGTACAACAGTGTGGCCCGGCTAGCGAGTCGGAGACGCATGAGACTCGTGTTAGTTCAGGTGTGGGTTGCGAGCCTGCATAACGTAAAAACGAAATTGTGACGGATGTTTCAGTAAAGAAGTCGGTCCTACGGTGTTTTTCCTTTCGATCTGTAGCAGATTGAATCAATTTTTTTTGTAACTTTAGAGTCTCGGGAACCCCCAGATCTGCCCGAAATTGGGTCTGGAAGATTTGAGTTATCCACCGCTTGCAATAGAGTAGAATACTGATTTTATCGTTTTTGGATAATTTAGCCATAATTTAGTTTAGGACCATTTAGTATAATTTATAAGTAACTTAATTATTTAAATTTTCGTCAAATATCATTAACATTATGCATTTCTCTAGCATTTATATTGTCATTGTGTATTAACACGACTTGCGTGATCATATAATCGTGATTTTTTCGGGACATTCACTACTACGGGGTGTACAATGTCGCTTAGTCGATTGTTTAATTGTCTATGGTGGATGGCTTGTCGGATTGTTTCATTTTATTGACATATTTCGTCTGGAACAATGTTCATCCGTTTTTCTCTTCGGTATTAATTTTCCATAAGGTTAACATGCCGGATTCCCCTTACGAAGACCTCTTGAAAAAACAACGTCGTAAAAAATCTCGTCGTACCTGAATGGAATTTGAATTCCAAAATAATTTTGCTGTCGTCGTTAATATTTTTAAAAAATCTTTATACATCTCGTCATACTCTAATGGAATTTGAATTCCAAGATAAATTTCTTATTTCCGTTAATAATTCAGTTCGTCGTACTTTAATGTAACTTGAGTTCCATATAATTGTTGTCTTCGCTAATATTTTGAAAATCGTTATTCTTTTTTCGTCGTACCTAGTTGGAATGCGATTTTTCGTTAATAGTTGGAGTCACTATTCGTTTTCGTCGTACTTAGTAGAATGTGATTTCCAGATATAATTGTTGTCGTCACTAATATTTTGAAAATCGTTATTCTTTTTTCGTCGTACCTTGTTGGAATGCGATTTTTCGTTAATAGTTGGAGTTACTATTCGTTTTCGTCGTACTTAGTAGAATGTGATTTCCAGATATAATTGTTGTCGTCGCTACTATTTTGAAAATCGTTTTTTATTTTTCGTCGTACCTTGTTGGGATGCGATTTTTCGTTAATAGTTGGAGTCACTATTCGTTTCGTCGTACTTAGTAGAATGTGATTTCCAGATACAATTGTTGTCTTCGTTAATATTTTAGAAAATCGTTCTGTCGTATTTGTAAATCATTCGTCGTACCTTATTAGATTAATTGTTATTTTTAGGATTCTGTTATATTATGTATTATATTCATCGGATTCTAGTAGATTAAATAGCATATTCATCGGATGTTCCAATATTAAATTACCAATTTATTCATCGGATCATTTCAAAATCACCGTTTTTAGGTGTGGAGTAATTAATTATTTAATCCACATCGTTCGTCAATCAACATGGAAGTTTTGATATTGGTTTGTCCAACATTCGCTGGTATTCGGATGTGTTAGCTTCATTAATTTTTCATCGTTCTCCTTGTTGCTATCATAATTCCAACAGATGTTCACTCTTGTCTCATTCTTCATTGCCTTGGCAGAGTGTGTCTCACAGCCTACCTTCGTCGTATAGTCGTTGAGACAAAATCAAACAAATTTCTTCAATGTGAATTAGCTCTGACCTTGCTAATAGGCTTACATGCTTCATTTGTAGTAATTGGTTATTCGTCATATCTTACTAGAATTCGTTTCTCAAGTTAATGTTCATTAATAGTTGGAGTCATTATTCGTTTCGTCGTACTTAGTAGAATGTGATTTCCGAATAAAATTGTTGTTCGTTTATATTTTAGATATTTTTCTCGTACGTTTCGCCGTACTCTAACACCATTCATCGTATTTTATTAGTTTGATTGTTATATTCTTAGGAACCTGTTAAATTATTTTATACCCATTAAATTCTAGTAGATTAAATACTATTCATCGCATGTTACATTATTGAAATACCAACTCATTCATCAAATCCTGTCAAATTCATCGTTATTAGATGTGAAATAATTAGTTATTCAATTCACATCGTTCATCAGTTAACATGGAAGGTTTTATATTGGTTCGTCGAACATCCGCTGGTATCTGGATGTGTTAGCTTCATTAATGTTTCGCCATTCTCCTTGTTGCTATCATAATTCCTACAGATGTTCGCTCTTGTCTCATTCTTCGTTACCTTGGCAGAGTGTGTCTGACAGCCCACTTTCGTCGTATAGTCGTTGAGACAAAATCAAACAATGTTTCCAATGTTAACCAATGTGTCCTTGCAAAATGGCGAACATGCCTCATTTGTATTTAGTAGTATTCGTCATTAGAATTCATTTTAATTCAATATTTGGTAGTTAATGGTTCGGTAGTATCTTAAGCCGTTATAGGTTTAATTATAATTTAATAAAATGTTTGTCTTCAGTAGGAATTAAAGTCATTAGTTATTTTCACGCATCTTTCGTCTAGTTTATGTTACAAACCGAAAATGATTTCGTTTGAATTAGAATTTTATATTTTGTCATTTCCGTCTGCCAAATTGATAATTCAGGCTGTAGCACCGAGCTTTAATCGTTGACATTTAACTTTTGCAGGCCCCCTCTATTAGCTCAAGATGCGTGCTCAAATGCAACTGACAAATGGTTCATATGCATGTTCGCGTGTTTCGTCTCAAAGCAGTCCAGTTGGAAATCGGTATTAACTCATCAGCTGATCCTTTTAGAGCTTGGTTTCGTCGTATGTATGGGATCACGTAGCGGATTGTGATGTTTTTAAAAATTCTGCTTCCAAAACATTGCCAACTTCATTGAAGCTCGTAATCTTCAGCATATCCAACAAGCAGCATTCATGTGGTCTACTCTTCGTCACAGAGTGTGTCCGACAACTCAATTTCGTTGTACAATCGTTGTGTCATTTTAAATTGAGCCTATTGTCATTTCCATTAACCCAGCTGAATCCATTCTGAAAACGCTCAGTAGCACGAATCAGCGTAATCTCACATCTTGATGTTGAAGATTTACAGCAGTTTGTTGTATCAAGTAATTACAAACTAGTGGTGGTTTATATTTCACTAATTAATATTTGCAATCGTCCACGTAACTCAAGCAACAATGTTCTGCGACCAGTCTGTTCAGTCTGACAAGTCACTCACCTCGACTACAGTCATCCCTGAATATTCATACACTTAAAATTTACTTTAGTTGCTGTCCGTAACTGGTTTTAAGGGATTACGTAATTGCAACCATGTCGCAGCCTGGACCGTTTCATTTTGTTAAAGTAAATACTTTAAGGTCGCCAGTATGTTCACGCATTATCGTGAATTTTTAAATCTGAAAAATCAAAATATTTTAAATTAGAATCAAAACAAAACCAATTAAAGATTTATTTATTATTTATAAAATTATGCAAAACATTACCAAAACAATCCTTTTGAAATGTCAACGAAACTGTCAATTTGAATTGACGTGTTCGGTATATTTTGATCATTCATTCGATATTTTCAATTTTCACATTGAATTTATGTGTTCGTTATTCTATATTATTAATTCGATAGTTTCGAGATCGTTGGTAAACTTGACAGCTGTGTGGAGTTTATGATTTGTAGAGTTTTGGTTTTCTATAAAATGGACTGTTTTGGTAGTTTTGGTCTCTTATTCTTAGGAATTTATATCTGAATAGTATAGTCAGTAAAAAGTGTTGTTTGTGTTATATCATGTAGTTGGTTGAGTATGAGCTAAGCTCTCTCTTTGTTATTTTTAAGTCAATTTTAAATATTTTGTATTCCTATGTGTTAGATCAGTAATTGTAAAATTAATAAAGGAAGTCTATATAAAGTTGTGTGCATCAGGTCAGTGTTTTAATGTATATATAAATTAACCAAATAGTTTTTTCTTTGTTCTCTGACAAATATTCGTCGAGTGTGCATGCAGTAAAAAAAACTCGTATAAGTTTTTATCGATTGGAACGGGTGATGTTTCCATGCATCTTTCATTTCATATGTACATGATTTTAAATTATTATATGAGCTGATATATTTTCATCATTGCATCAATCATCTCATATGTACATGATTTCAACTATTATATGAGCTGAGATATTTTCGTCATTACTTCAGTTAATCATCTCATTTACATAACTTCAATCATTATATGAGCTGATATATTTTCATGATTGCATCATTCATCTCATATGTACATGATTTCAACTATTATATGAGCTGAGATATTTTCGTCATTGCTTCAATCAATCATCTCATATGTACATGATTTTCAACTATTATATGAGCTGAGATATTTTCGTCATTGCTTCAATCAATCATCTCATATGTACATGATTTCAACTATTATATGAGCTGATATTTTCGTCATTGCTTCAGTTAATCATCTCATTTACATAACTTCAACTATTATATGAGCTGATATATTTTCATCATTGCATCGTTCATCTCATATGTACATGATTTCAACTATTATATGAGCTGATATATTTTCGGCATTGCTTCAATCAATCATCTCATATGTACATGATTTTCAACTATTATATGAGCTGAGATATTTTCGTCATTACTTCAGTTAATCATCTCATTTACATAACTTCAATCATTATATGAGCTGATATATTTTTATCATTGCATCATTCATCTCATATGTACATGATTTCAACTATTATATGAGCTGAGATATTTTCGTCATTGCTTCAGTTAATCATCTCGTTTACATAACTTCAATTATTATATGAGCTGAGATATTTCCACCATTGCATCATTCATCTCACTTACATAATTTCATCTATTATCTGAGCTGAGATATTTTCATCATTACTTCAATCAATCATCTCATGTGTACATGATTTCAACTATTATATGAGCTGATATTTTCGTCATTACTTCAGTTAATCATCTCATTTACATAACTTCAACTATTATATGAGCTGATAGTTTCGTCATTACTTCAGTTAATCATCTCATTTACATAACTTCAACTATTATATGAGCTGATATTTTCTTCATTGTATCATTCATCTCATATGTACATAACTTCAATCATTATATGAGCTGATATATTTTCATCATTGCATCATTAATCTCATATGTACATGATTTCAACTATTATATGAGCTGAGATATTTTCGTCATCGCTTCAGTTAATCATCTCGTTTACATAACTTCAATTATTATATGAGCTGAGATATTTCCATATTTGCATCACGGTGTTGGAAGTTGATGTGCCAACCAACTCTCATCAAATATATCTTCAATAAAAAAAATACAGTCCACCTCTCATCGACGCCGCATCAATAACTAAACCCTAATATCGTTTCTGGAGGCAGACCACGACCACCAGCCTCCAGGTCTTGGCCTCCCCTAAGAACACTAATCTATTCCACGGTGGTGAATTGTTCGGAACCAATTTAAAAAATTAAAAAATAATTCATACTAATGAAAACAAATTCCAAAAAAAAGGTTGAGAAAAAAAATTATAATATTTGCAAAATGTTAATAAATCAACCACTAATGAAATCCAAGTTGAGAACATTCTCATTCAGTAATATAAAATTTTTATTATCCAAACCAGTATGAGTGTTTTGGAAAATAAATACAGTCCCTGTTTCGACGCCATTTTGTTGTAAGCGGTTTTACCGTTTACACCGGGATTAATTATAAGGAAAAAAAATTCCATACGCGAATCCTAATCCAGAAAGATCTCTACACAATGAATTTGATTCAAAAACTCATCATTTTAAAGGAAATAAAAATTAAAAAAATAAAAAATTCCATACGCGAATCCTAATCCACACAATGAATTTGATTCAAAAACTCATCATTTTAAAGGAAATAAAAATTAAAAAAATATGTATTGTTTATTTTTAAATGTATAAATTAAATGTATATTCATAGTTAAATGTGAGGAAAATAATATTAAAATAAAATAAAATATAAAGAGTTATAGAAAAAGGAACTTGACTTACAAAGTTGTTGATTGAAGTCATCAACCGGAATTCTTGTGGCTACTGTAGCGGTTAATTAATTGTTAATTTGACTTAAGATGCGCTTGTTGTGCATTCCAGAAAAGAAATATCCCAGTTTCTTTATCCGACAACTGTATACAAATTCAGAGACAACGTACATGTATTTTTTCACTCGTCAACGATTGCCGCCAATAACTGTACTAGATATTCACCATGCATAAAAATATCTAAATATCTGTTGTGGTTTCACAATTCCTATTGCTTTTATAATCGATCTCTTCTTATAACTATACGCTTCTTTTGTTCTGTGCTTTGAGCAACTTTAATTAACGAAATTGAACCCAAACTTAACATTCCAAGATAAGTTCCTCATGAATAACATTTCAATTTTATTTTTAGTTTTATTCAACAGTACACTTATTGTTCACCCTAGAATAAGAATTCAAACACTAACAGTCTATATACACAAGGGCACTAAAACCGTTGATTTAGAAACAACAAATCCGTTAAGTTTTCCTCAAAATATTTAATCCATATTTATAAAAATTTTATCTGTTACAATATTGTAATTACTATCAATTTAGTTAAAATAAATCGAAAGATCAAAAACTAAATTTTCTTTTCTTTTTATTATTATTCAATTCACAAAATCAAATAGAAAAACCGATCTGATTGAAGATCCAAACTGAATTATCAAGAAACTTTTTGATTTATAGAATTATAAACGAATATAAATTGAAACCTAATCGATTAACGATTAAAAGTTAATTAATTGTGTTTCTGCCAAACAAAAACTTTATTGCTAAAAGTAGCGATTTTTTGTATTCATTGCGCAGGTCAATACAACTTTTATATTACATGTTATAATTGCAGTGAATCTTAAAGTTATTATATGGATCTTCGATTACCGATATTAAGGTAGGTTGATGGGATCATTGTTGTAATTGTTTATTTATGTTAGCAGCAAAAGAAAATGTATTCAAATATACCTAACTGTATTGTTGGGCATAACACTCGGACATATGAAAGTTGTTGGCAACCCAAATATAACCAATTCGAAATATGGAAAGTCCTATTTTTTATCTCATCACGCAGTGATGAAGTTAGATTCATCCACAACTAAATTAAGGGTTGTGTTTAACGCTTCATCGAAAACGTTATCGGGGTTATCTTTAAATGATTGTCTTTTGGTTGGTCCTACTGTCCAACAGGACTTATTTTCGATTATTATTCGTTTTAGGAAATATCCGATTGCATTTACCGGTGACATAACAAAAATGTACCGCCAAATTCTTGTTAGTGAAGATCAGCAAGACCTTCAAAGAATTTGGTGGCGTGATCCTACTGATAATGTAGTTAAATGTTATCGATTAGGTACCGTAACATATGGCCCCGCAAGTGCCCCCTACCTTGCAACCCGAACTTTAAATCGCTTAGCATGCGATGAAAAAACATTGTATCCTGAAGCATCGGAAACATTAGAAAGAGATTTCAACGTAGATGACTTATTAACAGGTGCAAATACAATTCCTGAAGCTAGCAGAATAAAATCGGATATTATGAGATTGCTTGAGTTGGGTGGGTTTGAACTCCGAAAATTTGAATTCAATATTAAATCGCTTTCGTCAAGTGATAAGAGTGAGTGTAAATCAATTTCTATTCTTGGACTTCAGTGGGATACGGATAATGACCAATTTATAAATTCTTTTAAAAAATTTGACATTGTAGAAAAATGCACTAAACGATCAGCGCTATCAGAAATAGCTCAGCTATTTGACCCTTTGGGTCTATGTGCCCCGGTAATATTTCTAGCGAAATTATTTATGCAATCAATTTGGTCCATTCCTAGTTTAAATTGGGATGATGATTTGCCGTCAGATATGATTATTAAGTGGGAAACTTTCAAAAGTAATGTTTCAAATATTGAAAATATATGTATACCCCGTTGTGTCATCCCTGGTCCATACAATCATATCGAGTTGCATGGATTTGGGGAGGCATCTGAAAGTGGATATGGCTGTGCTATATATATATCCGTACCCTTAGTCCATCTGATGAATATCATACAAAACTGTTGTATGCCAAGTCACGAATTGCTCCGCTTAAAAGACAAACCATTCCACGCTTGGAACTTTGCGGAGCTCTTTTGTTGTCGCAGTTAATGGAAAAGGTTCTTGATGTCGTAAATATTAATTTTAATGGCGTATTTTATTGGTCCGATTCTGGGATAACTTTGTTTAGAATTATGAATTCTCCGTCTAAATTTGCAACTTTTGTTGCCAATAGGGTAGTTCAAATACAGGAATTATCTTCACAATCTGATTGGCGTTACGTTAAATCAGAAATGAATCTTGCTGATATGGTTTCCAGAGGACTCATGCCTGAAGAATTAGTAGGGTCCGAGTTGTGGTGGAATGGTCCCTTGTACTTATCAAAGGATCAAGAGAGTTGGCCGAAATTTCCAAATAATCCAGTAAGTTCCGAACTTCTTGAGCCTCAAAAAACAGAAATATTAGTCAGTCAGTGTAATCCTCACTGGACTATATTTGATAAATTTTCAGATTATAACAAACTTCTTCGTGTTGTGGCTCTTTGTCTCCGGTTTAAGCACAATTGCATGCTTAAAGGTAATTCTCGAATGTTAGGTGAAATATCGGTAAAAGAAAAGGAATTGGCAATGAAACGCTTAATTATTAATATACAATCCGAGGAATATTCACAAGATATTCAACATTTATTAAAACAAAAGGCTGTATCCTCCAAAAGCAATTTGAAATCGTTATGTCCGTTTGTTGATGACGCTGGGATACTCAGAGTGGAGGGTCGGTTGGCACATGCAAATATACCGTATGATCACCAACACCAAATTGTATTACCAAGTACACATGTTTTCACCAAATTGCTTGTTCAACATGAACATATTCACTTGCTACATGCTGGCTCTCAATCTTTATTGTATAACCTACGCCTCCGATTTTGGATCGTTGGTGGCCGTAATCTTTGTTGTGAAAAACTGTATCAGGTGTGTTAGTACTAAACCCATGATTTCAACTCAAATTATGGGACAATTACCAAGTTCCCGCGTAAATGAGACAAGGCCATTTCAAATTGTTGGAATTGATTTTTGCGGCCCTTTTCATATTATTCATAAATTGAGATCAAAGGTATCAACTAAAATTTATATTGCTCTATTCATATGCTTTGCTACTAAGGCAATTCATATGGAAATTGTCTCAGACTTGTCCACGCAAGCATTCATAGCTACATTGCGTAGATTTGTTGCTCGTCGTGGGTATTGCACTCATATTTATTCTGACAACGCAACAAATTTCATTGGCTCAAAGGCAGAACTCCTTGAACTTCATCGGATATTCATGTCAGAATTTCAACGAAATGAAATTATGAAATTTTGTTGTAATGAAAATATTCAATGGCACACCATCCCACCCAGGTCCCCACATTTTGGAGGACTATGGGAAGCCGCCATAAAATGTGCTAAATATCACTTAAAGGGTGTGGTGGGACAAACTTCGTTTACTTTCGAGGAATTTAATACACTGGTAGTTCAAGTTGAGGCCTGTCTTAACTCGAGACCCTTAACGCCAATGTCTAACGACCCCTCAGATTTGACGTGTCTTACTCCATGGCATTTTTTAATTGGTCAGCCCTTATTGACTTTACCTGATCCGTCTCTTTCGCATCTCGACTTTAATAGACTTTCACGGTACCAACGAATTCAACAATTATTGCAAACTTTTTGGAATCGTTGGTCGAAGGAATACTTGAGCGAACTTCAGCATCGCCGTAAATGGCTGTCCAAATCAAACGAAATTAAAGTCGGCTCACTTGTATTGTTACAGGAGGATAACGTACCTCCACTTAAATGGAATATGGCTCGGGTAATCAAACTTCATTATGGTTCTGATAACTTTGTGCGTGTCGTCACTGTTAAAACTTCCAATGGTGAATTCAAACGGGCTGTAATGAGGGTTTGCTTATTACCTATTGATTCAGATTCTGATACACCGGACATTTCCTTATAAAGCATTTGTTTTAATTAAATAAAGGTTCGAAATATACACTTATTTATATCTAGTCTCTATTTGGAAGTAATTTATCAATTGATCAGTGTTTCCTTTCATACATATATGAAATTGCATATTTGCCATGATAATGGTACTTATGTTTTGATATTCAAATCATAGTCAGTATTATATATTGTTTTGAGAAGCTTTGTAATGTAACTTTATTAACCATATTAAAATGAAACTTAAAAAAAAAATATATATATATATTTTTGACATGTAAACTGTTGAATTAATTACTTAGGTTAAGTTAAGTCAAGTTTAATAATTTTGAAATATTGATATTTCAAGGGGGCGGCTATGTTAAAGCAAAATACTTGTGTTCTCAACTGTATAAATCAAATAGTTACAGTTGCATTATCCGCTTAAAATCTATTCGCCACAACTTTTGCTTTGTCATTTCCTCCTTCTTTGTATTTCTCTTGCCGTTGTTTCTCTCATTTTTTTTATTATTGTACGAAGAACTCATGTTGCATAAACACGTAATTTTTTGGTTTGTATTTTAGAAGTGAATACAATATTTTCTAAAACATAAAATATAAATTGTGTCTTTAGTATAAATTAAACATATGAACTTGTGTTTTGAGTGAAATTGAAATTATAAAATAAAGAAAACAAAAAAAACTAAGTTCGAAATTTCTTAATAAAATAATAAACATAATCTAAAAAGTAAACATAAACAAAATATGTAACAAATAATTTTAAATTAATAGTACATTATGATGCTAGGACGTAAAGCTAAAGATTTTGGACGGATGTGGAGTTTGCAAATTGAGGCGCTAGCCGAGATTTGCACCCACATTAAGTCCAAAATAGATTACGTCCGTGCATCATATACTATTTTTTATTCGCCGCAAGCAAAATATTTTAAGAAAATTTGTTTATTCTAAATTAAAACTATAAATTTTCATAAATTTTAAAATAAAAATATGTGGAACAAGTAACCTTTGACAAAATATTTATTAATTTTTCCAAATTATTGTGTAGCTATGACAACAAATGATAACAACTATTTTAATTGGATAATGAAATTTTGAATTTAGAATTTAAACAAATACAAATGCTTTTTACTTTTTTGGACGTAGCTATGACAACAAAATAAATAGTTGAAAAGTGATACTTTAAAACCGCAAATCACAGTAATAAAGTAACTCTTTAATATGTAGGCGAATAAAAATTATATTATAATCAAATATTTTCTTTTTAGGAACTTCAGTTTGTTCAAGCTTGAACACATTTAATATTATGTAGTTCAAAAACTTCAGTATAAATTTTATTTATCATAATCGACGTAGAATGTTGTGAGAAGTGTGCAAGGTTCAACCTGGACACTAAATTTATTTTCATTATTTTTTATATAACAAAAATTTGTCTTTTTTATTCATAAAAATTCCATTTACGGCATTTGAATTTATCGATATGTAATTTTTTAAAATAGTTGCTATTGTCTTAGACCAGGCATGTCAATCTCATTTCGGTATACGGACCAAATTTTTCGAAAATTATTTTCCAAAGCCTTATGTATGTTCTTTCTTTCTTTCCTCATACATGTCCTTGGTTTTATTAGAAATTTTAAATTTGTGAAAACAAAAATGTTTATATAGAAATTTAGTCATTAAAAATATATTATTAATTTATTATTAATTCAGTTTTTTTTGCTAAATCAAAATTTGGTATCAGTTTTTGGCTTGATGTAATTTTTAATATCGATGCTAAATGTTCTTCAGTCAATCTGGCTCGTTTTGTAGTGGTTTTTCATCTTCATTTGTGAACAAATGTGTTTACATATATACTTGCTACCAAACATATGCGTATAACAAAATGTCGAGTTCTTGGGCAACGGTCTGCAGATAAAAAATCTTTAAGCTCTGGAATACAATTTTCCTTATACTTTTTGTTTAAAAGCGTGTCGCATCGTTCTATAAACCTTCAGAGCAGAAATTTGTTAGGCTTCAAATATAGCCCTGATAACGCTGGCCTTAGTTTGATAGGGCTCTGATCATGAGTGTAACGCTTTTTCCCAATCAGGCTCTGATTGTGATAGTCGGATCAAGTTCGCCATATAAAACTAAATAGGGTTAACCCTAGTAAGGTATATTCTATTAGGCCGCGCTCAGATCGCCCAACCAGGGGTGAAATACAAAAAAGCACATCACAGACGGATATATTCAAATAAGGTAAACCCTAAGAGGGCATTCTAATTCAGGCCCGGAACAGGCCCACATCAGATTGCCTTACTAGTACTTGCCATTTATGGCCCTGATCACGCCCTGATTCTATCCAGGCTACCCCTAGCTATTGCTGCTTGGGCCCATTTGAAAATTTTTGTCAACATTTTCAATGCCAACAGACAGGAGAGCAAAAAATAGCTAAATGAAACTCACTACTTTGAAAATCTGAAAACCTCTTTTCGAAATCGTCTGCCAACATTTTCAGTTGTTTTTCATATTTTTCAAATTTTAACTAATCTTTAAGCAAAAGAGTCTTATAACTAGAAAAATTGCATACATTTTCTCTATCCAATTGTATTTTCCAAAAGGGCATCTCTTGTTTGAATGAATTTATTTGGTTATACAACGAGGTTATAAGCATGTATTTACACCGAACAATAATATTGAGTTGACTGAGATCTTGTATCCAATCAACTTTTTTAGCTCAGAGAGTCATAATATTCTCTGGACCCTCGTTGATTTGATTTGATGATTACCACATGTTTTATACTTCGTGAGTTCAGGAAAATGCCGATTACAAGGGATCTTGTACATTTGCAACCACAATATTTTTTGAAGTAAAAGTTCTTTAGGCGCGTTATGAGAATTTTGAACGGAAGTAACCATTTGAAACAGATATAAAACCACATAAATTCATCTCTATCATACTACAGTCTGATTTTGAATCTTAAACACATACATGCACACAATTCCAAAAAAACAAAAGTAGAAATTCAAACAACAATGAAATAAAAAATAAAGAAGAAATTCAAACAATAATGAAGTAAAAAAGACAAATGAATATTATGTTCAGCAAGTAGGCGATTACAATTCGATTATGTGTATTGCGTTATTATCTGGATTTTAAATTTAAGAATCTAAAACCGACACATCCAACTCATATAACATTTAGTACCAGACTGAATAAGAGAATAAAAAATATAATAACATTAACAAATGAATGACAATATTGACACACGCAATACACATAATCGAATTGTATCGCATACTTGCCGAACATAATATTCGTAATATTTTAGTGAGTTTCGTAATTTTTTAAATTTATATTTTGAATTGTATTAATTTTTTAACCGACTTCAAAAAAGATGAGGTTCTATGTTTCATTGTTGGTTTTTTATGTATGTTAATTGTTAACAGATTTCAGATAATGGCTCGTTTGATTTGGATGATTTAAATTGTATTCTATTTGGGTTGGTTTCGAGAGGGTCCCATAGTTTTCTATGATATGAAAAATGCCGTTTTTCAGAAAATTGGAAAAACCCGTATTTTTATGTGTTTTAGCCGATTTCGTTAAAACATCTGAATCTGTTTGGATAGTTTGGTTTGTATTATATTGCTATAGATTTCGAGGTGGTCGTATATAATTTTCTATGACTAAAAATATGCTGATTTTTCAAAAGTTTATTTTTAAATAAAAATATTTGTGTTGATTAAATTTGTTTTGTTAAATGGAAAAATGAGTGCGTGTAATCTTTGCTCGTGGTTGAAATAAAATTTGGCTACTGTGGCAGGTATTAATAAAAAGATTATATATAAAATAAATATAAATTTAAAGTAGCCTTTCTGATAATATAATTTACAGCATGTGTAATAAAAAGCAATATTTACATAATATATTACAAAGTCAATTCAATTATTATCATAATTTAAATATGAAATTAGAGGCTTATGACAAATTTGCTAAATTTATTGAAAAACTGCATCAATTGTTGTACCAAATCTTGTTGTTAAATTAAGTGGACATGTATTCATCGTGAAATTTAATTTGACGTTGTAAGACTTTTTAAAACATGTAAATATGGCTTTTTATTATACATTGTTGTAAATTATATTATCAAGAATATTAGAATGAAGCTCTAAATTTCAATATGACATATTTATTTTATTTTATATTTAATATTTTTGGTAATACCTGCCAGTTGCCACAATAGCCAAAGAAGTTTTACTTCAACAGCGTGTAAAGATTACGCTCTTCATTTTTTAACTATGGGGGTGGAAATTTGTTTTAAAACACGAGGGTAACCTTGTCCGACAAAAGTTTGTCTGCTATTGTCGAGTCCGACAACCCAAACATGCTAAAATGTCAATTGTCGGACTCGAAAATAGCAGACACATTTTAGTTGGACAAGGTAACCCTCGTGTTCTAAAACAAATTTCCACCTTCCATAGTTAAAAAATGAAAAGCGCAATCTTTACACGCTGTTGAAGTAAAACTTCTTTGGCTACTGTGGCAACTGGCAGGTATTACTAAAAATATTAAATATAAAATAAAATAAATATGTCATAGTGAAATTTAGAGCTTCATTCTAATATTCTTGATAATATAATTTACAACAATGTGTAATAAAAAGCCAGAACTGTGATAGCAAATTTACAAGATCTTGGGCAATCGGAATTTTCCGGAGCTTGCCGAACGAAAAAGTGGCCGGACAGGCGCCTCACAACTTATAAAATATGTGTTAATCATTAAATGAAATCGGCGATAGGGACTATAATCTTTGTTTTCGAAAAATATTACGATTTTGTCCAACGAGTGTAAAAATCTTCTTAAAACTTATGATTCGAAGGGCAACGCACTTCGGAATAATATGGCAAATTTTTGTAGTCACATTCCACATCATTCGACATCAGCAATGCCATTAATGCTCGATGGTTTAAACAACGTGCTCGAAAAAGTTTAACGATTTTAGCAACTTTTTTAAATATATTGTCAATTTCAATTACTTTTGAACATAAGACCAGCAAGGGTAGTGTTTCCAATTATCCGTGATTTTAACTATCCGGATATCGAATAGTATGTGAAGTAATTATCCGGATATCCGGATAATAATCCGGATAGTGGATTTAAATAAAAACAATATGTAGTTTTAAAAAATAAAAATTAGTTAATCATTTATTTTCATCTGAAAAATAATATTTTAAAAATGCAAGAGCGTTTAACATTGGAAACTGCAACCGATTTCTAGTTTTCGTTAAGAAGATACTATAGCAACCGAAAAGACTCTTTCACTTTCGTTCGAAGTAGGTTGAATGGTCTTCAAAGCATCAAACAGCTGTTCTAGGTAAGGAGTGAGTGTTTTATTTATGCTTTTATAAATTAAATTCCTTGTCCAGTGAAGAATAATTATTTTAACGATTAACTTTACTATGTATTTTCGATTGGTGAAATCGTATTTTTCAATTCCATGAATAAATTACATTCGGTAAGTTCGGTCGGAGTGGGAGAATTTTCATTTTCCTTAACTTCTTGTTCCACCATTTTTAACTTAACATTTTTGGTTGTTTTAGTATCCGGAAACAAACTTTTTATTAACGTTTTTGCATAACTGATAGCTTATGATTTAGAAATATAAATAAAATCGTCAAAATTATTATTTTGGAATAGTGTTGAATTCTGCACCAACATCTTTAATGAAACTAGCTCAACATTTCTCGTTTTGTTAATAGACTGCCTTAATGTGATTAACTTTAAATGTTTTCAAATTACAAAAAATTGAATCCTAAATTATGACACGGCAAAATACTGTTTTTTATTTGTAAATAAATTACACTTCTAAAAATTCAAATTCAAAACAATTGCTGAATGATAATTTTTAGGTCAACCAAACGAAGTCGTCTAAATGAAAAAACTAAGTTTTAGATTGACCAAACGAAAACGTCTATTATGAAAAATTAGTAGTAGCTGATTAAAATTTTTAAAAAGGTAAATAGCGCAAACAATTTTTTTTGCTTTAATTTAGTTATCCGGATATTTTTTGTGAATTAACCGGATATCGGATAGCAAAATTTTTACGAATTATCCGGATAATTCCAATCCGGCTTAAACCGGATTGGAAACACTAAGCAAGGGGGATAACGCAATGGATATTTTGAAAAGATCTATTATGTTGGGTTTTAACATAATATTTTAGTCTGCCGACGACACCACGTATAACTGCTTTCATAAAAGGGGTTGTTGCGAAAAGGGGAAGTTGCTATATACAATAAACACCAAGTTATGCATTGGAAGATCATATTTTTTAATTGCAATTATATAAGTGCATTTTGTAATTTGAGATTATTTTAGAAAAATTCACTTTTTTTGTGCATTTTGAACTTTTTAATTAAAACACGTAGGTGTAGAAAGAAGAATAATATCATTCTGATATTAATAAAAAATTATCTATTTAACAGGCATATAATATTGATTTCGCATCACTATTTTTGCATAGTTTTATTCCTGTAAATTCCTGTGAAATAAAATAAGGAAAAACAAAATGTGCTATTTCAGTATTTTCTGATTATTATTATTTCCAAACATTTGTCCTTGAACTTGCCTTGCAATTCGAACATATATTTCGTAGAAAAGTTTATAGTATACCTCACAATGTATTTTTGTAAAATTTGTTAAGCAGATGGTGCATACAGAATAGATTAGAAGAGGTTTGGATTGTGATCAAACGGGGGTGTATCATAGCAGGATATAATAAGAAGAGCGAGTTGGTGTGCAGGAGCAGGGGGAAGCGGAGTCCGCCGCATTTTTCCTAGTAAAGAATAATACTTATACTTAGATAACCCTTTTGTATACTAATTCAAATACAATACTAGCGGCTTTGTGTAAATAATAATAAATCACATCACAAGAAAAACAATCCTAGTTTATACTAATATTAAGCAAAATCCTTTAAATGAATTCAAATACAGTGTCTAGTGTCTTTGTCTTTTAGGTAGATTTCATATAAAAATCTACCTATTGCAATGGGCAATTCGGAAAAATGTTTGTGCCAAACCACTATATATGATAAGCGGAAACGAAAAAACAAAAAAAAAAAAATTTATATATATATATATATATATATATATATATATATATATATATATATATATATATATATATATATATATATATATATATATATATATATATATATATATATATATATATATATATATATATATATATATATATATATATATATATATTAGACTGGTCGTTAAAAACTAAATTTTCCGAGACGCCCCCCAGAAAAATTCTTTGTGGTCAAAAAACCATAACGGCTTTATTTTTTTTTGTTTTAAGTGAAAAGAACACGTGCCGCAAAATCATCGAAGTTTATTTTTTGATAAAATTGTTAATATCTCATAAAATATGCAGATGTCAAAATAAATCACATAATCATTTTTGCAGGAAATTTAATTCTCTACAAAAAAGGTCCAAGTCATTTTTTTCCTAAAACCTATATTTCTGATGATATTTTGAAAAAAAACTTGAAATTCTTCGAAACTCGTAAAACCAAATGATGAAAATTTCGACGAAAAAGTACTAATTTTGATTTTTTTTGTCACGATTATTTTTTATACATTTCATTCTATAGCATAAGAAGAAAATTAGGAGTTTTTCGTCATCTTTTTTTTTATGTTTTTTAAAAATTACGAAAACTTACAAGTTCATTTTCAAAATATCATGAGAACTATACGTTTTCGGGAAAAAATGACATGGACCTTTTTTGTAGAGAATTAAATTTCCTACAAAAATGGTTATGTGATTTATTTTGACATCTGCATATTTTATGAGATATTGGAAAAAATCTACGAATTTTTCAAAAAATCAACTTCAACGATTTTGCGCCACGTGTTCTTTTGATTTAAAAAAAAAAAAAATAATGCCGTTGTGGTTTTTTGACCACAAAGAATTTTTCTAGGGGGCGTCTCGGAAAATTTAGTTTTTAACGACCAGTCTAATATATATATATATATATATATATATATATATATATATATATATATATATATATATATATATATATATATATATATATATATATATATATATATATATATACACGATATGAGATATAATGAAAACGACCGGCACTCTCACGGTCGCATTTGTTGAGGTAAATCAAAAAAATTTTCTGTACATGTGTGTTCTATCAATATCTCGGACGAGTTCGTGAATCAGCGAAATCCGACAAGTGGTTAAGGAATTAGTGCCTTTTTTCTAAAAAAATTGATTTTTTAAAACCGTTATAACGGCCGTTTGGATACTCATATTTTAAAAAAGTTAAGAAATTTAGAATCTTTGAAATCTTTTTTATCAATTTGTTTCAGAAATAGACCTCTGCATTAAGAGGTTCCTGAGTGAGCGGCTCCAACAAAAAAGTTTGCAAAAAAAAATTTTTTTTTTAAACAACCAGCACTCTCACGGTCGCATTTGTAAAGCCAGATCAAAAAACCTTTTCTAAAAATGTGCGTTTTATTAATATCTTGAACAAGTTCGTAAATCAGCTAAATCCGACACATGGTTAAGAAACTAGAAGCTCTATACTAGAAAAAAATGCTATTTTTTAGATCCGTTATAACGGCCGTGTGGATTCTAATATTTTTAAAAACTTTATAAATTTAGAATCTTTGAAACCTTCTTAATCAGTTTCTTTAAAAAAAAAGACATCTGCAGTTGGAGGTTTCTGAGTGAGCGGCTCCAACAAAAAAGCTTGTAAAACACAAAATGCGTTTGAATCAACCGGCACTCTCACGGTCGCATTTGTGGAGCCAGATCAAAAAACCTTCCGTAAACATGTGTGTTTTATTAATATCTTGGACAAGTAAATCAGAAAAATCTGACACATGGTTAAATAACTAGAGGCTTTATACTAGAAAAAAAATTCGTTTTTTTAATCGTTATAACGGCCGTTTGGATACTATTATTTTTAAAAACTTCATAAATTTAGAATCCGTGGAAACATTTTAATCCGTTTCGTATAAATATAAACCTCTGCAGTTAGAGGTTTTTGACTTGTTGGCTTCAACAAAAAAGTTTGCAACAATCCATAACTACAATTTTCAAAAACCTTATGACAGTCAATGAAAAAAAAATAAAAAGGTTTGAATAGAAGAAATTAATTTTTTTTCTTAGAAATAAGCTATTTTGATATTTTGCAGTAATTGGACGACATATGATATAGCGTAGGTTTGTGTCATAAATTGTCACACACATGCTCTGTGGTAGATTTGATATTTGTTTGTTGCAAAATTGGATAGATATAGTTTTACTTATATGTAGCTAATTTTCTTTTTAAAATTTGTTCGATATCTGTTTTAAATTAGTTTGTGTTGTTTAAACTAATCTGATACATCAGATTCTACTGGCACACAAAACTGTCTGATCTCGAAATCGACCTATTTCTAGCGGATATACGTGCCGCTTGGACTTTTTTTAATATCCAACCGATCACCACAACTAATATTTACCGTGAGAGCAGTCACGTTTTCAAGTCACGATGTCAAATCGCTTTTTTTTTGTTTTCCTCTATTTGTCTCCGAGAGACAGAACAGCTATGTCTTCCCATAGACAATGGTTTGCCAAAGGGTTTCATCCTGGCCCCATTATTTGTTAATTTGTACATTCACGACATTCCTGACACAACATCAAAGAAAGTTGGTTACGCAGATGATTGGACCCTGGCCACACAAAACAAAGACATGGGTGTCTTGAAAGATTTGCTCTCAACTGACCTGACGATAATGAATGACTATTTTTGAACGTGGAGCTTATTTACTAATCTAAGTAAAACCGAGAGTTCTTGTTTCCACTTAAACAACAAACTGGCAAAACACGAACTATCAGAGTTATTTAACGGCATTGTCATTAAATACAATCAACAGCCAAAGTACTTAGGCATTACTCTCGATAGAACTTTTTCTTTTAAACTCCACCTAGAGAATACATCAAAAAAACTTAAAACGAGAAAAAATATATTGCACAAACTGGCAGGCTCGACATGGGGTGCTACTCCAGCTACCCTCCGCACAACTGCTCTAAGTCGGGTTTACTCAGTGGCTGAGTACGGTGCACCAGTCTGGTTGAATAGCACACATACTCAAAAAGTTGACTGCCAGCTGCATGCCACGATGCGTACTATAAGTGGTACTATCAGGTCCACTACTTTACCTTGGTTTCCTGTGTTACGCAATATTGCTTTTTTAATTTTAATATTTTGAATGCCTGGTACATCTGCTGGAATCATTACAGCACACCTGGCCTTCCTTTTACTAACCCGACTTCTACCCAACCTGGTTTCAATCTGCATCGTCATACCTGGACTACACTAAACCGAATAAGAACGAATCATGGACGTTGTAACACGCGCTTTAGAGGCATGAAACCAATACTGCGGTTAAAACCTTCTCCGATTCACGAAAGAAAAGTACAACTAACTCCAAGAAAAATTTATATAAAGTTGATCTTTTTTCGGGACGAACATACTGTACAAATTGACTTAATTGATAACATAATGGTCTAAATACATGTGCAGAATTCTGCATGCAGCGAAATTAGAACATGTGTTGTTATATGAGAGCAATTACTACATATGCTACAATTGTTACATATAAATTCTGCATGCAGAAAAATTCTGCAAGATATCTCTAATTCTAATTTCGCTGCACAGAGGCAGTGCTACCACAATAAAAAAAAACAAAAACTACTTGAAAACTCAGATAAAAATGGATGATTTTGACATTTTGCTTGAAAATGAATTATTTTTTTTATAACTCAAATAAAAATGAATGATATTTTTTTGAAAATGAAATTATTTTTGTAATGATTATTTGTTTATAAAGATATACAAATATTCTAAATAATCCAAATTATAAAATAATCAAAACTAATATTGTTGATAAATAAATTTTTAGGAAAAGATTATCGGAAACAGAGGTATATGTAATTTGAACTTAAATTTTAATTTAGACATAAACGTTTTTACAGGCAACGATTCAATTATTTTCTTCTGTCTTTTAATTAAAAAGACAGTTTTCTTTAAATTGCAACAATTTTCACTTATAACTATTTCATGATACGTAAGAACACGAACCGTCATTGTTACGAAGATAAATCTAAAATTTTGTTATGTTAATGTGCAATTTGGAAAAATTGTATTAGACAATTAAGAATATAAATATAAGATTTTGTTATGCTAAAATGTGTAGTGTAAAAAAAAGATATATGTTGAAATGATATGAAATATGATGACAAAATAAATATCAAGCAAAAATCACATTTTATTGAACCGTGAATTTAATTAATAATTGAACGAGAAGAGATTAAAACCTGACCTGGAACTGGTGTGAAGCTGGATTGTCGGATCAAATAAAAGCTACAGCCACCTTAGCTGGCGGATTGTTGAATCAAATAAAAGCTACGGCTACCTTAGCTGGCGGATTGTCGGATCAAATAAAAGCTACGGCCACCTTAGCTGGCGGATTGTCGGATAAAATAAAAGCTACGGCCACCTTAGCTGGCGGATTTTTGGATCAAATAAAAGCTACAGCCACCTTAGCTGGCGGATTGTTGGATCAAATAAAAGCTACAGCCACCTTAGCTGGCGGATTGTCGGATAAAATAAAAGCTTCAGCCACCTTAGCTGGCGGTTTGTCGGATCAAATGAACGCTGCAGCCACTTTACTTGGTGTAGATCACGGAAGAAGGAGAAAAAGTTAACATTCACCAGTGAGTTACCGTTTATTTATTATTTAATTTTTTTTACCTTTAAGTTAATTTGTAACCGAAAGTCAAGTTAAATAGAAAAAGAGATTTTTTTGTTGATAGAGTCCAATACTTATTAATTAATTTTATTTTGTGAAACAAGTTTCCTGAATGTTTACGTCGTATAAAATGTGCGGTAGTGAGATAATATAAAGATAACATAACTTTTTTAAACATGTATTATACATGAATATATACATCGATGACGTGTGGTTGATCTAATTCTAATTCTCTTTCGGTTCTCCCTGTCTCTCTACATCACTCCTTTATTAGTATTACACCCATTTATTTGTTCCTTGCAAAACAATGTTTACAAGTCGCTGAAGTGAATTGGATCTGGCCGTGAGAATATCCTGAGCCGCTATGGGGTGTGACAAGCGGCTTTTCCCGTGAATTCCTCACAGGAAGAACGTTACAACGTTGTGCTGATTCTTTCTACAGGTCGGGCATTTCAGCATCCCCTTAATGTGACTACGGAGCTCCACAACAAACCATAAAATACATTGCAACTGTGTGTAAAACTCAACGATACAATGGTCACATCTGAGACATTCATTTGGCTACTCCCGATGTTGTAGCATGGATAGACTCACTCGATGTAAACATCTAATGTTCGGATGTACTGCCCAATGTTCAAATATTTTACTTTTTACTTTTTAACTAAAAGACGCGCTTTTAACTAAATCAAATCGATCAATCGATTCAAAGCTCATTTAATGTGTATTCATATTGTTTTAGGTAGATTTCATAGAAAAATCTACATATTTTAAGTTTTATTTTAATTTTTAATGTTAAGAATTTAGTGGACCTAGTCCATAAATTACAAGTTTTTAATTGGTATCATTCGATGTTTTTAATATGTTCGATAATATTCAAACGGATGTATGTCAATCATTTGTGACTGATAACAGAGATTGGGTAGGAATTTCAGCATTTGTTAAGTTTGAAATGTTGGATGTGTTTGAAGTATGTTTGTCGCAAAATTATTTTACAATTGGCACGGTTTGTTACTTGCAACCAGCGGGATCCCTATGGGATCTCCTCTTTTCCCCTTGTTGACCGATGTATTCATTGACCGAATTGAAAAACGCATACTTGAATAAAAAAAATGCAAAAACAAAAATGATTCAATATTCTTATGAATTAAAAAGAATATTTTCGTTGGCAATTTGGAAATGTTTTTGATGCAAAAAACTATTTAACGGTGTATTTAATTTGGTTTGTAAAATTTGATGGATAATTCTATTTCTACTTAGTTTTTTTTAATTAAACTAGTGTGACACATCAAATTCTTCTTGTATAATTAATTATCTGTCTAATCAAGAAATCTACCTATTTCTATAGCGGGAATATTATTTGACGTATGTTCTGTGATGTTTACGGTTTAAGGGATATTGGTTATTTAGTAAAATATGTTTTACAATATGTATCCCAACACCAATAACAACCTTCTAAGACCAAGGTCCCACAACAACATGCGTTCTAAGGTGGTGTTGAACGCGAATTTTATTTATATTTTTTTAAAGAAAGGATAATTAAACAATAAACCTAATCACATATAAATCATGATATGGACCTATATTTTACGATATGATATAGAGAAAAATAAAAATAAAATAAAAGAGGAAAAACAAATTGCTTTTAAATATTTGCAGGCTAAAAAACTAAAATGGGAGCCAATAATCCAGGTAGTGGTATATTCCTTGATCATGTGACACACTCAATGATTAAAGCCCATTTCATACAGTTTTATGAAGGCTCGAATATTCGAGCAAGCAACAACATACAATTCCTAGTTGAGCTTTAGGGTGCTACCGTTGACTGAATAGAGTTCATCCACTAGCACTCCGATCACCTCGAGTAGTGATATCGCACTGCTAATGCCAGTGGTATGTCAACAGTAGGGACCGGAGTTTGCGGGGTAGTCACACCCTTGGATCAAAAATTAAAAAAATCACTGAGCAACAAAACCTGATCCCTATATGCGATTAGGTGTTATTTTTAATTTTTAATGAAGCATCGCGGCATGAGAACGTCATGCATTTTTTTGTCACAACATACGAGTCGGTTTTACAAGTAAGGCACCGCCTTAACCATTATAGTGTTAAAATACTACCATGTCAATATATGATAAACCCAGCTAAGTTTTTTTTTTTTTTTTTTAATAAAATGTGTTGTGTAGTAGGAATTACAATATGTGTCACAAAAACACATAAAAACCTTTTAAGAAAAAGGTCCCACAACAACATACGTTCAAAGGTGTTGATGGACGTAAATCTTTCTTTTTTTGTTTTTTTATATTTTTTGTTAAAGAATGGTTAACTAAACAAAAAATCCTATCACTGACAAAATATGACATAGGCCAGTAAATTTAAAAGTAAATAGCAAATTTTGACAAAAATTTGCTGAAACAAAACAAAAATGTAGTTGCCAATAATCCAGCCGGTTGCATATTCCTTGATCCTGTGACGCACTCTTTTTCTTAAAGATTAAAGGCCCACACATAATTCTATGAAGGCTCATTTCTTCAAAGAAGCAACAGCGTCTCATCATCAAGGATCATTTAACAGCTAGGATTGAAGGTGCTTCCGTTGACTGAATACAGTTCATCCGCCACCACCCCTAAGATGTCACCTTGGCTAGTGATATCTCACTGCTATTGCCAGTGGTGTGTGATATCTCACGTCAACTCGTATGTCAATAGCAGGGACTGGAGTACGCGGGGTTGTCACACCCGTAAATCAAAAATTAAAAAAAAAATGTCAAAACAATGAAAACTGATCTCTCCATGCGGGAGAAGTTGCGTATTTAATACTAAATAATCAGTTTTAGCTGTGTAAAACAATTTCAGCACAATTTGAAACCAATGAACACGTTTTTACTAAGCCTACAATGACAGCTTAAATTATTTTCATAAACCTACAATAGTTATTCAATTATTCACCGGTTAAATAATTTCATGAGGAGGCTTTTATAAAAGTATGAGAAAATCTGCTACATGTATGTTCAACGTAAAATGTTAATGCACATTAAATATATTAAAGTTTAACAATTTTGTTTTGTTGAATACCAATTAACTTTTACCGGCTTTTAATTTTTTATTATATTATTTGTTAAGCTTTAATAAAAAATTAATCGGAATAAACTAATTCATACTTTTTGTTCTATTATTGGTTTGCATTGGTAGGCTTCTCTTTCATTTTTTAAAACACACACAAAAATATCAATCTAAGAGAAAAAAGAACTAAAAATAAATGTTTGAAGATATTTTATTTGTAATAAAATAACGTTTCCGGTCAACTTACAGGGTTTTTATTATAATTTTGGTTTCTTCATTCGTGTCTTCGTCTTCTTCTATTGCTTTGTTGGTCGCATCATGCATATTTGTCCGTCGTAACATGGACTTTGAATTATATTTTTTATGATGTTATTTTCTTATTGTTTTAAGGTGCCCATAATTATTTTTTCCTTTTTTATAGATATCTATTTAAGATAGTGTTTGTAAATTTTAAATATGCGTAACGGTTGTTTGTTAAGGTTTTTTATCAAGTGTATAATGTGCATGATGAAACATTGGCAAACTTCACTACCTGCTCTGGAAACAAGGCGCGATTATATTATTTAAGAGTTTAATTTATAATTAACTGCTCTGACAGTTGTTTTAATTATAATTTTAGGAAACTTAAGGAATATAATAATTTTGAAACTTGCAAAAACCGCATGCTTCGTCAATATTGTTAAAAGTTAAAAAATTAAAACAATCCAAATGTTTGGATAATCCACTACGTTTTCAATAACGTCAAAAAACTAGTAAGTTCTGCCTGGTACATGTCCAGACCATGTATATATGTGCTTTAACATGGTCAAGCAGTAACCTCTCTCGATAACGCTACATGATAACCAAGTACTTTTTACTTTACTTAAATTACTTTGCTGTGGATAACATCTAATTTAAAGAAGACTGTGCAAGCCACAGAAAATATTTTGTATTGAATGTATTGAATATGTATTGAAATGATTAAGGGTTTGTGTTTACTCATTTCTAAGTAAGCTATTAAATGGGTGATATTTTGAAACTATGTATAAAACGTAAGATGTAACAGTTATGGATGTTCTTTGGACAGAAATTTTTAACTACTGTCAAATATGTTGGTTTATATTTTTATATACACAGACTTATACCAATAGAACATTTTTATATTCGCTAGCGTCACTGTTGATTATATCTAAGATTTTAGCATTTAATAATACTAAGCAGTAGCTTTCTATTCTCATTTAAAATAAATAGAAACCACAGAAAATCATTACCAAATAAAATATAACCCTAATTTAAAGCACCTCGTTATACTATAACACAAAATTAAATTAAACTACAGATCTTGAATTTGAAAAAAGAAAAGAAACCTAAACGCAATGATTTGAAACCACTGATTTCTTTCACTGAAGTAAAATAAGATAAAATAATTTATCGCTTTTTTCTTATATTAATAAGCAAACAGTTTCGTATATTCTTTGTGTGTATCTTTAGAAAATAATATAGAATTTCGTTTTCCTTCTAAACCGGTTAACATAATTATTTCTTTATTTTTATTGTTCTTTCTTATTTGTTACATGTAGTATCTTTTTATTTTTATTTTCTTAAATTTTTATGTTTTAACCTTAGAGTCGTAAAAATTGAATAAATAGAGTTCATTAAATGTAAATAAAAAGTAATTATTTCAAATAATTAATGTTTTGACTATAAATAATTATGTTGTTTCAATTTAATTAATGATTAATGAATATAAGATATTTATTTTAGTGTATACAAGGCCGATTCTCATTGTTTATATGTATTTTTGGAATTAAATAGACTAGCGTGTACTAACTGGTTGTTACTAAATAAATTTAGAATATCAAGACTTAACTTTAAATAAAATTCACAAATGTTTGTGTTTGTCTTCCTTAGCTATATGTACCATTGATAAATTTGATAAGCTTGTTAATACTCTTTTATTACGTTAAAAAACAATTTAGATTACAATCAGAATCATGCTGTAGAGTTTTTCAGATTGTTTAAATTTATTTAGTCATTTAATTATGATAATATTATCATAAAATTTATATGCTAAACACGAAAAATCATAACATAAAAAATAATATTACGATACACGATAACATAAACCTTCCAATTCCATTGTTTAGATAAAAAATAGAGAGCAAAAGGAAAAAATTACATTCCACGAATAATAAAAAATGATTGTTAGGAATTTTTTAATAATTATTAAAAATTTGTTGTGTGAATAACATTGAACGAAAGTGCTCACACTGTTTTTGTAGTTTATTGTTTTATTATACGTAATTGCTATTTGAATGTGAGAAACTTTAATCGCATAAATAAAGGTGTTTAACATTTACCAAGTATTATCTCATATACGTGTATTATTGTAAATAACTTTAACTTACTTTAACAGGAAACAAAACATACATATTCACCAATCCAATCATCAACGAATATACATTACTTATTTATTATTATTAGTTCAATTTTTATTATTCGTATTCCACGAAATAGTCCAGTAACTTTGTCGCCTGAGAGTATGGGGTAGTATGCGTCAAATCCGGTAGTTCTGATTTTTTGTAGACTTGTTTATGATGTTGGCCTAATGAATAATCCAAGCTTGTGACCTCGAGCGCCGAACGCAACTTTGTCAAAAATCGAAAAAACCGCGAAAAAATCGTTATTTTTTTCAAATTTCGGCGATTATAACCCTAAAGGACTAGTTTTTTCTTTATACTTTCTTAGGACGATTTTAGAGTATATTAAATTTGCTACAACATGATACTAGAACTGTCTCTGTAGACCCAATAGTTTCCGAGATTAAGCCTCAAAAATCGAAAAAATCGTTATTTTTTCAAATTTTGGCGATTATGGCCCTAAAGGACTAGGTTTTGAAAAAAAGTTGACTAAATTGGCTACAATATGATACTAGAATTGTCTCTGTTAATAAAATAACTCGTAATAAATAAAAAAAGTCGGACAAGTGCGAATAAAATTCGCTCGCCAAGGGTTCCGTGAATGTAAAAGAACACAAAATCAAAAATAAATAACATAAAAATATGTTGTAAAGTCTTTATATCGCCAGACTATGGACGCATAACAGAATAAATGTTTAATCGTAAACGTCAATAGTAAATGTCAATCACATCTATATTGATCAAAAATGTTACTTGAGGTTAAATCTTATCCATAGCTGTTTATGTTAGCTAAAGAAAGATTTAAGCAGTATTTAAATGGTCTACATAGGGAACATTTGTTCTATAAATCAGCGTCGAAATATAGGGTGGTATACATACACTTAAAATAGCACTTTTTTTTATCAATAACTAAAAAACTGTGCATCGCAGAATTCTAAAAAATGTTGCAATGTTTCTTAGATTAAGTGTTCTTTCAAATGACACCCCAGTCGGTTGGTTCCAAAAAAGTTTTTTTTACCCTCCCCACAACCATCCCCTAAACACACAGAAATATAATTATTTGAGAGTTCGCTATAATTTTCGTTCAAAATATAGCAAACTTTCTGTCTCTATGAATTTTTTTAAATTTTTTCTGTCTATCAGTGTCGAAACGTAGGGGGGGACGATCTGGAATTTACACATTTTTTGGAATAACTCCAAAAATGTGTACCGCAAAATTCTAAAAAAAATTGCAATGTTTTGGAAATTTGGTGTTCTTTCAAATGATACTCGCTTGGGTCAAAAAAAAGTCCAAGCGGCACGTATATCCGCTAGAAATAGGTCGATTTCGAGATCAGACAATTTTGTGTGCCAGTAGAATCTGATGTATCAGATTAGTTTAAACAACACAAACTAATTTCAAACAGATATCGAACAAATTTTCAAAAGAAAATTAGCTACATATAAGCAAAACTATATCTATCCAATTTTGCAACAAACAAATATCAAATCTACCACAGAACATGTGTGTGACAATTTATGACACAAACCTACGCTATATCACATGTCGTCCAATTACTGCAAAATATTAAAATAGCTTATTTCTAAGAAAAAAAATTAATTTCTTCTATTCAAACCTTTTTATTTTTTTTCATTGACTGTTATAAGGTTTTTGAAAATTGTAGTTATGGATTGTTGCAAACTTTTTTGTTGAAGCCATTAAGTCAAAAACCTCTAACTGCAGAGGTTTATATTTATACGAAACGAATTAAAATGTTTCCACGGATTCTAAATTTATGAAGTTTTTAAAAATAATAGTATCCAAACGGCCGTTATAACGGATTAAAAAAACAAATTTTTTTTCTAGTATAAAGCCTCTAGTTATTTAACCATGTGTCAGATTTTTCTGATTTACGAACTTGTCCAGGATATTAATAAAACACACATGTTTACGGAAGGTTTTTTGATCTGGCTCCACAAATGCGACCGTGAGAGTGCCGGTTGATTCAAACGCATTTTGTGTTTTACAAGCTGTTTTGTTGGAGCCGCTCACTCAGAAGCCTCCAACTGCAGAGGTCTTTTTTTTAAAGAAACTGATTAAAAAGGTTTCAAAGATTCTAAATTTATGAAGTTTTTAAAAATATTAGAATCCACACGGCCGTTATAACGGATCTAAAAAACAGCATTTTTTTCTAGTATAAAGCTTCTAGTTTCTTAACCATGGATCGGATTTAGCTGATTTACGAACTAGTTCAAGATATTAATAAAACGCACATTTTTAGAAAAGGTTTTTTGATCTGGCTTTACAAATGCGTCCGTGAGAGTCCCGGTTGTTTAAAAAAAAATTTTTTTTTGCAAATTTTTTTGTTGGAGCCGCTCACTCAGGAACCTCTTACTGCAGAGGTCTATTTTTAAAACAAATTGATAAAAAAGATTCCAAAGATTCTAAATTTGTTAACTTTTTTAAAATATGAGTATCCAAACGGCCGTTATCACGGTTTTAAAAAATCAATTTTTTTTAGAAAAAAAGCACTAGTTCCTTAACCACTTGTCGGATTTTGCTGATTCACAAACTCGTCTGAGATATTAATAGAACACACATGTACAGAAATTTTTTTTGATCTACCTCAACAAATGCGACCGTGAGAGTGCCGGTCGTTTTCGTTATATCTCATATCGTGTATATATATATATATATATATATATATATATATATATATATATATATATATATATATATATATATATATATATATATATAAAATTTGATATTTGGCTTGTATTATATATATTATTAAAATAATAAGTTTTTTGGGTAAAGCCAATTAATAAAACAATATTTATAACTGTTTATCGACAATTGTTTCGGTTTATTCAAAAAACCATCTTCAAGGATAACATATTTTAAAAAAAAAAAAACAAATTTCTTATACAAAAAAAAAAACAAGTAATATTGTATCAAAGATACATACATATTTTATGTCAATATCTTTGATACAATATTACTTGTTTTTTTTTTTGTATAAGAAATTTGTTTTTTTTTTTTTAAAATATGTTATCCTTGAAGATGGTTTTTTGAATAAACCGAAACAATTGTCGATAAACAGTTATAAATATTGTTTTATTAATTGGCTTTACCCAAAAAACTTATTATTTTAATAATATATATATATATATATATATATATATATATAAATAAATTTTTTTTTTTTTTGTTTTTTCGTTTCCGCTTATCATATATAATCGTTTGGCACAAACATTTTTCCGAAATTCCGAGATGAAGCCCATTGCAATAGGTAGATTTTTATATGAAATCTACCTAAAAGTTTTTTTTTACCCCCCTTACACCCATCCCCTAAACACACAGAAATATAATTATTTGAGAGTTCGCTATAATTTTCGTTCAAAATATAGCAAACTTCCTGTCTCTATGAATTTTTTCAATTTTTTCTGTCTATCAGTGTCGAAACGTACGGTCTGGAATTTGCACATTTTTTAGAATAACTCAAAAATCGTGCACCGAAAAATTCTAAAAAAAATTGCAATGTTTTGGAAATTCAGTACTCTTTCAAATGATCGCTCGCTTGGGTCAAAAAAAGTTTTTTTTTACCCCCCTTACACCCATCCCCTAAACACACAGAAATATAATCATTTGAGAGTTCGCTATAATTTTCGTTCAAAATTTAGCAAATTTCCTGTCTCTATGAATTTTTCAATTTTTTCTGTCTATCAGTGTCGAAACGTAGGGGGGGGGGGGGGGGGGGAACGGTCTGGAATTTCCACATTTTTTAGAATAACTCAAAAACTGTGTACCGGAAAATTCTAAAAAAAATTGCAATGTTTTGGAAATTCAGTGTTCTTTTAAATGACCACCCACTCGCTTGGGTCAAAAAAAGTTTTTTTCCCCCTCTTACACCCATCCCCTAAGTACACAGAAATATAATTATTTGAGAGTTCGCTATAATTTTCGTTCAAAATATAGCAAATTTCCTGTCTCTATGAATTTTTTCAATTTTTTCTGTCTATCAGTGTCGAAACGTAGGGGGGGGGGGACGGTCTGGAATTTGCACATTTTTTAGAATAACTCAAAAACTGTGTACCGGAAAATTCTAAAAAAAATTGCAAAGTTTTTGAAATTCGGTTCTCTTTCAAATGATACCCCACGCGCTTGGGCCAAAAAAAAATGTTTTCACCCTTCCCCACCCCAATCCCTTAAAAGCACAAAAATATAGTTATTTGAGAGTTCGCTATATTTTTCGTTCAGAGTTTATCAAATTTCCTGTCTCTGTGAATTTTTTCAAATTTGTCTGTTAATTAGGCTCGAAATGCAAGAGGGAGGACCAACTTTTTGTGTCACTTTATTGATAATAATTCAAAAACTATGCATTACAAAATTCTAAAAAAAATGGCAATATTTCTAAAATCAAGTGCTCTTTCAAATGACACCCCACATGACCTGGTTTTAAATGATGTTTTTACCCCTTAACATTCCCACCCCTTTAATAAATATAGTTATGAGTATCTGCCACTTTTCTATATTTTTCATTAAAAACCTACTCAATTTTCTATCATTCCAAATATATTTCAAGATTTTCGAGTTATTCGGGACAATAAAACATCACGAAAACGTCATTTTTCAAAATTATACAAAAAATGGTGAGGTGTAAAATTCCAAAATATATTTTTAAATAATGCTGAAATGAAGCCCTTTCATATGATACCCTACTCGTCTCGATAAAAAAAATGTAGGTTTTCAAAGGCTTTACATCGTACCTCCTTAAAACAAACGAACACAACTTTATTTATTTTTTAACCCACCATCTTGTGTGGATAAGTTAGTTTTATAAGCACCTCAAATTTTAAGTTCTCACGAGATAATCGAAATAATGTGAAAAACACTTGTACTCCCACCGTATAAAAAACGGAACCCTAAAAATAAAATAGATTTATTAGAATTAAAATATTATATTTCATTGGGCAAAAAAAGTCAGACAAGCGCGAACATAATTCGCTCGCTGAGGGTTCCGTGTATATAATATTTGAGAAAAAACAGTTTTTGTTAGTACAGTTTCACGTTTTTTTTAAATATAACTAGTACAAATTTTTAGTATCGATTTAGCAAATCCCTACACTCGTGAATTTTTTAAAATTTTTCTTTTGTATTATTCGTAGATAGGACAAACAAAAATTTTACATTTATTAAAATAAGTCGAAAACTGTGATTTTGAAAATTACGAAAAAAACTGTTTTGCACAACAAAACAAAATCGCCTTTCATATGACACCCTCCCATGCCGTGATCAAAAATACTTTTTTTTCAAAATTTCTACTTTAAACCAGTGTTTCGAACCAGAAAAATTTGGGTGCGGGTTCAGGTTCGGGTTCAATACATTAAAATTTAGTGGGTTCGGGTTCGGTTCGGGTTCGGGTTCGGGTTCAAATTTGTTACAAAAAAAAACAATTTTTTCGAATTTTTTTTATGAATTCATTATTTTTTTTTGTTGCATTACATACCGTATTTATGTTACACACATATTTATTTTGGCAAAAAATTTTCATTTAATTCTCACTATTCACTATTCTCTACTGAAGCAAATAATAACCAAAATAATCTTGTTTGAAACAAAAAAAATTCTGCGAAATATGAAATTTCTTACGCAAACTTCTTAAATTTCCTATATTAAAAATTGAACCTGAACCGTGTTTTTGATTGGGTTCGGGTTCGGGTTCAGGTTCACATAATTTAAAAATAATCTTGCTCCGGGGCGGGTTCAGGGTTCGGGTTCGGTTCGGGTTCGAAACCCTGCTTTAAACCCCCCCTCTAATGAACATTTGAAATTATAACAACCAAAAAAAGTTTTAGTTTCGATTTACCAAAATCAACACCAATCAACAAATTCACACCCATGAATTTTTTAAATTTTTTCTTTTGTAATGTTCGAAGTTGAGGGGGAGGACAAAACTAATTTTTACATTTTTCAAATAAATCGAAAGCTGTGCACTAAAAAAAACACTTGTTTTTGGTAAGAACTCAAAACTAAGCAGTCGAAAATTCAATAAAAAGTCTTTTTGAAATAGTTCCATTTTTTTTTCGATTTTTCTAGACCAACCTCGATTCCTTAAAAAAATCTTTTGTTTTACTATCTCCTTATCTATCTATCTTACTATCTCCCTATCTTATCTATGCTGATTCCAAATTACAATTCAGTTTAAGTGAATCATTCAGTAATCAACTCGATTGGAAAGTGAAATAAATTTTATAAATCTTAGTAAAAATAACTAAGTAATAAAAATAAAAATAAAAATATCTGTAAAAATAACATTTTGTAGAGTTGATGTAGTTACACTTACACTTACGGAGTAATCAATTATTTAAAAAAAAACAACCAATAAGATTTGTTAAAAACTATAAAAATTGTGTAAAATTCTGAAATATTGAAAATCAATATGTTAATTTTTTTATAATACTGATCCGATCTTTCAAATATTGAATGTCAATATGAAATATTGACAGGTGGCAACCCTAGAATTCACTATTAATTTAACAGCTCCCGCATCCAACAAAGAAACGTTATTCAATTTACATTCGGCTCTTCTGATAATTTAAGGCCAAACGTTTTTGAAATTAACTATCATAAATTCCTATAAGAAATGTAATGCATAATCCTAAACTCTAGTTGGTACACAGTTAAAAAAAATTGAATATGTAATGCAAATTGCTACATATATAGGTCCTACGAAAGTTTCCATTACAAAACAATACAAAGCTTGCTATATAAAGTTAAACTAATGCTCTTTGCATCAATATTTAACAGAGTATTTGGAGTCAAATATAAAGCTTGTTGTTTAAAAATGTCTGTTATTTGCATTAAATAAATTATGCGCAACATTTTTTTTAGTATGACATTTTAATGCAAATTACATCATAATTTCGAGTTACTTTGATTATTACGCACCTGCCTAAATTAATCAAATTAAAATAAAAAAATAGAGAAGCGATAACTAAAACATACATGAAACGATTTTAACTATATATTTCTATAATGGATAATACTCTAGTGAATTTTGAAATTTCATTATTATATTAAATTGTAGCATGGTATATATATGTTTATATATATATATATATATGTATATATATATATATATATATATATATATATATATATATATATATATATATATATATATATATATATATATATATATATATATATTTATATATATATATATATATATATATATATATATATATATATATATATATATATATATGTATTATATATATATATATATTATATATATATATATATATATATATATATATATATATATATATATATATATATATATATATATATATATATATATATATATATATATTTATATATATATATATATATATATATATATATATATATATATATATATATATATATATATATATATATATATATATATATATATATATATATATATATATATATATTTATATATATATATATATATATATATATATATATATATATATATATATATATATATATATATATATATATATATATATATATATATATATTATATATGTTATATATATATATATATATATATATATATATATATATATATATATATATATATATATATATATATATATATATATATATATATATATATATGTATATAATATGTATATATATATATATATATATATATATATATATATATATATATATATATATATATATATATATATATATTATTTATATATAATATTATATATTATTTATATAAGTTAAGGAATTATTCCTTATTTATTTTAAAAAAATAATTTTTTGAGAGGAAGACCTCTTTACTTTATTAAACTCAAAAAGATAGTAAATTACAATTTGAAATTTCTAAACTTAATGCTAAAAATGTTTTACAATGTTTTTGCATAATAGACAATATTTATAATAATTTTATTGAAATATTATATTCTATTTCACAGAAACTAAACTTGTCAATTAATGAGTTTGTTTCTGTGAGAAAATTTTTACGGAATGCAATTTGTAATAGGATATTAGAAGACAAAACATTTATAGGAATGTAATATGAAGGTTAATTAACTCCTCCGCACTTAAATGTGATTGTCCTCAATCACTTAGAAATATGGAATGTTATTGAAATTCAGTTCTGGAGCGCTGGAAGCGGGTCTTAGAATTATCGAACTTTGTTTTGGTTTTGAATTTGGAAAATATACTGCATCAGGTGAAGTGTGTTTTGGACTTGAAGTTTGCTTACTAATTTTGAAGGTTTTGATAGCTTTAATACAAAGTTTGTATGAAATTATGAAGGAAGCTGCAGCAACAAAGGCATAACATAAGTAATGAAGCCTAGAGGATTCTGAATGTAGAAGGCTTATCGCGTTCGTGTTATTGATATGAATTTCCTCCATCATTTCTAACGATAGTATTCGTTTTAGCTCCCTCTCTTTCGAAAGTGGATGTAAAATTGCGGGTAAAACATGAAATTGGGTTTCTTCACGTGAAGTGAATGACTGACCGGCAATGTTTATTGAAATATTATTGAATTTAATTAAAAATGTGCCGTCCAAATGTTGGGGTATAGATTGAATTAGGATAGTGCTGTTAAAATTGTTAAGGAGAATTATACCTGGAGTTATTTCTTCGATTTGAGGAATGTGTTGGTTGTTTACATTATTGCATTCCGCTAACATGCTTTTGAGAAGATTTGGAATACAAGATGTGTTTGATAAATTGATTACATTTTTAGATTTACATATAGATATGAGATTAAGCGTGCCACAATTTTCTTTTAAAGCAAAAAATTCGTTATTATTTCTTAAAATTGTTTCGTATACTAACTCTGTGGCAATTTTATTTCTTTTTACTGGTTTCAAAATGATTTTGTCGTAAATTTTATGATCTGTTATAGGAACATTTACGATATAAAGAATCGAATTAGAATCTGTAATAATTTTAATTTCGGCAAAATTTAAAGCTTCTTCGATTGTAGAGAAAGGAAAGTGTTCCTTTTTAAATGTATCAATTGCTAACTTTATTTCTTCTTTGGACAGTATAAGTGAATTTACAATCCCCGATTTTGCCCAGTGAATCGCGTAATTTATGTTATTTAAATCTTCTTTGAGTATCTTCATCTTGTATTCCACGTCTTGTATGATCTTATCATTAAGATGTTCATTAATAGCTAGTGCGTTTTTAATTTCATTGTTTATCTTAGTCAAATTGTTTAATCGTTCAGTTATTAAATTATTTATTACAACTTGTTTATTATTATTATATAAAACATTATTAATTTTTTCTTTAATAGTTATAAAATCGTCATGGTCTGGATTACCTGCGATCCATTTCCATGCGCTTCCTATGAAATTAAGTGACCTCTTTCTTTGGTGTGGTTTTAAATTTAATATTAAGTTTTGAACTTGATCCAATTCAAAAAGTATATAGGGAGCAAGATGATGTTGTCTAGACTCATTGGTACTCATGAGCGATAAAATTTCGAGTGTAACATTTTCGTATTCGTCTAGGTCAATGACATGGATTATCTTAAAACAGCCAGTTTGTATTTTAGCATGACCCATATTAATCGACACGAATAGGGAATTTGTGAAATCAAGCAATTGAATTCCAGCATTAATATGGTTAAGTAGATGTCTGTAATAAAAATTAAACGGTTGGTATTAGTTACGGATGTTGGATTTGTGTACTGTTCTCCCAGATTCGGTGATAACGGTTGAATTTTTATTTTCTCTTATTACCTCTCGAACGAACCGAACAGTTAGTTTCGTTCCTAATCTTCTATTATGTTTAACATAGATTATATCTCCAGGTGAATATTGTTTGATGGGTTTTCGTTTCTTGTTATGATAATTAATATCTTTTTGTTGTTTTGATTTTAATTTTTCAATATTGGTCAACCGTATTTGTTCGAATTGTTCAGGGCTAATATTTGGAATTCGTCCGAAAAAAAGCTCTACTGGTTTTTTGTTAGTTGTCGAATGAACCGTGTGGTTGTACTCATTGACCGCTCGTTCGAGGAGTTGTTTAAATGTACGAGGTGGACCTTCTGCTTTTAAACATCTCATGATTTCTGATAAAGTTGAGTGAAACCGTTCGACTTGTCCATTGACTTCACTTTTAAAAGGAGGAGTTGTAAATACTTTAATGTGAAAGTCGTCTTGCATCATGGCAGTGATAGATGCTGAGTTAAGAGATTTTTCGTTATCTATTACGATAACAGCTACAGGTACACAAAAATACAGTAATATGTCTTGGAGTGGCTTTTTTATGTGCTCGATAGCACGAGATTTTATTAATTTTGCTTGAGCAAATTTTGTAAATTTATCAATTGCTGTTAGGACGAAATGTTTTGCCGTGGAGAAAATGTCAATGTGAATTGTATGTCCGGGGTGATTAGGTATAGGAGTGGCGAGAATTTCTTGATGGTTGGGGTGCCGTTCGTATTTATTTTCTTTGCATATAGTACAGTCTTTAACTTTGGCAGAAATTTTTGATGCCATTTTGGTAAAGTAGTACTTACGCAGTATTTGCATTCGATTTTCGCATGCATTTCTATGAGCTCGTCTATGCTCTCTGCTGATTATTTCATCCTGTTGTGCCTCATTTTCTATGTCTTCTACCATATTTTGCGTAAAGCGAATTTTATAGTTCTTAAAGTGAAGCGGATATATTTGTTGAACCTCGCCCATAATAGATTCTGACGTAAGGAGACCATTTACAACGTTGGGGTTTAAGTATCTTTTGAAAATTGTTATGAGGTCCGTCTTGGAATAGTTTGGTTGTACGAAAATGTGTCTAATATAGTTAGAAAAAAGGGTTTTTGTTTGATAGCTGGTTTCAATATCGTCCGTTTTCAATATAAGTTGATTACGGAAAACATTAATTGGAGCATCAACTGTTGGTACTAGATTATGTGAAGAACTGTCGGAACTGTGTTGGGTTGATGTTAGAGCATTAATTTCTTCAGGACTTGGTAATCGGGAAAGGGAATCTGCTACGACGTTTGACTTTCCAGGTTTATATACTAATTCGTAGTTGTATTCCTCGAGAATAGCTTTCCATCGTTTCATTTTGCTATTTGTGTTCTTATTACTAAGAGCATATGTTAATGGCTGGTGGTCTGTAAATATTTTTACTTTACGAGAGCCATACAAATAATTCCTGAGGGAATTAAGTGACCATATTATAGCTAGCATTTCTTTCTCGTTTGTCGCATAATTTTCTTCTGTCTTACTTAGAGTTCTTGAAATGTAAGTGATGGGTCTATTGTCTTGTGTGAGCACAGCTCCTAAAGCATATTCAGATGCGTCTGTTGTTAACTCGAATTCTCTTGTGAAGTTTGGGTGAGATAACATTACCTCTTCCGAAACAAGAGTAGTTTTCAATCTCTTGAAAGCTTCGAGTGCTTGTTCGTTTAGATGAATTACTTTGTTTTTAGATGCATTTTTGGAGATTCGACCATCCTCCCCTCGTAAAAGGGATGTCAGGGGTTTCGCTAGTTTGGCATAGTCTTGTATAAAACGGCGGTAATATCCTGACATGCCTAAGAAGGATCTTAGATCTTTGAGGTTCTTCGGTGCAGGGAGATCGATTATTGCATTAATTTTCTTTATGTTTGGTTTTATTCCATCTATTCCGACAATAAACCCTAAAAATTCAACTTCTTGTTGAAGAAAATTGCACTTGTCGAGTTGGATTTTCATATTGGCTTCCTCAAGAGTTTTAAAAACTTGTACTAGGTTTTGAAAATGTTCGTCTTCATTTTTTCCGAATATTATTATATCGTCAATGTAGACGTAACATCTTTTAGCTATATGTTCCCTAAGAATGTCATCGAGTGTTCTTTGGAATATCGATGGAGCATTTTTTAGACCGAAAGGTAATCGTGTAAATTCAAATTTCCCATTATTTATAGAAAATGCGGTTTTTTCTATGTCTGATGTTTTAAGAGGTATTTGATGGAACCCACTTTTGAGATCTATTGTGGTGAAATACATATTTTTACCAAGATTTGAAAGAACTTCATTTATTTCTGGTATTGGGTATTTATCGGCGATGGTTATAGAGTTCAGCTTTCTGTAGTCTATCACCATTCGATACTTTTTCAGACCAGATGCGTCTTCCTTTCGAGGCACGATCCAGACTGGAGAATTGTATGGCGATCTAGAAGGTCGAATGATTCCATCTTTAAGCAGTTCGTTAACTTGTTTTTCGACTTCCTCTCTTAAGGCCATTGGGTATGGGTAAGCTTTAGAATAAACTGGAGTATCGGAAGTCGTACGAATTTCTCCTTTAATTTTTGTGGTGTAGGTCAGTTTTTTGTCGGGGTCAGCGAACAATTTGGGACAACTTTTTACGATTGAATATAATTTCTGTTTTTGCACCGTGTTAAGATGTGATATTCTGAGATCAATGTTATTTACGTCGTCCGTTTGGTGTTGTTTTAGGGGAATGATTGTATCTGGATAAATTATCATATGTCCTTTGTCCGTGTGAATAACTGCTTGCAGTTTTCTAAGGGTGTCATTGCCAATTATTCCGTTAAAAGATTTAAGACAGGGTAAAATATAAAATTTCAATTTTTCTGTATTTTCTCCGAAAATATTTATGTTGGAATGGTGTGTTATATTAACACTTCCTGCTATGGAATTGGCACAGAATGGTTTGTCATTGGGAATTGGAGTTCGAACATGTTTCGATTGAATATAGTTTTTGTTTGATCCCGTGTCTATTAAGAATTTTAAGTACTCTCCGTTCCTAATTTTAAGTTCGTAGTAAGGGAGCGAAGAGTGGCTTAGTCTAAAAAATATATGTCTTCTAATTGTTCGGATTGGTCAAATGTAGGATTATCGTAAGATTCGATGTATTCGTCGTATGTTTGCTCGTTTGCGTCGTCAGAATTAAAATCATCCACGCTAGTTTCGATATTTTCAGTTTCTATTGGTGGTATACCATTTGCACTTTGTTCTGTGTGATGAACTCTTTGAAACTTGTTTGGAGGGTGTGACTGCTGAGTTGAGCTTAAAAAATGTCTCTTTTGGGTAGCAATATTATTCGGTTGTGCAGGCCGATTCATGTAGTTAATCTGTCTAGATTGCATACTTCGATCTACGTCCATAGGCTCTGGTCTTTGCCATTGTGGTCTATATTGGTTTGTCCATTGAGTTCGAATATTTGGCAACATATGATTAGGATAGTAAGCATTTTGCATAGGCCTATTTGGTAGAACTGGTCTGAAGAAAGTTGGGTTTTGTGGTACCCGAGGGTTGTGAAGCAACTGAGGGTAAAAAGGTTGTCTAAATTCTTGTAATGTATTTTGTCTAGGTGGTAGGAATGGTAGCGGTTGTGGTTTTTGTATGTGTTGATACGCGTACTGTGTCCTGAAGTCAATATTTTGCAACTTCAGACAAAGATGTAATGCTTGAGGTAAATCAACTGGTTCTCTAATACTAAGAAGACGAGGTAAATCACCTGTCAAACCTCTTACAAATGTGTCTAATGCTTTATCACGGTAGGCTTTTGTCATGTTATTTAGTGATTCATCGCCCATTTCCATACACGACAGTTTATTTAGAATTAAAGAAAGGTGTTGGTAGACAATTTGATAAAATTCTGGTATAGTAAGTTTACCCTGGACTAGCGTTGTCAACTGGTACTCTAATGTACCTAGGTCTCTTTTATCCGCATAATGTAGGGTGAGACACTTTGAAATTTTTTTCCAATTTAATGGAGTATTATAAGACTCGAGTGCAATATCTGCACTCCCTACAATTTTATTGCGTACCACACTTAAAATACCGTAGTATTTCGGGCTACCTTTCAGGTGATCGTAAATTTTAAGTATTCTATCGACACTTTTTTTCCATGAACTAAATTCACCAGGTTGGCCTGAAAAGTCTCGTAAGCTTTTAACGATGTCTGGTATTTTATCTAGATCATTAAGCGCTTTATCGTTGTCAATATTTATTGGTTGGTCAATGTCACTATTTATATCTGAGTTTGTACTACTGTCTGCTAGGAGACGTTGTCCGTATTGTCTAAGGATATCTCTGACAATTTGTGATATTTGGGCATTCAAACTCTCTAGACTGATTTGGGTATTTGTACCAGTATTAGTAATTGAAGAATTTAATATGGGTGGTCTAATTATCGAATTGGGATCTGAAGGCATTTTATACAATGGTTTCGCTAAAATGTTACGATAAAAGCTAATTCTATTCTAGACAGACAATCAATTTCTAGAATCTGTGGTTATTAAAACCAAAACACAAAAATAATTTTTAGAAGCACAGAAAAATCACCAGTTTGTTAAGATGTCGCTTAATTTCTTTTTGAATAAAATTGTCAAAATATTATTTTAATTACTTATTTTATTTAAATTGAGAGAGAAAAATATATTTTAGATTGGTTATCACAATCAAAAATTTACTGAACAAAAAACTTTCAACGGATTTTAATAATATATTGAAATAGTTCTTTCTATTTAAATTTTTGAACTATTCATTTATTTATTTTATTAGAAAGAAATGATCGTAGATTTATTCTTAAAATTAAATGAATGTAGATAATTATATAAGGTTTAATTAAATTTCTCAAATAAAATCTATATTTAATTTTTCTATTCAGGCATTATTTGAATTTTAATGAACAAAATTATTATTTATTTTTATTTAGGTATTTATTTAATTATTATTTAGATTTAATTATTTATTTAATATTTTCAAATTTCATTTATTTATTTTGTTTCACTTTATTTAATTTATATTATGATTTATTAGAATATTTATATCTCTTCTTTATTTTAATATTTTCAAAAAAAAATTTCTTAACTAATAAAAATTTATAGATTTCACTTACAGTAAAATGATGAAATAAAACATATTCATTCCTATGTTTTTGTTTCTTGACTATCTTCTTGGTCTGTTCCTGGTGGTTGCGTTGTTGTGGCACAACGTATGGGCGGCTACTTCAAATTTGTTCCTTTGGAGTTCCGTTTTTCCGTTGATTATTTCGGTTACTTCGGGGCCTTGTTTTCCCATAAACAATTGCACAATATTTTTGTTTCTTTAATGAAGTATTTTCATTAAAGTTTTTGTACCCAAGCAAATTAATTTTGCGATTCACTTTGGGATTTTTGCAAATATAAAATATTTTTGTTTTAACTGTTTAATAACTTTCAGTAAACATTAAAGTTTTTGTAACACACCCAAGCAAATTAATTTTGCGATTCACTTTGGGATTTTGTGTAATAAACTTTCAAAAAACTTTATTTTAATTTAAACTTTTTGAACTGTTCTAAAAAACTTTCAATAAACTTTATTTCAATTTGCACAACACACCACTGATTTTAAGTTTCGGCGCCAGTTAAGGAATTATTCCTTATTTATTTTAAAAAAATAATTTTTTGAGAGGAAGACCTCTTTACTTTATTAAACTCAAAAAGATAGTAAATTACAATTTGAAATTTCTAAACTTAATGCTAAAAATGTTTTACAATGTTTTTGCATAATAGACAATATTTATAATAATTTTATTGAAATATTATATTCTATTTCACAGAAACTAAACTTGTCAATTAATGAGTTTGTTTCTGTGAGAAAATTTTTACGGAATGCAATTTGTAATAGGATATTAGAAGACAAAACATTTATAGGAATGTAATATGAAGGTTAATTAACTTATATAAATATATTATTTATATAAATAATATATAAATATATAAATAATATATAAATAAATGTTTCGTACGTCTCACTGCCAGGCGGATAAGGTTTAAAACTGCTCATGCCAGCTGACAAAGCGAGTAGTTGAAAGGAGTTTTGTCATTTTTTGGAAGGTGCGGAGACGTTTACAGCATATTAATATGAACAGAATAGAAATCGCACCCTGTACTATTTTGGAATGTTGTGTTAAGAATAATTGTTGCTATAAGTTCAATGATGACGACCAATCGAATTTATACGAGAGAAAGAGAACTTCAAGCGGATTGAAGCAATGGCAATTTAGAGAATATCTTGTAAAAGTTTTAAATAGAACCTTCTCAAATAAGGGATACTATGACATATGTACTTTTGTCTTAAATTAATGATAATTATTTAAATTTTTTTCTGTGATGTATATATAAATATTTATTTGTTCTGTTTTATTATATCTGCTATGAAAATTATGTTTATCAAATTATGAATTTAACCATCAAAAAACGTTGTTTGATAGTTATTATACCGATCAGCAATCTTTTGCATAGGATATTTCATATTTAGAATTGACAGAAATGTCAATTCTTATCGAAGTTTTTTATACATACATATACAATTATGAATTTTATTTATGCGCTTGCGTTCTAAATTTCTATTCTAAACAGTTATAATTTTCAGTTGACCGTGATCTAGTAGATGCAAAGTAGTAGGAGATGAACTCAGAATTTCTTTTGAACGCTAAAAAATAACGAGAACCCAAAGAGTAACTCCATCATATGTGAAAGTTTATCAAAACAAAATAAAATTGTGTCAATTGTAATATCATAAAAGGAATAATTATAAATGAGACTAGGGTATTCAATGTCGATTATTGAGTACCCGGGTACCCAGCTATTTTTGGCATTTTCATCAAACTTGACTACCCTTATTTCGATTAACTACCCGGGTAATTTGATCGACTATAAAATTATTATAGAATTATATAATTTAACGACCTTAAAAAATTGGAATTATTGCTATTGATCATTGGCCATTGATGCAATTCTTTAATAGCTTCTGTACATGAAATAACAACATATTTTAAAAAGAAAGTTATGGCATTTTCTTTTGGTTGTGTTATAAAAGTGAGGACATTCAATACCGTTTTTTAACTATCGCAATACCAGTATTGTCGATGTGGCTATTGTAAAAAACATTGATATTTACTGCTCTAGTCTCTCTCCTGGCTCATATTCAGTTATTTATAAGACGAATTTCAAACACTAATTTTTGCATTGAACACTGTTTCAATTTATTTAAAAGGGCTGCGTTAGAGCTAATTAACAAAAGAAACTTAAATATATTAACACTACACGACTACACCCCCACCATTTTCTAGCTTTTCTACATTTATTTTATAACTTTTCAAATACCCGGGTACCCAGGTAACCCGGGTAGTTCAGAAATTAAATACTCGACTACCCGGGTACTTGCATAGTCGAGTAATTTGGATACCCAAAATGTAACAAAAAAAAGAAAATTATTTCAACCTTAGAACATTTTTTATTTATTACAAGATAATTTTAGTTTTATAGATTAATCTTAAATTTATAAATTATTGTTTTGTTTGGATTTGCATTTATTAGTTAGTCTGAAATATCCATTGTCCATTATCGAGAAGCCAGCTACACGGGTATTTTTGGATTTTTCAATATATGTACTCGATACTATCCGGGTAGTTTGATCGACTATAAAAATTTGATTTTCAACAAGCAATCAAAAGATCCCTAAAGTTGAATAACTATTGATTGGGACATAGAACCTAGGACCCTCAAAGACTTAAGGACATAGGTCTTAAGAAGATTCTATGTGTTGTTCTGCCTCTTATTGTTAGCCGTATGACACAACATATTTTATTAAAAATCATATCAGTCAAAAATAAATTAATGGAATTCAAACCGACTGAACCATTTGGAAAATAAGCTAAATTATTATTTTAAACCAAAACCTTGTAAGGGCTGATAAAAATGATCTTGCAGAAGATGGTGGTAGAAAAAGCTTGTGGAATTCTTCCCTCCCAAACACCTGATAAAGATAGCTCAAATTTGTATGATAAATAAATACTATAAAAGAACTAACCAATGACGAAATTTCTTTAATTTACCGATATTAAGAAATTCGAATTATTCCTATTGATGATTGGCCATTGGTGCAAATTTTAATTGTTTATATACATGAAACAAAAACATATTTTAAAAAGAAGTATTAGCATTTTCTTTAGGTTGTGTTATAAAAGTGATGACATCCATTATCGCTTTTTAACTACCGCAATACCGAATTGGTTTTGTAAGAGCTAATTAACAAAAGAAACTTTAATATATTAACCCTACACAGCTGCACCCCCCCCCCCCCCCCCCATATCATAATTTTTCTAGACATATTTTATTTCTTTTTCAAATGCTGGGCTATCCGGGCAACTTGGGCATTTCAGAAATTAAATACTCGAAAATCCGGGTACTTGCAAAGGCGAGTAATTTGGATATCCTAACCCAGACCCTCTTTAATGATTTAATTTCCGGTCCAACGTAGATTTTCTAAATATACCTGCTTTCGTTAATGAATCAGTTTAGATAAAACTATGATAAAATATCTATTTGCAAGATTAGTTTTTAAATGATATTGAACCAATAGTTAGATGTCTGCCAAGCACCTATTTATTTGAAACTACAAGTTCTAAAAAGCAATCTTGATGAATCTTGGTATATAAGTTTATAATTAGAACCAAAACAAGCGGAAATAAAAACACCTAAACAATTTTAGCTGGTTTGCACAAAACTTTATTTTTGCTACATGATTCTATCTTAAATTAAATACAAGTTTATGTTTCATACAGATAAAAAATAGTTAAATCACAGATAATACATCTAAACGAATATTATTTTTCCACAAGTTGAAATACTTGAGAGTTAAGACTTGAGCCAGCTCAACCAGTATTGGTTTTGTTTTGGAATGGGACAAGTTATAGCATAACAACCTGAAGTCTAAAAACTGAATTTAAAAACTGAATAAGTCGGCAAAATCCAAAGAAGTTCTAATTTTCTACTTGCCTCGTAATTTTTACGTTTGTATTTAACGAATCATTAAGTTATTGAAAACTAATTTAATTAAAAGAATATGGAAGGGCTGAAATCTCACAGCTCTGAGATATCAAGACTTCGGTTTTGGTTAAGGATTTTGATATAGTTTTCGTCATAAAACTTTTATGAGGACATTGTTTTTAGTTATCGGCAGCGATGTATAGTAGGGGAGAGGCGCTATAAAGTAGACAAGGCTATAAAGTAGACAACCTTAGTTTCTCGGAAATGGTCGAAACAATACAACTCTTTTTATTTTTTCTCATTTTGTAAAACAATTTTCATCACCTGAGAAAAATAATTATTGTACTATCAGTCGTGTTTGTATTTTTGTGACGAAAAGTCGGATTTTGCTGCGTCAAAGTAAGTTTTTTAGTTTTTTTAATATCCATATTATTTTTGAACGTAGTGCATGAACTTAAATTTGTGATATTAATTATAAGGTAGAATTTTATTGGTGAATAGGATAAAGTACCGTTAAACAAATGATTAGCATCAATTTTGTTACAGTACCTGATCATTGAATTGTACTCACGATAAAATTTTTAAGCAAATGTAAATTACATACCCGTATAAACAATTTTGATACCAAATGTTAGTTTATCCTAAAATTGATTATGATATGTGTGAATCCCCTTGTTAGCTGTCAAAACTTATGCAGTTTAGATGATAGTAAAAAGGTAAATTAAAAAAAGATTGAAAAATACGGAGTGAATGATTTTAATATTTTATGCAATTTTGTCTATAAATTAGTGAAAATATTGACGCATATTTAAGTTTTATAATTTTTTGGTAAGTCTATAATCTTTTACAATACATATGACAAATAATAAGAATTAATTGGGAATCCAATTTCAAGCAATTAGCGGAAAATTTAAACGCTGTTATAGGTACCGGAAAAACAATTTCCGTGGCAGTCAAACTGCAAATTAAAGTGTTACTAGAAGAAACTAATATGAGCCAACGCGAAATTGCAAAAAAATTCAATGTCTCCCAATCATTAGTAAAAAATATTAGTAAAAAAGTAAAAAACGGCGAAAGTTTGGAGCCACAGTATAAGGGATCACAAAGGAAAACCACCTCCAGGGAGGATAGAAAAATAGTACGCTGTGCTGAAAATCTTCGACGAAAACCTCTTTGAGTTATTCATCAACATATTTTAACTGCCGGAGTTCAGGTTTCAGAAATGACTGTCAGAAGACGGTTGAAAGAAGCAAACCTTATAGGTCGTCGTCCAGCAAAAAAACAAAAACTGACTCCGAGTATGATTAAGAAGCGTCTGATGTGGGCAAAAAGATATAGACATTATACTGAGTCAGCTTGGATGAAAGTAAGTTCAAAAAGATATTAAACTGTAGTTGTAAGTTGATAAATTTTAAATTCTTTTAATATATTTAATGTCCATAGGTTTGCTTCTCTGATGAATCTATGATACAGATCACAGATGAGCGAAATATTTTTGTACGTCGCCGTCCAAATGAAAAGTTTTTGCCCCAGTGTGTTACTCAAACTATTAAACAGCCAACACAAGTTATGATTTGGAGTATGATTTCTGCCAAAGGGGTTGGAGAAAAACATTTTGTTGATGGTAGTATGAATACTCAACAGTATCTAACTGTAATGCAAACAAGTTTACGACCAGCTTCGATCTTGGTTTCGTTGAACGGAGTATTTTGAGTTTATGCAAGATGGAGCACCCTGTCATCGCTCAAAAACAGTCTCTGATTATTTAAAATCAGAAAAAATCAAGGTTCTCCAGTGGCCAGGCAACTCTCCCGGCATGAACCCTATCGAAAATGTCTGGGCAGTTCTAAAAAAAAAATTGAGTGAAGAACAATTGACGAATAAGTCTGATTTAGTTGAAAAAATAAAATATATGTGGAAAAATGACGGTGACATTAAGAAAACGCATTAAAAGTATGCCAAAAAGAATAAAGCAATTGTTAAAAAATAAGGGCAAGTGGACAAAATATTAATTTTTTTAACCAACATTAATTATTCTTGATTTGTTTTTATGTAAGTGGATGTTCTAATAATTAATAAATTGAATTATACCATTTTATGGCTCTATAAAAACTAAAATCTTTGTTTTTTATATAATATTGTTAAAAATTTGAGTGAGTACAATTCATTGATCAGGTACTGTATATCTTGAAATAACCGTAATACCTTAAGCGATAAAGTAGACAAACACGCCGTTATAAAGTAGACGTGTCTACTTTATAGCATAGATATAAAGTAGACGTGTCTACTTTATAGCATCAGGTTCAAAGTAGTTTATGTAGTTTTGTATGCAATAGTTTTATTCTTGAGCTTATTTGAATCATTTTGTATTAATTAGATTATTAAAATGGGGAAAATTTATAAAAAAAAACCGATAGGCCAATCGTTTCTGAAGAAATTATGAAAGAGGCATTGAAAGCAATACTTAAGGGTCGAAAAACATATCGTGCCGCGAGTATCGAATACGGAATTAAAAAATCTACTTTATTTAAAAGAATAAAAAAGTTTAAGTCAGTAGTAGTAAGTTTGCCAAATTCAAATGATTCGGGAAATTCTGACGACGATGGTAACCCTATGGGACTTGTTAACGATGGTAAAACGAAACATAAACATCGTCAAATATTTACCAACGACGAAGAGTTGCAATTAGTAAACTATTTAGTTAAGTCCTCCCGAATATGCTACGGTTTGTCATATCATCAAACTAGAAAATTAGCTTATGACTTTGTTGCCAATTTAAGAAAGCCAACCCCATCTACCTGGCAAGAAACTCAATTAGCTTCACTGGACTGGCTAAAAGGATTCATGGCACGCCATCCGCAAATATCACTTCGTAAGCCTGAAAACACAAGCTTCTCAAGAGCTACTTCCTTTAACCGTACAAACGTTAAACAGTTTTTTGAAAATTATAATGCTGTGATGGAACGTAATAAATTTAAAGCATCTGATGTATATAACCTTGACGAGACAGGAATAACCACCGTTTTACAATCCCCAAAGGTAGGTACCAATTTGTTATATTCATACAATAAATAAATTAATTTAATAATTAATATTATTGTAGGTTATTGCAAAAACCGGTACTAAACAAATAGGTCAGATTGTATCAGCCGAACGAGGTGAGCTTGTCACGTTTTGTGGTATTGTAAGTGCCTCTGGAAATGCAAATCCACCAGTATTTATATTTCCACGAGTGCGTTATAAAGATATGTTTTTGCACGGTGCTCCGCCAGATAGTTTGGGACGTGGAAACAAAAGTGGCTGGATGACTGAAGATCTTTTTTTAGAAGTGTTAAAACTCCTTCAATCTAATACGCGTTGCTCGATTGAAGCACCTATTCTGTTGCTTATGGATAACCATGTAAGCCATACCTCCCTGACGTCAATTATTTTTGCTAGGGCAAATGGTATTGTGTTACTTTCTTTCCCACCACATTGCACTCACCGTATGCAACCACTAGACGTGGGCGTTTATGGGCCTTTTAAAAATTACCTTAAGGCAGCTTTTAATAACTTCATGCTCACATCCCCAGGGAAACTTATTACTATCTACGATATTCCAAAATTGGCAAATGAAGCTTTTAAAAATAGTTTTACTGTTGCAAACATCAGAGCGGCTTTTGAAAAATGTGGAATTTGGCCAGTAAATGCATCTATTTACACTGACGACGATTTTGAAATGAATTATGTAACAGATAGATCAATAACTCAAGAAGGAGAGAATTTGGATTTACCACGAGATGTTGGATTATTTGAAAGTGTTGCTGCAGAGTGTCATAATAATACTTCTACAAATATTGAAACACAGAGTAATATATCTGCCAATGATAAAATAGTGGAGCGCGTTTCGTCCAATCTAAGGGAATCTTTGTCAATTCAGAATTTTCAGATATCCATCGAAGACATTAGGCCATAGCCGAAGGCCCCGCCTAAAAATCGACTAACAAAACGCCAAGCCGGTAAATCGCGTGTGTATACGGATAGTCCGGAAAAAGAACGGGTGGAAAATCTGACGAATATAAAGAAAAACAAAATGGTAAAATCAGTATCTCGAAAACAAGTCCCAAAAGTAGCACGGAAAACACAAGTATTAAACACAACTAATAACAGCAGTTCATCTTCGGATGTCGAATCCGACTTTTCTTTGAGAGAATCCTTTGATTCAGATTTTGAAGATGAAGAATTATCTGGAGGTGATCAACTTAGCTATCCAAATAATCTTTTGGATAGTGATATTTTAAAAATCGGAGACTATGTGCTCGTAAAATTGGCACAGAAAAAAATAAAAAATGTTCATTTTGTTGGCCAAATCAAATTTGTTCACAATCAAACTGATTTTGACGTCTCATTTTTGGAAAAAACAAGTTTCAAATTATGTTTGACAAATATGACATCCGTTAATAAATGACATCGGATGTCAGACCTCATCATCTTGACTTGTTATTTATTATTTAAGATTATTATTATTCTTATTATTTAGTATTATTTTGCAAAGTTTCTGAAATAAATTGAATTATTCCAAAAATTAAAAAGAGTTTTATATCAGCTGATTTACTAGATTTTATAGCCGCTTATTAAACGCGATTAGCCTCTGAATTTTCACATCAGTTTAGTATGTATGAAGCAAGGGTTTAGTATAATTAATAAGTGTCTACTTTATAGCATCATGAAAGCTACTAGTGTCTACTTTATTGCCGACTCGGCAATAAAGTAGAAAAAAATCGACCATTTTCTCAAATTTAAAAACACCATTAAAAAGCCATTTACAGTAAAAAACGAGCTTGTCATTGATTGCAGAAAGCAATAAACTTAAATAAACATTTAAACAAAATTCTAATATTGATTTGTACATAGAATTTTTATCAAAAATATCAAAAGTGTCTACTTTATAGCACCTCTCCCCTACATGTAAGCGAAGTAAGCGAAGTACAAGTATTTTATCTCTGTTTAGAAATTTATTACAAAACAATTCAATCACAAATCAATTCGTTGCCTGAAAATTAAAACAGATCATATATTACCATAATTTAATGAAAAGATGATACACTCAGCAAACTACTCAAAAACCTCTCCATTTAGCGTTTCGAAAAATATTACAAAACCAAAAACTCCGATTTCTTTCAGAAATCCAAAAAAATACCAAAAACTATAATAAAATCAAAAATTTAAAACTTTTTTTCAAAATTCAAAAATATTCCAGAAATAATTACAAGATTTAAATTTATTCAAAAAATTTTAAATAATTGCAAAAATTATAAAAAAATCAAATATACAAGCTTTTTTCAAAATTCTGAAAATATTTCAAAAATCATAACAAAATTCATACAAATAATTAATTTTATTTTTTCTTCACAAAAAATGGGTGAAAAAATAAATGAAAATCATTCTTTTGACAGTAACTTTTTGACAAACTTATCATGCAATAATCTAGTTTTTGGTCTCACATACCAATCCCCCCCTTTAAATTTAAGGTTACTACTCATTATTACTTAAAATAAAAGATTCTTAAGCCAAAAAATATGCAAATTTCCTTGTTTTGACACGCTTGATGATTTTTTGACACACTTCCGGTACAGTTATCGAACACATCGTCCTTTCGGCTCTTCCCATTGAGAATACCTACTTTTAGAAAAAAAAATTGAAATCCCTTCAGCGGTTTTCGAGATTTCGTCGGTTATGACGGCCGACCGGACGGTCGGCCGGCAGACAGACATACATTTTTTGTTGCTTTTTTCCAGGTCCTAAAACGTCGAGAACTGCCGAAAAAATGAGTGTAAGAATTTCACTTTTGGCTCGAGAATTCAATACTTTGGTTTTTTCAAAACCAAAACAAACGATAAAAAAAGTTTTTATTGAATAACAAACTATAATATTTAAAACAGTTCTTGTACGGAGTTTCATTCTAAAGAAGAATCTAATATTGAATCATTATGTTATCATTTAAATTTTGTTTTACCTATTTCTAGCATATACAGTATACACACTGTTTTTATTTAGTTTGGTATATGATGTGAACTAACGTATAAGCTTATTCATATACCTTTCTTTTTATAAAGATAAGGTATAAAGAACACAAAGAAAAATTTTAATTTGAATTTCCTGTGATAATTATTGTAAAAACTGTTAGAATAGCTAATTATAAAGAGTTTGTTGTCAATAGTGTTTTTATCTTAACGATGATACATTTTGTATAATAAGTGTCATTTCCTAGAGAAAAAATAATTACTTTACAAATTATTTATACAAAGATTTACGTAATTATATGTCGATAAAGTGGACTTGTTATAGTGGATAATTAGCATCCAAATAGATTCGCTGTTATCGCTCTAATTAACTTTTTATATAATTTAAAATGCTATCTTTAACGGAATATATATGTTGATAAATGTGTCATATACACATCAATAATTAAAGGTAGTCTATTCTTAAAATTTCTGGACAAAACTTAACGGGCTTGATTTATTTTTGACAAATAATCCTTCCTTAATAAAATTTAAAATATACAAGTCCCTAAACAGTTTGAAGCTAATCCTCGTTTTACTTGGGTTTACAAAGCTGCAGATAGGCAGAGACTGAGAAATTTCTCTAAATAATTTCCCTGGAAACGTAATTGTCTTTTCCGTCAAGATTCAAATGCGCAAGTTTATTCCATGTAAAGTGATCTTTCCGACGGCTGATTTATGGTTTTCGAGTACATGGAAAAAAGTTTTTAAATTTTAACCAATTCCGCTCCTATACCAATTCCTAGTGTTTATTACATAATGGGAGGAACATTTTAAAAAAATAACTAATAAAGCATCTGGATTTAATCGTAAGCTCTAATTATTCTTCAAACATTTGCTAAGAAGTTAACACTAGTCCTCACTAACCTTTTCTAATCGTAGCTAGTTCCAAAGACAGATTTCAAAACGGATCTTACAAATTACAGACCCATATCTTTTTTGTTGGTTGTGTTTAAGATATCTGAGACATACATTAATTTTAATATTAGACCTTTTTAGAGTCCTTAAAAACACTGAATAAAAGTCAGTACGAATCCGCAAAGCAAAAGCGACATGTAATTTACTTTTTTTTGCCATGTTTAAATGGAATAAGTTTCTAGAAAACCACGGTTAGAGCTTCTGCTATTTTTAGAGCAATCGAAAAAGTATGACTGTATAATCTCATATACAAATTGAGATGCTACGGCTTAGATTAGTCGAAGCTTTAGGTTAATGTCGACGGCATCAACTAATACAGGAGTTCTTCAAGATTGTTAGATTGTTGCTGTTTTTCTTATCCATATAAATTGACTTACGAAATACTACGATTCAGCCAATCAATAGCTGATGATAGCACGCTTCATGCCTATCTTGAAAAGTCAAATCTACAATCATTGTCAGAGCTTAATGTCACACGGAGAAAAATTATAAATCATAGATTATGATTAGTCTTGTCATAATTTCAGAAAAGTCGTCGTTTTGTTCTTTATGGTTAATAATCATATATTATAGACAATAAGAATTATGCATTCTTACTTAATCGTAGACTATCCCTAAAATTTTTAAAATTTTACCTTGTTTTGTGACACATAATCATAATTTAAGAAAAAAAATCTACTTCAGAGTTTGATGAAATTTATAAATAGTTAATCATACCTAATACTTATGCCATCATTATGAAAATCATAAGTTGCATAAAAATATTGTTGATTTAACATTACGCATATAATTTTTGTAAAATTTATTCCTAATAAAAAATAACTTATGAAATTTTTTTAACAGTTCTTTAAAAACATACTTCTTCATAACTTATGCTATTTAAGAATAATCTCAGCTTTTAATTTAATAAAAATAAGAGATTATTCTTAAGGAGTATAAGTTATGCTGATAATCATATTATATTAATACTGTTCATGCAATTGTTTTTTCTTAAAGTTTGTTCTTTCGCGGTTGCGACTTGCGTGAATATACCTAAATAAATTTAGTTAATTTAAAGTCTATAATAATAAATTAATATTTTAAAAGTGTTAAATTAAAAAAAAATAAAATTATATGTAGCTTCCTGCATTTAAATTTCTAGACAGTACTATTGTGTCAACTCATAGTGATGTATCATATTTTCTATTATATAATATATAATGACTCTATTATATAATATATAATGAGTCAATATTAAGTCACGAGTGTATTAAATTTATATTGTGATAAGGTAAGAATTTTATTTTTTTTTGTATTGTTAAATGTTTAAAACCATAATTTCGATTGCAGAACTTTTAAGATGCCAAAATCAGAAGCTTGTAGAAGAAAATGTAAATATTTTTAAGAATTTGGAAAATTATAATAATGATCTTAATATTGGAGATTACAGAAACACAAGAATCAAAACAAATTCCATATTTTAATCAATTTTATTTTGTATGAGACATATAATGAGACATAAAATAAACATATAATAAAATTAAAATTATGACGTTTTTATTCTAAAATTATGGTTTTTATAGGTATACAATGTATTACTAATTTACAGAAATTATTATTGTAAAATATGTATTAATTCATGAATAAAAAGAATGATTTTGATTATCCGTAAGTATGAATAATTTATGAATAAGCCGGGAAAATAATTCTAAAAGTATGATTACTTTTGGCATAAGTTATGCAATTAAGTCACATTTTGTGATATGTTTGTCCAGAAACTGTTCGTAAAGTTTCATAAATTCTGATTAGATTTACTTAATCTATGAACAACTATTAAAGATTTTATTCTTACTTAATCATATTTTGTGAATATTAAGCATAATTTAGGAATTGTTATTCAAAGAAATTCCTATGAATAATAGGTACAATATATGATTTTTTCATTAATCATAGAATATGAATACTAAAATCATAATTTATGAATTGCTTAATCCAGGAGCAAAATATAACTAAATTAAGAATAAGTTATGTCTATAACGAATAATATATGCAAACATTTCTCTCTGTGCACTACATCAAATTTGATAAAATCATTAAACACTGATTTAAAAAGAATAATGAATTAGAATGTTGCTAACAGTGTTGAATTTAACACAAGAAAAACTAAAATATGTCATTTTTCAAGAATATCAACACCTAATCTGTAGTAAAAGAAAGACTTTTAGCCTCTAGGAGTTGAAAACAATATAAAGTAGAATTCTCATAGATCGCTATTTAATAAATCGGGTTATTTTTTTATATTGTAAGTTTTTTAATACATAGATCATAAAGGTCTATGTATTTTGTTCACAGTATTAACAAAACTGAATTGATAATTGCAAATTTAACCTGTCGATGCTTTCTTGAAAATCAAAACCGGTCGTGTTTTTAATTAATAATCAAATTTATACATCTAAAACATTACCATAACATACATAAATACATTAAATACATACAACAGCAGGATTGATTACAACATCTAAACAATCAAATCAAATACAATACGAACAAATACATGTAAGACCATTAAAAATGTAAATGCTTAAACACATATACTAGATTACTTAACGTTACATCTCCAGCGTAACAAACATTTTAAATAAATGCGTCGCTATACACGTTTCACTTTAAAAACAAGTAATATTAAGTTCGCATCGAGGTTAACAGTTTTTCTTAATTTGTAATTGTTTTATTTTTGGTCTACGGGTAGGAAAACCTCGCGTAGGAAAAACTCAACGTCACGACACAAAAAGTATCTCTTTAGCTTCTTTTAGATAATATAAAAGATATAATTGGAAAATTTTGGTTTTTTAATTATTTGTGGTTTTTCATACAAATTTTAAATCCCGAAATCCCGAAAAATAATAGGACATTTAAATGTCCTACCATGTTACCATGTAATTTTGTAGACCTATACCAACAAAAATTTTTTCGTATGTTGCGGCAAATAATCTCTTGGACAAGCTCACGAGCTGGCCATATAGGAGTACCAGTTTATCGACTAGAGCCTAAAATATCGAATAGTAATATTGAATCATAATATTTTAATAAAATTTTTCTGCACCCGTACTATAAATATACACTTATATGACCAAAATCCGTTTTATAATGATTTTCATTTCGATACAGATTTTATTACGATACAGATTTTTAATCAATAGAAAGAAACACATAGTTTTTCAATCAAACATGCTATGCATTTGACGTTTGTTGAAAATTTCGTATGAATAAAAAAATTGAACTTTGAAGTTTGAAATTTGAAAATTGAAATTTTCGTTGTAATTTTCGTTCTTCGTTATTTAGCGGGTGTAGAAAAAATAGCGTATGCCACTTTAATGTAATGGTTATTACTACACTCGCATATACCATACGAAACTCGCCTACGGCTCGTTTCGCATCTCTTTAATGCTCGTGTATTAATAACCGTCATTACATGATCGTAGCATAATATACTATTATAAATATTGAATATTTGATCTTCTTTTATCATTTTTATCCAGATGACAACCTTGGCGTTCCAGGTTCCTAAAAAATCAGCTGTTTTAAAAATTTACTAAACTATGCCGTCCTTGATCTAGCTGAAAATGGCCAAGCTCATATTTGAAAACTTTTGCTCACGTATATAAAAAAAATAGTACAAGTATAAAGGTTGAGACGCTAGGGCTGTTGAAATGAAAACAAACGCAAAAGGCAATGCTTTCATCGTTTTTGAGTTTATGTTATTTAAATTCATATTAACTTTTATCCAAACTATTAAGCTATATATAGCCTCAGAAAATTTCAGCTATCTCTAACCCAAGAGGTTCCAATTTTATAATCGTTATAATGCACCTAATGCAAGAAAAACCTTAAGCCATTTAATACCATAGGAAAACTATCAAATTCTCTTTTGTTTTATTTTTTTTCACTAAGTAAACCATTTGAAAATAGTGTATTTTCCTACAAGAGATGAAAACGCTGCTTTTTAGCGAGTGAAAATTTGTTCACGAGACGCGTGAGTGTCGAGTTGGGCAATTTCACGAACGTAAAATGTTTTTATCTCGCGCAGGAAATGCAATTTTTTCTATGATAGTTAATATATAAACGATATTTATTAGAAATTATTAAATTAGAAATCGACAAAATAACATTTAAAATTCATATTCCATTTTCTCATGGTTGCTTTGTTTTAAAAACTTTGTAAAATAATATGAAGAGACCATAGCAACTACAATTTGTTATTCTTTTAACACTAGTGAAAAAGAACCCATGTTCACAGGGGATTAAGCGTGATTAAAATAGACTTTTCATCATTGAAAGAAGATTAAATAAGAACAAAAAAATACAACAACAAAGATAATTTTGAATTAAAATTGTTTGATAATGTTTGATTATAAATTATGTGTGATGGTATAATTGTAGTTGCGACGTAGTTCATTTGATCTATGGTGGACGTTCATTTGACCTTTGGTGGATTTAATATGTTATTAAAAGTAGTTTAAACCAACTTAAATAAAACTGTTCCGAAATTGCATAGATGAAAGTTATTTCGGATAATGTATTTAATTTGCTTTGATAATTTTTTGAATTATTCTGTTTCTACTTAAATTTTTTATTTAAACTAATCTAACACATCCAATTTTATTTGTACACAAAACTGTCTGACCCCGAAATCTACCTAGTTCTAGCGGATATATACCTGCCGCTGGACTTTTTTTATTTTAATTTCTTTTTATAAATTTTGTTTTTATCTTTTCATCAACTTTTATGTTTCACATCTTTCGGATTCCGTAACGGCTCTTGTATAAATATCCTTAGGTTTATACAAGCTTAGCCATAGTCTTAGATTAGCAATAGTATTAAAACATAATCAATTATCACAAAACAACAAAATTTCTAATAAAATGTAAATTAGAAGCTGTAAATTATGAAAATAATTAACTCGTTATTTATGCTAAAATTGCATAAATCGAATTATTCAAAATATGAAGGGACTGAAATCTCAAGGCCCTGAGATATCAATACTTCGGTTTTGGTTAAAGATTTTGATATAGTTTTCGGTAAACGACTTTTATGAGGACATTGTTATTGGTTATGGGCAGCGATGTATATTAAACAAAAAATTCTTTGTAAAAGTACAAGAAAAAACAATCATTACAAATTCAAAAATACAAAGGTTTTTAAAACTCTTAAAATATTACAAAAATTATAACAAAATCTAAAATACACACTTCTATCGAAATTCTAAAAATATTTCAAAAATTGATTGATTGATTGATTGGACTGTAGGACCAAGCACTAGGCGAGACTCCCGGATTACGGCCGGGCCACTTCCTACAGTCGTTTTACATATAACAATAGGTAAGGAAAGGTAGGTAATTGTAAGTTAGGAGTGAACGACCCGGTTACAGACACCTGGCAAATCGTATCTAGCTACTACTGTTAGGAGACAATCACAAGGACAATCACTTATACATATAATCTGCAATCGCCAATCAGCAATCCCGTATCTAAAATTACTCGCCTGCAATCTCCAGTCGGAAACCTGTTATTCATGTAATTTATTAGTATAATAGGATGATGACTAAATTGTAGTCCCTCTGCACACTCCAATCTGAATTCATGTTATTATATTTATGGTTAAAATTATTTATGGTTATTTATGGTTAAAAACATTTATATTATGTACATATATATAAAAAACAAAAAACCCCTTTGAAAATTGAGTGAATTTCATATAAAAAAGTATTGGGATTGAATTGGATAAAAATATTATCTTTCACTTGATGTTTTTATTTGAAATGTATTTATTTAAATTTTATAAAACATTATTTTATATAATATAATTAACGCAAGAATGTTTTGAATTTTTCTTGAAACACAAGAATTAATTTAACAAAAACAATTAACCCTGCTCGTTGATATCGTTCAAAAATCTTATTGGATTTTATGGATAATGTTTGGATAAATAGAAAGAGATAAATCTATCACATAAAATTATGTCAACAAATGAAATTTTAAACTGAATTTGAAATAATAACTAAATTTCTATAGTTAAAGCTCTAAGTAGGTTTAAATTTTACACAAAATCGAATAGCACAATAACACCTTTATTTAGTTTTCTAGTAAAAATCAGAGTTAATAAATTTTACATTTAGGGAAGATTTCATCTTGGTCGCCCACATCTTTCCATTTTTGAAATCAATCTTACCTTAGAGTTTAATTATTAAAACCAACACTTTAAAACTATTATATTAGATATAAAACTGATTATCACAATTAATGTTTTCACTACATTTAGTTATACTTATATATTTATCATTTAAGAGATTAATTTAGTTTAAAATTCACACTGTCACTTATAACAAGTGTTGATAAGACGACCATTCACCATTGTCATATATATATATACACATATATACACATGCACATACATACACATACACACATATATACACGTACATACACACATATATACAATGTACTCACATATATATACATATATACATACATATACACATACATGTACACATACATACATACATATATACACACATACACACATATACGCAAACATACATATACATATACATACATACATACATACATACATATACACACATGCATACATATATATACACACATATATATATATATATATATATATATATATATATATATATATATATATATATATATATATATATATATATATATATATATATATATATATATATATATATATATATATATATATATATATATATATATATATATATATATATATATATATATATATATATACACATACACATGTACATATATACATACATACACACATATACACACATACACACATGTATACATACATATACATATACATATATACATACACATACACATACACATACACATACACGTACACATACATACACACATACACATACATACTCATACATACCCATACATACACATACATACACTTGTATACACATACATACATATACACACATACATACACATATATACGCACATTCATATATACCTATATATATTACATATATTTATTAACAGCAAACATACATATTAAGAAGTTTTCACCTTATGTCCATCATACTAGTTTATGTGGTATTGTTATATAAACATACATACATGCATATATATACATACATATACATATATATATATATATATATATATATATATATATATATATATATATATATATATATATATATATATATATATATATATATATATATATATATATATATATATACATATATATACATATATACATACACACATATACACACATACACACGCACACATACATACATACATACATATCCATACACATATATATACACACACATATACACATATATACATACATATATATACATACACATACACACATACACATATATATACATACACACATACATACATACATGCATACATACACACATACATACACATATATACATATATTGATAATTCATATAAATATGTTATATATATTTTGATAATTCAAATATGGGATATATGTATAAAATTTGTTTGAACGATATCTTTAATACTTTAGACGTATTTTTAGACTTCCTTTCATTTATTCCAAATTACATAAAATTGATAGAAATACGAAAGATGTTTTAAGAAAGTTATATATAAACATTAAAAACTAGTTTCAGTGTTTATATATACCTTTTGTATTATATTCTGTAGCTGTAAATCAAAGAAAGTTAATTAATTCGAAGTTCTATTTTCATTAAATTTATTAAAACTAAATTAAATTAATGCCAAATCTCAGCTAATCTAATATATATATATATATGAAAATTCAATTATTTCGAATAGCGAACCTAAGATATCAAACCATCAGTTTTTTTTTAAGAAACAAAAATGTTATCAATGTTTTTTAAGAATAATATTTCACACGCCATGACACCTTTTCAAGTTGACGAAATTTGTATCTTTATTTCTAATAAATCTGCATTTTCATTAATTATATTATGAAATTTAAACTAAAATATTCCATTTTATTTACATTCATTTATTCCTGGTAATGGCATTATTAATTAGTAAAAATAATAATTATACATAAATTCATATTATTCCTAGGTGAGATCATTAAAACGAATAATCCATTTATATTAATTCAGTACCATTGTTCGAAATACATATATTTTATTCTATATATTGACTGAGATTTGTTTTTTTGTGTCACCCTGTAAACCAATTTCATTTGTATTATTATTACATACATTAAAAGGAATGAAGCTAAAAAACAATCAAATAAATAAAAGAGAAACAAATATAAAGAGAATGTTATAATAAATTTAATATATTTGCATAAAATAAATGCAATAATTTTTTCTATTAAAAACTTTTTGCAATCGCATTATGTTGTATAAATTAATATATTAATTTCAGATAACAAATATCTACATGTAGACTATTTTGTTCAAGAATTCCTAAATTTAAATTAGTCAAATCAACTTTTGACTTGTTAAATAAATTGAAAGATAAGAACAAATTTGTGTTAATTGAGAATAAAAAATTTAGCTTCGCTCTGAAAATGTAGCCAACTTCAAAACGTATTATTAATTTAATAGGAAAATCAGCGCCATTTTGTGAGACGAACAAAATATAGAATCAAAACCTTGAAAAACTAAATAAACATCAATTTTAAACAACAACATTGATACTAATAATATTTTATATTATTGTTATAAACAATCACAGGACCATCCTAAAAAGATATTTGTTATAATAAATCAGAAGTTCAAATTATAATTCAACATAGACAATATTATGGAAATTATAGAAGACCAACACGTAATATTACAGGAAAATTTTCTCAATCAAACAAGTCGCTAATCAAACTCGTATTCAGATATCGAAATATTAAATATTTACGAATATTATTCGAAAACATTTATAACTAAGACACCGACTCCGACATATATAAAAATATGAACGCCATTAAACTATGATTACGAGTCAAATTATTTAAAGAATGCACATTAACAATAATAATAATAATCAATTTGTAGTTTAATTTTCACAAAACTTACTTTAACAGAAAAACTTTTAATAAACTAAATTTTTTAAGTAAAATCAAACAAATAAAAATCAAGCATATATTGAAATATTTTATTTCTGAATTGAATGCAAGCAAAATAATTATGCAATTCTATTTTAGACGGGGCAAAACATATATTGATTAAACCAATGTTGATTAATTAAACCAATTAAACCAATTACAATTAAACCAACCAATTACGCATTACAATATGTGTCACAACAACGTGACGTTCTACGGATTGGACGCAAATCTTTCCTTTTTTCTTTTTTTATTTGGTATGTTAAAAAATGGATAGCTAGCTACACAATAAATCCTATCACATATTAATTAGGACATGTGCCAATATTTAATGGAAGGATGGAAAAAATAAAAATAAAATACGAGGAAAAAGCAAATTTGTTTTAAAAATTTGCAGGAACAAAACCAAAATGGGGTGGCCAATAATCCAGCTAGTGGCATATTCCCAGATCATGTCACGCACTGTCTTTTTCAATAACTAATGTCCAGATATAGAGTTAAGATTCGTTATTTTGAGCAAGCAATTGTGTGCAATTACTAGGGAATATTCCACAGCTTAGACTAAGCTTGTTACCGTTGATTGAATACATTTCATCCGGTAGCACCCCTAAGATATCACCTTGGCTAGTGATATCTCACTGCTATTGCCAATGGTATGTGATGTATCACGTTAACTCCTATGCAAATAAAAGGGAATGGAATACACGAGATTGTCATATACGTTGATCAAAAGTAAAAAAGAAATACAAATCAATAAAAAGTGATCCCTCCATGCGAAGTGAAATAAAATCAAATATTCAAACTTTTTCTAGAATTCCAAAAATTGTTGTGATCACGAATTCTGCCAGGTGACATTTGTGGAATTGAGGTGGGTTGTCGGGAAGTCGGGACTTGACAGGTCAGACAGTTAAACCGACTGCATTACCAGCAAAGGCCGGTATCCTGATAACTCAACCTATATTCCTCATTCTCCAACTGTAATATTGCCTGCTTCGCGTTACATAAGTTTTGTTTAACATGTATCTAAATAAACAGTTGCAAATGTGATGAATCTTTTACCGTCCAGCGTGTATTTTCCTAAACTCATTATTTACTGATATCATTGTGGTTATAATTTGTTTACATTTTAATGTATATAACCTAATATACATTACTATTTCAATTATTTTTATCAAACGTAAATAAAGGAATAATGAAATGATGACGCACCTTGCATTTTATAAAAAAAATATTTCATATTAAACGTAATCATATAACTTTCCTTTGTAAAGTTTTTTTTTCTGTTATACATTTAAATGAGGAAAAAATGAAACAGACATATTCTCTTGCCAATGTTTTTTTTATGCTTCACTACTTCAACAAAAACTTGTTGTATATTTCGATGATAAACGAATAAAAGAGACATAATGACAATGAATCAACTTTTGTCTTTTTTTAGTCATAAAAATAGAGTATTATTTATACTAAGAGATTGTTCAAAATTAGTTTAGTTGGTGTTTAATTTTACAATTAAAAAAAACTAATTAAAAAATTAGATTCAGTTCGGTTGATTAGAAATAAAATTCAGTTCATATTTGATAGAATAAAATTCAATTCACGTTTGAGATTTTTTTCGATAAAACATACGCTAGCCTGCGTGTAAGATTTAAAATAAAAGAAAACCACATATTTTGAATCGGAATTGGAAACTATTAAAAATAAAATGATTAAACTCACAAACTTTCCAGTTGTCGGGATTATAACAGTGACGGAAAGCATTCATTTTTTTTGGTGTTCTATTGAAAGTGAATTGTGAATACTTACGGAAAAGAAAATTAAATTGAATTTTTTTCTCTAGATTAGCTATAAAATTCGATGGTACTGTCGAGATACGTTAACATTTGAAATCAAAAATAAGTTTTCGTGTATATTCCTTTGTAAAAGTTTAATATCATCTTTATGATGAATAGTTAATCTATACTTTTAGTATAAAACAATAAGTAAATAGAAAAAATATGTTTTTATTATCCAGTTGTATGTTCTGTGAAGTGATGTAACAAATAAAAAAACTGAATAGTGGAAATAAATGAGAAAAAATAGTATATTAAGCTACGATCATGTAATCACGGTTATTATTACACGAGCATTAACCGGGATACGAAACGAGCCGTAGGCGCGTTTCGTATGTTATATGCGAGTGTATTAATAACCATTACATGAAAACGGCATACGCAATTTTTTCTACACCCAGTAAATAACGAAGAATGTAATTGGTTGGTTGTAATTCACAGTGCTCATGCATTGCATTTGTACCCGACACGAAACACAAAAACTGTTGTAAAAAAGTTTTTCTGAGAAAATGAAAAATGCTGTCAAATTGCAAAATTCAAGTGAATTACAATAATTACTTTGATCTTAATCACTCACAAAATCTCTTAAAATTTTATTTTTTACACCAAATAGCGTAAAAGTTTTGTTTATTTAACATCGGTCGCATATTGCCGCTATCTCATAAGAAAGAAAACTCGTAAAGATAACATTCAATTTACATTGTAACTTATAGTATTGCAACTTATTTATTTTAATATGGAACGAATTTCAAAATGTCCTTTTAATTATATTTATTTATTCGAGTACTTGTGGGTACACTATATTTTTTGTCTTTCCGTCTGGTGCGTACACGAATAAATCAGAAGGTTTTCCTAACACGCCCACCACATACAGTTATTAAAGTCGTATCGTCCATGTGAGAAGAACGGATTCTACAAATCTAGTCCACATACTTGCAGTAACTGTCCGTGTGCTTTGTTGATGGTAATTGCAAAAGCGAGTGGCACTGGAAACTAAAAGCTTGAATCTGTTGCGATCATTGAAATATGTGGCCTGTCTGTCGAGGCAACCCTACATCTTCCTCTTCGAATTTTCCACACAAAATTATAGCTTCAATGAGATTGTTCATCATCTTTTTCAACGAAGTTCAAAAAAGTTTGTGCAATTTCAAAATATGTGACATATTTGGAATTACAATATGTGTCACAACAACACATAAAAACCTTTTAAGACCTAGGTTCCACAACATAATGCTTTTTAAGACGTTGATGGACGCAAATTTCTTTTTTTTATATTCTTCTTAAGGAATGGAAAACTTAATAATAAATTCACATAATAATGTAAGGAGGAAATAAAAACAATATACTTTTTTTTTCAAATTTGCAGGAACAAAGCTAAAGTTAGCTCCTAAATAGCCCAGTATTAGAAGCATATACCAAGATCATGTAACGCATTGTTTACCTTCAGCCAGCATATATAATAGTTATGTGGAAGCTCATTTATTCGAGCAAGCAAAAAGTTCATTCTTTAATAAATTAAAAAAATTACGTTTATCAACACCTTAGAAAGCATGTTTTTATGGAACCTTTGTGTTGTTGTGACACACATTGTTATTCCTAGTTCCTACTACCCAACACATTTTATTTAAAAAAAATAGAGCGTTATCGTCAAAAAATATTCCATAACTAAGACTAAGGGTACTATCGTTGATTGAAAAAAGAACATCCGCCAGCACCCCTAAAATATCACTTATTCCCTTAATAAGTGATCTCTTACTGTTATTGTCAGTAGTATACGATATCTCACGTTAACTGATTTGCCAATAGCAGGTACTAAAGTACGCGGCTTTGTCACATCCATAGATCAAAAATTTTAAATATTACATATGTTCCTGCGGGCAGGCAGGTATTAAAAATTCATTGGTATTAATGCATTGTAACTGTTTGCAAATCACTATTGCAAACGTGTTGTCGGCTAAGGGCCACATGTTTAATTAGTTTGTTTATCATAATGCAATCCATGTTTGATTATACATAAGCTATGCTTTTTGTATAGTATTTGTGCGAATTCCATTTCGTAAATTTGAGCTTTTAATAGTTGTTATCAACTATCTTTCTTAGTTGAAGAAACATGTATTACATACCATTGCAAACCAATTTAGTGTAGATGATAAAATATGTAACATCATTATGTGTTTAATTCAAATACAAATAGTTTTGATATACAAATGTAATTGTTTCAGATTATACTTTCATTTTTCAATTTCATTAAATTATGTTCAACAAAAAAAATTGATCAAAGGAATCTAACCGTATAAAACGATATTAAAAGAAAAATCAAATTAAATTATTATCAACATTTAGGCAGAACCCCTTAAAATAATTATAATGTCCCTTGGGTTCCATTCAAAAAACTTGCCTGTTACCTATGCGCAAGTGTACACAACAACTTCCCAAAGTTTCATGATGATCGGATGAACGGTTTATTAATGCATAAACGACAAACATACATACTTTCAATTTTATATATATAGATTTTGATATTTTATTGATGTCCAGATGTTGCGAATTATTTTGATATGATACATTTTTTTCTGATGTTTTTTATAGAAATAATAAATTTTTAGAAAATGTTTTATTTTGATAACTATTGGTACCTCTAAAAAAGGATCCATGGGGGCTTCACCCCCTTAACATGTTTCGCTGGTTTAAGGTCGCCTCTGTCTAAAGACATGCGATCACCAGATGGATTTTTCTTGATAATAAAATAAAATTTCATTTAGTTTTCCTGCCCGAGATGTGATGTGGACTTTTTTGAACGTGGTTTTGCAAAAGAGAAAAGATACCTGTTGGTGTTAGTTTCGCCTAATCAAACAGGATCTAAACCACTCCAATGCAAAAGCGAAGCCGCATTCATATCTCCACCCTGTTGAGAAGAGCTAGCGCTCAACCCAACCTCCCTTCAAAAATTTTAATGGGGTCAAATCCATCCATCATCGCGTAAAATAGTCGATTAAATTTTTGTAGTGCTGACGGATCTGTAGGGTGGAACTCTATACTGGACTACTCTCAGCAATGATATTAGCGTTAATGTTTTCCTATATATTTTTCTTAGTTTTAAGGATGGTTGAACACAGCATATGATTTTTTGTTGAAACAGATGTTTAGGCTGTATCTTAAAACAATGCTGAGTTCTTGTCATCATTCGGGAGGATACTAGAGTGTAGATTTTAGGATTTCAGACCTATTTTTATTGTAGACCTCACATATCAGTGCTGAGGAGAGATCGCGAGCTCGATCTTCCAATCTACTTCTTATACTACAATTTATTAAACTCTTTATAATACAGTCAAATCGGTATGGGCTTTGCTGGGGAAAAATCTCTAACTCATTAAATAAAATAAATAAATAAATAATTTTTCTGATATTATTATCATAATAATAAAATAAATAAATAAATAATTTCTTTTGATATTATTAAATAAATAAATAAACAATAAATAATTTTTGATATTATCATTAAATAACTAAATAAATAAATAAATATTTTCATATAAATAATTAAATAAATTAAGTAAATAAATAATTGTTTAAATATTTAAAATATTATTACTATTAAATAAATAAATATTAAATAAATATTTTTTTTGATGAATAAATATTCAATAAAATTTTGTTGAGTAAACCATAAATATTACTTAAAAAGAAATACAAATATAAATAAATAAATATTTTTTTTCGTATAAATAAATAAATAAAAAAAATTTTCCTTTTTTGGAATATTTGATAAATATATTTTTATATATATATTTTTATAAATTAATTAAAAATTTTATATTAAGGTACCTCTGTAAAAGAAAGACAGAAAAGTTGAATCATTGCAATACGTTTCTGTTAGTCGCGCTTTTACATTTTTGTAGTCGCGTTTTTACAAATTTATTGGTGGTCACGTATTTTACATTTTTGGTCGCGCTTACATTTTTTTTATATACTGTTTGTCTCATCATTTCTTTTACGAATATTGCAGGGTGTGGTCTTATTTTTCACTTTTCATAATCGCATTCGGGGTGTCTTATAATTATCAATTGGTTACAATTTTTTTTTCCGGAGATTGTTATATTCTATCTTTTTCCTTTAATTCACAACAAAAGAAAATGTCAATTTTACCTTTGGATCATCCGTTTTACGGTCTCGAACAGTGCGAGCTATGGGTTGAATGTTTCCTCCGGGACATCCAGTACAATAGCGAAAACTGCATACAGCAATTAAGTGATGCTGTTCGAGGTGCGGCTGCACCAGTGTTACAATCTCACACAACTAATACTAAAGAAGAAAGCGAACTGGTTGTGGCAGCAGCGTTGTTCTTGGCTCGCGAAATAAGGGGTTTGCTGGCTCGAGTGCCACCGAACGTACTAAAAGGATTATTAAATCGAATAACCCCCGAATGTGGACCGGAATAACCGCATCGAAAACGTGGAGGAGATCAATGATGCTACCGAATACGCAGCCAAGGTATTGTCTCAAGCTTTCAGGACCATCACTGCACTGATAATGGGACCAGAAGGAGGGACCGTAAGGAAAGATGTACCGGCTCCTGCAAACTTAGATGAATCATTTCAAGGAGTGTTCGCAAGATCAACTCCGAATTACATGGAACCACTGGGTGACCTGATTGATGATATGACAGATCCTTTGAGTAAGTCAAACTCTTGTACTTTACTTCTTGATTCAAGGCACCATCTGTCAGAAAGTCTAGCTAGATTACTAACATACAACCACAATAACATAAATGTAGCTTATAAACCGGAAAAAAAACTAAATAAGATCATTCCAACATCATGGGAGGTAATCGACACAGCAGACCAACAATATATACATATAACTGTAAGGATTGTGAAGGTAGATATATTGGACTGAATGGACAAAAACTAGGGCATAGGATGAAACAAAATAAAAACGGTATTAAGTCCTCAGTGGTTAAACCAAAAAGCACAGCTGCTTTTAAACATACCAAGGAGTTAGGACATACATTTGACTATGATCATGCTAGTATAGCAACAAAGGAAGAGAATTGGAAAAAACGGCTCACACTTGAATCTTTAGCCATGCACATTAACAGAGACACAGCAGTCAACCACAATTCTGACATGGATTCTCTAAGTCCAGCATATACCCAGGTCTGTAACCACATCAAAAAAATTAGCAAGAAATATGAAAAAACATAATAACACATATAAGAAAAATTTACAGGATAGCATGAACGAAGTATAAATTCACGCAGATTTAGATGATGTTAAGCGAAACTTTTTCAAAATGTTTTTTCTGAATGTTTTCTGCTTTTGTATGATGTCCCATAGTTGGTAGATGAGTTGTCATAAATTAATATAGTTTTTTGCAAAAATAATTGGTAATATAAAATTAAAAAACAATAATAGCGCCATGTTGATCGTGTTAGTGCAAATTGATGTATTAGATGTTATAGATTAATTATTTTAAAATTGTTTGTGTTAATTTATTTTTTATCATAGATTTGTGTTTTTGTTCAATTTTATCAATTAATGTTAACACTACATGTTTAGCGTATTAGAACCAATTGTTTTTTTAAATTATGATATAATTGTAGTAAGGTAATTGCATTTTTAAACATTGTAACAACAAACAAAAAAAAATTTCTCATAAGTAATTCAAATATTTCATAATTTATAGAACACTGATGAAGGGGACAAGTAGTCCCAGAAATATGTGTAAAAAACAATAAAACGAACAAATGGTTCATTGATCTAAGGCTTATAATTGTTTTCATTTAACTTACGACGCTAAGAAAAATAAAAGCAGTAATAGACAGTACATGATAATTGAAAATTATTCTTTTGACACACTTAACGGTATTTTCGACCCACTTATAATACAATAATCAAAGTCCTGGTCTCACATACCAATGCCGACCATCAAGATTTCTCTACATTCCAGGTTACTACTCGTAATCATTTAAAATGAACGTTTTTAAAACAAAAAATATGTAAATTTTCTTCTATTGACACACTTTTTTCTCAATAAAATGTGTTGTGTAGTAGGAATTACAATATGTGTCACAACAACACATAAAAACCTTTTTAGACCATTGTCCCACAACAACATGCGTTCTGAGGTGTTGGTGGACGCAAATCTATTTTTTTTAAATATAGTTTTTTCTAAAAGAAGGATCTAGAATCGAGATCCACAACAACATGCGTTCTTAGTTGTTGATGGACGCAAATATTTTTTTTGTCCTTTTTTACAACTGTCCTTCATCTGTAATCATCTTCATCTTCATCTTCTTCATCTCTTCACCTTCATCTATAATTATAATTTCAGTTCACTAAATTTATGGTTGAGTTTCACTTCAAGATTTAATTTAATTGATTCGTTTTCTTTTATGAGTGATCAAGCCAAAAGTTCAGTTTCCCAACATATTAACTATTAGTTGATAGTTGTTAATGTTTTGCTTAAAAACACTTTAACCAAGATGAGATTTGAGCCCGTGTCCTCCGAGTTTGAAGGTTAGCGTGTTAGCCACTACTCACTAGGCCACTCAATACTCAATACCATATAACTCACTCAATACCATATTAAAAATAATATAAAATTCATTTCGCAAAGAGGGAACAGTGTTTATTTAATCAAACACAGTTAAAATTATCAGTGTTGTAGTTTATGGAATCAACATGAGTAATCAATTAAAAGAAGGAAGATCTGATGCCATTAGCTAAGTTAAGTCAAATAAAACTAATTATACAATCCCATTTTTCTGTAATTTTATTAGATTACGTTCTTTGTTCTCCAGGATATTCATTCACGTTATCTTATACTAAATCTTTGTTCCAACTCTTGATTTTATTTAAAATCATCTTTTTGTAATATTTATTAACATATTTGATTAATTGAATAATAATAATCTCATAAGACCAGCTTAGATATTTAATTTAATTACTTATTTGAATATTTTTTCCTCTAAATTTTGTAAGTCATCCAACCAAAACTTATAGTAAAAATTAAATTTTGAGATTAAGTTTGTGTTATTTCATAAAATCGACGGAAATTTAGTTCTAAGAGTAAAACAAAAAATCAGAACACCAATTTCTTTGTTTTGTATTACATATTTGAAACAAATCGAACACTTTTTTCTTTCATAGATAGAAAACAAAATTGTCTTTGAAAGACTTAAATAGCATAATAAGCGGCGATACGCATCAAAAAGCAGGTAGTGAGGTTTTTATTCAGTTTTTTATTCTCGAAACTAAAAAAAACACAAAAAACATTAAGACTTTTATTTTGCTTTAATCTTTTCTTTTGTTGTCTTGTTGTTGTTGTTCAAAATCGTAAAAAAGAAAACTAGGTAGTGTAGTGAGTCGATCGGTATGTTTGTGTTGTTACATATATGTGTTTATATACGAATTACGTTCTAAGTGATGACTGATGATGATTATCCAAATATAGCCTTAACAAATATTTCTATGATATCGGATAAAATCAACATCACTTTGTTTTACTGGTTTATCAAAATAAATAAGTTTGATGTTATTCCGTTCGTTAACTTCAATGCCAAAACTTTTAGTTTAATTAAATAATTTCATTAGTGAAGTTATTCGAAGAAATGTACTTGAAATTTTCTGTTACTTAGTGTTGATGATTGATTGAATTTAATTGAACCATTTTTATGTTGTTTTTTGTTCATTAATTTTGTAACAATGGCAAACCTCAGATATTATATTATTTTTAACTAATTTGATGAGAATTTTAAATAGCACAATCAGTAGATACTTTTGCAAATAAATGTAATCAGGAAATTATTTTTTGGTGAAAACTAGGAGCTCTAATTTGTTAACTAGGAGCTCTAATCCGGGCAGGATTCTGCTATTCCTATCACTGATAGGGCCAGGATGCCAAGACAGCCTGGCTAGGTCCTGATCATGAATATATCGTCTCAAACTATTCACGCCGGATCAGGCATCGCTATCACAGCCGGATCATGACCGGATCAGATCAAATAGAAAATTACTACTACGGTTTTGAAAGTATTTGCCTAAATAATATGCTAGTCGAGTACATTGCAAAAAAGATCCATCAAATTAATAAACAATAAAAACAAAAAAATTATAATTATTATAATATGTAAATTTAAATAAATTAAATACTAAATAATTAAAATAAAATAAAATTGTCTTATGAAAAAAATTTTAAACTTATACCAACCTCATCATTATTATTATAGTATTTCAGCCGGAAGAATTACTCTAGTGAATTTTAACCAAATGACAATTGATCAAATAAAATAAGGCGCGGATCAGGATAAATAAGGCAGATCATAATAGGGAAATTATATATGATTTCTGATAGGGGTAAGATGTGAACGCCTTATTACGATTTGTTTTATTATAAACCGGCCCGGGAATAACTGACCAAAATGCTAGTAGATTAGAACCGTTCTCATCAGACAAATGATCGAATCCGTAATGGCAGACGCGAGATCAATTACACCACCGAGGCGATGATTATTTTAAAGTTGAAACTTCATCATTAGCTATTTACTTTCAATCAGACAATCACACGATCAGAAACATTCTAGTAAATTTAAAAGTTAATTTGTTTCATCAATTTTAATGAAAGTTAATTTCATCAATTTTTCATTTGTAAACTTCCAAATTTCAAAAACTTTTAATTTTTATTTTTTAAAAATCACGTTGCCAATATTTTAATCTAGCTAAAAATAATCAACTATAAATGAAAATTAAACGTTGAAGAAACAAGCTAAACTGAATCCACAAAACACGTCAAACATCTTTAACATGTGTAACACTGTCAACACTAGTGTTGCCAATTTAACAAATAAATTTGATATTCACAGGACTCTAAAGCGGTTGTTGCCTCGACTAATATCAGGAGCTTGGGAGTGGGGAGAAGAGCCTGTGAAAATCCGTTTAACCGCTAGGAATACTACCTACCTATTAGCCCGTTGACTTTACGTCTACCTTTAGATCATCCTCTATAAAGGTTTTAATTAATTCATTGCAAACTAACATAATAACAAAAAAAAACCTACGAAGAAAAGAATTGCATTAAAATCAAGGAAAAATAAATACTGCAGATAATTTAGTAATATATTTTTAAATGAAAACTGTATTTTTAAATTCATTAACACAAAAATTTTAATGTAACGTAATAATAATGAAATAAGTAATAAATTTTTAATTTAATAATAATGAAATCAGAATAGTAATAATAATAATATTAAACTTACCCGATGCAAGGGGACTTGTTGACAGTCTATTTTCTTATATGGCACATATACGGCAAACGAAATTATCACTAATCAATAAAGGGTTCTTAACAATAATGCCCATTGCGAAATAAAATATAACGCAGCCAATATTTCATACTTATGAAGTTATTTCGTCAGTTAGCTTTTAATTGAAAAAATAGTAATTTGAACCATGATGTACAATTCGGTATAAGAAAAGAACAAATAATTATTTCTTAGCAATATTGAACCAAAAAAAACCGTGGTATGGATAGTCAATTAAAAAAAATCTTTTGCAATGAAAATAATTCTAACAAAACCTAACTGCTTTATACTGCAAAAGAACTACCAATAACCACCAAAGATGTGTCCTTACAAATGATTACAGAAGCTTGACAATAACAACAATGAGCAAAAAGCTTCCAAAACTGAATCTTTGCAACCACTTCGGTCATTGTTCATTTTAAAAATATAACAAACACATTACAATATTTTCTAAATATATATTATATTTTGTAATTAATTTAAAAAATAATTACTCTAACGTCAAGTTTTCACAACAAACATTTTTGCTTACAAAACCGAAAGTTTATCTGAATCATATAAAAATTGTTAGTTTTATTTTTAAATTTAACATTTTCCATTTGTTTGTTTTAATTTTTAAACATTATTTGAATTAATTAAACAAAAATTATAATTTAGAAAATCCAAAAAAATATTTTCTATGTTATTATTTATTTAGCAAAAACTTTGAATATAAAAAGCTTAAGTTCAGCAAATAAAATAAAACATATTTTTGGTTTTTCAGTAGTAAAGTTGATTACTTGAAAGTAGCCAGTTTTCAGTTTTAGATAATTAAACAAATATAACAACTTTTTTGTTGATTATTCAAGTTTACGTTTTGAATAAAACTTTACATAAATTGTTTGCAGTTTTTTGAATGAGGAATAACTTAAAAATATATATGTAATACTAATTTCAAATGTTCTTAATATAAAGAAATTTATAATAAATGAACCTTATATTATCTATGTACATATATCTTTAAAAAAGAATGGAATAACACGCTAGCGATCTGTGATTCAACAATATCATTTATATTGTTTACTGTCAAAGTGTTTACATTATTTTTATTACAAATTCAGCTGACAAAATATTATTGAAATTTTATCACATTTTATGTCAATTAAAAGTTTTGTTGCACGAGCTGTAAATAATGTTCAATTGCGCCCCCCCCCCCCCCCCCATTTGCGAATACGGCATGCATTTTTCTCTCCCTAGGGAACAAACCTTAACAGCAGTGATAGTTTTCATGGAAGAAAACAGAAATATTTACGATAAATTCAAACAAATGTATATTAAACAAAATACCTACTATGATGAAAATTAATATTTATAATTTTCGTTCTCATTAAATGGTTAGATTTTAGATCATAAGTAGATTATGATAGATCATAAGTATATTATGTATATTAGTATAGTTAGATCATAAATATATTATGGTCGTGCAAAAATACTATACATATATACATCTTGTGAAAGAGCATATCATCTCCCTCAGTGATATGAAGTCTTCAAACACACCTCGGGAGAACACATGCACTTCGTGTATTATTTTAACCAATTTTTAGCGTCTGTCAAATCGTATTTTTTCTTTGTTTTACTCTCTGAGAAACCAAAATTTCTTCCCATAGACATTAAAAATTGTACAATTATTTGAAGTTTTTTTTCAAAATCTACAAGAAAAAAACCATAACACTAAAAGGTAGGGTTCTCGTTTCTTGCGGATGTGATCCTAAAACTTACAGGAAAAATTGCTTTTTGGTTTTTGATGCAAACCAAACATAGTGTTTTGAAATTATGTCAATGAAAAATCAACTTGTCAATAATCAAAAAACTTTGTCGGCATATTTTCGTAACATCCGAACTAGCATTTCAACTTCTTTAAAAACACTAAACAGTCTTACCGAAACTAGCTTCCCCACCTTCATAGTTTCTTTATAACTTCTATAAGCGGTTTCTATAAAGGCCATTTGGAGAAATTTCCCCGCCTTTGACGAAGTTATGATTTCTAAAAGACTTCGGAAATAACTTCGGTATGGTCTTTTGTAAGCAGTTATGCAAGCTGAATAGAATTTATGGTTTCACAAGTTATAGCTTCGGCAAAATGCTTATTGCTTCCGTAAAGTAGCACGTTTTAAGCAATCTTTAGAAGTCTTATAGAAGCTATTAGAACATGTGACAAAAATATTACAATATTTTTTATATATTTGCACTTTTTTAACGTAATTATTGTTATTGGCTATGTTATTATATTGTGTTTTAATTTAAGATTTTATTTTCTCTGGTCCTTCGATCGTTTGTCCCGCACGCTATCCAATCGGTTAATTTAAATGTTAAGAAACAATAAATATCTTTGATAGTAGTTACAATAACAATAGCTTCTATAAGACTTCCATAAGACTTCCATAGAATTTAGTTTTTTAATTTAGATGTAGAAAATATAGTATAACTCAGGGGTTTACTTTTTATGGAAAAGAGTATATGACAAGTAACTTCAATGGGTTTTTTAACGATATACGTTCTTAAAAGGTTTGTTTCTTTTTTAAGAATATTGATGTCTTTTTTCTATTTGTTTTATTAGTTCCAAGATTTTAGGTATAGCAACATTAAGGGGCTATATTTTTTCAATCATTAACTTTTAGTGTACTTACACGTTTATTTGAACAATATTTTTTTTTAAATAAAAAATTTTGTTATTGGAATAGGTCACAACTAGTGATTAAACAATTGAAACATTTCACTGAAACATTTCATTTGAAATGTTTCATTTCTGAAATATTTCAACAATATATTTCATGCTTGAAATATTTCAAAAAATACTGTTTTGCAATTTTATTATTTTTTCTCTATAATTAAGCAAAGGATTTAACTTTAGTAATATTAAATATGTCAAAATTAGGGATTGCAATCCCGGGATTTTTTACTTGACGAATCCCGGGATCCCGGGATTCGGGAAGCAAAAAATCCCAGGATTGCAATCCCTAGTCGAAATTGAACGATATATCTATGAATATATATAAAACATACACTGTGTTAATTATAATATTTAAATTTCAATAAAGAGAGCCATTTAAACTGGTTGTTTATTTATTCACACATTAAGCACAATTTACTCTCAAAATTAGGCGCCTTCCATTGAAGATCAACCTTGTTCAAATTTACTCTATTCTACACTACCGCGAACAATTTGTTTTTATATATCACTTATTTCGAGTTTATTGGCAATCCAAAATAAAACCTATACAAAACTTTTTGAAATATTTCATGAAACATTTCTGAAACATTTCATGAAATATTTCAAAAATATAAATTTCATGAAATTTACAATCACTAGTCACAACAACATGCGCACTAAGGTGCTGATTAACGCAGTTAATTTTTAAAAATGTTATATAAATATAAAACAATATCAAAACAAGCAACGGTATATCACACCATCCATTTCCTGTAAATTATTTTAATAGATTGACTAAATTATGAGACTCTGTCTCGCCTCAGGTTTTCCGGACGAGTTTGGATCTCAGAAATGTAAAGAAAATTCACGCAGGTGCCTGAGGGATCGTTTTTGATCGATTATGATCAATGTTGATCTACGGGTCTGACGGGTCAGTCCCTGCCATTGACATATGAGTTTGTGTGAGATATCACATACCACTGGCAATGGCAGGATATGTCATTAGCCAAGATGATACCTTAGGGTCCTGGCGGACGAACTTTAATTAGTCAACGGCAGCACTTCCAGTCTTAACTGGCAGCGTTCCGTAGTGGTACCGCTCATTAGCTCTTCCGAATAATCAGACCAACATGTAATTATGTGTGGGTTTTGTGCCTCGATTGAGGTGTTGAGCGGTGCGTCTCGGGTGCGCGCGCTGCATCAGCTGGATTATTGGCAATTAGTTTTGTTTTGTTTTCTGCAAATTTCTCACAATTTGTTTTTCACTCATTATTTCTTCATCTTATCATGCAATATTGGCATATGTCATATTTTATTGAATGATAGGATCTTTTACCTAGTTATCCATTTTGAAATGAAACATAAAAAAATAAAATAAACCTTTTGATATATATATATATATATATATATATATATATATATATATATATATATATATATATATATATATATATATATATCTGCTGATATATATATATATATATATATATATATATATATATATATATATATATATATATATATATATATATATATATATATATATATATATATATATATATATATATATATATATATATATTTAAATATATATATATATATTTGTATTACCGTCTTTGTTTCTTATTGGTGGTTTCTGGCCACAAATAAAAAATCCAAGCTATAGATCAAAATATAATTTTTTATTTAAATATTTCGGTCTTTATTTGGGACCCTCCTCAGTAAATAGTCTATGTTTAAACTTATTATGAACTATTACTCAGAGTAGTACTAGTACTCAGAGTAATAGTTCATAATAAGTTTAAACATAGACTATTTACTGAGGAGGGTCCCAAATAAGGACCGAAATATTTAAATAAAAAATTATATTTTGATCTATAGCTTGGATTTTTTATTTGTGGCCAGAAACCACCAATAAGAAACAAAGACGGTAATACAATTTTATCAAAGAGATCAGTGTCAATGTACATACGAAAGTGTATACATTGAACGGAGAAAACCTAATTTTATATATATATATATTTATATATATATATATATATATATATATATATATATATATATATATATATATATATATATATATATATATATATATATATATATATATATATATATATATATATATATATATATATATATACATCTACATATCTTTTCGTATTTTGAGATAATATTAAGATAATTTTGAGTTAATTTAGGATTAAGAAGGATATTTTTTAATTTTGACTCTTGTATTTTTTTGTTTTTTTTTTTTGTTTTTTTTTTTTTTGACTGGCCACATTCAGAAAAGTTGAAAGAACGTCATCAACTTGAACTGAAACTAGTTGCCAGAGCTTATACGCAAAAAACATATCGTGCCGTAATTAGCTCCATTTTCTTCCTTCGTGTGTAGAGCCACCCATATATATATATGTGGCAGTAACACCGAAAAGATATACCTAAGTCTGTAAGTGGTAAAGCATATTTGCGCAATCCACCCGTCCACAAAGCGGCACGTTTGCAGGGACAACACATATATGAATCAATAAAAAAATCTTAAATACATGTTCAAAACATCTGCGGATTGAACGCTAACCATGACCACCCACGTGCAACATCATCTTGAGCACGACAAACCGAACATTCTATTCCTTACAGAAACACAAGTTTCTGAAAATTTTCTCTTTATAGAATCGCATTATCCCAAATAAAGGCTCGAATCAGCTTTCAAACTCCATCAAGGCGTATGCGCATTCATTCATGAGAGTGTTGCGTATACACGCTTTCCAAATTTTGAACTACACGGTGACGGCTTCAATACAATGGTTTTAAAAATCTGTCTTCCAGGAATTACTTCTTTTACAATAGCTTTATAGCGGTCCGCAAACAAACGTAACCCAAACTTTTTTAATTTACTGAAAAAAATTGTGGACGAGATTAGAGCAAAGTCCCCTAATTATGAAATTATCGTTACGGTGACTTCAACGTCCACAACAAATCATGGTTGGAATTCTCCAAATCGACCAACGATGTTGACAATAATGGGAAAGCTGGCAGACATTTTTGCCGCGTCTCAGGGCCTATTCCAAATTGTTAAAAACCCGACTTTCACTCCCCGTAATGGCGGTGATAATAGTTTTCTTTTAGATCTCTATCTTATACCACAATACCAGATATTACGAGTGTCAATGTCGCGAAAGGTAGTATTGAAAATTCTGATCATTACTTAATTTCATCAGTTATCAAAACTGATTTACTTAAAACTACAGCTCCCAAACCCCGTAAAATATTTCACTACTCAAAAATGGATAAGAGTGGTCTTCAATATTTTTTTCCATGGTTTCCCTTTCGACCGTCATTGTTTTTACATTGACAATGTAAATGTTTTTGCTCAAAACTTTACAGAAACCATCCACTTTGCTATCAATAAATTTGTCCCTTTCTCCGTAGTAAAACCCTCACAGAAAATATGGAAGGGCTGAAATCTCACAACTCTGAGATATTAAGACTTCGGTCTGGGTTAAGGATTGATATAGTTTTCGGCAAAAAACTTTTATGAGGACATAGTTTTTAGTTTTGGGCCGCGATATATATCACTGATAATTTGTTAAAGTACATGTATTTTAGGTAGATTTCATATAAAAATCTACCTATTGCCCTGGGCTTCATCTCGGAATTGCGGAAATTTTGGTGCCAAACGACTATGAATGATAAGCGGAGATGGAAAAACAAAAACAAAAATATATATATATATATATATATATATATATATATATATATATATATATATATATATATATATATATATATATATATATATATATATATTATATATATATATATATATATATATATATATATATATATATAATATATATATAT
>OY856186.1:129581597-129640731 GCA_963693315.1 Diogma glabrata
TATATATATATATATATATATATATATAATTATAGGTTGTGGTTACACATAAACCAAAAAAACTATTTTATTTTTAATTAATTTTTATTTAATGATATTTGATATTTAATGATATTGAGTTGATCTTAATAACTAACTTTTAAATATAATTTTCCTTAAGAAGTAAATTATTTCTTAATATTAGATTTCAGTAACAATGCAAAGCTAATCATTTTATTTTATTTAAATTTTATAATAATAATTTGACACCTCACAAACCATGGGAATGGAATGTTGTATGATAAATGATTAATGTGATTAATCAGCTTATCTCATTGTGAGACTGGTAATATAACTCCTCCGGGGGGTAAAGAATGGGCGTCCTCGACCATTGGTTTTATTCCCAAAGCTGCTAAATGGCTTGAAATTTTTTCAATGTCTGATGTTTCCTTCGCTGAAATTATTTGATTTTTCAAATTTTATTGTTGTTTTAGATGAATAGCGCTGAATACCAATATAGATGCATAATAATACTATCCCAATTGTCGAAATAGATATACTTCCTGATAATGACCATATCCAGTTCTGGTGATCAATCTGTCTTAGATAAACATGTTTTAGTTGTTTTCGATTTTCAATGTTTCCTTGGACAATATCGTCAATATTGATACTTGAAATTAATTGACGAGTAGCTTGAATATTGTGAAATGCTCCTTGAATCTCTTTTATTTCACTTCTTATCTCGTATGACTGAAATTTCTTATTATTGAATGAAATTGAACAGTTTGAGAATGTAATTAGGAAGTTTCCATTCAATTTTCGATTACTTGGTCCACAGTCTGAAGACAGTGTTTCATTTTTAGCGTTGTTAATTAAAAGTTTATCTTCTGCGATGAATTGCATTGTTGTATCTTTTTCTGAAGTCACATTACAATGACTCTCGGTACCCATTATCAACGGTTTAACACAGCTATCTTCAAATTCTTGTATATCAGCATGCTTTTGTACAAAACTTTTGTAGTTGGTAGTTGTGAATAATATCTGATTAGATTTGATAAGATGATGTGGATATTCTTTGATTAACGTATTATTAATATTTAATGGAATAATCATCATTGCTGTAGAGGTTTGCTTTTCTAGTTTTGGAATCTGTAATATGTAAAGCAGTGTCTCATCGTTTATTGCTATTTTAGGTGTGACGTATTGTAATGCTTCATCAGGTAATGAAATGTTTACGCCTTGGTTAACTAATAAATCTTTTATCAGAAGTATTTCCTTTATTGTTAAAATTTTATTACTTGTTAGCTCTGCTTTTGTCCTTATTATTGCTTCTTGAATATCTTCCAAGATGCCATTTATGGTATCGATGTTTATAATGGTAGCGATGATTTCAATTTCAGTTAGCGCTATCTTGTTGACCATAGTTGTATTTGCTAGCGCCCTATTTACCGTTTCAGTGATCAATTGTATTCGATGGTTTATTTTATCATTCATCTGGAACTGCTGATTATTTTGACTTATTAACTCATTCATTGTGCTGTTGATAATTTCTAAATCTTGAGCGTCCGGATTACCGGCTAACCATTTCCAAGCTGACCCTAAAGCATCCCATCGTTTGTGTCTAGTATTTTTAATAGGCTTAATTTGATAAAAGTTATCATTTAATTTTCTAGATTTTTGTTCTACAATTCTATTTAGTTCTAATCTATCATCAATTTTATTTATTATAAATTTATTTATAGTTTTTACAGTAATTTCTAAATTAGTAAGATTTATTGGGTGTATTAGTTTGATATTGCCCACTTGTAATTTACAATCATTATTTTTTATCAAAAGAATTGGATCATTATATAAATTTCTTATTTCTAATTTTTGAAATTTGTAACATTGAATTAGAACAACGAAAATTAATAATTTTGAATTCATTTTTCTGAAATGAAAATAAAATTTAATTTATTGTATTTTTGACTCTTTTAATTTTGTTTTTATTTCTTTTTATATTTCTATTATTTTTAAATGTTTTAAATGTTACATCTTTAATTTTTGTTTCGATTCCTCTAGGAAGAGCTTTCGTTCTTATATTAGGTTTTATAAAAATTACTTGATTTTCTTTTAAAACTGGGGGTTCTTCTTTTCTAGAATTTTGTTTTAACATTTTATTCTTTGCTAATTCTAAATTATCGATTACATTTTTAAAAATTATGTTTGCCTGTGCATAAATTTCTTGTGGGTTAATTAAGTTAGTTTGGTTGAAGATTACCTCATTTGGCGTGAAGCCAGTAGATGAATGCACAGAATTGTTATATAGTGCCACTGATAGTTCTATGGCTTGTGGAGTATTAGAATTAGAAATTTTGTTTTTATTCGTGTTGAATATTTCGATTAAAGTGGCGTGAGTCTTTTTGATTTGACCGTTCGACTCAGAGGAAGAGGCGTATTCCAATCGAATATTTAGCCTATTCAAATACTCTTTAAACTGTATAGATTGAAATGTTGTTTCATGATCTGAAACTATGGTATTGGGAATACCGAAAAAGGTAAAATACTTTGTGAGTGCACCAGTAACATCTACTAGGTTTTTAGTATTTATAGGCAACATTTGAAGGTGCTTAGAAAATGAATCAATAATTGACAAAAAACTGACTTTATTAATACTGAAAATGTCTATATGAACTCTTTCCAGTGGTTTTTTTGTAGTTGGTCTTGGAGAAATTTTTATATTGTAGGGCTTTCGATCATATTTATGAGCGTTGCAAATAGTACATGTGTTGACATGGCTCTTAATCTTGCTTAGTAAGTTTGGGAAAAAATATGATCTCTTGATTTGATTTTCCACTTCTTTTATACCTCTGTGTGCCCTTTCATGTTATTTAACAATGATTGCATTTTGGCGATCTATGTTTGTAACATCTTCGACCATTCTAGTGACGAAAACTAAATGACCATGTTCTGAAAAATTTTCTCTGAAAGATTGTTGGATTTTGCCATACAATTCTTCAGGAGCAAGAATTGCTGATTGTTTGCCATTATGGAAATTTTTATGAAATTAGTTATATCATCTAGCTGAAATGATTTTTTTGATATGATTATTCTTTTGAAATTTGTGAAAATATCTTCTGTGATGATTGTGTCGACATTTGAAATTTTAAAAATCAACTGATTTCTGTAATAATTTATAGGTCTTTCAGAAAAATGGATAAAATAATCTTCAGAAGTTTCTGCTGAGTGAACTGTTTCTAAATCGCTACTATCACTTGCGAGATTTGCTACAACTTCTGGCTGCTCTTGAATAGGATTAACCAAAATTTCATTAACGTTGAGTTCATTGGTTTTAGATGTAGAAGGCATTCTACTAAGTGCATCTGCTACGACGTTGGCTTTTCCTTCTTTGTATACGACATCGTATTCGTAATTTTCCAATTCAAGTCTCCATCTTAAAATTTTAGAGTTTTTTTCGGATGACTTTATGAATGTTAAATGCTTGTGGTCAGTTATCAACGTGAATTTGTTACCGTAAAGGTATGGCTGATATTTTTTTACTGCCCATATTATTGCTAATGCCTCTTTTTCATTGACGGCATAATTTGTTTCAGTTTTATTGAGTGTTCTAGATGCAAAAGCTACCGGTCTTTCAACATTGTTCTGAGTTTGTGAGAGAACTGCACCTAAAGCAAATTCGGATGCGTCTGTTGTCAAAATAAATGGTTTGTTAAAGTCAGGGTAGGCAAGTACCTGATCGGTTGCTATTGTATTTTTTAATGTTTCAAATGATTTGATATACTCTTGATCTGTTCGATCCAATGGTATATCCTTTTTCAAATATTTCGTCATGTGCTTAGCAATTTTCGAATAATCTTTAATAAATCGTCTATAATACCCAGAAAGACCGAGAAATTGTTTAATTTCTTTTTGGTTTTTTGGTAATGGCCAATCTAAAATTTTTCTAATTTTATCTTTATTAGGTTTTACACCGTCTTGAGTTATAACGTGTCCTAAAAATTCAGTTTCGCGTTTTAAAAACTCGCATTTGTCTAGTTGGATTTTCAAATTGAATTGTGATAATCTTTTCAAAACTATGTTTAGATTATTTATGTGATTTTCAAGATTTGTTTCTACTACGATTATATCGTCTAGGTAAACATGGCAAATATTACCTAGGAGACCATTTAATACGCCGTTCATCGCTCTTTGGAATGTAGCTGGTCCGTTTTTTAAACCAAAAGGCATTCGACAAAATTCAAAATGTCCTTTATTCGTAGAAAAAGCTGTTTTTTCTTGCGACTTGGCATCCATTGGTATCTGATGGAATCCCGATTTCAGATCTAATGTTGTAAAATATTCTGCTTTTCCTAAATTGTCTAGAATTTCTTCAATTTGAGGTATGGGAAACTTATCGTCTATTGTTTTCTCGTTTAACTTACGGTAGTCTATGACAACTCGTATCTTTCGTGTGCCAGATGCGTCTTCTTTTTTTGGGACCACCCAAATAGGTGACGAGTAAGGGCTATTGGAATTTTTTATAATACCGCTGTCAAGCATCTCTTGTACTTGATTCTCGACGTCTTGTTTAAAAGCGTGAGGATATCTATACGTTTTAGTATAAACTGGCATTTCGTCTTTTGTTTGAATTCTATGTTTAATTATGTTAGTAGTAGACAGTTTTTCGTTTTGCCGTAACAACACTGCTTGATTTTTGTAAATAATTTTAACAAGTGCTTCTAGCTCATGTTTGTTTAGGTGATCGGTTCGAATTTAAACCTTTGATCGTTTCTATACTAATAATGGAATTGTTAAAGATAGGTATAGGATTTAATGTTTCGAAATTATTTATTTTTAGTTCTAATTTGGGTAAACAATTCGGCGGATCCGGATCGTTTGTAAGAATTTTAACTACTGTTTTATTGTTTTTCGCTTTATACAGACCTGGTTGGATTGTTATATCTTTATTTAAATGACCGAATTCTGGTACAAACCAATCACCAGTTTCTTCTGTATTAAATATTACCATGTGGTTGTAAAAGTTTTCGGTTGGATAATACCGGAAAAATTTGAATTCTATATTATTTAGTGTAATGGTGTTAGACTGGTAGTCTATTTTTGCTTTAGTTTCAGCCATATATTGTGATCCTAGTATTCCATCGAAAAATCGGTGGAAGTCTAGCTCGTGATATGTCTGTATAGGCAAATTTTTACCTAATAAATTTATTTTGCTCTTTTTAATTGAGTTGTGAACTCCTAGTATGTTTTTTACGGATGTAGTTTGTAATTCAAGTAAATTAATTGGAATTATACCAGGTTTAATAATGTTTTTATTAGCACCTGTATCTATTAAAATTTTAATTTGTTTATTTAAGTACGTGTTATTTAAGATTAGATATGGTAAGAAGTTTAGCCTTCCGCGTCTGAATCCTGAAGTTCCCGAAAATTTATCTCTGTTGGGATTAATTCTTCCAAGTTTTCATTCTCTAAACTATTTTCTTCATATTCTACATTATCTGGGTTTGGATATATTTCGTGATTGTTTATAATTTTTTTATTAAAGGGCTGCCTAGACCTTAAAGAAGGATCTACCTCCATTGGTATTGGTTCATTGTTTGATTTCCAATGCTGTTTTGAATTAACAAGACTGTTAAACTGTTTGGGTTTGTTTTGTATTTCGAAAACATTTGGTTTTTTTACATTAGATGCGTACATCTGTTGGTTAGTATTTGGTTTTCTTGAATTATTTGAAATAATTTCATTTGAATTAAATTTACAAAGGAACGCGTATGCTTCTTCTATGTTTTTCGGTCTCGCTGCCTGAGCGTATCCAAAGTATGGCCTTCTTAAGCCAGATAAAAATGCGGCTAATGCGTCTTCATCTATAAATGTGTTTATAGCTTGCCATGAAGCATTATATAAATGATTTTGCTTCGATAAAGTTTTAATATTTTGAATTATTTCTTTTACTTTATTATAGTAAAAATGAACGGATGTTGCGTCACCTTGTTTGGTAGACCACAACTGGGATTTGTAATAGGAAAGTTCTTGTCTATCCCCTAAAGATTCTATAAGAATTGTTTTAATTTCTGCAAAATTTTGGGGATTGCCGGCCAGACATAGGATGTCCTTGGCTTTCCCTTCGATTTTGTTACTAATTGCTTGCAGATATAAATTATATTGCTGCTTAGTAACGATTGGTAAGAAGACATTCAATGTGTCTTCAACTGTTTTTAACCATGCATTTTACTGCTTCCTGTTGCCGTCAAATGCAGGTATAGATTTGATTGGATCTGGAATGCGGAATAAATCTCTTACTCGTTCATTCCATTTTTTAACTTCATTTTCTTGTAAACTTTTATCAAGATGGGTATTGATCGTTGACATTTGTCTGTCTTGATCTTCTTGTTTTGCCGACAACATATTGAGTTGTTGGACAATTTGTGCTAGTTGATTATTAACTTCTTCCATATCGTATGGATTTTATCAACTAAGTCACAAAAATTTATTTATATTTTTAGCTTTTCGAGCCTATCTAGTAGTACTCGATGGATACTAACGCCGTATAAACTAAACTAATGTTTCTGAACTTTTATCTGGTTCGTACCTATCTGGTAGTATACGAAAAAAATTAACCCAAACTATTTTCAAAAGACAAAGCTTTGTTTATTTAATTTTTAGCTTTTCGAGCCTATCTAGTAGTACTCGATGGATACTAACGCCGTATAAACGAAACTGATGTTTCCAAACTATTATTTGGTTCGTACCTATCTGGTAGTATACGAAAAAATTAACCCAAACTATATTTAGAACCAAAGTTTTTTGTTTATTTCACTATTAGTTTTTCAAGCCTATCTTGTAGTACTTGATGGATACTAAAACCGTATAAATTTAGGTAATAATTTTAAATATTAAATTTTGTGTTCGTACCTATCTTGTAGTATACGAATGAAAAATTTTATTTCCACAAAACACAACAAAAATTGTTAAATTAAACTTAAAATTCTTACCTCTGCTGTCGTTGAGAGCTAGTTCGGAGTAGCTAGTAATGTGAAGCGGCGTGAACACAAATCCTCTAGGCGGTTAAAACCTTCAGCCCGAGATGTCACGGTTTTTTGTTAATCAGAATTTAATCGACTTAATTTTTAGATTCACTCTGAAATAGTCAAGAGTGAGTATATTCTACTCTCTTTAAAAAAGGATTCTCTATTCATCAATCAAGAAAAAGTATAGAGCGAGTATATTGTACTCCCTTAAAAAGGATTCTCTATCTTTTAATTAATTAAATAACGTAGAGCGAGTGTATTCCACTCCCTTTTAATTAAAGATTTCCAAACTAAAACTTTGTGAATCACAAATCACTCAAAAAAACGCTTATAACAAAAAACACTTGGACGGAATCACTATTAATTAATTTTTTTTATTAATTATTGCACTGTTTTAACAACACACTACTTAGAAACTCCACTGTGCGGCTGCGCCAATTATAAGTTGTGGTTACACATAAACCAAAAAAAACTATTTTATTTTTAATTAATTTTTATTTAATGATATTTAAACAACCTTATACATTGAGTTGATCTTAATAACTAACTTTTAAATATAATTTTCCTTAAGAAGTAAATTATTTCTTAATATTAGATTTCAGTAACAATGCAAAGCTAATCATTTTATTTTATTTAAATTTTATAATAATAATTTGACACCTCACAAACCATGGGAATGGAATGTTGTATGATAAATGATTAATGTGATTAATCAGCTTATCTCATTGTGAGACTGGTAATATAACTATATATATATATATATATATATATATATATATATATATATATATATATATATATATATATATATATATATATATATATATATATTTTTTTTTTTTTTTTAATAAAATGTGTTGTGTAATAGGGCTTAGAATATGTGTCACAACAACACATAAATACCTTTTAAGACCTAGGTCTAGACCTGGGTCCCACAACAACTGGCGTTCTGAGGTGTAGATTAACGCTTTTTTTAAACATCTGTGGGTTGAAGCCACCTGAGACTAAGTGTTCCGGCAAACTATTCCATTTGTACGCAGTTCGGATAAAGAAGTCTCTCTGCGATCTGCCAGTATGACAGCGCGGGATCTTTACCGTTTCACTGGTTGCGGCAGCCGATTGCCGAGTGGAACGGGGGTAAGAATAAGTTTGAGGCATGATGCCGCTGATTTCATCTGAGCACTGCTCAATCTAATCAATGAGTGAATAATGAAGTAGTTTATTTCAAGCAAAAGTTTAAAATTCGAGCGAGGCACGAGCGAGAAGTAAATTAAGAAGTAAAGAATTACTTAAGAAGTAAATTATTTCTTAATATTAGATTTCAGTAACAATGCAAAGCTAATCATTTTATTTTATTTAAATTTTATAATAATAATTTGACACCTCACAAACCATGGGAATGGAATGTTGTATGATAAATGATTAATGTGATTAATCAGCTTATCTCATTGTGAGACTGGTAATATAACTATATATATATATATATATATATATATATATATATATATATATATATATATATATATATATATATATATATATATATATATATATATATATATATATATATATATATATATATTTATATATATATATATATATATATATATATATATATATATATATTTTTTTTTTTTTTTTTTTTTAATAAAATGTGTTGTGTAATAGGGCTTAGAATATGTGTCACAACAACACATAAATACCTTTTAAGACCTAGGTCTAGACCTGGGTCCCACAACAACTGGCGTTCTGAGGTGTAGATTAACGCTTTTTTTAAACATCTGTGGGTTGAAGCCACCTGAGACTAAGTGTTCCGGCAAACTATTCCATTTGTACGCAGTTCGGATAAAGAAGTGTCTCTGCGATCTGCCAGTATGACAGCGCGGGATCTTTACCGTTTCACCGGTTGCGGCAGCCGATTGCCGAGTGGAACGGGGGTAAGAATAAGTTTGAGGCATGATGCCGCTGATTTCATCTGAGCACTGCTCAATCTAATCAATGAGTGAATAATGAAGTAGTTTATTTCAAGCAAAAGTTTAAAATTCGAGCGAGGCACGAGCGAGAATTTTAATTTGCGAGAGAATAAAATTCATTATTCACGAATCGATTACAATACTTTATTCTCTGACAAAGAATTGTGTATTATAAAAAATAAAAAAATTTTCTTCAATTAAAACAATAAATCTTTATTGTTTTAATTGATAAATCAAATTTCTTAATAAAAAACCCTGATGATAAAAAACGCCCTTCTCATACAATCAACCAAGTTCAACTAAACGAAATAAGAGAATTAAATTAAAATTTGATTTTTGAACATAACTTATCAAAGCGTGATTATGATTTGAAAATAATTTTAATGAAATCAAAACAATTTGACCAATTGGGATCATACCAATTGAATAATGATAATTTTTTTATAGGAAAATTTTCATTAGACAATAGGTTAAGTTCATTAGGCTATAGGCTAGAAAACAATACAATAATATATACTATTATTATCGAAAAAACATACAAATAAAGGTGATATAATTAAATGGAAGAGAATAAAAATGTTTTTTACAATTAAAGTAATCATTCTGTGTGTGTTGTTTTAGAAAATAATGTTAATGTTAATTTAACTTATTTGTTTTCGTCTAAAAAAATTTTTTTAAAAAGAAATAATAATGTTTGAATTAATCTGTGATATAAATGTTAAGTGTTTTTAATTAATTTTTTAAATTGTTCACAATGTAAGTTTTTTACTGATACTTGTAATAATAATAATAATTTTTTTATTAGATCAAATGATACAAAGTAATAATATACTTAATAATTAACAAAAGTGCTTAAACAAAAAAATGTTATTGGTTTCTTAAGTGACATAACTTAATTAAGTTGTCTGTCAGGTCAAAAAACATAGTCTAGTTGTCTATATATATGTGTGCTAGATTTGCCACTTTTTAAAAAAATGAAAAATTCAAGTTTCAATTTAATATACATATCTAAATATCTTAGAACTATCTTATCTTTTTAAACTACTAACTATATAAATTCATTTAACAATATGCTTCTGTATTTTAGCGCATCTCTTACATATTTATATAAAAACACATAGTTTTTTCCGTTCATAATATCATAAAATTCAGTTTCACATAAAACGTGTTTTCCAAAATATTCTCTTCGATATGGTCTAAGTATAGGACATTCTGCGATAAAATGGAATGTATCCTCTGTTTTTTTTTAAATTGCACATTGTACATAATCCAATTGTTGCAGATTTAAACGCTCTTTCATTAACATCTAAGAGACCTCCTCTTGTTTTGAAGATAAGTCGTATCATTTCAATTGTATTGTTGTCATCAAAGTAGTTTGGCACATCCAGGTATTCCAAGTTACAGTATACATCATGATATTGCGCATGTCTAGCATTTTGAACATTTTCCTCCCACTTTAATACTGCCATACTATTTAAGGCCTGGATTTGTATATGTTTCCATTCAGATGCATTTTCGAAGCTGAAGCTTAGTTTAGTATATGCAAATATATTTTTCCATTCCTTCGCCCAATAAATATTTTTTTCCACTGTTTCTAAAGCTAAAATTTTTGGATACCTCTCAGCAGAATAGTTATATATTTTATTAACATAGTTGAAATGTAACTTTAAAGTGTAGAGAAATAAGTTATGTAGCCCTGTTTCTATATGGATCATGTAATTTGGGGTATTATTCGGGAGGTTAAACGTTCTTTTTAAAAAATATCTTTGCAGCTTTTCCACTTGATTGTACTGTTTGAATCCCCACACTTGTGCAGAATAACACATTATAGATCGGGATGCTGCTTCAAAAATTTTGAATTTATTCGATGGTTTTATATCTTTTCTTTTAATAAAACAGCTCCAACTAGAGTTAATTGCGTTTTTTGAAACTATCAGTTTTTCATCTAAATGTTTTTGGAGTGATAAATTATAATTGAATATAACACCGAGGTATTTGTAGTGGTTTACAACTTCAACAGCAACATCATTATAGTACCAAGTTTCCCCCAAGGGTCTTCGTGATCAACTTCGAAAAACAACGATTTGCGATTTTTCGAGATTTACAATTAAGTTCCACTTATGACAGTATTTTGCAAGGTTGTTTATCATATTTTGTAACATGTTTGCATCTTCCGCTATCAGCACAAGATCATCTGCGTACATTAAAAGTTTAAAACAAGTATCTCTTACTAAGAGGCCACCTAGTAGTTCATCATATAAATCGTTTAAAAAAAGGGAAAATAATGTAGGACTTAGCAGGCTTTTTTTTTTTTTTTTTTTTTTTGAAAAACTCAGACAACTCATTGCCATTCCACATAGCACTTAAAGTATCATTATATAGCTCTTTCAAAATAGTTATAATTTTAGTTGACAGCCCTTGGTTATATAGTTTATAGAACATAGAATTTCTTTCTATTGTATCGAAGGCCAATTTAAAGTCCACAAAGAACACATAGAGCTTTTTTTTCTTTTCAAGTTGTAAGTGGACTAGCGAAGAAAGACTAAAAACATTATCCACTGTAGAGTAGTTTTTTCGAAATCCTGCTTGACATTCCTTTAGAATTGCATGTCGGTCAATCCAACTGTTTATTCTATTCAGGATAACTGCCGTAAAAATTTTGTATATTGTGTCCAGAAAAGACAGCCCTCTGTAATTTTGAACTTCACCAATGCCTCCTTTTTTATATAAAGGGAATATTATTGCCTTTCGAAACGATTTTGGCATTACAGCTTTATCAAATATATCGTTCAAAACAAATGTCATATCGCCCAGAAACTTGTCGGGAGCATTTTTTAAAAACCCATATGGAATTCGATCTATTCCAGGTGCCTTGCCATTTTTAGCTTGTTTTAATACCACTTTAATTTCTGCTAAATCAATAGCCATATCTAAGGCACTGTCTTGAAAATAAGGTTCTGAGTAACTTATACATGTCGATAATATTGGAGGAGACAACAAATTTTTAAAGTGTTCCACAAATTTTTCCAAAGCCACATTAGTCCCGATCACAAATTTTTTTTCTTTTAGGTCGTTTGCCAGTCCTTTGTATTTCTTACATTGTTTAGTTCATTTATTAGGTTCATTTCATAACTTCTTTTTTTTGATTTCAACACATATCTATAATTTTTTTTAGATGCGAGATAGTTTTGTTTAAACAAATCACTATAGCTATGCCTTCGGTACAGGTTCAGGCATTCAAAAACCTTTTTTCTAGCTTTAAGACACTGAAAATCAAACCATTTTTGCTTAAACGACGTCATACACATCTGATTTACTTGCCCGGATGCATCGGAAATTTTTTGTTTTATTAATTCAATTTTCCGGTCAACATCAAGCCTTTCATAATCATTTAGATTGCTCATTTCATTTAGCTTAGCAGTGTATATAGTTTTACCCACTTTTGCCCAAGATAGTTTGGGGAGTAAATTGAGTCGTTTTTCATTTGGGCGTTGTGTGAACGTCCGCAAAGAGAGTATTATTGGCATATGATCAGAATATGGTTTGCTAACTACTTTAAAATCATCAATCCACTTAACCATATCCATAGAACAGCAGCAGTAGTCAATAATAGAGGTTCCCATGCTGCCCACAAAGGAAAATTCACCACTAAAATCACCTGGGGTCCTTCCATTGATTATTATGCCACCGTAGTCGTTAAGTAGTTCAACTAGAGCACGACTGATACTTGTATGTGTTTTTTAGATTTTAATTTTTTCATTTTCATTCATTCCAAATCCTTTTTGTTATATTTATATAATTTTAAAATAACATGATAAAATTAATAATTTTAGATTAACTTGATAATGCCTTTGCGGCGAAATATTGTTATATTACAACTTTAAAAGAAAAATTAAAAAGATTTTAAGATATTAAAATGATTTCTTAATTAAAACTGGCTGAAAAAAGGTGCAATCAATAATTCTATATATTTTAGTTTCACATAAATATTTCGTGTAATTGGCTCAACTACATCGTTCTATAACTTTACAGTTGTTGAAACAATTTCGTAGTTCTATTCGCTATATCTGACCGAGGTTGAGACCACAGCATTTCGATTGGAAATAGAATATGTTTTTATTAGTGTAAAAATACGATCGTGAGAGCGATATATTATATGAGGAGTACCTTAGCAGTGGTGAGGCTGACTTATTATACTTATTGGACGAGGAGACAATAGTGGATGAACGCTGTTGAAAACATTGATTTTTCGTATTTAATCAGGGAAGCTTGGAGTCTACTTCGGAAGCTGGGTGGCTCAAACTCAATTACTCGTGCTAACAATAAAATAAATGCAGAGGACATTGCAAACCATATCGAAAACATGTCTCGTTCTTCTGTTAATCGCCTTCATAAGAAAACCAATGAACATAAATTAAGAAAAATGAAGCGCAATTGCTCGTCTCCAGCGAAGTACGTGAACTCTTTCAGTCGCGAAGAACTAAATTCATTCATTCATTCAGCTCTGTTCCAAACAAAAACGAAAAAACAGCTGTCATTTTTGGTATTTTGTTAATGGTATTTTTCCAGAGTTTCTTAGAAATGCGGGAATAAATGTAAAACAATGGCTCACTAAATTTTTCTCGAATATCCTAGTAACCGGCAACCTTCCAAAACATTTTAAGACTACGAAAATGATAGCGATACTTAAGCCTAATCCAATCCTTAATCCAATGAACCAGGAAGTTATCGCCCAATTACTCTTTTGAACACCTGCTATAAATTGCTAGAACGACTCATATACAACCATTTCCCACCCATCTTGAATGACCAGATTCCAATCAAATAAGCTGGTTTCCGTCCCAATCGCAGTTACACTGACCAACTGCTCGCTTTAACATCCCATTGGTATCTAAAACAACAACAACAAACAAAACAGGCGAAGTATTCATCAATCTGACTGCAGCATATAACACGGTCTGGCGAATTGGAATTATATATAAGCTGTTTAATGCAATACCTTGTAACACCATCTCGCGTTTAATTAACAACATGCTAAGTAATCGTGTATATAAAGTTCATCTTAACAATTCCTGTAGTAGGTTCAAAATGCTTAACAATAGTTTGCCACAGGGTTCCGTCATGGCGCCATTACTTTTTAATTTGTACATTCATGACCTACCTGACACAACATCGAAGAAATTTGGTTACGCTAGTGATTGGATCCTTGCCACCCAAAACAAAGACATGAGTGTCTTGGAAGATTTGCTCTCAACTGATCAGGCGATAATGAATGCATATTTCCGAACGTGGAGCTTATTTCCTAATCTAATTAAAACCGAGAGCTCTATTTTCCACTTAAACAATAAACTGGCAAAACACGAACTATCAGTGTTATTTAACGGCACTCTCATTAAATACAATCAACAGCCAAAGTACCTGGGAATTACTCTCGTTTAAACTCTTTTTTTTTAAACTCGACCTAGAGAATACGTCAAAAAACTTAAAACGAGAAACAATATACTTCACAAACTGGCAGGCTCGACATGGGGTGCTACTCCAGCTACGCTCCGCACAACCGCTCTTAGTCTGGTATACTCAGTGGCTGAGTACGGAGCACCAGTATGGATGAATAGCACACATGCTCAAAAAGTTGACTGCCAGCTGCATGCCACGATAAGTGGTACTATCAGGTCCACTGCAGTACCTTGGCTCCCTGTGTTTAGTAATATCGCTCCACCCATGCGCTCATGCGTGTACATAAAAAGGTAACCAACCTAACCAATCACCTTGCATGAATATTACGGTGACCACACTCTTTGGCAACTGAAGTCAAGAAAGTCTCCCCACAAAACAGAAGAGGAAAAAGATCACTGAAAAAGAGGATGAGGAAAAAATCTCTGTTACTTCTATGATATCATTAAAAAGTAAAACCATTGATATTATAGTAGCAGTGGTTTTTTTGTTTTCCTTATCTTCTTGTTCAGACATATCAAAGTCGCAGCTCGCTGGCTGCTTGTAGACCGCTACGTAAATTGTTGTGGCCCACAACACTTTTTCACACCTACCGTGTTTTAATTAAAAAATTCAAAAATACATACAAAAAAATTTAATTTACAAAAACACAGTTGGAAACTGATGGGGCCCCTTCTATGAAAGTAGCTACACGTGGTGTCTTCGCCAGACTAAAAGATTATGTTAAAATTCATCAAAATAAATCTTTTCAACACTTCCATTGCATTATCCAACAGCAATACGTCATTGCTAAAAGATATAGAATGCGTGATAACGAAGATTTGCCATATTATATACTGAAGTGCGTTGGGTTCCGAGTCATAAAGTTTTAAGAAAATGTTTCAGCTGTTGGACGAAATTGTACTTTTGTTTTAGAAATTAGAGATTATGAGTGCACTGAACTGGAAAAAGTTGATGGGTACAAAATTTGTCTTTTTCAATTGACATTACTCGCCATCTCAGTCAACTCAATATAATTATTCAGTGCAAAAACATGCTTATGATTTCGTTGTATGACCAAATTAATTAATTCAAACAAAAGATATCATAACGAAAAATACAATTGAAAAGAGAAAATTCATGTAATTTTTCTAGTTGTAAGACTCTTTTGTTTAACATCCAGAGTTAAAATTTGAAAAATATGAAGAACAACTGAAAATGGAGGCAGACGATTTCGAAAAAAAGGTTTTTTAGATTTTCAAAGTAGTGAGTCTCATTTCTCTATTTTTTGCTCTCCTGTCTATTGACATTGAAAATATGGACAAAAATTTGCAAATGGAGTTTATGGGACTACGATGAGACACGCTATTGAACCAAAAATATAAGGAAATTGGTATTGCAAAGTATTACGAGTATTTATCTGCAGACCGTTTCCCAGTAGTCACCAGGCCCGCGCCCCTTTCACTTGATGATTACCACATATTTTATACGTGAGGCGCCTGTCCTTGACGATCTGACAACTTTTTGATCTGCGATTTTCCTCAATTCGACCGATTTTTCGCTCGTGAAATCCCGAAACAGTGCAATTGCCCTTTGTCGTGTAAGTTTGCTACCACAATTTTGTTTTATATTAAGGACGTGGAAATTTGTTTTATAAAACGAGGCTTTGTGCAACAAAAAATTGTCTGCTATTGTCGAGTTCGACAAGCCAAACATGCCAAACCGTCAATTGTCAGACTCGACAATAGGAGACAAATTTTTGTCCGACAAGGTTGTATTCGATTTCTAAAACAAATTTCCACCCCATATTCTTCACGATTCGGCAATCTTCACGATTCGGAGTTTCCCGAACGGGAATCGGATTCGTCGCTGTCGCTGACTCATCGACTCGAACAGGCGCCTCATGAAGTATAAAATATATTGTAATCATCAAATAAAAGACAGGCTGACTACACGAATTCGACATTTCGTTGTACGCATATTTTGCATAGACGTAATTGACATTACAGATATTAAATGAAATTCGTTCGAATACTAAATGAACCTCGCGTATTTTAATTGGTTCATTAATTATTTAATGAAAATGACACCTCATTAACTATTCGAACGCACTCCAAGTCATTTGATTAGGAAATGACATTTTAAAAAGTTTTTGTCAGTTTCTATTGAACATAACATTGCATATATTTACAATGATGTTCAATTTAATGAGTTTGTAAACAAAACCTTAGTCTAGTTTTATTTTCTATGTATTTACCTAATGATACTATAATATAGAAAATACATTGATTAATCATATTTAATATTTAAATATGGTTTGATTAAAATCTATTAAGTTAAACTGTTGATTTGTCATTAATCAATTTACCAATTGTAATTTTATGAAAATTCATAAAGGGGTTTATTTTCTCACAATTTAGGTGGTGTAACCTCAATCTAGTTCTAGTGTCCTTTACAGCAATTCCGTTTGAAAATAATTGATTAATGATTTTGGGTGCAATGAAACTTTTCTAAACGATTAACCTTTTGACTGATTCTTATTAATTTTATTTAATGTTTATAGAATATTAAAAAAGTCAAAAAAAATTTCCAAAAATTTAAATACATAAAATATGAAGGGGCTTAATTCTCACAGCTCTGATATATCAAGACTTCGTTCTGGGTTAATGATTTTGATATAGTTTTCGGTAAAACACTTTTATGAGGACATTGTTTTTAGTGTTGGTCAGCGATGTATATCAAACATAAAACTCTTTGTTAAAGTACATGTGTTTTTTATCTCTGTTTAGAAAATTATTACAAAACTAACACGAAACATCAATACGTTGCCGGAAAATTATAACAGATCATAAATTAACATAATTTAGTGAAAAGATGATACACCCAGCAAACTACTCAAAAACCTCTCCATTTAGCGTTTCGAGAAAATATTACAAAATCACAAATTCATATTTCTTTCAAAATTCCAAAAATATTTTAAAAATTAAATAAAATCAAACTTTTTTCGAAATTCCAAAAATATTCCAAAAATTAGAATAAAATCAAATATTTAAACTTTTGTTAAGTTCCAATAATATTCCAAAAATTCTTAAAAATTCAAACTTTTTCAAAATTCTAAAAATATTGCAAAAATTATTACAAAATCAGAAATTGATTTTTTTTCAAAATTCCAAAAATTATAATAAAATCAAAAATAAACATTTTTCAAAATTCTAAAAATATTCCAAAAATTCTTACAAAATCAAAAATTGAAACTTTTTTCAAAATTCTAAAAATATTGCAAAAATTATAACAAAATCAAAAATTGAAACTTTTTTCAAAGTTCCAAAAATATTCCAAAAATTAGAATAAAATCAAATATTTAAACTTTTTCTATATACCCATAATATTCCAAATATTCTTAAAAATTCAAACTTTTTCCGAAATTCTAAAAATATTGCAAAAATTATAACAAATACAAAAACTGATTTTTTTTCAAAATTCCAAAAATTATAATAAAATCAAAAATAAAAATTTTTCAAAATTCTAAAAACATTCCAAAAATTCTTACAAAATCAAAAATTAAAACTTTTTCCAAAATTCTAAAAATATTGCAAAAATTATTAAAAAATCAAAATTACAAAATTTTTTCAAAATTCCAAAAATATTTCAAAAAAATAAATTCAAAAATTTCCATGTACAATTTCATTTTCAATTACATATATGTCATAAAAACAGCTACATTTATTTTCAAAAAATCCCTGCAGCGTATGTAATGACGGACTGCCGGCCGGCCGGCAGACAGACATTCATTTTTTATTGCTTTTTTAGAATCAGTAGGTCCTAAAACGCCGAGAAATGCCAAAAAAGTGGGGGTAAGAAATTCACTTTTGGCTCATGAATGTAATATTTAGGTCTTGCATACCGAAGTAATATGTACATAAAACTCTAGGCAAATTAAAATATTAAAACTTGTTTTTTAAACTTAATATTTATAAAACATTTAGGGTATAATTGTTCAACAGAGATTGCATTAATATAATATCAATATCTAATACAATTATCATAGTCCAATAATTCGTTCGAATTTAAAAAGACTATTCATTCTTTGCTCTTCGTTGCGTTACTTAAACATTCATAATTATAGAATCGTTGCATCATATTTGAAAACATAATCTGAATATGTTTTAAACAAACTTTTAATGGATACCAAGACCTACTAGTATAATAAAATCGACCCAAAAGTTTTGTACAAAGTAACTTTTTGTCCGAACAGCAACGTTTAGAATTTAGATGAAATGATTTCCAGGGCATCAATAGTCTCGATTCCCTTTAATCTACAAAGGTTAAAAAAGCGTCAATCAACACCTCAGAATGCATGTTGTGGGGAAGGTAGGTCTTTAAAGGTATCTATGTGTTGTTGTAACACATACTAGATGAAAAACGTGATTTACGTAGGTGGCTTTTAAAAATGAAGAAAAATTCGAATTTCAGTCCTACTAAAAATCTATAAAATTAAATATCTCAAGAAAAAGAATTAACGCCTCTTTGTAAATTTATTGTATTTTAGATTAAGGATAGAACTACTTTCAGAAAAAAAATTAATTAAATTCCAATTGATCTTCGACCCTAGCGCCATCTTTAAAAAAGATTTTTAATATTTTTATTTAAAAATTAATTATAAAAACAATAAATTAATTTTTTTTCAAACGACTAACAAATCATCTATCAAACAAAAAAAAGTAGTGTGTGTACCAGAGTACACAGGTAAGAAGTAAAACTTCTTTATGACATATCATTTTTCTACTATTTAGAACTTCACAGAAATTGGGTAGATAAGGCTAAGGGAAAAAACGCCGATTATTGATAACCAATTGTTTGGTGAGTATATATCTGCGTATATATCTCTGATTCACTCCATTTCACCATGACTACCGTGACCACATAACCACCATGACCAGTATGACCACCTTGACAACCACGACCGCCATGACCGCCATGACCAACATGACCATCATGACCACCATGAACACCATGACCATCATGACCACCGTGACCACCATGACCACCGTGACTACCATAACCACCATGACCACCATGACCACCGTGACCACCTTAACAACCATGACCACCAGACCACCATGACCACTTTGACCACCGTGAACACCATGATCACCATGACCACCATGACCACCGTGACCACCGTGACCACCATAACCACCATGACCACCGTGAAAACCATGACCACCATGACCACCGTGACCACTATTACCACCATGATCACCATAACCACTATGATCACCATGACCACCGTGAACACGATGACCACCATGACCACCATGACCCATTACCACCATGACCACCATAAACACTATGACCACCATGACCACCATGACCAACATGACCACCATGACCACCATGACCTCCATGACCGCCATGACCATCATGACCACCGTGAACACCATGACCACCATGACCACCGTGGCCACCATGACCACCATAACCACCATTACCACTATGAAAACCATGACCACCATGACCACCATGACCACCGTGAGCACCATGACCACCATGACCACCATGACCACCATTACCACCATGACCACCATAGCTACTATGACCATCATGACCACCGTGAACATCATGACTACCATGACCAGCCTGACCACAATGACCACCGTGACCACCATAACCACCATGACCACTATGACCACCATGACCACCATGACCACCATGAACACCATGACCATCATGACCACCATGACCACCATGAACGCCATGACCACCGTGACCACCGTGACCACCATAACCACCATGACCACTATGACCACCATGACCGCCATGACCACCATGACCACCATGACCACCATGACCACCATGACCACCATGACCACCGTGACCACCATAACCACCATGACCACTATGACCACCATTAACCATGACCACCGTGAATACCATGACCACCGTGACCACCATTACAACCATGACCACCATGACCACTATGACCACCATGACCATCATAACCACCTTGACCACCATGACCACCATGACCACCATGACCGCCATGACCAACATGACCATCATGACCACCGTGAACACCATGACCACCGTGACCACCATGACCACCGTGACCACCATAACCACCATGACCACTATGACCACCATGACCACCATGACCACCATGACCACCATGACCACCATGACCACCATGATCACCATGATCACCGTGACCACCGGGAACACCAATACCACTATGACCATCATGACCACTATTATCACCATGACTACCATGACCACCATGGCTACCATGACCACAATGACCACCATGACCACCATCTACAATCGACACATCCAACTCATATAACATTTAGTACAATACTAAATAAATAACGGTGCATGCACAATGTATGAGGTTTTTCCTCATGAGATTTGAGCAACTTTTTATTATTATTTTTTAATAGAAATACAATGCTTTAAAATGTAGGTAGCTCAATTCTCTACTAATCATGAGGAAAAAGTTAAGAAATTTTTAACTTTTTCATTGAGGAAAAAGCATTTCAAAAATAAATATTCATACAAACTTGGATCTCACGAGTAAAAGTATTTTCATTGTGCATGCTCTGTTAATAAAAATAAAATTATCAAAACAAAATTAAAATTTATAAAAAACAACGTAACCGAAAATCGTGACGATTTTTTAAAATTTTATACTGCTTTAAAATCTCTCTCATACGCCGATAAAGAAGTTTCACTTAAAAAAGATTGATGAAATCGGTATAGCCGTTCTTGAGAAATTTAATTTCAAAGTTACATCGGATTGGCAGAATTTTCATCTTTCATGCTTGTTGGGCTGTCCCCTATGCCCAAACTATGCACTTTAAAAAAATTTAAAAATAAGTTGTATTTTTTATTTTGTCCATACTACTTATATGCAAGTTTCAGGAAAATCAAAAATGGTCAAGTTTTCACAACCCTGTCTAGAACACGTTTTCATCTCTATAAGGAAATAAACATGTTTTTTATTGTACAATATAACAGAAGTTGAATAAAGTTAATAACTTTTTTTTCTATGAAAGAAATTGATTTTGGCCTTTTACCATAATTTTTAGTTCATTTTAGAGATAAGTTGAATTTGCAATTCAACTTATCTCTAAATTATATATATATGTACATAAACTCAAATGTAATATCCCCATAACTCGTGCGGTTGCCTTAAATATACCGTTCTAGGCTGTACAACTTTTGTATCAATTTTGAGGATCGATGCAACATATTTGCTCTCGGAACGAGGTTCAGACAACCTCATATATGTTTCAAAAACAAATATTTTTTATCAGTGTACTTGACAGTTTACTTTGCCCGTTTTCATTATTTGGAAATCTAAAATAAAACAACTTACGCCGTGTTCGATTTGACTGAAGCAACTGATACAATGGAAAAATTGAATGCAATTGTTGTTGTTTTTTCAGTTGTTTCAGTCAAATCGAACGCACCTTTAGAATCTTTAAATAGTTTAAATCGTACAAAAGACAATTGACAATTGTTGGAACTATATCATTGGTAAATTATTTTTTGATAAAATTGCTGTAGACGAAAATTACTAGAACCAGATTAAGGTTACATTACCCAAATAATGTGAAAACAAACCCTTAAATGAATTTTCAATGGAATTACTACTGGTAAATTGATTAATGTAAAATCAACAGTTTCGTTTAGTACTTTTTAATCGAACCATGAATAAATATGATTAATCGATGTTTTCCTAAGTTAGTATTAATGACAAAATAATTCGAAAACAAAACTAGATTAAGGTTTTGTTTACGGAATTATGAAGTGGAACATTGTTCTCAATGTACTTTTGTTTGCCCTTGATATATTAAGAGCGTAGGCTGTCTTCGAGTATCCCTCACCTGTATTAATTTTAACAAATTAATTTATTTCCCAGTTGAGTTTTAGCTTGGAAACTTAATTTAATCGATCATGACTCATGAGTCAATTGTGAGTGAAACGAAAAACGACATTGTGATAAAATGAAATTGTTTCTGTGTTGTTAACGTCATTACATATTTCAAAAATACCATTATGTCAATGTGATTTGATTTGTTCACATTGCATTTTTCCATAAACTAAATATTGTTTTTTTAAATATGATTATTAAAACATGTCAATATAGATAAATGTATGTTAAAACTATAAAAATTTGTGTTAAAGATAAAGAAATAAATTGAATTTCATGTGTTGTAAGCGTTTGTTGCCGTTTGCAAATAGATGAAATTGTTTGAAACAAATTTGCATCGATCAACACCTAGATACGTATGTTGTTTGGGAACTTGGGCCTATAATATATGCTGTTATATATGCTTTTGTGACACATATTGTAATTCTTATTACATAAAACTTTTTATTTACAAAACTTATTTAACCTGCAAAGCTTTTTTAACAAAGAAAAATGACAACATAATGTAAATCTCTTGTTACTTTACTTACGCAAATAACTTATTTAACTAAAGAAAACCAAGTTTTTTATAATTCAACTGTTACTTTATTTATATTTAGGTTTGTAAGATCTTCTGGAGATTACTCCATAAGATGGCAAAACAATTTGGAAAATATAAAGAATAAAAGTTGAATTATAGTGATAATTTTTTTTTGCTGTCAGTAATTTTATTTTTCATTCATACAAACTATGATATTTAAACAGTAGGCTTTGTATTAACTGTCGGCAATTCTTCTTGTCGTCGATAATTTTGCTTTGTCGTTATGAAAATTCTTTGTTGTCATTTTTTCTTCTAACAAAATGAGAGATAATTTCATCTTAGTAGGCGCTATAAATGCTATAAATTTGTAATTTATTTTTGACAAATAAACAAACATTTATGAATGAAAACGGACATTTTTGTTATTTGCAAATTGCATTTTTACATAATTTTGTATTATTGAATAATTTGTACAAAAATTTTCATTTAGAAACTAATAATTATCTTTTAAGTAAAATTATAATTAAAAAAAAATTATCTCATTAAATACCACTCTTCATTGAAATTTTTGTCTAAAAATTTTCAATTTTACTCATTAAATTATTTTTAAGCAACACTGCTCAATCAAACCACTACTTAAACCACTCGTCCTTCGGACTCGTGGTTTATTGTGCGCTTTGATTCGCAATGTTGCTAAATAATTTAATTCGTTAAATCAAAAAATTTTCGAAAAAATTTCAATGACTCGTGGTATTACAACCGACAATTCAACTCACTTAATAAAGTTTCGATAAGGTCCAATAAAAAAGCTTCTTTTACTATTTTTTAACAAAATCAAAATGGATTATATCGATAATTTTTCTCTGGTGGGAAGGTACAGCGAATTATAGTGACTATTTTCGGCCTACTTAATATATTAATTTAAAACTAGAGATATTGAGATAATCTTAATGAGACAATTTTTTTTTATTTATAATTTTGTTTAAAAGATAATTATTAGTTTTTAAATAAAATTTTTACAAATTATTCAATAATACAAAATTATGTAAAAATGCAATTTGCAAATAATAAAAATGTCCGTTTTCATTCATAAACGATTGCATGTTTATGTTTATTTGTCAAAAATAAATTACAAATTTATAACATTTATGCGACTACTAAGATGTAATAATATTTAATTTTGTTAGAAGAAAAAATGACAACAAATGATTATGTTGTATGAAATAATGTTACTATTTCTGTTCGTTAAATTGTCTGCAAAATACAACTCGTCATCAAATTATTAGTCGATTATTTTTCAACATTACCACTCATGCCATTTGAGGTAAAAAATTTCCCTCGTGCGCTACGCGCACTTGGGACCTCAAATGACATTCATAATAATGATTATGAAAAATAATCGACTATTATTTGACGACTCGTGATATTATATATCACAATTCAGTTCACTAAATAAAGTTTCGATAAGGTCCAATAAAAACGCTTCGTTTACTATTTTTTAACGATCATTCAATTTCAGCAATAACATCTGAATTATACTAATAACAAATATTTATACGTCTGGCCTACTGGGATATTAAAAATTATCAGTCTGATTTTGAAATAATTAACTGATATTACAGTATCCAACGTATAATTCATAAAAAATATATAAAGAAATGAAAAATGGCAAAAAATTTTATAAACGAATTCCCCTCGTTCGTTGATAAATTCTCATAATATTTTGAAAAATTCCTCAAGCAAGTGGTATTGGTAAGAGCCCTCAGCCTAGGGCCTCGTGCTTTTATCAATATACTTGTTATCGAATTTTTTGGCAAAAAATTATTTCGAATTATCACCGCCCTTGGGAAATTATAACTGATAGTTTTTTTTGTTGTCAGAAATTTTATTTTTCATTCATAAAAACTATGATATTTCAACAGTAGCCTTTGTTTTAACTGTCGGCAATTCTTCTTGCGTCAATAATTTTGCTTTGTCGTTATGATAATTCTTTGTTGTCATTTTTTCTTCTAACAAAATGAAATCGTCGGCTTAGAGTGTAAACCTGCTAGATCCACTTTTATCGTTATAACGATTTTTATACTACTCAAATAGTGTAAAAAAAGATACACAATCGAGAATAAATTTCAATGTCAGTTTTATTTTTCAACCGTCAGAAACGCATGATGAGCAAAACTGTAAAATCCATGACTTCAAAACGTTCAAAACAACAAAACTGCTAAGTCCATGTTAACCGTCTTTTTGTACCGAGCTTCTGGTACCGGCACGTGTGCTCCTGCAAATAATTACTTATTTCTGTGATAATAGTGTAAATGAAGGTTAAGTTAACGAATATCTATCTTGCATTAACCATTGCTCATAGTCATAATGTTTTTTTTTCGTAACGTTCAAGAGATTCCAAAATATTTTCTGCGTAAGCTTCCACGATATTTTTACGCTCATTTCATATATTTGTTGCTCAATCCATTGTATTTTTAGAACAACTTAGTCTCTTAAGCAGGTGTTTTTCAATTTTATTTAAATTTTGGAGTGGTTTACACATCAAACGTACATTTTGTAGAGATACTACTACGTCTACCTATCTAAATCAAAACACATATAATAAGTTATAAAGGAATTCCCATGATGTAATTTCTTTTTTTTATCAAAACAAAATAATAATAATTTAGTAAACAACATTTCATATGTTTTATAAGTAAGCGAAATTTTATGAACTTTATGAATTATACATTACTCAAAGTGTGTCATCATATATCATGTTTCAAAACATTGAAACTAATTTTAAATAATTTTAAATAAAAACAAAAGGTAAATAATTATGATGATACAGATTTTATTAAGGGGAAAATAATAAGTAATTAAATTGACATATATATTATATGTACATTTTGCTAGAATTGCATTTTCTATATAATTAATTTGAAATAAATATATTGATTGATTTAAGTGGGGATTAGGAAAATGAAAATGCAAATCCAAAAATTGTATAAAAGAAAGTTTTCGACAAATAAAAATCAGAATCAGTTTGAATTTAAATAGTGTTTTCTTTACTTTCTCTGATCCTCCTGACGACCTCAGTTGACGCACGTCAAACGGGTCTAACGGTTCTTTCCTTGGTGCAAAGTTGTTTCGGCAAACTGTATCGTTGAAAAACCGGACAGATTTGGACTTACGGACATATAGACGGCAGTGTTAAAATATCTCTTGTGGTACATTTTACCACCATCAAAAGTTTAAAGTAAAATAAGTAATAAATACGCAGTCAGATCAAGGTAGTGTACAAATGTCGTTTACTCACGATATAGAGAACGATCATATGGTATACACCCACCACATGGCGAACTTGCCATTCACGAACTAAAACTGGAATCTTGCTCAACGAACCACAACAATAGATACCAATTATTAAATTTATTTTATATCAAATCAAGTACGAACAATCAACTATACAAATTGGAATTGACAATAACAGAAGGAGTTAAATTATAGAAATTTAAATCAACGCATTCAAAACATTACAGTGAAATTATACAAATTTAAATCAACACATTCAAAACAAAACGTTACTTGAAAAATGGGAAACTCAGCTCAAAAGACAAAGGAAGAAGAAGTGTTCATTACAAATGGACCTAATTCGTCAACGAACATATCAGAGAACACGTCACCAATTAACAAATATGAAATTATCATATTTGTAACGATAGTAGTCTTGATAATTATATATATAATCTTTAGATTAAAGGGTTATTTGCAAAAACCGTACGTAAAGAAATAACCAAAACGACAATTTCAACAGTTTAAACAAAAAAAAATTTTTTAATATTATACTTTTGTAATACTTTTAAGATACTTTTCGAATAAATAAAGAAAACTTTATTTTTTATTAATTAAGACAATATATATAAGTTATTTTTAATAAATGAATTAATAAATTTTAAATAATAATAAATGAAATTTCTAGAATCATAACTAATTATGAATGGATAATTTAAAAAAAAATAATATATAAAAAAAATTTTAGTTTAAATGAACAAATTACATTTAAGTTTTTTATATGATAAACTAATAAAATTTCTTTTTTAATAAAAATGAAAATTAACACATGATATATGATATTTTTTTTTTTATAATAATAAATAATGTTAAGCAAACATTTTTCTTTAAAAATTCTTTTCATACAAATAAAAGTTGAAAATAAAATTTTGTGATTCTTTTTGATGATTTGATAACTGATGGAATCCACTAAAAAAGCGGATGAGATAATTAAGGAAATAGAGAGAATTCTTCTTAACTTAAATAAAAACCCGAATAGGAACTTTAGTCACAAACACATATTAGATTGTACGACACAATTGAAGTCGTACAGATCAGACTTTGAAAGGCTAGTCAAGACATTAGTATCAGAACTTGACGCTGAGACTTTAGAGAAACTTAAAAATAAGTTTATACAGAAGTATACAGTTCTAAAAGAAAAATTGAACAACCTCTCAGCGGAACTGTTAGAATTATCTTTAAAAGAAGATACAGAGAATTTAATAGAAATGGCGTCATTCGACATAGAAAAAACCCTAAAAATTGTCCCAACGTTTGACGGAAAATCCAACGATCTTTCGATATTTTTAAACCTAATTCAACACTTTAGTGAAACACTAAAGAACGACGTTGAAAAGACAAAATTAATCGAATTCATTTTGGATACTAGACTAACTAGTAATGCCAAAACAAAGTTGACAGCAACTAAAATACCAAAAACCATTCCTGAGTTGAAAGAATTATTCAACCGTATTTTCAAGAAGAAGACTACATACTTGAACTTACAGACTCAACTCACACAGTGCAGACAGGGGAGTTCATCTGTTGAATCTTATGGTAATAAGATAGAAAACATAATAACAGAACTAAATGAACTTCAAATAGCTGAGCAGGGTGATGCTCATAGTGACATTATCACTAAGTTAAACGAACAGACTGGACTGAATGCATTTAAAACAGGTTTAAACGAACCAGTTAAAAATATGGTTTATGCTGCTCGGGTAAATTCTCTTCAGGAAGCGATTCAATACGCTACTGAAATTGACGAACAGACAAAGACGGCCAATATGTTCCATTTTAATTCGCGAAACTATAGAACGGGCTATAGGAATCAAATTTCGCATAATTTTAATAATTTTAAAAGGTCAAATTTAGGGTTTCTCATTTCCCGTAAAAATTCAAATCCCGGGAAGCCGGGACAAAAAATGTTAAATTCCCGGGATCCCGGGAAATCCCGGGAAACGCTAAAATGCTAGATTTTTCTAATTTGGTGGTAGAAAAATGTGTAAAATTAAAAAAGCACAAAAAATGCGCTATTGATTTTTAAATTTCCATTATTTTTAATTAGAAATACTTCAAAAATTAGATAAAAGAGAATTCATAAAAACATAACAAAAATAAATTCATAATACTAATTTTTAAAAAGCTCTTTCCTATTCAATTCATGTCGGTGGGATAGTCATTAGTGCATTGTATAATATAAATTATTTGTGCGCTGCTTAGTTGCTTCAAAAATTACCAATTCTTTTGTGATGTTTTTAATGTCATATGCTACATGTTTTGTGATACAAACAAATGAAAATGAACCAAAATCACAATAATAACGGTACTTCTCAGCACCAAAAGGCAAAAAATATTGGACCGTATTTTGCAATTGAACATTGAAAGCATTAGCAAGTCAAAAACTGAACACTTAGAAAGAGTATTAAAGTTATTATTTCGATATCAACGTTGTAATTCTGGCAGGAAACGCATGCAACAGATGAGGACTTACCTCTAGAGGAAAAATTGTTGGTTATAAACTAATAAGTGCTATTTACCATCAAACATATGGATCTGGCACGTATATTAAGTCAGAAATCATGAACTGCACCGATTTACTTACACCAGACGGACAACGATATGCATCTTATTGTTGTTGATATATCGATCACGAAGATTGTTAACGTATGCAACCCCCTAAATACAGCGTGACCAGCTGATACTCTACCATTATTTAACCACCCAGCAATATGCGTTGGTGACTTTAACAGCCATCAAAATCAGTGGTCCTACTCAAATAACAATCCCAGTGGCATATAACTAACTGACGGGACAAATTGACAACAGGTTCCTGGTATATGATACGAAAGACATGAAAACCTAATTAGATGGCCAAGTTATTACAATCCCGACCTCCGTTTTTCCACAAAAAACGAACAACTTGACCCTATTCCAATATCTAGGGCTAACCTACAAGGTTTTCCACGCTGTCAACATCGTCTATTAATTTTTGAGGTAGGTGACCAAATCCCACATGTAAGCTCTACTCTTCAACCTAGATGGAATTTTAACAAAGCTGACTGGGCTAAATATGGGTCGGAGTTGGATGCAGTGATTCACTAGATACAACCCATTCCTAAAAATTACGATAGGTTCGTAGGAGCCATCATTTCAACTGCAAAGAAATGCATCCCAAGAGACTTCCAGTGAAGAATACATTCCTGGTTGGAGTAGAGAGAGCGATATATTTATTATTTGAGGAGCACCTTAGTAGTGGTGAGGCAGACGTGGTTGATGACTTAATATACTCACTGGACACCGCGAGGAATCAAAAGTGGATTGACGCTGTTGAAAACCTTGATTTTTTCCATTCTAGTAGGGCAGCTTGGAGTCTTCATCGGAAGCTGGATGGCTAAAACTCAATTACTCGTACTAACAATGAACTAAATCCAGCAGACATCGCAAATCACATTGTAAACATGTCTCGTTCCTCTATTAATCGCTTCATAAGAGAACCATTAAACATAAATTAAGAGAAATAAAACGCAAGTTTTGTTTTAGGTAGATTTCACAGAAAAATCTACCTATTTTAAGTTTTATTGGTTTTAATTTGTTGTGTTTATATGTGTCAAAAAAAAACAAAAAAACATGACACTATATGTGTCAAAAAACATTTTCCTAATTTTGAAAGAAATTAATTACTACAGAGGGAAAAGAATTAAAAACTACTCGATTTTCGAGTAAGAAAATTTTTAATATCTTTGAAAAAAGTAAAAAAAATGTTAACAAAAATTAGCGGGATACCCGGGATCCCGGGATGAAATACCGGGAAAACGGGATGAAAATATACCGCCGGGATCCCGTTTGAGAAACCCTAGTCAAATTATCAAAATAAAAAGAATAACAATAATAATTTTTATAAAAACCATACCAATATTAAGAGTAATGGATGTAATTGTAGCCATAATGGTAGTAATAATAATTGTAACAATAATAATAAGAATACAAATAATAGAAATTTTAATGGTTACCGAAATAGAAATAATTATAATAATGTAAAAAGAAATTTCCAGAATGGAAGAGTTAATATTGTACAATCGGAAAACTGGGAAGGAGTCTCCGAAAACCAGTTGTCGATAGATTCCCTAGCTTTAGAAACCCAATAAAAATATTTTATGTAAATCCTAGCACACAAACAAATTATATTAGAATTCGCACGAACATAACAGAAGATTTGAGAACGTTTTTAATAGATACGGGAGCAGACATCTCACTGCTCAAAATAAATAAAGTTGCAAAAGAAGTAGTGTAATGGTATCTGAGGAACCATTTACTCTTATATCCATTTTCCTAAGTCAAACCTTTGTACAAGATAATGTGAAGATTTTCAACCCTTTTTTAAAAATCATATAAGTCAAAGTCGAACGCATAAATGTTTAATCAAAAATGAATTACAAATTAAGTCCAAGTACGTATATTTTTGACATAGTTATGAAGGTTGAATATTTTCATATTTTCTTTAATTATGTAATAATCATAATAAATTATGAACAGATTGCAAATTAAATAAATATGTAAAATTATGTTTATAGGTTTATTTACCTATCGTGGAATTTAAATTGTGAAAATAAAAGTTGTAACTGCTGATTTACGGAAATATTGTTTTTTTGTTTTGTTTACTTACTTTAACTAAAAAATAAATTTTTTGAAGTAAACAAACAAAAAAGCAAACAATTTTTGTTTTCACAATGATGTTTGTTTTTTTTTTGTTTTAAAAATTGTTCAAGAATTATGTTATGATGATATTTCATAACATAAAGCTTGAACAAGATTTCTTGTTTAAGATGTATGTACACGGAAACGTGTGATGAGGAATTTTTGGATATATATAATAAGAAATTTTCAGAAGATAGAATAAGTATAATTTTATATCTAAAAAGTGTAGTAAGGTACTTCAGGAGAAAACATTATTTCATATAGAAATTTATAATAAAATTAAAAAGGAACTATAAAATTTGGGAGTTTTATTTCGACAATAATAAGAGGTATGTTCAAGAGGTCTAAAGGCCACCGAGCCTATGATTTGGTATGACCCTGTAGAGGTCTCCCTACTTTTGTTACATATGCTTTTATTTTAGCAGATACGTAGGGCGTTAGTAAGGAGAACGTCCAGACGTAGTTTATGGCGACCTAAAAAGCGAACGGACCAACAAGAATCTTCAGCAAAAGCAGCAGATAAAGGAACATCAAGTAACGAGTCAGCAATATCAAATTAAAAGAAGTCAACAAGCTAAGATAATAAGTTATGGGTAACAACTCACAGAAACCTGAGAAAGAAGAAGAAGTGATTATCACAAATGGGGCTGGTTCAGCAACGAACCTGAATGTTGGAGCTAGCACGGATGAAATAAAGAAGATTGAGATAATTACGATCGTGGTGATAATAGTGTTGATAATACTGTACGTTATGCATAGGATGATAACTTACTTTAATAAGAAAATTGTCAGAGCTGTGGTGAAAACCAACGCAGCCACGGAAAGCGTGTGTTAATATAAGAAAATGCTGAAGAATGAAAAGCGTTAGCAATATTATAAATAGATAAATATAAGTTAGATTAGAAAGAATTTTTTTATTTTTATAACAGACCAAAATATATATAGAAAAAGATAAATTACATTTTTTTATTTTTTGATGGATACATTGATTAGGGCTGAAAAATTGATTAAAGAGGTTTGTGTCATCGAGTCAATTTTAAAAGAAGACAAAACTGTAACACCGCATGTGTTAGAGAAATTCTCTGAAGATTTAGAAGGATTAAGGGATAAATTTGGGGATTTATCCAAGACTTTAATTCTCGAACTTGATAGTGCCGAATTTGATAAACTAAAGAAGCGGTTCACTACAAGCTTCAGATCGGTGAAGCAATTATTATCTGAATATTCGATAAAGTTTAGTGAAAGTGCAAAAATGTCTAGTTTCGATATTGTTGCTACTTACAAACTGATTCCTCAGTTTGAAGGCAAAAACACAGAGGTAGAAAATTTTCTAAACTTAGTTAAGTTTCTACACGATACTTTGAGGAACCAGGTGGAAAAATCGAAATTAATAGACTTCATTTTTCAAACCAAGTTATCGGAAAAAGCAAAAATTTCACTAGCTGCGTATAGAAAACCCAACTCTTTGGAAGAGTTTACAACCTTATTTAAAACTGCTTTTAAAAGTCGTGTTTCAGCTTCAAAGATACATGCTGAATTATCGAATGTCAGACAAGCGAATTTGTCTGCAGACCAGTATGGTCACAAGATAGAAAGTTTAATTGCAAAACTCAACGCGGTTCAAATCGCAGAAAAGGGCGAAACGAACAGGGACATAATCTCAGACTTAAACAACCAGATAGGGTTGAACATTTTTAAGTCAGGGTTAAATGAGCCACTGAGAACAACGATAAACGCGTCGCGGCCATGTAGCTTAAAGGATGCTATTGAGTTGGCAAGAGAGATAGATGACCAAAACCAAGCCCAGGTATTGAATTATGGAACTAGGTTCCAGAAAAATAAGAATTATAATAGGAATAATTTCCATCAAAGAGAAGTAGTAAATAGGAATTTTAATCCCAGAAGAGGATATAATAATTTTAATAATAATAATTTCAATAAAAATTATAATAATAATAATAATAATAAAGGAAGGTCTGATACTTACCGTAATAATAGTTACAATAATACAAGTGGTAATAAGAATAGAAATAGGAGAATTAATGTAGTTAGCTCGGGAAACGACGAGTTAGTCTCCGAAGAAGTGGTTTCGAGAGGCTCAGAGAGTCAAGAATAGTAGATTTTAATGATAATAAAGAACCACTAAAAATTTTTAATATAGGGAGTAGCACATCAAATTTTGTAATCACAAAGACTAACATAACGGGAAAAATGGTATCATTTTTGATTGATACGGGAGCGGATATTTCGCTCATTAAAGAAAATGTAATCAGCAGGGATATAGAGCTGATAGATGAACGGTGTAAGATTATTGGTGTAACGAAAGAGGAGTCACATACATTAGGGATGACGACAGTAAGAATAAATTTTGATGATGTAGAAGTGGTTCAGAAATTACATGTGGTGAACGAAGAATTTCCGATAGGCACGGACGGAATTCTTGGCAGAGATTTTTTGAAAAGGAACTTATGTATCATTGACTATGAGACATTTACATTGTCAATTTATGTGAACGGCAAAGAAATTTTTGTTCCAATGAAGACGAAGTTACCAGAGAATAATAGATTTGTGATACCAGCACGAACTCAGATAATTAAAGCTATGGACATGAGCGTTGCTGAGGATAGTGTGATACTTAACGAGGAGCTACAAGAGGGTGTATTTATTGCCAATTCTTTAGTTCCATCAAAAGGAATTGTGCATGTAAAAATTGTAAATACCTTAGATAGAGATGTAATAGTAGAAAAATTTTCACCAAAGATGACACCATTACGTGACTATTACGTGATCAACACTTTCAAGAAGAAAAACGTCATGAAGTCAGATAAAGAAGAAAGGTATAAGAGGTTATTGGAAGAACTAGAAATAGACAGCTTAGATGATGCAGCAAGAAATTCGATTTTGAAAATATGTGAGCAGTATGCAGATATTTTCCACTTAACGGGGGACAAGTTAACAACTAACAATTTCTACAAGCAGACAATTTCTACAGTAGATAAAAGTCCAGTTTATATAAAAAATTATAGACTACCGCAATCGCAAATAGAGGAAATTAACAAGCAAGTTGATGAATTAGTAAAAGATGGCATAGTGGAAGGCTCAACGAGTCCTTTTAATTCACCATTACTCATTGTGCCAAAACACAGTGATTCTTTGGAAAAGAAGTGGCGTTTGGTTGTTGATTTTCGGCAATTGAACAAAAAGATTATGGATGACAAATTCCCCTTAACAAGATTAGATGATATTTTGGATAATCTTGGTAGAGCAAAGTATTTTTCAACTTTAGATTTAACAAGCTCGTTTCACCAAATAGAACTGGAAAAAGAATCAAGACCATTGACAGCATTTTCAACAAATAAAGGACATTTTCAATTCAAAAGTTTACCTTTTGGTTTGAAAATATCAACTAATAGTTTTCAACGGATGTTATCGATAGCTCTAGCTGGTCTAGAAGCCGAGGCATTTCTTTATGTGGATGACATTATAATATTTGGATGCAGTATAAACCATCATAATGCGAACTTGATTAAGACTTTTGAAAGGCTGAGGAAGTACAATTTGAAGTTGAATCCAAAGAAATGTAATTTCCTGAAGACAGAGGTGACGTATCTAGGTCATCAGATAACGAGCGAAGGAATAAGGACAGATCCAAGGAAATTCGAAGTTATCAAGAATTATCCTGTTCCAACAGATGCAGACGGAACGAAGAGATTCACCGCATTCTGTAATTATTACAGAAGATTTATTCCAAATTTCGCAGAGATTGCAAAACCCCTGAATAGATTGAGTAAGAAGGATGTACCATTTGAGTGGACTGTAGAAGAGAAGTTTATGTTGAAGAGAAGTTTATTATAACTACAGATGCATCAAATTTTGCACTTGGAGCTGTATTATCGCAGGGCGAGATAGGGAAAGATCTACCAATTTCGTATGCTAGTAGGTCATTGAACAAGCATGAGTTGAGTAAGCCGATAATAGAGAAGGAGTTGTTAAGTATACACTGGGCTATAAATTTCTTTAGACCGTATGTCTATGGAAGAAAGTTTGTGGTAGTGACAGACCACAGACCACTGGTGAGTTTATTCACACATAAGAACCCATCATCAAAATTAACAAGAATCAGACTAGATCTATCTGATTATGACTTCGAGATAGTCTACAAATAAGGTAAAATTAATACGAATGCAGATGCATTGTCGAGAATAGAGATAAATTCGGACACGCTGAAGGCGATGATACCGACTTCCATTGTAAATGCCGTAAAGACGAGAGCTATGACAAGAAAGGAGGAGAAGATTGAGGATAAGACCACAGAGATGAAAACGGAGTGCACGCTGTATTCATGGAACTGTACCTAGATAACAGAAGTTAAAAATATGAGAAAATTGTCATTTGAAAATATAAACTCACGTGAGAAGATTTTAAAGAAATGTATGGATTACAAAGATAATAAACAAGGTTTCCAAATAAGAAAACTAAGTAAGAAAATGAAAGAAGGAATTTTAGTAATATACAGTGAAAATCCGCGCATCACCTTAGGGAATGTATTGGAGAAACTTATATTTGGAATGAAAAGTAAAAATATAGATTATCTAGCGCTAGAGATGAACGATAATATATTCAAACACTTAGGTGTCACTGAATTCAAGGAAGAATTTAATAAACTGCAGTATAAATTAAATAATATAGATAAAAAGGAAACAGATTTAAAGATAGTATTATATGAAGCTCCACAAAGGATTATGGATAAAGGCAAAATGGAAGAGTTGATAGAGATTTACCATAACACACCACATACAGGCGGGCACTCAGGTGTCAAAAGAACCATGAATAAATTGAAACAGAAATATGTTTGGAAGGATATGAGCAAGATGATAAAAAGTTATGTTAGAAATTGTGAATTATGTGCCAAGAATAAACAGATAAGGAATACAAAAGAAGAATTAACCATAACAGACACACCTACGTCGAGTTTCGAGACAATTTCGATGGACACTGTCGGTCCATTGCGATTAACGGGTAGCAATAGGTATATTTTGACTATTCAATGTGATTTGACGAAATATGTTGAAGCAATACCTATCGAGAACAAAGAGGCGAAAACCATAGCCAAAGCGCCAACAGAGAAATTTATTTTAAAGTACGGGAATTTTAAGACTTTAAAAACGGACTTGGGTACAGAATTTGTAAACGAAATAATGAAAAATGTGTGTACATTCTTTAAAATATCCCATGTAACTTCGACACCGTATCATCATGAGACACTTGGTTCTATCGAAAGAAACCATCGAGTGTTGAATGAATACTTGTTGTCGTTCACAAATGATTACAACTGGGAAGAATGGATTCCATATTTTGTGTTTTGTTATAATATAACCCCACATTCTGATACTGGTTATAGTCCATATGAGTTAGTTTTTGGGAAGTTAATAACTCTCCCATCAGATCAAAGATTTGTAAATAATGCGCCAATCTATAATTTTGATCAGTACGCTGATGAACTGAGATTTCGCTTGCAGCAAGCTCATAATAGAGCAAGAGATTTACTAATTGCGGCAAAGGTTAATAGAAAGAACACGTACGATAGAGTCATAAATCCGTTAGATATTAGCATAGGTGATGAAGTCTGGTTAAAACAAGGAGAGAGGAAGAAATTGGATCCACCATTTAGTGGACCATATGAAGTTTTAGAGATTAAGGATTGCAATGTAAAAATTAAGATAGGCAATATAGAAAAATTTATTCATAAGAACAGATTAAAAAAGAAATGTAAGGTAGATTAGGCTCATAGTAGAATTAAGCTGATGATATTATAAAATTTTCTCAGATTAAATACATAAAATAATAAAACATAAGATAAGAAATAGTGCTTGTTATACTGATAAATAATCTCAAATATTATAAATTGTGATGTAGCATAATATGTATATAGATAAGTCAAAATTTTGTAAATTTGTAAATGTTATTGATTAATTTTTTCCAAAAGTTTAAGTAAAAAGAGAGTAAAACAAACTTTCTGATAGTTTGTTTCACTTCTAAAGGTCCCGGATGTAATGGTATCTGAGGAACCATTTACTCTTATATCCATTTTCCTAAGTCAAACCTTTGTACAAGATAATGTGAAGATTTTCAACCCTTTTTTAAAAATCATATAAGTCAAAGTCGAACGCATAAATGTTTAATCAAAAATGAATTACAAATTAAGTCCAAGTACGTATATTTTTGACATAGTTATGAAGGTTGAATATTTTCATATTTTCTTTAATTATGTAATAATCATAATAAATTATGAACAGATTGCAAATTAAATAAATATGTAAAATTATGTTTATAGGTTTATTTACCTATCGTGGAATTTAAATTGTGAAAATAAAAGTTGTAACTGCTGATTTACGGAAATATTGTTTTTTTGTTTTGTTTACTTACTTTAACTAAAAAATAAATTTTTTGAAGTAAACAAACAAAAAAGCAAACAATTTTTGTTTTCACAATGATGTTTGTTTTTTTTTTGTTTTAAAAATTGTTCAAGAATTATGTTATGATGATATTTCATAACATAAAGCTTGAACAAGATTTCTTGTTTAAGATGTATGTACACGGAAACGTGTGATGAGGAATTTTTGGATATATATAATAAGAAATTTTCAGAAGATAGAATAAGTATAATTTTATATCTAAAAAGTGTAGTAAGGTACTTCAGGAGAAAACATTATTTCATATAGAAATTTATAATAAAATTAAAAAGGAACTATAAAATTTGGGAGTTTTATTTCGACAATAATAAGAGGTATGTTCAAGAGGTCTAAAGGCCACCGAGCCTATGATTTGGTATGACCCTGTAGAGGTCTCCCTACTTTTGTTACATATGCTTTTATTTTAGCAGATACGTAGGGCGTTAGTAAGGAGAACGTCCAGACGTAGTTTAGTAGATGTAAAAGATGATAGGTGTAAAATTACAGGTGTTACTAATGACGAAACATATTCGTTAGGAATGATAGGAGCAATTTTGAATCTAGAAGAAGGAAATATAGGACAAGAATTTCATTTAGTAAAAGAAGATTTTCCAATAAATACAGATGGTATTTTAGGCAGAGATTTCCTGCATAATAATTATTGTAAGATAGACTATGAAACTTACACAATTTCACTATTGATAAACCATGAAGAAATCACATTACCAATGTATACAGAATTACAACAGAGCGGAGTTACGATACCAGCAAGATCGCAGGTTATTAGAGCTGTCAATATCAATTTAAAAGAAGACAGCGTTGTATTAAATCAAGAAATACAGGAAGGCGTATACATAGCAAACACAATAGTTCCAGCTAAGGGGATTGCACATATTCAGATATTGAGTACAAAAGAATATGATGTCACGTTAAGAAAAATTTCTCCAAAAACTGAACCATTATGTAACTATCATGTACTGAAAGTGGACAAGAAAGATAAGAAGATTACAGCGGGACAACGTTTTAGCAAAATATTGAAAGAATTAGAGTTAGACTCATTGGAAGAACATGCTAGAAGTTCAATTCTAGATATCTGTAGAAACTATGCAGATATATTTTACGTAGAGGATGAGCAGCTATCAGTCAACAATTTTTATAAGCAATCAATACAAACCGTGGATAAAAATCCAGTATATATCAAAAATTACAGATTGCCACAAACTCACATGGAAGAAATTGATAGACAGGTAGAAAAACTGATCAAAGAAGACGTCATTGAACCATCAGTCAGTTCATTTAATTCGCCACTATTATTGGTGCCAAAGGGAGAGAATAAGGATAAGTGGAGGCTTGTCGTGGACTTCAGACAGCTTAATAAAAAAATTATGGATGACAAATTCCCTCTTACAAGATTAGACGACATCCTGGATAATCTTGGAAGAGCGAAGTATTTCTCAACATTAGATTTAACGAGTTCATTCCACCAAATTCTCATCTCCACATCTCATTACAAACGAAGGTATAAAAACTGATCCGCGAAAATACGATGTAATAAGAAACTATCCAACACCAATAAATGCTGCAGAAACAAAAAGATTTACAGCGTTCTGTAATTACTACAGACGATTTATACAAAATTTTGCAGAAATTGCCAAACCTTTAAATAATCTTTCGAAGAAAAACGTTACATTTGATTGGACCGATGAATGTAAGAAAGCATTCGTTACATTTAAGGAAAATTTTATCAATCCACCAATACTCAAATATCCTAATTTTGAAGAGAAATTTATCGTAACAACGGATGCGTCGAACTACGCACTCGGAGCCGTACTTGCACAAGGTGAAATCGGGAGAGATCTACCAATATCATACGCGAGTAGATCTCTGAACAAACATGAAGTAAACAAACCAGTTATAGAAAAAGAGTTACTAGCAATACACTGGGCTATTAACTTCTTTAGACCATATGTGTATGGTAGAAAGTTTACTGTGGTCACTGACCATCGACCTTTAGTAAGTTTGTTCACTCATAAGAACCCATCGTCTAAATTAACGAGGATGAGGCTAGATTTATGCGATTACGATTTCGATATAATATATAAGCAAGGAAAAATGAATACCAATGCTGATGCATTGTCTAGAATCAAAATTGACTCAGATGTTTTAAAAGCGATGATGCCTACATCTACTGTTAGCATTGTCACGAGAGCTATGAAACGAAAAGAAGAGATAGAACAGATTGAGACGAATGATACTACAGAATTGGATAAGGGTGGCCAACCTTATGCATGGCTCTGTACATCGATCTCAGAAATAAAAAATTTAAGAAAGTTAAAGTTTAAAAATGATAAAAGTTTGCACAATGAGGAAGAAGTTTTGATGACATTCAGCGATAATCCGCCTATGAACTTAGGTTTTAAGCAGGAGAAACTGAGATGGAAAGCAGATGATAGAATAATTAAAAGTTCAGCGCATAAGAATAAATATAATATTGATATCAATGACGAAGAAGTCGTAATAGAAATCAGCGATAATCCACATATGAACTTAGGTTTTATGCTGGAGAAACTGGTATGGGTAATGCAAAATGAGAATATTGAAAAACTAGCGCTTGAAATTAACGATATAATATTTACACGTTTTAAGATAAATGAATTCAAGAAAATATTCACCGAACTGCAGTCGGGATTAAATAAAGATATTAAGCAAACTGATCTAAAAATAATAATTTATGAAGCTCCATTAAGAATAATTGACAATGATAGAATGTTAGCAATAATTAAACAATTTCATGTCCACACTCTGGAGGGCACTCAGGTGTGAGAAGGACAGCTAAGAAAATTAAGCAACGTTACATCTTCAAAAATTTAAGTAAACTGGTAAAAAGTTATGTTAGTAAGTGTGAATTGTGCGCTAGGAATAAGCAGAATAAAAATGTAAAAGAACGAAATAAGCATGTAAATAGAATTAATTTTAAGATAAGTAAAGATAATTTAATGAATGAAGTACATAATAATATATTAAAAAGATATGATCCCAAAGAGAAACAAAATTTCAAAATTCGTTAAATATTATAGATATGGTTAAAAGCAGGTGATTGTAAAAAATTAGATCCACCTTATACAGGACCCTATGAGGTCATAGGTATAAATAAAACAAGTACATAAAAATAGACTAAAAAATTATGTTCCCAAATAAAATCCCAATAAAAATTTGCTAAATATTAAATGTTATGGATACTAAATATTTTTAAAATCGAAATTTATTTCATAAATTACGCAAAAATTTGTTTTCTTACCTTTAAAAACAAATTTTTGTTAAAAAAGGAAGGGAAGTGTAGAGATACTACTACGTCTACCTATCCAAATCAAAACACATATTATAAGTTATAAAGGAATTCCCATGATGTAATTTCTTTTTTTTATCAAAACAAAATAATAATAATTTAGTAAACAACATTTCATATGTTTTATAAGTAAGCGAAATTTTATGAACTTTATGAATTATACATTACTCAAAGTGTGTCATCATATATCATGTTTCAAAACATTGAAACTAATTTTAAATAATTTTAAATAAAAACAAAAGGTAAATAATTATGATGATACAGATTTTATTAAGGGGAAAATAATAAGTAATTAAATTGACATATATATTATATGTACATTTTGCTAGAATTGCATTTTCTATATAATTAATTTGAAATAAATATATTGATTGATTTAAGTGGGGATTAGGAAAATGAAAATGCAAATCCAAAAATTGTATAAAAGAAAGTTTTCGACAAATAAAAATCAGAATCAGTTTGAATTTAAATAGTGTTTTCTTTACTTTCTCTGATCCTCCTGACGACCTCAGTTGACGCACGTCAAACGGGTCTAACGGTTCTTTCCTTGGTGCAAAGTTGTTTCGGCAAACTGTATCGTTGAAAAACCGGACAGATTTGGACTTACGGACATATAGACGGCAGTGTTAAAATATCTCTTGTGGTATATTTTACCACCATCAAAAGTTTAAAGTAAAATAAGTAATAAATACGCAGTCAGATCAAGGTAGTGTACAAATGTCGTTTACTCACGATATAGAGAACGATCATATGGTGTACACCCACCACAATTTTTTATGTATCATGCATATACAGACATTGTGTGTTTCCGTATATCCAGTTAAAATACATTCCCTCGGTAACTCGTCCTTCGGACTCGTGGTTTATAGTGCGCTTTGATTCGCATTGTTGCTAAATAATTTAATAATTGAAAGATATCAAAGATATCACAAGAATCATAGGAATTAGACGTGTTTTTTTGTTTTTTCATTTTTAAGTTTTATAATATCATAAAATATTTAATTTTTATTTAATTTGTGCTTGCATTTAATGATATTGAAGATTAATTCATATTTTTCTACAACATTTAGTGTCCGTATAACAATTATTGAATAAATTAAATTTATTCAATCAAATTATCAACATAATGGGGTTATGTCCAAAATGTAAGATTCAAATTAAGATATGTGATGATGTAGTGTGCTGCAAATCATGTCTGATTACTTGGCACTATAATTGTGCTGGTGTTACTCGTAACCAATTGCTGCAATTAAAGAAAAATGATAGTTGGTGTTGTATTTCTTGCCTTAAGAAACCAGCAGTTTCAAGAAGTTTATCACCAATGGCCTTAAACAACAATATATCATTTAAGAAAAGCATATCAGAAATTAACTCGCCAGGTAATTTGTGTTTAGATAACAATCTTCTTTGCTCACTTGCAAATGACATTAAGGAAATGAATCATGCTATTCTTGCCATTGAGAAATCACAAGAGTTTATTTTGAACTCTTTTGACGAATTTAAACATCAACTAACTCAAGTTATAGAAGAAAATGTTGCTTTAAAAAGAGACCTGTTTTCTACATTGAAAAAACAAGAAAAACTTGAAGAAACTGTTTGTGTCCTGGAGCAGAAAATTGATAGTTTGGAGCAAGAGAAACTGAACTCTAATATGTTTATAACTGGCCTACCTAACCAAAATATTGCCCCGGAAAAAGTTATTGCAAATATCTTTCAAACTCTAGATGTTGATTTAAATATGAATGACATTTCTGCAGTACATTACGTTAACAGTTCTAAACCATCTATACAACTAGTTCAAAACAACTCTCCTTCCACAAAATTCACACCAAGCGCGCAAATTTTTGTAAAGTTTGCTTCTGAAAAATGTAAAAATATAAGATTATTTACATTGGATTTGATACATTCTCAAACAACGTTATTTTCTTTCGTGATCACCTTACTAGATTCAAACAAGATTTGCTACGTGAATCAAGAATTCTAAGATCTGAATTAAATTTTAAATTTTTATGGATTAAAAATGGAACAATCCTAATGAGGAAAGATGACAACTCCAAAGTATTAACAATTAGTAACAGAAATGTTCTTTCTCAATTAAGAACATTTTAATTATTTCTTATACACATATATCTAATTACATTTTCTCGTTTTCATGGCTTATATTGATCTGATTAACTCTTATTTTGATAACATTAATTACAGTACCTCGGCCAACTTATTTAACCATAATATGAATACGGGTTTATTTAATATTGTTTATTTGAATATTAGAAGTTTGTACAAATTCAACAATTTGCGTAACAAATTCAAGCATTTTTACTAACGGAAACCTGGATAAAAGAGTGCGAAAATTTTTTGTATAATATGGAAGGTTACAATGCGTTTTTTTCGAACAGGGCCAAAGGATATGGCGGTTGTGCGATTTATCTTCGATCCTATTTAAAAGCCATTATAGTCTGAAGAATTACTCTGAAGAATTCGAAAATAATAACTTTCTTGTTGTTAAACTTATTAGAGAAAAATTTCATTTAATTGTCGTTTATAGACCTCCTAGTTCGAACCATGGTGGTCATGGGTCATGGTGGTTATGGTGGTCACGGTGGTCATGGTGGTCACGGTGGGCATGGTGGTCATGGTGTTCACGGTGGTCATGATGGTCATGTTAGTCATGGCGGTCATAGTGGTAATGGTAGTCATGGTGGTCAAGGTGGTCATGGTGGTCATGGTGGTCATAATGGTTATGGTGGTCATGGTGGTAATGGTGGTCACGGTGGTCATGGTGGTCATTGTGTTCACGGTGGTCATGGTGGTCATGGTTAATGGTGGTCATGGTGGTCATAGTGGTCATGGTGGTTATGGTGGTCACGGTGGTCATGGATGGTCATGGTGTTCACGGTGGTCATGGTGGTCATAGTGGCCACGGTGGTCATGGTGGTCACGGTGGTCACGGTGATCATGGTGGTCAAAGTGGTCATGGGGTTCACGGTGGTCATGATGATCATGGTGTTCATGTTGGTCATGGTGGTCATGGTGGTCATAGTGGTCATGGTGGTTATGGTGGTCACGGTGGTCATTGTGGTCACGCTGGTCATGGTAATCATGGTGTTCACGGTGGTCATGATGGTCATGTTGGTCATGGCGGTCATGGTGGTCAAGGTGGTCAAGGTGGTCATGGTGGTTATGGTGGTCATGGTGGTCATGGTGGTCATAGTAGTTATCGTGGTCATGGTGTTAATGGTGGTCACGGTGGTCATGGTGGTCATGGTGTTCACGGTGGTCATGTTGGTCATGGCGGTCATGGTGGTCATTGTAGTCATTGTGGTCAAGGTGGTCATGGTGGTCATGGTGGTCATGCTGGTCATAGTGGTTATGGTGGTCATGGTGGTCATGGTGGTCACGGTGGTCATGGTGGTCATGGTGGTCATGCTGGTCATGGTGGTCATAGTGGTCATGGTGGTAATGGTGGTCACGGTGGTCATGGTGGTCATGGTGTTCACGGTGGTCATGGTGGTCATGGTGGTCATGGTGATCATAGTAGTTATGGTGGTCATGGTGTTAATGGTGGTCACGGTGGTCATGGTGGTCATGATGTTCACGGTGGTCATGGTGTTCAAAGTGGTCATGGTGGTCATGATGGTCATGTTGGTCATAGCGGTCATAGTGGTCAAGGTGGTCATGCTGGTCATGGTGGTAGTGTGGTCACGGTGGTCATGGTGGAGTGTATCAGAGATATATACGAAGGTATATACTCACCAAACATTTGGTTATCAATAATCGGCGTTTTTTTCCTAAGCCTTATCTACCCAATTTCTGTGAAGTTCTAAATAGTAGAAAAATGATATGTCATAAAGAAGTTTCACTTCTTACCTGTGTACTCTGGTACACACACTACTTTTTTTTTAATAAAATGTGTTGTGTAGTAGGAATTACAATATGTGTCACAATAACACATAAAAACCTTTTAAGACCAAGATCCCACAACAACATACGTTCAAAGGTGTTGATGGACGTAAATCTTTCTTTTTTGTTTTTTTATATTTTTTGTTAAAAAATGGATAACTAAACAAAATATTCTATCACTGACAAAATATGACATAGGCCAATATTTTATGATAGAATAGAGAAAATAAAAGTAAATTAAAAAGTAAATAGCAAATTTTTACAAAAATTTGCTGAAACAAAACAAAAATGTAGTTGCCAATAATCCAGCCGGTTGCATATTCCTTGATCCTGTGACGCACTTTCTTTCTTAAAGATTAAATCCCACACATAATTATATGAAGGCTCATTTCTTCAAGGAAGCAATAGCGTCTCATCATCAAGGATTATTGACAGCTAAGCTAAGATTGAGGGTGCTACCGTTGACTGAATACAGTTCATCCGCCACCGCCCCTAAGATGTCACCTTGGCTAGTGATATCTCACTGCTATTGCCAGTGGTGTGTGATATCTCACATCAACTCGTATGTCAATAGCAGGGACTGGAGTACGCGGGGTTGTCACACCCGTAGATCAAAAATAAAAAAAAAATGTCAAAACAATAAAAACTGATCCCTCCATGCGGGAAAAAATTGCGAATTACTAGCCTCTTCACACTCAATTTATTCAAAAAATATCTCTGTGTTATAGGCATTTATTTTTTTATATAATAAAATATGAACATATACGAAAATAAACTGAAATTAAAAAATTCCTTTCGCATGATCAACAGCTTCACATCTTCCTTGAAAACAGAAATAAATATGTAAACTAACTAAATAAGTATACAAGAACTGGTTTAAAAGGAAATTGATGTTCTATTTTACGTTTTTTTATTCATTCTACTTGAGATACAATATCAAATATAATATATATACAATATACATACATTATCCACCACACTATTCATTTTACAATAGTTTAGTAAAAAATATATTTGTAGAAAATGAAATACAAAAGAAGCGAAACTATATTTATTTATAAAGAATTTATTTGTAAGATTCCCTACAGAGTTATTCTTATAACTTCATTCATGTTTACGTACAGAGCAGAAAAACAAAGCATTAATTATTCGCCTTACCTTATACATACCTCTTTGGTTCGAACTTATAAAACATTAAAGTAGTTTTTGAAGACGGAACGGCTGCTCCCACTTATTATTTTGTATTGTTTTATTCTGTGTATTATTATTTTATTTGCCGTCACTTTATTCGTTGAATGAGATTTCCAAAAACATATTGTATGAACATGATAAGTTAATAGATGTCGTTAGGTAATCATAAAACTTTATTGCAAATGATACATTTTAATCAATCATGGAAAACGGCAACTTTGAATCACTTTTAAAATAATTAAATTTAATGATTGTAAGCAGCAGTAAAATAGTAAAGATATAAACAAACTAATAGGACAAGATGTAACAACTGGTGCTGAATTAAACAAGTTGATATGCATTGTTTAGACTCCACCATGCAAGATTAATTTGAGATTATTAATCAATCATACATACCACATTTACCTGCACAGAATTTAAATATTTAACTGTTGACTGGTAAGGACTGGTAAGCATCTGTCCAAACATGTACGAACGATTATGTAGCGACGGACTATTTCGAATTTTAAGACCGATTTAAACACACAGTTTAACTGCACAATAAAACGTTGTGTCGTCATAACGAAGTAGAATTTAGAATGCATTTAGGGAATTTTTACACCTACAATATTTCCTTCAGTTTTTAATTGAAGAAATATTTCGTGGTTACACAGTTTTTTTAATACTTTTTGTTGTTGTTTTCTCTTTTTTTATTTGTTTCAGTTTTCTGTTGGTGATTGTCGAATCATTTTTTTAAGAAAGAATGAATTTATTGTTTCTCAATATGTATTTTATGTTGTTTTGGAACGAAAATAAATTTTTTTGTATGAAATTTTCAATGATAATTTTTGTAATTTTATCTTGCAAAATAGTTAAAAGGAGTAAAGTTGCATAAAAGATTCTGTTTTTTTTAATAATTTATACATTGACTAGTAGTAGTATATTTATAATAATTTTATTAACCACAAGTTTAAATTTCATTACAATTGGTTAGTTGAGATGGGTTATATTTAATTTAATTAAATTATATCAAATCTTAATAGATAGTTAAAAACAAAAAAAAATTAAAATAAACTTGCAAAAGAAAAAAGAAAGAAAAAATTGAAGAAAATAATTGAAGGTCTATTTCTTCAGTTTTTGACACAATATTTCGAAAAAAAATTCTTCAATTATATTGTACGATTTAACTGTAGGTACAGGCATAATTTACTCCTAAAACAAGAATATTCAAATTTAAAGAAATCCGCTAATGATTTGCCAATTTATTTCGATTCCAGTCTTTAAATTAAAACAAACATAAAAGCATTTATGTGTGCTACAAGTCAGTCAATAATATTTTAACTCTAATTTTCCCAGTTAATTGTTTTGATGCGTCACAATGTGAATTAATAATACATTTTTTTAAAATGATTAACATTTTTCTTTGTAAAGCATAATGTTACATAAAATGTAATACAGTTGTTCAAATTCATGTAGTTGTAGAGAATTTGTTTGGTGAGATGATATATGGAAGTGGTTAACTAACATTTTATTGAGAGACATGGGGAATTTTTTAATATGTGTACGATGTAAGGAATAATAAAGAAAGAAACAAGAGATGGAGAAACTGACTACGTACATATTGGTTCAAATGCTTCATCGAGGTTGTTATATTTTAAAATCAAAAGTTTTTGAAAATTTTGCGATGGCTTCAACTTAATAATATGTAAGGGAAAATATATAAACACATGCATTAAATTAATAATAAATGTTAATTAAATATTTCTAAATAATGATTGTGATAGCAAATAACTTAATATAATGGAAATAAAGACAATTTAAAATGTGGTCAACACTATTGTTAATTTTAATTTTAAATTTATTTCAATTTGTTATATTAACGGATCGTGATTTTTATTCAGTTTTGGGTGTTATAAAATCAGCAAATTCAAATGATGTAAAAAAAACATATTTACGTTTAGTTAAAGAATTACATTCGAATAAAAATACAAACGATTCAGATACATCGACTAAATTTCAAGATTTGGGTGCAGTTTATGAAAAGTTATCTGAAAAACGTAAAGTTTATGATGAATATGGGGAGGATTGTTTGAAAAAAAAGATGGAATGATGGTTAATTCTGACGCATTTTTCAGTTTCTTTGATTATTTGGGTTTTCATTTTGGAAATGAATAACAACAGCATAATACACTAAGAGGAGCTAAATTTATTATGGACTTATTTGTTTCTCTGAAAGAATCATACAGTGGAATGTTAACGGAAATATTAGAAGATGCTAATCATCGCAAATTAATCATAAATGTAAACTTCAATTTGTTTTTTTCTAATATATTTTAATTTGTTAGTTAAGTTTTGTTTAAATCGCCTTTGTGTGATAGATTTGTAGTTGATACTTTTTGTGTGAAATAAGAGATTTCGCAAGTGAGGATGCCCGTTTGTTTTTATAAAAAGTCCGAGATTCCTAAAAGTAATAACTTATTTATTAGCAAAATTTGCTCAAGCTTGAAAAATTTTTTACATATGCTCAAGCAACCTAATTTTTGTATTGCATATTTAGCGCAGTTGGACAAATGTTTGTCTATTACTTCATGTAACTTTTAATTCCCACTTCAAGAAGTTTAACTGATTCAACCTAATGCGGTTTCTCATGTTTATCTTAATAGACAAGTCCTCGTATCGCCCTATTCTCGTGCGACAATATTAAGATTTTTGTATTCCAATATAGACCCCAGGTCTTCGTTAAAAGAATTAAATAACCGCCCTCTATCAGGGATGGCTGCAGTAGCATATTAAAATTAAGGAGCTACATATATCCAATGTGCTCAGTGCTACTGAAAAAAAGAAAATTCATACCTTTACGAACTAGTGTATAACTAGAATTTAATTTAAAAAGGACGCTGTTTCAGAATTTCTTAGAAATTTATTTTAGAATTTTCCACAGTGCAGTTTTTCCATTATCTTGAATGTTTGCGTTTTTCTCTGTTTCGGCTTAGTTTCAAACATATTAAACAAAAAAAATGAAATATTAGTTTTGACTATTCGTAGTTATAATTATTATTAGCAGGGGCGAAGTGAAGAAGGGCGAGAAGCTCTTTTGCTCTAAGCTCTTTGATAAAAATTAGAATTTTAGTCAGACAAAAAATTTTTAAAATTAAATATCTATGGGTCCGTTTATGTTGAAGTTTCGATAAACGAGTCATGCAGTGGCAAAAGCGTTGAATAGCGCTATTTCTTTACAGTGTTTATGTTGAAGCTTCGAGAATTTTAATAAAATTTACAAAAATGTATACAATAAACTTAAAATTTATTAATTTAATAATCAAATTTCCACAAACTTCAAAAATTAAAATTAATCAAAACTTCTATTTTTATTTTTATGTATTTTTTTATAAATTAAATAAAATGAGCATCGACCAGATCTTCAATAGTAGCGTCGAAAAAGAACAAATCGTTTATCGACACTTGACTCTTTTATCGATGCTTCAACATAAACACTCCTATTTGAAAGCGTGTGTTCATTTTCTTCGCTTGAATCACATCGATGGTCGACGCTATTATCGAAGCTCCAATATAAACGCACTCTAAAGAAAACGAAAAATGCCTCTTTGTAAATGTGACATATTTTAGAGTAACGATAGCTTAAAAAAAAAGTTAAAATTCAATTGAAGTTTGACTCTTTGACCCCGCAATCTTTAAAAAGTTTTTTAATATATTAATTTTAAGATTAATTAAAACCTTTAATTAATTTTTTTTCTAAAGATTAACTGGCCACCTATCAAACGAAACAAAACTTTGTTCATTTTTTTTAAATAATGAATATCCAAACGGCCGTTATAACGGATTTAAAAAACCAACATTTTTCAAGTATAAAGCCTCTAGTTTCTCAACCATGTGTCGGATTTTGCTGATTTACGAAACTTTTCTAAGATATTAATAAAACACACATTTTTAAAAATAGAATTTTTGATCTGGCTCCACATATGCGACCGTGAGAGTGACGGTTGATTCAAAAGCATTTTGTGTTTTACAAGCTTTTTTGTTGGAGCCACTTACTCAGAAACCTCCAACTGCAGAGGTCTATTTTTAGAAGAAATTGATAAAAAAGGTTTCAAAAATTCTAAATTTATGAAGTTTTTAAAAATGTTAGTATCATAACGGCCGTTATAACGGATCTAATAAATAGACTTGTTTTCTAGTATAAAATCTCTAGTTTCTTAACCATGTGTCGGATTTTGCTGATTAACGATCCTGTACAAGATATTAATAAAACACAAATTTTTAGAAAAGATTTTTGATCTGGCTAGACAAATGCGATCGTGAGAGTGCCGGTTATTTCAAAAAAAATTTTTTTTGCAAATTTTTTTGTTGGAGCCGCTTACTAGGTAAGGTCTATTTTTAGAAAAAACTTATAAAAAAAATTCCAAAGATCCTATATTTGTTATTTTTTTTTAAATATTAGTATCCAAACGGCTGTTATAACGGTTTTAAAAATTGACAGCTGGATTTTGACAGTTGTCTGTTTGCACAAACCGATCGATGAGTAAACTTAATGTTTAAAGTATGATTTATTTGATTTCATCCGAGCACTTCTGGAGTCGCTATTTAAAAAAACACGAGATCAGCAACAGTGCGACGATATTGTAGGGAATCAAAATTTCGTGTTAAATTTCGATCAACCACAATTCATATAGAACGCTTTTAAGCAGAGTCTAAAAGGCCTAAGATGGAAACAGAAGCAGAGCCCCAAACTTGACAACAATACTTCATACAGGAACGAACATAGGATTTATAAACGTGGAGTTGAATTGAATTGACTATTGAAGTGGCCCAGTATTTTTGACGCGGCTTTGCTGTCGCCTTTTTATGATCGTTCCAGAATAAGTCATTCCCAATAAACGAATGCTTTCTCATTCATCTTTTTGTTTGTCAAGCATACTAATTGAAATATCGTTGTAGGAACTCCCTTTTCGATCTGGTAACAATAAATAGCTGTGTTTTGGTGGATTTAAAAAATTTGTCAGCTCAATTGGAGCTTCTTAGGACTTCTTTGGAGCGAGAGCTTGTTGATCATATATGCTAGATTCCATTACATGCTTTTGAAATATCTTTTGCACTAACCTACAGCCCTTCACCATCTTTATCAAGTATGCTGTTCCAACGATGGGTTTTATAGTCTAGTTCAATAGATCGGTAACGATGTTAATCGTTTGTTTCGGCAACCCTATTGGCTATGAAATAGTTGTCTTTCAAAAAATTTGATATGTGTGTATTAATTTACAGTGTTACAAAACATTACTCGTTACGTGATGCAAAAACAAAACGGAAACGAAATAGCGTTATTAATAATAATTACTTTCATATAACGTTTTAAAAATTAATTTGCATTACAATAACGCAAAACGTAACGATAACGTTTATATTTTGAACCGACTTCACAAAAGAAGGAGGTTCTGTGTTTCTTTGTGGGTTTTTTTATGTATGTTCACCGATTTCTCAAAAACGTCTTATTCGATTTGGATGATTTAAATTGTATTCTCTTAGGGTAGATTCCAAAGCGGCTCCATATTTTTTTTCATATTTTTTTGTATTTTCACCGATTTTTTCGAACAGCTTATAGTCTATTTGGATGGCCTGAGTGGTATTATATTGCTATGGATGTCGAAGTGGTTTTATATATTTTTCTATGACAGAAAATGTTGCCGTTTTTTCGGAAAATCAGAATACCATGAATACTAGATTTTCATAAATGAATGCTTTCCGAGATTTTAAGTTATTACTTCAATAACTTTCTTAGCTGACATTTGATTTATGATTACACTAAAAATGAAAAAATAAATAAACTTTTTTATAAAAAATAAACCGACTTAAGAAAAATCAAAAGCAGCACAAAAAAATGAAAAATAACTCAATTGTGGCTTTTAGAAAAAAAATGCATATGGTTTTGATTAATTTAATTTAACTATACTTAACTACAAACAAAAAATTACTTTTTTTATTTGTATATCCTCAATTAAATCCGTTTTTTGAATTAATGTAAATATTTTATTGTTAAAAAATCTATATATTTCGGAAACAATATAGGAGAAACAATAAAAAAATTGTATATTCGTATGGGCCAACATAAATATGATTCTAGCAAAACAATTTATAACAACAATGTCTCTGCTCTAGCAAAACATTCGATAGACAAAAACATATGTTTAAATTTGATGAAGTTGAAATTTTGATTAAAAAAAATAAAAATAAATTACAAATTCATGAGTGTGCCAAATGATTAGAAGTGAAGAATCAATATGTAATTTTAAAAATGATAAAAAAGACTTTTCTAATAATTGTTATACAAAATGTTTTAAAAGTTTTATATTAATAATGGGCTCTAGTACTAGATTTTACAATTTTTTAATTTTAACGTAGTAACATAAGTTAAAATCATATTTTACTTTTTGTTTATTGTTTTTTCATAATAATGTCAAATGCTTTTTTAATTTTTGAATTTTTATATTATTGTTATATTATAATCCTGAAGATGGGCCTAGCCCGAAATATATAGATTTTTTAACAATAAAATATTTACATTATTTCAAAAAACAGGTATAATTGAGGCTATACAAATAAAAAAATGTTAAAAGAAATCCCGGCAATACAACTTCATAATATGAAAAGAATTACTCTTTTAAACAAAGGCATTATATTAAAAAAGTTATTTTTTGTTATAATTATTATAGTTGTTGTAGTATTTATTTATTATTATATTATAAAAGTTTTTTTTAGTACTAAAATGTTTGAAGTCGGTGAAACATTGACGAAAAACCGACTAATATGTCTCGAGCTTGGCACCGATTTCCAACAGTTTTGTACTACAAAAAACTTTTATGTTATAATAACTACTATAACAACTATAATAATTATAACAAAAAATAACTTTTATAATATAATGCCTATGTTGAAAAGCGTAATTTTTTTGTTTGTATGTAGTTAAGTAAAGTTAAATTAAATTAATCAAAATCATACGTATTTTTTCTCTAAAAGCCACAATTGAGTTGTTTTTCACTTTTTTGTGCCGCTTTTGTTTTTTCTGAAGTCCGTTTTATTTTTTTTTTAAAGTTTATTTTATTTCGTTTTTTTAGAAGTCTTTTTGTATAATTTTAGGTAAATCAAATCGCAAACATCGGTTGAATTAAATCCAACTTATCTGCTCTTTTTCCATTTCTGTTTACGCTTTAACTCAAGGTTTTGGTAGTTTTAAAAATTTTTGATTTTCATGACAAAATAATGAGCGTTTTGTAAAATTTTAAGTATATTTTTAAGATTACATTCAATTTCAAAATAACGTTACTTAAACGTTATAACATAAAGAAATATAATCTTTTTCTGTTCTATAATGAATTAACGTACCGAAAAAATAAACATAATGTTATAAAAACGAAACGCGTAACGTTCCGATTTTTTTTTTTTCGTTTTGCAACACTGATTTAATATTAATATAGTGTTCTTATGTTTTAGATAGACCAGGGCGTAAAGCTAATCGCCGATAATTAGAAATATCATATTTCGTTCCTGTTTTGTGGACATTCTGGACATTTGCCACCTTCAAGCACGAAACAAAATTCCGAGATTTATAAGATATGTAAAATATTTTAGTTATAGTGGGCGCATCCAAGCACTATGAAATTGTTTTTAAAACATAAGAAGGAATCACTTTGTGGTTGTTCTTTATGCAAAAGCGTGATGGATCTTACATAGAGATGACTGGTCAAAAACTTAACAACAGACTTAAACAAGACAAAGTAGACAGTAAACAAAAACATGTAAACCTCCAGGGAATTGCAGCCGTTCAACATTCAATCCAAACTGGACACATTTTCAATTTTGATGATCTAAAAATCATGTCATTTGACCGTAATAAAACCAAACGCACTATTAAGGAAATGCTATTCATAATCGCAAATAAAACATTTGTAATCTTTAGAACGGACACTGAAAACCTTAGCAAATCATACGCACAGCTGATTGAAGTAGTTAGTATTAGGCCTATTATTTAAAAAACGTACATTTTTTTGTCGATTTTTAAATTTTTGATTTCTAAAAATTCTGAAATTTTGATTTATTGTTCGTATTGATGAAAGAAAAAAGTAATTTCTGGATTTTTTTGAGTATTCTGAATCGGAGTAATGCGCGGTTGAATTTCTGAGGCTTATTCATGTAGTTTTGGTAATGGTGTCAATGTTTTATTTATAGGTGCCACAAATTTCATGTGATTTACGTATATTTTTGCAAGTGAAAAGAAAAATAGTTGAATAATCGAAAAGTGTATGTTGGAAATTATTAATGTTTCTCTTTTCCGCTAGGAGGCGCGTTAAACCTTGGTTTACCTCAAAGCTCATATCTCAAAAATCGTCTAAAACACATTTTAAAGTAAACACATGCTATAAAAAAGTTAGAGATTCCATATGAATTTTTTTATATGGTTTTTTAAAGTATTTGAAAAATTCACATGTGTTTTTTTATCTAGCTAATTATTCTTTATTAAATGTGAATCTAATATATTGTAACGACTCTTCGTTGGTTCTTTTCGATTATTGAGCAAATACGACAGTAAAAAGACAGATCTTTAGTTAACAAAATCTCAAACTTTATTTATCAACCAGTTACAGCAACTTCCGATTTTAATTACAATGAATTCCAGGGTCTCCAATTTATGCACGATAAACTTCACCGCTTTTCCACAATTTGAATCAATAATATTCGGAATCGTAAAATCTGTATTTACTATTCCACTAAGTTCAAATTCTTTCACTATTAGTACCCAGGCTCAAGTACCACCGATTATTCTTTATACTTTCGAATATTTGTAAAACACTTTTAATTGCAAAATTAAAACTGACTATCTGATATTTTGTTCGCTTATTTATATTCAAAAACAAATAAGCAGAATCTTCTGGTACTCACTGTAGTTGTTTCTAGAAACAATAGGCCACTCCTCCTTTTAATTCATTAATGTAAAAATTTAATTTACATTAATTTATGCAACTTGTATTAGTTAAAGGGAGTTAACTTTTAATTCATCTTTGCCGTAGTCTGAATGTAGAAAACATTTAGGCGGAACGTATTGGTTATTTATGATTAAATTAAATTAACCCATTCTGGACGAAGTTTATTACAATATTGAAAATTTTATATTTTGACATCTGTACTAAATTTGAAACATATTCTGTGCATTACTCATTGAAAACAGGTTTTTATTGAGAGTAAGAATTGAAGATCCCAACGACCGAAGATTTTGATATATTTTCAGCATCTTAATACTAGCACGAGAATAAAACTATTATAAATAAATTTTTTTTCTTTAAAAATCATAATTTAATAAAACAATATTAATATTGTAAACAAATGCATTAAAAAATTAATTTATATATTTTTTTGGCCTTTAAATTGAAATATTTCTGATCATCGGAAAAGGAAAACATTTTGGCAATTAGTTTATCGGGTGTTCAGATTTCAGATTCCAGATTTTTACAAAATAGGCGATTTTTTTCGATGTACGTTTTCAAAATAATAGCCCAATAATCAAAAAACAAAAACGAAAACTACCTGTGCATCTTATTCTCATGAGAGCGAAAACATAGTACATACACATATAGCTATAGAGATCAATAACTTTCAATTCTCTGTTCAATTTGTTCAATTGTATTTAATTTGGTTTATTTTAGCTAGATTTGTTTAAGTGTACCAGTTTTTTTAGCAGATATTTTAGAAAATTCTTTTAATTGTGTCTTTTAAGTTTTTAATTAGTTTAATATTTATATCTTATATATTAAAACATACGTTTAAAAAAAACATTCTGGAGCCTAAGGCTTTTTTATTCGAATTTTGAGGAATTCCAAATTTTCAGTGCTAACTGATATTACTGTAAATCGGGGTTTAGGTTTTAAAAATTTTGGGATTTTTCGGATCATAAATAAAAAAGTTATTATATAAGAAAAACTTTTTATATACATATGCATTATAAGTTTACATACATACAAAAACGAAATGAAATTTAAAACTTAAAAATTTATTTTATTTTTTTATATTTTATTTTTTATATATTATTTGGTAGTGGGTAGTTACATAAAATAAAAGTGGGTGACGCATACATTAATATAGAAAAGGAACAAATGTATTCTATATTAATGTCTGACAAGAGAGACTACCAACGTTTATTCCCTTTCCTTTCTGAATGCGCCACTCACTTTTATTTTATGTAACAAATGGGAACGGAAAACTGTTTGTCAATCGAAAATTAGCATTTTAAATTAGTCAAAAATTTAATATTTGCATCTATGCTAAGATGTGTTAAATACCATTTAAATATTTTTTCTTCTTACAATTTCAAAGGAAATATAATTATAAAATACATAACGCTGGTGTTAATGCAAAATTTATTTTCTAATTTTTAGTTCGTTTTTCAAAAAGTGTGTTTTAAAATTTTTTTTATTTATTTTTTTATTTTAGAGTTTTTTGTTATATAATTTTACCTACAAATAAGTTAACCACATTATTTCACAGAAAATACACCATAAGTAAAACTAGCAATTAAATCACTTACCGAAAATTTAATATTCTTTGAAATTTAAAGTAATTTTAATAAGGTTAATTGCACTATAACAATTGTAATTATGTTATTTAAACATCCAGTGTAAAATTTTAGTACGTTTCTTTGCTCATTGTATTATTTTTAAGTTGTACATAAATTATTTAATATAAAATTTCGCAAATGTCAAGTTTTTTTCGGAAAAAAGGTCTGAATTATAGAGCTTTTTCCTTAAAATTCGAATCGTTTTATTACTGTATGTAATTGACAGATTACATACAGCAATGATAATTAGAAATCATTAATTATGTATTAAAATGTATTGAAAAAATAATAATTATGCAACTATAGTAAAAAAAACTTTACGAGAACACAAAACAATCTGGATTTAGAAGAAATAAAAATTATTTAAAATTTTCGAAATACAAATCACTCTTTTTTTACAATTTAAGGCCATTTTTTCATATAAAAATGACAAAAATGTGTAATATGTCCTTTATTATAATGAGATACTCAGTATGAGCAAAATTTCAGCGCGGTAAATGGGTCATTCAGATCTTATGGATTTTCCTATTTTCATACATAATAACTGATTTTTAATTATCATTGCTGTATGTAATCTGTCAAGTACACCAAAATAGCGATTTGAACTTTAAGAAAAAGGTCTATAAGCTTTGAAATTAGAACGAAATGTCATACTTTTATTTTTTTTTTGTGTTCATTATTTATAATGTAAGGCCTTTTATCCATATAAAATGACACAAACATGTATGATGTCTATGATTATAATGATATGCACAGTACTACCAAAATTCCTTCGCTCAAAATGAATCAACCAGAGGATGAGGATTTCAGTGCAATTCTTTAAGGTCTTTCAGAATGAAAAAAAATTTGAATTTTTTTTCTTCAGATTTATAAAGTTTTTTGCTTTAAAAGTTTTAGAAATACGTACTGACTGCTTCAACAAACTTGTCTTTTCAATTTGGGATCAATCACATAATGGGAAGTTACTGAAAAATGAATCACAAAATTCCACCCATCAAAGCTCTCAAGAGTCAAGTTAAATAAAAGTGTGTAAAAATTATATGCTAGCATTTCTCATTACCACTTTTTAAAATCATTGCTTCTACGTCAACAAAATGTCTACGAAAAAACTTTATTTATAAGTGTAGCGAAGCACGCCAGGCCCTCCTAGTATTATATAATAAGTTCATATTTTAATAACTTTTATATAAAAAGATAGTAGTGGAGTCATATTAGCATTTTATATTGATGTAAGAGCAAAGTTGAATTTTTTTTTTGTTTTATGTTAAGGACATAAAAGTTAGTGGGCATGTAATTATTTAGCAAATTTGGAGGTCCGGAAGTGCCTCAAAAATGGCAAAAACTGGTTTTTTGGTGTTTTTTGAGTAGGTCGCTTCACTATTTTTGAAATATTTCGGGCTCTAATGATCATAAAAAAAAACAAAAAATGCAAAATGTTTGTGATTAAATTTTAAATCCATCTAGGAGGGTTAGATACTTTAAAAGTGTAACCTAACCTCAAAAAAACCGAATCGCGTTACTTTTTTGTTTTTTTTACTAAATTTATGATAAGGGGCGGAAAAATCGTCGAATTTTCATGAAAATTTCAGGAAACATGTATTTTAATAGTCTCAATATGGGATTTAATTTTTATGAAAAAATTTTAATTTATTCGGCCACAATTGGCATTTTTCGTTAAATTTGGCAAATGGTGCCATTTTATGAGAAGTCATCCAAAATAAAATTTTTTTTTTGTAATCTGTACTTTTTTTTATCTACCTTAACTTAAGTATAATTAAAACTATGTTGCCTTAATTTAAATGCCCATTTTTGGGCATGAAAAAAAAAACATTAATTTTTGCATTTTTTTGACATTTTACCATATATTCGGTATTATTTATGCTATTATCATGTATTTTGCATAAAAGTGAAATAGGCAATTCAAATTAATAAAAAATATTTTTTAAAATTATACATACATAATTTTTTAAAATTATATATACCTACAAAACTTTTTTTTCTTGCAATGCCCTAAATTGCTTTTGGTAAATAATTAAAATTAAACTAACAAAATATACGACATAATAATAAAAAAATAGCAGTTGAAGTAGTATATAAGTAATAGTTTAAGCAAAAATTGTAATAATAATTTATACTGAGGATGACGTTAGTCGAAATCGATATTCAATAAAATAAAAAATCAAATTCAAATTGTTACTATAAGAAAGTTTATATTATTATTAATAAAATAAAAATTTTAAAAATAAACAGCAAAAAGTTTATTTTTAAAATAAAAAAGTTTTGTAGGTTATGTATAATTTTAAAAAATATTTTTTATTAATTTGAATTGCATATTTCACTTTTATGCAAAATACATGATAATAGCATAAATAATACCGTAGATATGGTAAAATGTCAAAAAAATGCAAAAATTAATGTTTTTTTTTTCATGCCCAAAAATAGGCATTTAAATTAAGGCAACATAATTTTGATTATACTTAGGTTAAAGTAGATAAAAAAAAAGTACAGATTACAAAAAAAAATTTAATTTTGGATGACTTCTCATAAAATGGCACCATTTGCCAAATTTAACGAAAAATGCCAATTGTAGCCGAATAAATTAAAATTTTTTCATAAAAATTAAATCCCATATTGAGACTATTAAAATACATGTTTCCTGAAATTTTCATGAAAATTCGACGATTTTTCCGCCCCTTATCATAAATTTAGTAAAAAAAAAAAAAGTCACGCGATTCGGTTTTTTGAGGTTAGGTTACACTTTTAAAATATCTT
>OY856186.1:129640931-129824357 GCA_963693315.1 Diogma glabrata
GTATAACCACTCCAGTGTCCAGTGTTATTGTGTAACCAGTGTGTTTATGTTTGTTAATGACTTTGTATAACAACACTTTGACCTAAATGGAAGTAGTGCTAACCACTAGACCATTCAACACATGTGTACATACATTTATATACATACGGTCATAAAAATGTTCTATTTCATTTTTGCTCATTGCATGGAAATTGACTCTATTGTATATTTTACCAAATACTTCTACACGGAATGGCATTTTGATAATTTTTTTGAAAACCAGATTTCAAAAAACGATTTTGTGCATTTGTTCAAAACAGCAGTTGACATGATGTATGTGATACATATATAAGTTTCAATAGGTCAGGTTGACAAAACGCCTGCTTGAGAACATATGAGAAGATTCAATGCTCGGACAATAAACGAAGTGACAATTAATAAAGTCGGCAATAAATTTCAACCGGGATATAATTTTTGTCAATAAAAGAGGGATTAATGATTCGAGGGGAAGATTTCCACATTTGGAAATGCCGTCAATTGTTTCACCAATACATGGTAGATATGTATGCAAAAACATTCGAAACAGAACGTTTAATATTCATTCGATTAAATCAAACCAAGCTTTTCTCTGAAGTACCAGTATATTTGCGAGAGCCAATTTAATATGACGGTTATTCACAACTAACGCACACACACAAAATCATCTCAAATGCACACGGCAAATATCCGATGCCAGCTTCGATAAAGATTTGTAGGAAGTTGTGACGAAAAATATGTAACATGAGCTTTCCAGAACACTGAATCCACTGAATCCAAAGTAGGCAAAGTGATATCACCATGGATTCAGTCAGTTACACGAAATTCAGTTACATGAAACGATGATCCTTTATATAAAAGAAGAGCCGCAGCAGATGGCGGTAAGGTAACAATATATAGATATGCGAAACGGGAACATGGAAATAGTTCCATAAACATGGATGGTTGTTTCATATTAATCCTTTGCTACAAAGAACATACAGATCGCACATAAACTTGGAATACGGTATATACGTCAAATCAGTCAAATACGTAAGTTAGAAAGTACTTTTATAAAGGCAACATTTCAGTTTTAGCGTGCTACAATGAAGCAGCACTGGGATGTATGTATCATTCATCAATGACACGTGCAGCACTTCACCTCCAAACTAAGTTCGAGCTATGTTTAAAATCATGCTGACCGCTTACTGTTCTTCATCTACAAGAACGTTATGGGAAAAAATATAAATCGCACATGGTTGATGATATTTCCTGTCCTATATAGCAAAATGATTGAAGATCTGTGCGTAGTATTCGCGAACTTAGTTCTCAATCAATTATTAATGCTACCGTCGAATCGATCTGCTCCGTCGGTCAATGTGAAATTACGTCGTTAATATAAATACAATACTGATGATTAGGTTTAATATAAGTACAATACGGGTGATTAACATTTCAATTCAAAAGATCACAATTGTCAATTAAATTGATGTTTGCAATCACCATAAAAAAAGATCACGCTCAATCATTAAAAGTGCGCGCTTTAGATGTAGAACGGATTGATTTTCGTATGGACAATTATGTTGCGTAGATAGAATAAAGGCATAAAACTAGATAACCTCTATATCTGAACCAACAATGGAGCCACAACAAATAATGTATAACCTGCAGAAGCATCGAGAAATTGAACATTAGAAACCTGTAGGTTCTCTTTTCTTAGTGAGCACTCAGCACATTGAACATATGGGTACTGCGAACATTTGTAAATCTATTTATGTTCTGTATTATGTTATATATAGAGATGACACACCTCTACTAATTCAACAAGTTGCTTAAATTTTTTTTTGCTTACTTGAAAACTTATTTGATCGCTAATTTTTCATATATCCGAACTGATCAGCTAGAGTGCTGATTATTTTTCATCCATATTTTTAAAAAGATAAATATAAAATTATGCGATCATTCTCATTACCACTTTTTGAAATCATTGCTACTACGTCAACAAAATGTCTGTGCACAAGCTTTATTTATAAGCGTAGCAAAGCACGCCGGGTCCTGCTAGTCTATATATATATATATATATATATATATATATATATATATATATATATATATATATATATATATATATATATATATATATATATATATATATATATATATATATATATATACATTTTTTTTTTCGTCTCCGCTTATCATATATAGTCGTTTCCCAAGTAGCAAAAATTGGTATTGCTTTGGGATTTCATTTCTTTATTGCAACTTAATTCATTCTTTTTTTGGTATGTTGAATGTTTGTTACTTTAATGCTTCTTAAATCTTTCTTAAAATGGTATGGTCACCTGGGTTTTAAATCGGTATGTAACATCTCTTTTTAAGCATTCTTAAAGGCTTCTTAAATTGGTATTCATATAGAAAGATTAAATTGGAATGTACGAGCTCGAGTAAAGAATTCTTAAAGGCTTCTTAGTTTGGTATGTATATTTGAAGTTGTAAATCGTTATGATAATCCGGCTTTAATACTTCGAATTTTTTACTTAAATTGGTATGATATTTTATGCTTTCTTTGTATACGTGTCAACATTTGACAGTTTTTATTGTTTGTTTGTTACGTTTATATCTTATGATTACTATACGTGTTTTGTTAAAATGGAACAAAATAGTTTATTAAATTTATGGAGAAAAAAGAAACGAACCGGTTATTATAAGAGATCAAAGTATATGAAAATTCAAGAAATATTTAATCAGCAGTAAAAACGAAATTATGTAGAGCCTAGTTTGGTTACATCTGATACCATGAGCGATGTTGAGTCGATTCAAACAAGGGATACTCTGGCAGTCAATTCTAGTGTTTTTTCTGCAATATATTTCAAATCAGCCAAACTAACCAAATAACTAAACTATCCTAAATTTAAGTAAAATTTAAACAAATCCAATCGAATTATTCATAACTGTCAGGTACAGAAAAAAGTAAACATTGTATGTACTTAAATCGGTATTTCAATACTCGAAATAGTACAAATTTCTACTTAAATTGGTATGTCACATACCGTATTTTTGCAGTAATGTACACTAAAAAAACACATTGGCATATTTTTCATTATTAGTTCAGCAAAATAAACTTTGTAGCACTATCTAAAATTTAGTACGATTGACTACAGATGTAAAGGTAATATTACCCATAGTAAAGTTACCGGTAAAATTGGTAATATTACGTAATATTACTTAGGCTTGGTAAAATTGGTAAAATTGCAATAAAATTTTATTGATCTTTGTTTAATAAAAAACAAAGTTTGTGCTTTTTTTGTGGAATTATAGAATATTTCGTCGCTTTAATAATGAAATGACGTATACGCAAAAGTATAGTTTCGAGATATTTGAGTTTAAAGTTTGATGTGCGCATGCATTTGCATGGACGTTAATTTATAATTTATTAATTCTTACCCCCAGTCATAAAATAATTCGAAAAAGTAAAAACGCCAATTCAAAGATACCCTTATGGGGAATGCAGCGCACCTATAATATAAAAACAACGTATAAATAGCATACGTTGTTTCATTATTAAGGCGACGATTTATTACAACAACCAGAATATTTATCACAACATGATGCCTCTGAAAACCTAGATCTTTGTCCAAAATGCATCTGAGGTATTGAACACTTTTTTAAAATGGTGTGAGATCGAGTGGATTAAAAACATTCTGTTGGAAAAACAAAATGCTTCATTTGGTTCTATAGAAGTTGCGGTATAGACGGATTTCTATATTATTTCTTCGCTTTGAATGTTAGATTGAATAATTTTGTGAAGTTCGTAGATGTCTTTATTGTCGGCCGCAAGTATAGTTCGTTTTCTCACAAATCGTGATTCTTATATAGTAAGTTAGAATATTTGGAAATAATTTGAAAGTAATTTGGTTCGCGTTGCAATTTTACTTTACACGAAGCAGCAACAACAGCAGATTGATAGAATTCTCAAACTGTTAAGAACACACAACGCAACGAAACATTAACAGACCTTCGTTGTAAATTTTTGTTTCGAGTTTGAGAAAAAAATTTTTTTAGCCATTTGCCTTTTATATTGTTCCCATGAATGAAACAATGCACGAATTAGATTTTGATTGCTGCCCGCGTAATTAATGTATCTATCCCATCGTCGGTTGTGGCATATGTGGAGTGACACGCCATACATTTAATGCCGTTGACACTTATCAATACTGAAAAAATGTTGAACCGGGCTCATTTTCCAACCACATGTGATGAAAGTAGCATTTATGTAGGGATGCATCGCATATAGTTTGAACATATATTAAGCTTCAATGAATATGCTTGGTTTTCTGGTGCCATTCAATGGTTTTTATATTTCCATTCCATGTGTAATACCAATACGCAAACATTTTCGAATATAGTATTGGCCTTACAAACGCATAACTTCGACATAACAGTGAAGAAAGCAGTCATCGTTGTCGCCAGAGTTGGTCCAGGATTTGTTTCATTTTTACAGATGTGCAAACAACGCGTTTTCAAGATGTGCACTGCAAGTATAAACAACAGCCGATTTTCGTTCGTTTTTAGATATAAAAGAATTTCCCAATGCTGATTATGTATATATTCCTGTCTATAAATACTCTGCGAGTAAGCATATTTAACTCCATAAAAATATATTTGATTTGCATAGTGTTTTTATAAACTATAGAAATCATTGTGATAGAGTCGTACATTTTGAATTAATTAATTAATTAAGCAACCATAATTTAATTTTTTGATCCAGTTTTATATTTTACCTGTTTTTCCAATTTTACCAATCTTACCGGTAATTTTACGGTAAAATTACCATAAAAATATTTTACCGGTAAATTTACATCTGTACGATTGACAAAACGTTTTACCGTTAGACAAATGTTTTGTATGTTGTCCTTAATTTTAGATGATGCTACAAAAATAATTTGATTGAACTAATATTATAGATTAAACCAACTTTTTTTTCCAGTGCACAATTGAAAACTAATGATCATACCCAAAATAGTATAAATTCGTTCTTGGTTTTTCACCCGAATTAAGAAGGGATTTCAACTATTTTGGTATTGTGTCATACTAAATTAAGAAGATATTTGTACTTAATTTGAGAAATCATCATATACTTGATAATGAACAAGATTCCGCCATATTTTTATACAAAATTTTTAAAATACAATTTGAAAAATTTTCGTTAAAAATATAAATAATAAATACTGCTCCAATTTTTTATTTTAACTTGTATTTAGATAGCTAACAACGATGTGAGCATGAATATGTTCAAGTTCTGTTCAACAAAAAATTTTAAATAAAGTTTTAGGCGCATTGAAGTTTGACATATTTTCAACAATTTAAATAAATTAGAAAAATTATAAAGGCGCGTGAATTTTGAAGGGGCTAGAAGACCCCATTTCATCATAAAACTCGTTCCGTTCGAAGATATTGGGTTAATGTTATCTTAAATCCGATTTTCAAACCCCCAATATATAATATATTTTTATTATCTTCTCAGCTTCTCTTCATAAAATTTTTAAACAGCACACAGCATATTTTTTTTGTTTCATTTCATTATTGTCATTATCTTTAATTTAAATTAATTCAATAAAAAAAAAAAGAGATAGAAATATCTGTGTCACTCTTTGACTTTGATAGTATAACAAAAAAATGACATACCGAATTAAGAAAGAGTTAAGCTGGAGTTAAGAAGGAGTTAAGAAGGACTTTAGTAGGAGTTAAAAATCACATACCTATTTAAGAAGGAAATAAGATAGAAATACGCTTCTTAATTCGTTCTATCGGACCGCCCACATAGGCCTTTTTGTACTTAATTCATACTTAAATCCTTCTTTAAGAAGGCGCGTTGCCTCGATTTAGTCTTCTTAACTCCTTCTTTAAGTACTGATAATCACAATTTTTGCTACTTGGGTTGGCACAAAATATTTTCCAAAATTCCGAGATGAAGCCCATTGCAATAGGTAGATTTTGATATGAAATCTACCTAAAACCGCGACGTCCTAACTTCTTCTCTATTGAATTTAGAGGTATTTTAATTTGATAAGGAATAAAATAACAAAACAAACCTTTTTCCGTGAAACAAAAGAACTATTCGCGAAATGCTTGAACAAAAGTTGTTAGCGCTAGTCCAAGGTATCCCCAGTTAACAGGTGGGACAACTTTCATGAAACACCCTGTATATATATATATATATATATATATATATATATATATATATATATATATATATATATATATATATATATATATATATATATATATATATATCATATATAAAGATATGATATATAACGGAATTTGGAGGCACTCTCACTGTCGCATTTTTCGACCTACACCAAAATAATTTGTCCTATGTTCCGGCAAATAACCTCTTGGCCATATCCGGGTACCAGTTAAGAGGCTATATCCTAATAAATCGAATAATCTAGGGCGTTATAACTTCCGTTTGAATCATAATATTCTAATAAAATTTATAAATATTGTTACGATTACAGAAAAATCTAGACGATTACAATCCCTTCCACAAAAAATCAAATCACAACAAAACACAACAAATTAATAAAATGAATAGTGTTGTTATTGTATTTCTTAGAACTTGGGTCCAATAAATAAAATTGAATGATTCTATCAATGAAATCAACATAACGTAAAATAATCGGATATTCTAATATATTTTCAAGGTTTCTAAAGAGTAACCTCGAATTATCTAGAAGTATTGTAGAAGGTATATAAGCAAATGGCCTCTTGTAGATTTTAATTAGTTTTTTTTTAAACGTGTGACAGTGAAGTTATAATTATAAAAGTGATTTTTAAATTAGTTTTTGTGAATAAAGTTTAAAGTGTTATTGAGTAGAAATATTTTGTGTATTATTTTGAACGTTGTGAACTGGAAATTTCTACAATAACCTGTTGGAGTTTTCGGAGCTGTTGAAAGAATATTCTAGTTAGGAATATTGTTTGCTGTATTGTTTTCCTGTTGTTGTGGAACAATTGAGGTGTTGAATACTTAACAAAACCTGGTGTTTGTGCTTACTAATCAGTGATCGAACTCAGGAAAAGATTGGGGATTGCGTTTATCGAATTGTGAGTTAGGCTGATTCGAAGTAAAGTTGGAAAAATGTAACAATATTGAATATTTGAACATATTTCTATCATTTTTATCCATATGACAACTTTGGCGTTCAGATTCCTTTGGCGTTCAGCTGTTTCAAAAATTCAATAAAATTTGTTGTCCTTGATCTAGCTGAAAATGGCCAAGCTCACATATGGAAACCTTTGCACACGTAGATACAACAAAGATCTTTCCAAAATTAAAAAAAAAAAAGTTCAAGACTAAAGGTTGAGACCCTAGGGCTGTTGAAATGAAAACAAACGCAAAAGACAATGCTTTCATCATTTTTGAGTTCATGTTATTTAAATTCATCTTAACTTTTAAGAAAACTTTTAAACTATCAAAAAAATTCAAAATTTGCCTCAAAAAATTTCAGCTTTCTAGCCCAAGAGGTTTCAATTTTATAAGCATTGTAATGCACCTATTACAAGAAAAATCTCAAGCCATTTAATTCCATAGGAAAATTATCAAATTCTCTTTTGTTTGTATTTTTTTCACTAAGTAAACCGTTTGAAAAAAGACTAAATACGAACAAAAAAATACAACAACAAAGATGTTTTTGAATTAAAATTGTTTGATAATGTTTGATTATAAATAATTATGTGAGATGGTATAATTGTACTTGTGACGTAGTTCATTTGATCTTTGGTGGACGTTTACTTGATCTTTGGTGGATCTAATATCTTGTAAGACTTGATATTAATTCGTAGACTGGATCCTCAATCGTTAGACACAAATAAAAGATTTTAAAGTTATATCTAAAAACAATTTATTACGACGATAAAAAAACACATGCGGGCGTCGTGGTTTACAAGTCTTAACTCTCTTTTTGAAGTTGGTAACAATTCACTTTTTACATATGAATAAAGTGTCACAACTCACATGAAATAAAATGAAATTATGGAATTGCACGGAATTTAAATTCATCTGCTTACATTCGGCCATCCTGTATATGAGGATAGTTCCTAATTCTCTTCTCCTTCAACTTCGCTGACCTCCTCTTCAACTTCGCTGACTTCTTCTTCGTAGACTTCGTTCGTAGATGATCTGCTGGAATTATTCCTTTAAAGCGTCGGCGACCATCAGTTTTATTTAATTCCTCAACGCGGTAACGATCTCCATGCAGCACATCAACCACAGTATATGGACCTCTACATCTACGTTGAAGCTTTCGGCTTTCTCCGGTTGAAACTGGTTCCACATAAACGACAACATGGTCACCAACTTTAAAATGGACCGGTGGCTTATGTGTCGCATCAAATCGAAATTTTTGGTGTTGTTGATTTATTTTTATTTTTTCCGAAGCTACTTCTCTAATCGCTGGTAGGTTAATTTGGTCGTAGTCAAAATTATATAATCCTTTTCTTCAAGTAAAGTTAACTTTAATTTGTCTCCAAACATTGGTTTTGGTGTGAATCCAAAAAGTTCGTACGGCGATACCTTTGTTACTGAATGTGGGAGACTATTAATAGCCCACTGTATTTTAGATACTGAATGGTCCCAACGACGGTCATTCTTGTCAGACATCGTTTTTAAAGCATGCAATATAGTACGATTGCTCCGCTCTACCTGCCCGTTGGCTCGTGGTGTGGCAGTTGCATTTAATATATGCTTTATCATATTATCAGCACAGAATTTTTCAAAACTATTTGATCGCAGAGAAGTACCTCGATCACTTATTAATCGCGTGGGCATTCCAAAATGGAGTGCTAGTTCATTTATTGCGTTGATTACAAGACGAGAGGAAGTGTTGCGAACGACTTTAATATAAACGTATTTAGTAAAGGCGTCGATGATTAACAAAACATAAACATTCTTTTCAGTACTTGTGACAAAAGGACCTAAGTGGTCTAAATGCCATGTGTGACCGGGAATGGGGATCTTTTCGATCGGATGTAGTTCAATTTTATTTGCATTTTTGTTTTCGCGGTGATATAAACATTCTATGCAGGTGTTTATATATTTTTTAAGAAGTTGTCGCGTCCGGGGCCACCAGAATACCCTGCGTAGTTCTAAAAAAGCTTTCTCCTTTTCTCCACGCCAAAATGACCCATTTCGTCATGACAAGAAAACACTAGACGACCTCTTACCCTTTTAGGTACATAAAATAATAAGTTGTCGTTGACATTTCGGTATAGCCTATTGTTATGCATCACATAACCATTATTTATAGGCGAAGTTATATTTTCTTTAATTCGTAGTACGTCAGGATCGTTGTCTTGTAATAGGCTGATCCAATCATTTTCGATCCACTTATTTGTCGCATCTATTCTTAAAACATCTAAAGTCGCTGGTTGCATTTCCGTCAATGGGAGGACTGGACTTCGGCTCAACCCAGCGAAATGGGACATTTTTGTACCTGATCTATGTTCCATTTGCATATCGTACTCCATTAAATAAAGCCACCATCTTCCTATACGAGGCATTAAGTCTCGTTTTGACGAAGTTGTTTTTAATGAACTACAATCGGTTATTACGGTAAAATGTTTACCCAGTACAAAAGAACGAAATCTTTCTACTGTTTCTACAACGGCTAAGGCCTCTAATTCAAAACTATGATATCGTTTTTCTAAATCCGTAGTCTGGCGGCTAAAGTAACTAACAGGGTGCAGTTCGTTGTCTTGTTCTCGTTGTAATAATACCCCTCCTAGTCCTATTGAGCTAGCCTCAGTATGTATGACATGGTCTTTATTATTATCGTATAAAACTAATACATCTTGCCGTCATAGTTTTGATTTTATAGTGTTAAACGCAGTTTCTTGATCTTCAGTCTAGTTAAATTGACAATTCTTTCGCGTTAAGTTTGTCATTGGAGCGGCGATAATAGAAACATTTGGTGCAAACTTTCGAAAATAGCTAGATGAACCCATGAATTGACAAATCTCGTGGACATTTTTAGGAACGAGAAACTGTTCGACGCATTTTATCTTATCATAACCCGGTTGAATACCGTCTTTTGTAACCTCATATCCCAAAAACTCAACCTTTTCTTGCAAAAATTTACATTTTGTAATTTTAAGGGTCAAGCCGTATTCTCTTATTTTATTTAAAAACTCATTGAGTATATCCAACTCTTCTTCAACGGTATTGCTTGGCAATATCATATCATCGAAGTATATAATGATTTTATCATTCATTTCGCGGACTATACGGTTCATTAACCGTTGGCACACGGCGGGTGCGTTCGCAAGCCCAAAAGGCAATCTTACGAACTCATATTGCCCGTCCGGTGTCACAAAAGATGTAAATTTTTTCGATTTTTTGGCGACAGGTACTTGATAATAGCCAGAGGCTAAATCAAGGACCGTAAAATATCGTTTGTTTGACAATCGTTATAAAATATCTTCAATATTTGGCATTGGGTATCGATCTTTAATGGTTTTTGAATTTAATCGTCGATAGTCGACACAAACGCGCTCTTCTCCAGTTTTCTTTTTAACGACGACAATCGGAGATGAATAAGGTGACGTAGAATTTTTGATAATACCTAATTATAATAACTCTTCAATTTGTTTTTTAACATTATCACGTTGGTTACAGGATAATCGATACGGACGGTATACCACTGGTTCGCTGTCATTTAATTTTATTTCGATTTCCACCAAATTTGTTTTACCGACTTCTCGCATATTAACCGCGAAACAGTCTCGATGACTTTGTATCGTTTGCTTTATCAATTCTTTCGAAGCTTCTAATAAATTTTCGTTGATATTATTTCTAAGAATCTCGTCGCTAATAATTTTATACTTTACGTCGTTTTTATTTGAATTATTATTCAAATCTATTTTATTTATATTTAAATTTTCCGCAGCAATATGACTTAAAATTACTTACGTTCACTTAGGTCTAAATTTTTAAAATCTAGTTTATCGACAGAATTTGCATTATCTTTATTTTCCAAATTTATGTCAGTTTCGTCGATGTTTTCTAAGGCTAAGCTATTTACATCTTTAATAAGTACTTTCCCGTCTACCATAGTTACGTTAAATGTACAGTTACTATTCGGTATTTCGAAAACTTTGTACTGATTATATGCCTTAATGACAACTATTCCAGGCTTATTCAGTGCACTCGAACCGATCATTAACTTTTCCTTTTGATGTTGATCAGACACAATTAGTGTTTCGGTGTATATATTGACATCATCGAATTTAATACGAAAATTATTTTTTCCTAACGTAGTGGCTTCCCCTCCGGCGAAACCAATTAATATTTGGGTATGACTGTATAACTGTAAATCTAACTCTTTCGCTAAACTTTCCGTCATAGTTGCAACGTCACTACCCAGATCAATAAAACTTCTAGTTTCTTGATCATTTACGTTGACTACTTACGGTCACCGACTTTTTCTCCCTCTTCAATACGACGAACTTTTTTAATTGCTTCTATTTCTTTTTTCTGGTCGCAGTTTACCGAATAATGACCTGCATTTTTTTTTTTTATTTCCTCTCGTATTTTTATTTGCCGATTGATAATCGTAATAACGTCGTTTAGTATTTGGCGAACCATTTGAATCCCAGTACGGTTTTTCATTATCAAAGTTACTGTCACGTGGTGTAAAATTATTCGTTGAATTGACAAAACCTACTTTTGAAGAATCTTTGTGTGATTTAAAGGTACTAGGTTTTTTTGAATTAACAAATTGATCATATTTGCGTAGACGATCCGTTAAAACCGAAGTTGAATTTATTTGCTGTATAACAAGAGATCTCGCTAAATCCGTATCTCCTAAACCATTTATTATATATTTAATAAGAATTTGTTCACTCAAATTGGCTTCACTACCAATGCGCCTAATATCATAAATGTATTCCGTAAAATTTTCTGTTGGCCTCCTACGACGATTTGATAAAATTGAATGAACTAATCCATCACGAAATTCGACCCAACTAAAGATTTGACCTGTCACTGACTGATACCACAATTTCGCGTCGCCTTTTACTTTTGTAATTGCCGCGTAAAGCAATAGCATGTCGTTTAATTCATAGATTTGTTGAATTTGTTCAACTTGATTGAACCAACGATTGACAGAAATAGAATTTATATTATTGGGATTAAAATCAGAAAGCATATCCGCAACTTCCCTCGGTGTTAAATTAATGTTATACACCCTATTAAAATTATTATTGGAACGAAGTTCCTTATCGCGCCATGCGAAAGGAGGCCAGACGGAAAAAATTAAGACCAAAAGTTGTAACGACACTTTTGTGATGAAATGAGAAAAAAGTTAAAAAGTAAAAAAAACGAAAACGAAGATTTTTAGTAAAAAACAAAACAAACGAAATTTATAAAATTTCTATTTAGTATTTTATATTTTCTCTCATTTAGCTTATGCCTTGCTTTCGGAGTGGATAGACGTATTATTTTAGATTTAATTTATTTCAGGCTTAAAAAAATATAAGTTTTAAGATTTCAGCTGTGTTTAAATTCATTTTTCTTTCTTTTTTCGGAAAATTAAAAATTAAATTCATGCATAGGGAAAGATTTAAAAAAGATTATTTTAAGTTTCCTTTCTTCTGCATCTTAACTTTTATTTTAGTCATAATTTTCTTAGTTTTTAAATATTTTCTATTGATTAGAAATTAAAGAAACAATTCATAAAATTGATTTGTTCTTTCTTTGCAAAACAAGATAAGCAGACTACAGACCCTTAATCAATTTGTCAATCAATTGAAAACGAAATAAAATTTTGTGATTTTTACACTAAATTTTATTTCGTTTATTTGCGTTTTTGAATCGGGGGTTCGGGGTTCAACGCGGACCCTATATTTATTTTTTATTGTTTTTGTCTATTTTTTTATAGAACATTAAAACTATTCCTGTTGTCATCATTTGTCATCATTTTGAGTGATTTATGATTTTTGATTTTTAATTTTATTACAATTCCTTCACTAATTAATTGAAAGGAACTTCGTTCCATCCGGGTGTCCCTTGACACCTCTCTTTACTTTTTATTATAGTAATTCATACCTGGTCGCAAATAGTTTTGAATGTCGTAGTTGTGCATACCGTGCTGGCTCACTTTCATTCATAAAGCGATGATTTTGATTTTGTTGATTGTATTCGGCGTTATCATTCGGTGGATAATTCTCAGTATCTCCTACGTTGTCATATGAGAATCTCGTATGGCGTTGATTTAAATTAACATTACTCAAGTTCGGTGCGTTTGGCTGTAGAATTTCGTTTTGATTTGACATTTGATTTATTTGCGGCGGACATTTTTACAGCTGGATGTAGAGTTTGTTGATATTGTTGTGTTTTTTGACTCGGCCTATTTCCTCGGAAATTTGTTGCATCATCATTTCGTTGATAGTTGTCTGAAACAAATCTCCCAGGATGATGATTTTGTTGCGGCTGTGAAAAAGTTTGGTTAAGATTAGATTGCGTATTTTGATTAAATATTTCACGTCGATGTTGATAACTTTATGCAGGATGACGATAACTAAAATTTTCTTCTCGTTGTGTGAAAGTGTTATATAATCCTTCCGGAGCACTTTCATCTGCAATATTTCGTTCGGACTCAATCCACGTTTGAAAATCCACTTTACCGTTTTCCATACGGCTGGACGCTTTTTGTTGTGCAGCTCTGAACGTTGATGATTGGGCATTGTATTGCGAATCCCTTAAATCGCTGGAAAAAGTCATTTTGATTTTTTTTTCTCGGCGACGTCGTATAACTTTTATTTTTCGCTGAATTTGTGTTTAGATTCAGATTGTGATTTAGATCAGACCCCACTTCTGATCTGTAAGACTTGATATTAATTCGTAGACTGGATCCTCAATCGTTAGACACAAATAAAAGATTTTAAAGTTATATCTAAAAACAATTTATTACGACGATAAAAAAACACATGCGGGTGTCGTGGTTTACAAGTCTTAACTCTCTTTTGGAAGTTGGTAACAATTCACTTTTTACATATAAATAAAGTGTGACAACACACATGAAATAAAATGAAATTATGGAATGGCGCGGAATTTAAGTTCATCTGCTTACAATCTTATGACTAATTTAAACCATATTAAACAAAACTGTTCCGAAATTGCATAAAGTAGTTTCGGTTAATGTATTTAATGTGTTTTGTGAAATTTGTTGGATGATTCCGTTTCTACTTAGTTTTTTGATTTTAACTAATTTGATACATCTAATTCTACTTGTATGCATATCTGTCTGATCAAGAAATCTACCTTTTTCTAGCGGACATCTTGCCCCTCGGACTTTTTTTATTTTAAATTATTACATTATTTTAATAGGGATCGAAAAAGAAGTTTTATTCCTTAAAATCATTTAGTAAACAAACATGCGCATAAATGTTATAAATTTGTAATTTATTTTTGACAAATAAACATAAACATGCAATCATTTATGAACGAAAACTGACACTTTTATTATTTGCAAATTGCATTTTTACATAATTTTGTATTATTGAATATTGTAGAAAAATTTTTATTAAGAAACTTATAATTATCTTTTAAACAAAATTATAATTAAAAAAAAATTATCTCATTAAATACCACTCTTCATTGAAATTTTTTCGAAATTCAATTCAATTGTACTCATTAAATTATTTTTAAGCAACACTGCTCAATCAAACCACTACTTAAACCACTCGTCCTTCGGACTCGTGGTTTATTGTGCGCATTGATGCGCAGTGTTGCTAAATAATTTGATTCGTAAAATCAAAAAATTTTCGAAAAAATTTCAATGACTCGTGGTATTACAACCGAACACATTACTCTTTTTCTGTGTAAAATTACTCTTTTTATGGTGTAAATTATTTTACATAGCAATGTGTAAATCTTTCGAAATACTCTTAGAGAGTAATTTTACTATGATTGTCGATGGTATTCTGTTGCCATTGATTATCGAGGTAATTTAACACAAAAAAATTGTTAGAGTGTAGATACTTTAAAATTACCTACACATATAGGTGTTCCGCTGTAAATCGATCGCCGAGATATTCTCACAACAATGTGCACGCAATTTTCAATTGCAGTACGGGGTGTCAACAAAAAAGCACAAACTCTAATTTTTTGTAAATAAAGATTATTCAAATTTTATTGCAATTTTACCAAACATAAGTAATATTACGTTACCAATTTTACCGGTATTTTTACCATGGGTAATATTGCTTTTATGTAGATATAGGTTGATTATTTAATAATATCACATTATTAGTATGATTACAATGTGATCGGGTAAAATGAATGATGTCATTACATTTTAGAGAATTTCATTGGGTTAAATTGAAATAAAAATAAAGCAAAAAATTTTCACATATAATATCACGAGTCGTCAAATAATAGTCGATTATTTTTCATAATCATTATTACGAATGTCATTTGAGGTCCCGAGTGCGCATAGCGCACGAGGGAAATTTTTTACCTCAAATGGCATGAGTGGTAATGTTGAAAAATAATCGACTAATAATTTGATGACGAGTTGTATTTAGCAGACAATTTAACGAACAGAAATAGTAACATTATTTCATACAACATAATCCTTTGTTGTCAAACAAAATTAAATATTATTTTATCTTAGTAGGCGCATAAATGTTATAAATTTGTAATATGTTTTTGACAAATAAACATAAAAATGCAATCATTTATGAATGAAAACGGACATGTTTACTATTTGCAAATTGCATTTTCACATAATTTTGTATGTGCATTTTTGTTTTAAATGAATATATTAAGTAGGCGGAAAATATTCGAAAATATTCGCTGTTCCTTCCTACCAGAAAAAAATAATCGAAACAAATCGTTTTGATTTGCTAAAAAATAGTAAATGAAGCGTTTTGATTGGACCTTATTGAAACTTTATTTAATGAGTTGAATTGTCAATGCAATTTTGGAGAGCAATATGCTGACAAGCCGTAATCGAAGTATTATATTTTTAACAACGCAGATAAAAAAATGAACGAAACAACCTCTTTGGACCTTAAGTGATACTTTATTTTTGAGATGACACTTGATCAAACAATATTATTTATTTGAGTCCTTTACAGTTATCAAGCAGGAAAAAGAAACACAAAAGCGATGTAATTTATTGAGGTTATACATAAAAAAGAATTCAATTTAAATGAGAAAACGATTTTAAGGAAAAGTTGATAAAATCAAGGATTACATGAAAAAAAAATTTGTTTTTGGTTAGAAAATTTATCAGTGGATACCATTATTTCAAACATTAAGATATTGCTTTTTATTTTTTATCTTTGGACGTTTTTTCCAAATTTATCGTAAATCTACTAAATATAAATCTTTTAGAGAATCTTTGTGGTTTCAATATACTACGGTTTTAAAAGTTGAGGTTTTTTATTTGATAATTGTGTAACGAATTGGAGTAAGAATTATTAGTTTATTAGATCGGTTTCGATTTCCTTTTCTACTTTATATAATCATTAATATTTAGAGACATAATGATTTATGGCCGTCTTAATAATTTGTATAAATTTTCTTTTAGAATGATTTAACGAAAATGGCCTAAACTCAGTAAATTTTAATAGTTTTTCAGGGTATAATTTACTATACCATAAGTTTTGCTCTTTATGCTTTGCAGCCAATTTGATTGAAATTTTTAAAAGTTTAGCTGATGGACTGATGCAGACAATTTTTAATTCTACCATTTTGTTATTGGTATATAGCTTAGTTGTCCATTTGTTTGAATAACTTTCTGCTACTTATTTAGTTATTTACTCGTTAGTTGCTTTTGTTCTTTGAGTTTATTGCTGTAATTTTGCCTACATATCATGTTTCATTCACTAGCACTCACACATCTCAAATGTTATTATTTAGATAGATCAAAGATTTACATATATTATCACATAGATCAAAGCATTACACACAAGATTTCAATAAAATCAAACGAAGGATATCTCAAGGTTCCAAAATATCAAGACTTCGGTGGTCTGTGTTAAATGTTTTTATATAATTTTTGTCAAAAAGCTAGATTTCGGCAAAAAAGCTAGTTTTCGGGCAAAAGCTTTTGTGATGACACAGAGGTGGTAGCTTATTGTTTTTATCAAAAATGAGTTATGAATCTAAGATGATATTATAACAGTCGATGGATTTCTTTATCATATATAATTAAAGCATTTAATTTATTTTGTCATTCAAAAATTTCTCTATTAAATATGCCGTATCAGATAAGATAACTCTTTTAGATATGCCGTATACGATATCAATCACTACACCAATTTGCTGTATCTATATCTATCAATCAAATGCTTTAGTATTATGTATGTCACTAGGCTTTACTAAGGTAGAATAGACGTATCTCACTATATTACTAAGCCAAATGACGTATCTGGTTATTAATTGGTAAATAGTTAATTGCGATTATTGCGTTATTGTTGTAATACTTAGGTATTAAATCTGTGTTCCTAAGTATATTTATTATTTGCAATTTTATATTTACTAAATTTTTCCAGCAAAATAATGAAATAAATTGATTTTATTGACATATCGTTGTTATTTGGTTAACATGCATTTATAAGATTGGTCAAATTTACTATTTAATTATTTAAAAATTAATATGTTATATTATTAACAAATAATATTACCTTCTATTATATTAGGTTTTCTCTGTTCAATGTATATACTTTTGTAAGTACATTGAAGCTGATCTCTTTGATGAAATCATATTACCGTTTGCGTTTCTTATCGGTGGTTTCTGACCACAAATAAAACAGCCAAGCTATAGATCAAAAATTTAATTTTTATTTAAGTATTTCGGTCCTTATTTGGAACCCTCCTCAGTAAAGTTTATGTTTAAACTTATTATGAACTATTTTGAATACTCATAATAGTTAGTATTAGTAATAATAGTTAGTATTAGTGATTATTCAAAATAGTTCATAATAAGTTTATACATAAACTTTCCTGAGGAGGGTCCTAAATAAGGACCAAAATATTTAAATAAAAATTAAATTTTTGATCTATAGCTTGGCAGTTTTATTTGTGGTCAGAAACCACCAATAAGAAAAGCAGACGGTAATACGATTACCTTTTATCTATCCGATTCGAACCAAATTTGAAAACTTTTTCACCATGAACATAGTTTTAAGTGACTGTGAAAATTGAAAATTAAAAAGTGTTTTTATCTCGAAATATCAAAACTCCAAGTTACCACTTCTGTGCTTAGCAGGGCACACTCAAAAAAGACGTTTCTTAAAATTTACAGAACTGTCATTCGATTTAACATACATTTCTGCTACTTTTGATCCTACAAATTGTTCGTTGAATACAACAAATTGATGTCAGATGAATTTATTTTACCAACAATTTTTAACGAACAGTTTGTAAATTTTACAGACTTGTTTGTTAATTATTACGAGCAAAACCACAACCGGACTGTTAAAATAACGAACATGTTTGTTAATAGTACGGTCTGTAACGGGAGAATAAATTATATTGAAAACTGCATTTTTAAATCGAAAATTTTCTTTTGTAACGTGTTACTTATACCCTCAGGATCATTTATCTGTCATAAAAAGATGGTGGTCGACCACCCTTATTTTACTACACCTTAATATGCCTTTTATCAAAATAAAATATTTATGTCGATTTATAATTTTTTAAATAATACGTTTTATAGCCTGAAAATAGGTTCCAATGTGTTTTTTTGTCGCTGATAACGAATCCGACGTCAGTTTTCCAAACTAATAACGTAAAAAGTGGAAAATCGAGAAACTTTCACCGAATTCCTAATTTTAGAGTATTATTACGAGTTGCATATCATTTTCAATGTTTTTAAGTACGGCAACGAATTTTCACTCAAAAAGTAAAATTCCTTAAAAGTATTGGAAAACTGTCAAAATTATTTGGAAAATTATGATTGCAAAACCATGCAATATATCGTTTTAGTGTTTTTTTGGTCTCTGATTTCAAATTTAATATTTATAATGAAGAAAATTTTTCTATTTTCCCGGAAAATGGCAAAAAAAAAATTTTCCGATTAAAAAATTTAAATTTTTTATTTAAAATTTAAATGTTGTATAAGTATGTATAAATTTTTAATGCGAGTTTACTGCGCTTCAGTTATTAAAGTATAAATAAAGTATAATCAGTAATTAAAATATAAGAAATATTATTTTAGAAATCTTCATCATCCGATTCATTTTCAAGAACTGGATACCGTTGTTCTGATGCAAGCTGTTGTTCTGTTTCACTTTCATTTTCTGTGTCATTTGCACGATTTTCCTGATCTTCTGTGGTTATGACACATTCTTCATCACGAGGTGCATCATTCGGTTGAATATTTGTACAGGTGTCCCCCTTACTGGATAAACAACTTAATGAGCAATACATGCTATTTTTTCGACACCCACAAGCTCGGCCGCATCCAGTTTTACATGAATAATTTTTTTTTATATTTGTTTATTAAATAAAGCATTATTTTTAATTTTTAGAAAAAAATGTATACAGTTCCGTTTTATCTTTATTTTCTTAAATAATATATTTAAAATTTATTACTTTCAAAAACTTACAATAAAAAAAATTATAAATTTCATTTTTTTTTTAATTAAAACTATTCAATATTCATAACAAAAAATGTGTTTTCAGGGACATTAAAAAAATATATAAAATTTTGTATGCTACGCAGTAAAATAAAATTATTTTATTAATATTTTTGGAAATTTTTGAGGATAAATGTTTATTATAATTTGATAACTCACAATCATCATTGAAAAAAAAGTTAAAAACAATAAAAAAATATTAATTTACAACTTAAAACCAAATAATATTACTTGCAGGAGTTTTTCACAATTTTCCGACAAAATAAATTTTTTTTTATTATTTTAAATATCAAATTTGACATTAAAGTCACCAAAAAAATTAAAACATGTATTATTTAATTGTACTTAAAGTTTTCAAATTTTTTTATCAGACATTTTTTTTTTGCTATTTTCCGAGAAAATAGAAAATTTTTCTTAAATATAAATATCAAATTTGAGGTCAGTGACCAAAAAAAAACACGACAAAATTACCTGCACCTACTGAAGCGCAGTAAACTCGCATTAAAAATTTATACATTCATCTATACAACATTTAAATTTTATAAGTAAAATATTTAAATTTTTTAATCGGAAAATTTTTTTTGCCATTTTACGGGAAAATAAAAAATTTTTCTTCATTATAAATATTAAATTTGAGATCAGAGACCAAAAAACACTAAAACGATATATTGCATGGTTTTGCAATCATAATTTTCCAAATAATTTTCACAGTTTTCCAATACTTTTTAAAGAATTTTACTTTTTGAGTGAAAATTCGTTGCCAGCGTACTTAAAAACATTGAAAATGATATGCAACTCGTAATAATACTCTAAAATTGGAAATTCGGTGAGATTTTCTCGATTTTCCGCTTTTCACGTTATTATTTTGGAAAACTGACGTCGGATTCGTAATCAGCGACCAAAAACACATATAGGAACCTATTTTCAGGCTAAAAAACGTGTTATTTAAAAAATTATAAATCGACAAAAATATTTTATTTTGATAAAAGGCATATTAAGGGGTACTAAAATAAGGGAGGTCGATCACCAACTTTTTATGATCGACGAATGATCCTGAGGGTATAAGTAGCACGTTACAAAAGAAAATTTTCGATTTAAAAATGTAGTTTTCGGTTGTAATACCACGAGTCATTGAAATTTTTTCGAAAATTTTTTGATTTTACGAATTAAATTATTTAGCAACACTGCGAATCAAAGCGCACAATAAAGTAGTGGTTTGATTGAGCAGTGTTGCTTAAAAATAATTTAATGAGTAAAATTGAAAAATTTTCGAAAAAATTTCAATGAATGGTGTTGAATTGGTGTTTAATGAGATAATGTTTTTTTAATTATAATTTTGTTTAAAATATAATTATGTTTAGAATTAAAACTTACCTTTTTGATTTACGTCAACACATTATGTTCAAAGTTGGACCCTTTCATTACTCAATAATTAGCATCACACATCATATCGAATTATCTAAAAAAGCATAAATTAATTTAAGTTAAGAATTTATATTACAAATATGTATACTTATCTTTTAATTCCAAATTATCCATTATCCATTATCAATTATTCCAAATTAACATAAACATAAACACAACAATTACAACCGTCAAAACAAAACAAAAAATTTGACAGTACCAAGAAGAAGTGTACTAGATTTATTAGCTGCGTTCAGTAAAACAAATTAGTACTAGAACATGAAACACAAATTAGTACTAGAACATGAAATACAATTGTACTTAATACAGTAACAAGTAGATTAAATTTGATTGTATTAGTTAAACTTCTAGTATATAAGCCATGAAATTCTGTATGTTAATTCTATTCAAAATTCAACTGTTTAAGAACAAACAATAAAAAAAAAGAAATTAAAAGTTTGAAATAAAAAGTTTTATAAGTGATAAATTCTAAGTGAGATTTCAGAAAGAACCAAAAAATAGAAGCAAGTGATAATTAGTGTCGAACAGATAATAATTTGGTTTCTATTAATTTAACAAGCTATTTTCCAAAATATTTTTCAACAGGAAAATAGCTACTTGGCTGAAGTTCTTCACTTAGTTGGAACAAGCTTTCTCAACCATCAAGAGATAGCTACCGGGGCAGAACAGCTAAGTTGACATCACCGTTTCTCATCTGATCACGAAGTTAAGCAACGTTGGACGGGGTTAGTACTTCGATTGGTGACCGCTTGGGAACACGGCTTGTTGTGGTGTTTTTTTTTCAAGCTTTCTCTACACCACCAAAACCATCCAGAGATAGCCACCAGGGCAGAAGAATTCATTGGTCCTTCGAGCCGGATATAAAGTGACAACTAGTGCAACAAAACATCCACTAAGAAATCAACTTCGATTTAATACATCATGGCTCTCGTGAGATCACTAAAGCAGTTGTATAACCGACTCACGGAGCTCGGGAAGAACGCCAACGCTCTCAAAGCTGGCGCAGACGTCAACATGACAGCAGTTAAAACAAATTTAAAGTTGTTAGAGACGGAATGGTCTGACTACCGATCAACACCAGGTCTCGATAAAGATGATGCTTTAAGTTAGCAAACTTCAGGACGATATCGAAGACTTGCATTTCAAGATACGGGCACGGCTGGTAAAGTTAGAAATGTCTGGAGCATCAATGCAATCTACGAGCAACCCAAGTAATGTTACCCTGGAGAACATACTTGAGTTGACTCAAACCCAACAACAGCATGAAACCAGCGAATTACCGAAGGTCAACATCCCACCATTCTACGGGGACTATACGCAATTTCCATCCTTTAAGGATATATTCGAGGTGTCGATTCACAACAAGGCCAACATTCCGAAGGTAAAGAAGTTGCAGTACCTAAAAACTCTACTACGGGGAGATGCCGAGCTAATTCTAAAGAATGTCAGTGTTACCGAAGCCAACTACGAATCAGCGTGGAAGACGGTCAACGATCGATTCTACAAGAAAGGAAGAACGGCAAACGAGCTTATTCGACGTTTTATGGAGCAACGCACTGCAACTGCTAGCAACGCCGACCAATTAAGACGTCTTCATACGTCAGCAACAGAAGTCATCAATGGTCCTAAAAATCTCGGTACGGAAGCAGAGACACGAGATATATGGTTCGTATATATATTATTAGAAAAATCTGGCAGGGCTACTCTTGAGGCATGGACATCTTACAATGAAGATGAATTTCCATCTATCAATAAGGTTCTAACGTTTCTGGGTCGGCGCTGTGAAAACCTGGAAACCTGTGATGTTCTTCGAAGACAACGTGCTGAACGGCCGCCAGTAACTATAAATAAACAAGCCGTTAGAGGTCTACAGCTTAATACCGAGAGGAAACCAATAATATGTGTAATTTGCAAAGAAGACCATTATTTGGCTAGCTGTCAACAGTTCAAGGCACTAACAATCGAAAAACGTCGAGACCTTGTGAAGAACCAGCGGTTATGTTTTAACTGTTTATCATCAGCGCATAGTGTATATGAGTGCAAATCCAAATATGTCTGTAGGCAATGCAGACGACGTCACCATACGCTCCTGCATGAAGTAAATTCAACTCCTGCTGCTACCACTTCCAACACATCAACAGCAACTCTTTCCGATGATACAAGCGATTGTAAACAGCTAAATATTGCCAGTCATTCATCATCTATATCACAATTTCATGCAATATTACCGACAGCAATCATCCATGTTCCAGACTGCAACGGGAAAATTACAAAATGCAGAGCCCTGTTGGATTCTGGCTCTCAAGCATCGTTTATTACGGAAAGTTGCAGTCAAAAACTAAATTTGAAACGTCAAAATGCAAGACTATCGATTACGGGCTTGAGTACAAGTGGCATCATTACAAGAGGACGTTCGAGTATTAAAGTTTCATCAAGCCATTCAGATGAAGAAGTCGTTATCAATGTCTTAATAATCGAGAAAATAAATTCTACACTACCATCATCCAGAATCGATCGATCATTATTACCTGATTTTACCACATTTAATTTAGCAGATCCGGAGTTTGATAACCCTCAAGAAATAGATGTATTAATTGGTGCTGATCATTTTTTCAGTATTCTAAGACCTGGTCAACATTTATACGAGAAAGGACTTGTTCTTCAAAACACCCTGTTTGGTTGGATTGTAGCTGGGACATCAGGATCTCACCATACCACTATCACCAACTATCACATTGAATTAGATGATACAGAGCTTAACATCGATAAAACATTGAAGAAGTTTTGGGAATTAGAAGCCATACCACAATCTCATCCGCTGTTAACTGAAGAAGAACAATTCTGCGAAGATCATTTCATGTCTACAGTAAAGCAACATGAATCCGGACAATATGTAGTTCAGCTACCAATCGATACGACGAAGCAACTGGGGAGCTCCAAGTCGGCAGCCATCAAACGACTTCAGGCCATGGAAAGGAAATTTAACAAAAACCCAAAATTCTTTCAGGCATACAGTGAGTTTTTGAAGGAGTATGAAGAGCTAAATCACATGAAAATCATTAAAGAAGTTAATTTCAACGAATATTTTTTGCCACACCATGCCGTTATGAAGGAAGACAGCACGACAACAAAACTTCGCGTTTTTTTTGATGGTTCATCCAAAACTTCAAATGGGATGTCACTCAATGACATCTTAAAGGTGGGCCCAGTATGTCAACGAGATTTGTTCTCCATTTTAATCAACTTCAGGTGGCATAAAATCGCAATGTCAGCAGACATTGAGAAAATGTACCGCCAAATCTTAGTGGATAAACAACATCAACCATACCAATCGATACTTTGGCGAGAAAACGAACATCAACCTATGCAAAAATATCAGTTACAAACTATTACATATGGTACATCATCAGCACCATTTTTGGCTACCAGAGTTCTGAAGCATTTAGCGACAGCAAATATGGCATCATATCCAGAAGCAGCAAAGGTTATATTAAACGACTTCTATGTCGATGATTTGTTGACCGGGGCCACCGACATACATTCTGCACAAAAACTAAAATCAAGTTTAACCGATATATTAACATCAGCCCACTTTAATTTACGAAAGTGGACGTCAAATTCACCACAATTATTAGAAGTAGCATATTCACCAGATTTTACAGCTGCACCGATCGAACTCGACAAAACAATGGGTGTTAAGGTTCTTGGTTTAAATTGGCATCAGTATGAGGACACTTTCAAATTCAAGGTATCCCAGCCACTACAAGAAGAAATCACAACAAAACGAAGCTTATTGTCAGAAGCTTCAAAAGTTTTTGACCCATTAGGCTGGCTTAGTCCATACACAATTAATGCAAAAATTATATTTCAACAACTATGACTTCAAGAACTATCTTGGGACGATCCATTGCCGGAAGATGTACAAAATAAATGGAACTCATTTAAACAAAATTTAAGTTTTATTTCAGAAATAAAAATTCCTAGATGGTTACATACTACCAGTTCTGCAATACAACTCCACGGTTTCAGTGATGCATCAGAAGTAGCCTATGCAGCAGCAGTGTATCTTCGTGTACATGTCAATGAAGAGGACGCGCAAGTCCACCTGGTCACAGCCAAAACAAGAGTAGCACCCATCAAGCAAGTATCGCTTCCAAGACTAGAATTGAATGCAGCTCATCTCCTGGTGAAGTTAATCCATTCCGTCGAAGAAGCCCTAAAATTGAAACACCATGAAATATTTTGTTGGACGGATTCAACTATCGTGCTAGCCTGGCTTTCTGCCCATCCCAGAAAATGGACAACATTTGTAGCCAATAGAGTTTCAGACATCGTTGATGTTGTACCAAGACGATACTGGCATCACGTATCATCTACTTGCAACCCAGCTGATTGTGCCAGCAGAGGTATTACACCACAGCAATTACGAGATCATCATCTTTGGTGGGAGGGACCGTTATGGCTACGCAAAGAAGCATCTCACTGGCCCTGCAATAAAAATGTAATATTAGACGAGATTCCAGAACAAAGAAAAACGAAAATCATTGATCAAGTCAACTCAAATCACACCAAGATAACAGACGACAATGTAATCAGCAAATTATTCAGAGAGATATCATCATTCAGCAAGATATTAAGAATAATCGCCCGGTGCAAGCAATTTTTGAAGAAGAAGAAGGGCCAAACAATTACGGCTCCAGAGATTCAAGATGCTACAACTACCTGTATAAAATGGGCACAACATGATATGTATTTCGAAGAGCAACAATGCCTTCAGCGGAAATTGCCTATTCACAAAAGGAGTAAATTACTAAAACTAACACCATTTCTAGACGACCAGGGTATTATTAGAGTTGGAGGTCGAATTCAAAACTCGCTACATAGCTTCAACACCAAACATCCTATCATTCTGTCAAAGGAACATCCATTTGCAATAAAGCTGGCTGATTATCTTCATCAGAGATATCTACACCCTTCAAATAGTTTGATGATGTCGATAATCCGTCAAGATTATTGGGTTTTTGGAGTGCGCGACTTAATTAAGAAGTGTATTAACAATTGCATCACCTGCACCAGATATAAACGTCAACCAACTGTTCAACAAATGGGGGTTTTACCTGCAGCACGTGTCACTCCAAGCAGACCATTCCAAAGAGTTGGTGTGGATTTTGCCGGTCCCATCACTATCCGTTTCAACAGAGGAAGAGGGAGCAAGACTACGAAGGGTTACATTGCTATATTCGTATGTTTTGCAATTAAGGCAGTTCATATTGAGTTGGTCAGCGATCTCACGGCAGATGCATTTATAGCAGCACTCAGAAGGTTTTCATCAAGACGAGGTTGCCCTAGTGATATCTACAGTGACAACGGGACAAATTTTATTGGGGCCAATCGAAAGCTGAAAGAAATGCATGGTTTCTACTTAGAAGAAGCCAAAACTTCTAATATACATTCATTTTTGGCTGAGCAAGGAATTCAGTGGCATTTCATTCCACCATCTTCACCTAATTTTGGAGGTTTATGGGAAGCAGGCGTAAAAGCGGCAAAGTCACATCTAAAAAGAGTGATCGGTGAATCAAGCATGACATTTGAAGAATATAATACTCTGCTAGTTCAAATTGAGGGACTCCTAAATTCACGACCATTAATACCAGTTCATCCAGATGAACACGATGATCTCAGCATTTTAACACCAGCTCACTTTTTGATCGGAGAGCCATTAACTACAGTTCCAGCACCATTTAAAGACGAAGAAAAATTATCTACCTTGTCACGATGGAATCTAATTCAAGCATTATACAAGGGATTCTGGGATAAATGGCATCATGATTATATCACCAACCTACAACAACGTCCAAAATGGCAACAACCGCAAGCTAATTACAAGGTTGGAGATTTGGTCTTACTCAGAGAGTCAAACATTCCACCAGCAGCCTGGCCAAGAGGAAGAATCACCGCGGTACATCCAGGAAAGGACAACCTTGTCAGGGTAGCAACCATCAAGACATCGACCTCAGAAATTAAAAGACCGGTATCAAAATTTAGTAAATTATTTAGCATAGATATATAATAGTTAACAAATTATTTTAAAAAACAATTTATTAACCGGGGGAGTATGTTTAGAATTAAAACTTACCTTTTTGATTTACGTCAACACATTATGTTCAAAGTTGGACCCTTTCATTACTCAATAATTAGCATCACACATCATATCGAATTATCTAAAAAAGCATAAATTAATTTAAGTTAAGAATTTATATTACAAATATGTATACTTATCTTTTAATTCCAAATTATCCATTATCCATTATCAATTATTCCAAATTAACATAAACATAAACACAACAATTACAACCGTCAAAACAAAACAAAAAATTTGACAGTACCAAGAAGAAGTGTACTAGATTTATTAGCTGCGTTCAGTAAAACAAATTAGTACTAGAACATGAAACACAAATTAGTACTAGAACATGAAATACAATTGTACTTAATACAGTAACAAGTAGATTAAATTTGATTGTATTAGTTAAACTTCTAGTATATAAGCCATGAAATTCTGTATGTTAATTCTATTCAAAATTCAACTGTTTAAGAACAAACAATAAAAAAAAAGAAATTAAAAGTTTGAAATAAAAAGTTTTATAAGTGATAAATTCTAAGTGAGATTTCAGAAAGAACCAAAAAATAGAAGCAAGTGATAATTAGTGTCGAACAGATAATAATTTGGTTTCTATTAATTTAACAAGCTATTTTCCAAAATATTTTTCAACAGGAAAATAGCTACTTGGCTGAAGTTCTTCACTTAGTTGGAACAAGCTTTCTCAACCATCAAGAGATAGCTACCGGGGCAGAACAGCTAAGTTGACATCACCGTTTCTCATCTGATCACGAAGTTAAGCAACGTTGGACGGGGTTAGTACTTCGATTGGTGACCGCTTGGGAACACGACTTGTTGTGGTGTTTTTTTTTCAAGCTTTCTCTACACCACCAAAACCATCCAGAGATAGCCACCAGGGCAGAAGAATTCAAATTATTAGTTTCTAAATAAAATATTTTCTACAAATTATTCAATAATACAAAATTATGTAAAAATGCAATTCACAAATAATAATAATGTCAGTTTTCATTCACAAATGGTTGCATGTTTATGTTTATTTGTCAAAAATAAATTACAAATTTATAACAGTTATTCGCCTACTAAGATAAAATTATATTTCATTTTGTTAGAAGAAAAAATGACAACAAAGAATTTTCATAACGACAAAGCAAAATTGTCGACGACAAGAAGAATTGCCGACAGTTAAAGCAAAGCCTACTGTTTAAATATCATAGTTTGTATGAATGAAAAATAAAACTTCTGACAGAAAAAAAAAATTATCATTATAATTTATTGTATGTTGATTCCTCCGTTACAGACCGTACTATAAGAGACATGTTTTAAATAAGTTTTTATTAATGGATTCTCTTGAAGAGTTTGAAATTTATAAGGCATTCAAAAAATCTCCAAATTTACTTTTAAACGACCAATCATTATTTAATTCAAATGTTTTGTATAATTCGATTTTGTAGATTTTCATTCTAAAAATTCAATGCATTTATATTTTATTCATAGTATTTTGATCAGTATGTCATATTTCTTTAAAAAACAATTAAATTTTATATGTATGAAAATTAATTTGTTTACTACTAACTTGAGAAATCGTCATTATTTACTCGAATGCTCCAATAAGAAGTAATTTTTCTTACATTAGGTCAATAATAATAATAACAAATTACCTAGCTGTTAATAATGACAAATTTTCTTTTATTTTTAATTGGGTTAAGGTTGGGAAGTAAACTATTATTGACCGAGAACTTTTAGATCTTGAGGCGCGTAGCGCCGAGGGATATAATGTTCGAGGTCTATATATTAGTCTTCTCAACGAAGGTATATATAAAATTTTTTTAACTACTAACACTAATTATTATATTTGCTTTGATTAGGTTTTGATATTAGTCATTTTCCATTTCATTTTTAAATATCTTAAAATATCAAGTAGTCTGGAAATTTATTTTCATACAAATAAAACGAAACAAAGTAATGCAATTATTATTTGTTTGTGTTTTTTGTTCATTTCAATTAAAAATAAAAGAAAATTTGTCATTATTAACCTAGGTTATTTTTTGTTATCATAATTGACCTAGGTTGAGAAAAATTACTTCTCATTGGGGCATTCGAGTAAATAATGACGATTTCTCAAGTTAGTAGTTAAAAAATAATATTTGCATTCCTTTCTTTCGTTTTATTCGTATGAAACTAAACTGGCTACTTGATATTTTAAGAAATTTAAAAAATGAAATGGAAAATGACTAATATCAAAATATAATCAAATCAAATATGATAATTAGTGTCAGTAGTCAAAAGAATTCTATACAAACCAAGGTTGAGAAGTCAAATATAGACCTCGAACATAATATCCCTCGCCGCTACGCGCCTCTATAACAGTTCTTGGTCAATAATAACTCACTTCTCAACCTTGTTATATAATGTACTATTAAACTATTTAATTCATAAAATGTTAGTATGCCAATTTTTCAGTCAAAATTTAAAGAATGTATAATTGTTTTTCTTTAGATTTATTCATATTTTTTGTACCGATGATGAATATTTAATATTCGAAACGCGTCAAATAAATAAATATACTTACTACAAAAACTGTTTTATGGATTCAATTTAACAATAATTTATTAATTTAAATTATTGATTTAATTTAATGTTTGTTAACTTCTGACATTTTATTTAATTGATTTTATCTTATATTTCCAAAACTATTAGTAAGTTATAATTAGTTTATATTTTATTATAATGCTATTAAATATATGTACTTATATTTTTTCTATAATGATTTTAATTAAAATTTACCGAAACAAAATTTACCTTTATAGACATCTTTAAAACAAAACTGTTGACTTTCCTTAAATTTTTAGAACATTCAAATAATTTAATTTCACTAAAATTCACTAAAATTTCACTCATTTTCTTAGGTATTTTAATTGACACAATTCATTAGATACTTTTACACTTTTTCTTAAAACTATGCTTTTTCACAAAATTTCACAAAATTTCACTTTTGCTGTACTTCCACTAAGTTCACTATAAATTTCAAGCCCTTACTACTCGAATTTGTTCATATTTATGTTTTATATAGTTTTGATTTTTGGCTATTTTATTCTACAAATTAAAATCAATGAACTGCTTGTAAAGGTAGTTAAAAATATTTAACAAACATGTTTGTTGAAAGCTGGCAATTAACAAACATGTTTGTTAAAACAATATAAAATCAAATAACGTGTCCTTTAAGTAAATTCAACAGACCATTGTTTAATGTATTTTACCTACAATTTAAAGTAAATCAATTGAATTGAATGTTCACAAAAAATAACTTTTTCTAGGACTGAAATAAAATCAAACAATAGTAGTTTGTATAACGATGCCAAACTGTACTAGGTTTGACGCAAGTATGAAATTTGCAGCTGGGGCGTAGCGAGAGCTGTTACCATACGAGCGCGAAATGTAGCATTTTTTCAAGTTATACAATTTACTTTTTCTACGGCATTTAATAAACACAAAACTACGAGTTTTAAATTTGTATAAATATAACGCCATTTTGCAAAAATATAAAATTTCTTCTAATACTATACCTAGTTTTTGTTGATTTGTTCATTTAACATCACAACGATTAGGAAATAATGATGAAAAGAAAAGAAATAATTATGAAACAGAATACTTCTCGCATTTGAAAATTCTAATTAAATGATTAAAACCGTTAGAAACCGTAGATAATGATGCAAGAACGTAAAAATGAGGTTTTCGGAAGTATATGGAGTTTGCAAATCGAGGCGCTAGCCGAAAAATTTACATAAAATTTGAAATAAAAATATGTGGAACGAAGTAACCTTTGACCAAAATATTTGTTTTTTTTTCAAACAAATTGTATAACTATGACAACAAAAAATAACAAATATTTTCATTGATATATGAAATTTTGAATTATAAGGTAGCTTTGATAAACAAATGTATTTTTTATATAATTCATACAAATTCAAATATTTTCTACTTTTTTGGACGTATGACAACAAAGTATAAGGTTAAAAAGTGAAACTTTACGACCGCAAATTACAGCAATAAAGTAACACTTTAATATATGGGTCATTCTATTACAAACCAAACACCTTTCTGACCGACACATTTTTGATTTGGCTGAAAAATTTTTTAAGGGTTTCATATCGAAAAAAAAGATATACGTGCTAGAAAATTTTTTTATTTTTTTTTTGGAAAACAGAGCGGTTCTAAATTTCAAAAATTTCGTGATTCTTGGCTTAGACACTAATTTTCGAAAATTCATAGCTTCAGTTCTATTAAAGAACAAAACTTCTAGTTTGTTTTATTTTAAAGTTAAAAGATGTTAAATAAAATAAAAAAGTCAATAAAAATTATTAACAAATTCCTATTATTACAAATAAAATGTTAAAACCGATGTTTATTCATTGCACCACCCACGTAACGAGTTTTTAGTATGACCATCGTATTCTATGTTCAATTTTCTATAGAAAACGTATTTTAAGCTAATAGTGAAATGATTTCTGCATATAAATTAATTTATCGACCGCGAGACGACAAAAAGTTCCATATATGGGTCATTCTTTTACATACCAAACAGATTAGGCCAAAATCTGACCAAAACATTTTTGATTTAGCTGAAAATTATTTTACGATTTACTGTTTTCAAATATTCATAACTTCGGTTCTGGTAAAGAAAGCCACTTTTTGTTTTATTTTTATTTTATTTTAAAGATAAAAGATGGAATTTAAAAAAAACTGTTATCTATGAAAATTATTAACAGATTCTTATTGTTATAAACAAATATAATGTTAAAATCGATTTTTAGTCAATGTCCAACAAAAATAGAGAGTGTTTAGTAAAACCCTCGTATTCTAGAAATGAGATTTGCTGTTAGAAATAAAATAATTTTTTTATGAATTTTTTTGTCGTCCGCGCTCGATAAATTAATTAATTTTTTACAGTAAAACTCGTTTCTCTATTAATAAAAAATACGTTTTTTTATAGAAAATTGAACGTAGAATACGATGGAACACTCTTTATTTTTATTGAACACTGACTAAAAATCGATTTTAACATTATGTTTGTTTATAACAATAGAAATTTGTTAATTATTTTTATAGATAACAGCTTTTTTCCATCTTTAATCTTTAAAATAAAAACAAAAAAAAGTGTCTATCTTTACCTGAACCGAATTTATGAATCTTTAAAAATAAGTCCTCAAGCCAAAAATTACGAAATTCTTGAAATTTAGATCCGCTCTATTTTTCCAAAAAAAAAACGTTTATCTTTTTTTTTATATAGAACCCCTAAACTCAGCTAAATCAAAAATGTTTTGGTCTGATTTTGTCCTAATATGTTCGGTATGTAAAAGAATGACCCATTTATGGAATTTTTGTTGTCTCGCGCTCGATAAATTAATTTATATGTAATAGTAAAAATCATTTCTCGATTAATTAGAAAGATAAAGATACCAGAAATACGTTTTCTATAGAAAATTGAATGTAAAATACGTGGGTCCCAATTAGGGTTTCTAAATATCCGACCTATTTGATTATCCGGATATCGAATACATAAAAAATAAATTATCCGGATAATCCGGATATCCGGATAATTAGAACAAATAATAAGACATGCTTTTTATTTTGCGGTATTTAATTCATTTATGCATATTTTTCGTATATCTATATTAATTCATATTTATACATAGTCACAAAATAACAAAAATAGTAACAAATCATAAAATAACAATAAAAAATTGAATTAATCATAAATTTAACGAAGTTATTGATTCATTTTTAAAAACGCATATGTTAGAAAAATTATTGCATTAAATGTTGTTCGAAATTGAGTCGAGTTCTAATTTTTGTCCTGGTGAGACCAGCAATTGAAAATACGCGCTCTGTTGCAGTCCAGATAGGTTAATATATGTTAATAATGCGCAATATGGAATTTTTAAATTGTCTGTCATTTTTTATTATAATTATTTAAATAAACGAAATCTTTTTTCACCAATGTGGAACTTTCTTCATTCTGCTTCTCAACATGATTATAATTGAAGGATTTGCATTCTCAAGTTGTTTCTGCAGTGACGATATCTTACAAACTTCACTACTTAGACTTTCTTCATCCTTACTTTCAATAGTAATTTCATCAGTGACTTCTTCAGAGTCATCATAATCACAGGTGGATGTATTCTTCTAAAAATTTCTACCGCCAATGCAATAGAGGCACCATTTGTAACATAATGAAAATATTTATTGGAATGTGGCATATTGCCTGTTTGTAAAAAGATCAACATAGTCATAGGGAATTTATCACGACGTTCATCCATTCGACTTTTTATCTTTTTAATTAACTTTTTTGAAAAATTCGTTCCACATTCTTCTAACTTTTTGAAAACAACTTTGTAAACCCCTCCAGCAGTCAAAAGCGTCCCTGAATTTTCGCTTAATTCTTTTACAGCTTTTTCCAGTGGAAATAAGAGATCTAACAACTCTCTTTTTTTTATACCATAAAGTTTTAAAATACTTTTCGTTACAGTAGAGAAATTTTTATGCATGACAAAGCCATTACTTCGGACATATCTATGATTCCACTATAGCATTCATTGAAAACTCATCTTCTGTCACACATCGAGACAAAATTTCATACGTTTCATTTTAAGAATATTAAAATTCCACCCTCATCGGAATCACTTTTAAGTTTTTTTGATGTAGATGGTTCATGAATTTTATCGATTTAAGTTAAAGTTGAAGCTGAATTTATGATTATTTTATGAACTTTTAAATGATTTATCCTTTACATCCAATTTGTTTACTGCAATGCATAACAGAAAGCAACATCTCTTCTTTTAATTTTTTTTTTAAATGATTCCAAACTTCAGAGCGTTTTGACGATGTATAGCCAGTGCTTTTAAAAATTTTAAATCTGTTTGTTGTTAAATAAATTTACTAATGAGCAATTTCACGCAAGTTCAGCAAATTTTTGGGAAATTTTGACTTGACCCCTTTTAATTTTGGTTATTTTTTGTTTATAGATAGTCTTTGATAAATAAAAAATACAAGTTCTCTTAGAATTTTTTTTTTCGACCAGGGGTCTTCACAGGGTGCCCCTCAATTTTTTGTTATTTTGTGATGTGACTGCATTTTGACGAGCGATTGTAGAAAAACTACTAAATCGATTTTCATAAATGATATGTCGTTGAATAGGTATTAGAACAAAGTTTTTAAAAATGTACACTGTTAATTTTTTGAAATAATTTTTAACGGTGTAACATAAGAAAAAAACGGTGTAATTGAAAAAAAGATGGCATAGCCTCTTTTTTTTTTTTTTTTTTTAACTAAATTGAAGCTTATTTTATATCTAACCACTTGTGAAAGTTGAGGACACGCGTTATTTTTTGTTTTAAAGATAAAATTCGTTGTGCATATGACTGTCGGGAATCAGTTTTTTTTGTTCTGAAGGAAAATTATAAAAATGGCGTTATAAACAAAGAGATATTTTTTTTATGTTAAATAACAAATATTTTATTATTAGATGAACTTTTTAAAATATTATAAAAATTATATATGTAGTACAATAAATAAAATAAATACAATTGTTAAAAATGATTTACTTATTTTACAAACAGAAGTTTCTTTTGAATAGGAAAGCACTTCTGCAATTATTTTCTTTGTATTAGATGGCATAAAAAATGAAATGTTTATTTATCACTTTTAGTAATCACTTGTCACTCTTATAAAAAATAATTTGACAGTCTTGACTGCAAACAAAAAAGCAGTATAAACAACTAAATATATTTAGGAACTTTTGACTGGAGAAGTATTATGTTCGTATTATGTTATTATGGAATCATAAAGTAAAAGATTGTTTTTCAACATTAAATTACAAATATTTTATTATTGAATAAACTTTTTAAAATATCATACAAATTATATATGTGAAAATAAATATAGTTATTAAAAATTATTTACTTATTTTACATTCAAAAGTTTCTTTTGAGTTGGAAAACATTTTTGCATTTATTGTCTTAGTATCTACTGGTACAAAAGAATGAAATTTTTGAGTTCCACTTATAGTAATCGCATTTTTATATCGATTTTGTAATTTTTCTTTTGTTAATTGATATTCATTTTTATCGGCGTATCCAAAGTTCATGGTAGATTCCCATTTTAAAGCCCATTCGAAAAGTTTTTTTGGTGTATCAATAATATTATCTTCGCTCGCCATACTATAACGGTGTGCAGCACGCTTCAGTGTACCACCAATTCCATCACAAGGTCCCTTTCCATGGCTGGTAGCATGAAAATGCCATTCAGCGTCGGGGCGGTCCTTCACAAAAAGATTTATTGAGCACACCAGTAAAATTAACAGAAGCGATCCAAAATCCAGATGTGCCCAACATTTAAAAATAGAAAAACACAAATACACCAATATCAACACAAATTTAACCATATTACATAAAAAAAGAAAAGGACAACATCTAGATAGGTTGGAAGAAATAGAAATATATAAACATAAAAACAATAACAACATTTTAAATGATAAAATCAACACTAAAACTAACAAAATATATGACATAATAATAAAAAATAGCAGTTGAAAATAGTATATAGGTAATAGTTTAAGCAAAAATTGTAATAATAATTTAAGAACTGAGGATGACGTAAGTCGAAATCGGTATTCTATAAAATAAAAATAAAATTCAAATTGTTACCATGAGGAAGTTTATATTATTATTAATAAAATAATAAATTAAAAATAAACAGTAAAAAGTATATTTTTAAATATTGCATTTTAAAAACTAGAAGTTATCTTTAATAGAACTGAAGCAATAAATTTTTGAAAATATTTCTCTAAGTCAAAAATCACGAAATTCTTAAAATTTAAAACCGCGGTATTTATCAAAAAAAAATGCTCGAACACCTGTATTTTTTTTCGATATAACACCCCTAAAATAAATTTCAGCGAAATCAAAAATCTGTCGGTCAGGTTTTGTCCAAGTCCGTTCGATTTGTAAAAGAATGCTTCATGTATAGGCGAATAAAAAATATATTGTTTTGATTTTTAGTTAAAAATGCATTACGTTTCATCGTCCTGTCAAGTGTAAACAATCTTGAAAAGTTTATTTTTCGTAACTGTTATGTGACGGCAAACAAAGCAATGAAAATAATAGTATATTATTGAATTAGAAGCTCAAGTTGTACTTTTTGTGTTGAGTCTATAGTTTGGCGGCCGACCGTAGGGATGCCGACAATTATAGACGAAACACAAAAAGTCACTTTAGCTCCGAATTCAATACACTATTTTTTCGGCAAACGTTTAAATATGTTTAAAAATATGAAATTAATGCATCAAATTTTTTATAAATATGTTTTAGGTAATAAATTTTCTGAAATTAATTTTTATTGATTTTGATTCATTAAAATGAACTGAAATGCATTCTGTTTTGAACAAATTAATAATATCATGTTATTTTACTTTACTGCCACCGTAAAAATATGAAAATTACTTTACTGCCGCCGTAAAAATATGAAAATTACTTTACAGCCACCGTAAAAATATGAAAGTTACTTTACAGCCGCCGGCAGATAAAATAAAAATGGCGTTACTTTTGCAGCCGCCGGCTAAAAAGTACGACTTTAGCTACTCCCCAGGGTCAGTAAAGTTAAACTTTACAGCCGTTTGCCGAAAAAATTATTTACTTGAAACGACTCAATTTGGCATCTTTATTCAATAAACTATTACTTTAGTTTATTTTCAAATTATCATGCACCACGTTATTTAAATCAGATAAACGTCGACAATTCATTAATAAAGCACATATTCAAAATAATTAATAATTTTAATAGCACAATCTCTTTAATATAATCAAAACAAATAATACGTACATGTCAATTTATTTTACTGTCTAATACACATAAGCCCACCTTAAAAAATAATTTATTAATTCCATTAAGCCATTTATATTCTGTTTAATTTCTTAAACTTATTTAGTTGTATGATTGAGATTTTATCCATTCAATTAAGCTCGTAAGACAATCAATAACAATAAATCATTTGGACAAAAATAATAACAAAACAAACAAAAATTGTTTTCCCTGAAATACCTTTCCTTAAGGCTTTTTTTTTGTCTTTTTAAAAGAAATTTCAAATAAATATAAATAAGTTGAATTAATAATATTATTTTATTATGTTTTTTTTCCTGTTTTAAATTCATAATAACACCTCACCTTGTCCGGATGAGTCGGTATGTTTGTTCTAATAAAAAACAACACAAACCTAAAATAACGAAAAAGAATTCCTATTGTCAAATGGATTACCTAAATATAATATTTTTTTTTATTTTTGGTGAGAATCAAGACAAGAAATACAAATTTCTATTTTGTTTTTGTTTTTTATCACTTAAAAAAGAAAACCTGAAATAAAGAAATAAAAAAACATTACGGAAATGGCATGGTGGGTAATGAATGAATCAGTTTTTGTTTTTTTTTTTCTAACTTGTCTCCCTTAAATTGTTTGACTACTTTTTGGTTGTGAGTTTTTGTGTTACTTTTCTTGTTGGTTTTCGAGTTTGTAACGAATGTAAAAAATTATGATACTAGAGTTGCTAAGTATTTTTGGGGGTAATTTTATTTTTTAAAGTTGTTTGTTGGTTGAGATTTTAAATTTAATAATAAATCAAAACATTCATAATTTTAATCCCCTGGAGGTAGACTATCGTTAAGGATTATTTACTTAAGAACGATATTTTTGTTTAAATTAGAACTGTTATTTGTAAAATGAAATAAATTGGCAACATAGCTTTGATAAAAAGAATGCCTAAAGGAATTTTTACTATTATGCTTTATCTTAAAGTTGTGCTATATTTTCATAACGAGAATCGAGATTTTTTAGTTTGGATAGAAAAACTCCTTGTGTGAGTTTGTAGATAAGTGGGTTATGAAGTTTATTTCTACTTGCAAATTTTTACTAAAACAGTTTAAATTGCCAAGCTGACCAAATAAACTCAAACTTGGTATCTATATAATATTGAATATTAATATTAAATTGAATATGAAATTTTATATGAAATTTCAATCGCAATTCTAATAATTAATATCAATATACATATATTTCGTTTTATAATTTTGATACAAACTAAAATAAAATATAGATAAATATTATAAATTTTATAATAATTACATAAATAATCCATAATTAATATTTTATCCTTTATAAATATAATTTTTCATTCAAGAATTCAAATAAAAAAATATATTAAACATAAAATTCTGATGCTTAAGATGACCATCAGGCTGATTCTGACATACCCTCACAGATGTAAAAATAGTCATAGCAAAGACTTTTCTCTTAGCTAAGACTAAAACCTCTTAAATGCGATTCTGTATGCAGTCACAACTGTGAGATGTCAAAAAATAATCTCTTAACGTAAGATAATCAAACATGGTCATCTTAAACATCATAATTTAAAGTTTCATATTTTTGTATTTGAATTCTTGTATGAAAAAATATATTAATAAAGGATAAAATATTAATTATGAATTATTTATGAAATTATTATAAAATTTATAATAATTATCTATACATATTTTATTTTAGTTTGTAATATGGTATATTTTGAAGTCAAAAAAACTGACTTCTGAGCAGGATTAGAATATTTTTGAATTGAAAAGCAAGTTTTCTTCTGTTGCTCAATGTAAATATATTATCGTCAAAATATTTTCGAAAAGCAAACGCTCATCTTCTTCAGTGACGCTGAAAAGAATGTAAACAATCAAAATCACTATTGATATCACATATCATATCAGGTTGAATATCTTACTAATTGTTAGGAATGAATTACATTCTGTGTTTATCGTTATTTTAGGGACTTGAAAAACAAATATAAATAGACTTTTTTGTATAAATAAATTAAAACAAGTTAAAATAAAGCAAATAATTAAAAACTGTTATCACTGAGCAGCCGGCTCAAAACGTCAAAATCGTCAAATGTCAAATACCGAGAATGTTATTATCAACCGACCACCATAACTAATATTAATGGTGACTGATCTTCTGTCAAATCGTTTTTTTCTTTGTTTGTTTTCCTTTATTTCTCTGAGAGAGAAACCGGTTTGTCTTCCCAAAGACGTGCGAAAATTTTTCATTTGATTCAAAATTGTACAATTATTGCGAGTTTCTTTTAAATCTATAAGAAAAAAACCTACCACAAAAAAATAATAGTTTCTCCCTCACTGCTACTATATAAAAAGAAATAAGAAAAATGACAGATTAGGATTTGATTCTAACCAAACATATAAATTTTAATCTTTTATCTATTAAAAATAAACTACGCAATAATGAAAAGTTGGTCGCCAGCTAGTTTTTATAATATACTTTCAGGATGTATACATAACTTAAATATTTGAACATTGGCATTATAAAATAATAAAATATTCACTATTATAAAATCACTGGAAATAACACAATAAATGTAAAATACTCTCGTAATTATTTTCATTCATTTTATAAAAATTAGCACAACTAAAAATAATAGATTGTACTTTTTGTTTCGTTTTAAATTATTTAATTGTTTTTAATTTATAATTTAATACAATAGTTGGTTGTTGTAAATAAACAGAAATGCAAATGGCGAAATGAGAAATTGAATATAACATTTTTGTGAACACGATTTCTTATGTCTCTCTTCATACAATTTTAAAGTTATGTTCTCTCTATATTTATATATACTCTAAGGTTATTATACATAGTCGATAAGTAGATGCTGTCGGTTTGGTAGTTAAGAACGTTGGCTGTTTTCTTAATATGTATCATCTCATAAACATTTAATTTCGAATTTAAATCGAACGTATTGTTAACTTTCTCTAATAAATTGATGTCATCCAAATTCCATTTAGGTACATGATTGTTGTTGATAGCGTGCTTACATAAAGCGCTGTGGGCATCATCTCCAATTTCTGTGTGATGTTTATGTTGATATATTCTCTTCTCTAGGTGTTGCTGAGTTTGGCCTATATATTTAGAACCACATTCACAAGTAATTTCGTAAATTACATTGCTCAGTTTTTCTTTTGTCGTTTTATCTTTTGTATTTGTGAAGAAGGAATCGCCAATTGTGTTGAACCGCTTGGCAATCGAGGTGATATCAAACTTGGCTAAACATCTTGCGAGTTGGTTATAGATGGATTTTATAAATGGAATTGCACATAATTTACTGAAATCAATCGGTTCTCGTTCGATTCTGGTCTGCTGCTTTTCAATAGATTCTTGGATGATTTTCTGGACGAGTGTGATCGGATAATTGTTCATGACTAAAGTATCTGTCAGTAGCTTGAAATTTTCTTCTTGAAACTGAGTATCGGCCAACTCAATGATTTTTTGCGCCAATATTGATATTGTGTTTCTTTTATATTTCAAGGGGAGACAAGAATCAAAATGAAGGTATCTACCAGACCATGTTTCTTTATGGTACCAATTGAAGCTCAATTTCTTATTGCTACTTCTGATAATCATTAGATCCAGGAACGGCAATTGTCCATTATTTTCAAGTTCGTACGTGAACTGTAGTTTCTTATGGTATCCATTGAACATATCCGTGATACTATCAATTTTGTTGTTGGGTACTGCCAATATTATGTCGTCCACATACCTGAAAAAAAAAGGTATGTCGAACAAGACTTTGCTCAATACCGCTTCTTCCAAAATTTCCATGATGATATCGGCACAGACAGGTGACATTGGTGAGCCCATTGGGGATCCATCGATTTGCCAATAGAAATCTCCATTGAACATGAAATAATTATTTTCTAAAACCAGTTTGATGCCTTCAAGAAATTCAGTTAGTGGAATTTTTGTGTGCTTTTTTATGTCTCTCCAATTTTTTCTGACGGCTGCATACACTAGCTCATTAGGAATGTTCGTGAATAGAGATTTAACGTCAAGGGACATTAAAACATAATTTTTGGGCAGTTTGATGTTCTCCAGTCGACTTTTCAACTCTGACGAATTCTTAACGCTCCTACAAGTTTGTCCTGTGATTTTCCTTAAAATGTTGCTGAACATTTTAGACAAATTGTATGTTGGTGTGCCAATACTTGCTACTATCGGTCGTAAAGGATTGCCATTTTTGTGGATTTTGACTAACCCATACATTTTAGCAGGAACAGAATTGTATTTTCTTAAAAATTTCGCGTATCCCGATGTTATCCACTCTTTCTTTTCCAAAGACGTAATGAATTTGTTACAATGAGCTTGTAGTTTATTTGTGTTACAATTCTCTCCAATGAATGTATACGAGCTTTCGTCTGCCAAAAGCTCATACATCTTCTCGTGGTATTGCATCTTGCTCATTAGGACTGTAACTTCTCCTTTATCAGCTTTTAAAATAAGGACATCTGGGTTGTCTTTCTTAAATCTTTCAGTCTTCTTTTTTCCATCCAACAAAATTCGTTCAATCGTCGTGAAATTATTCGGTTTCTTGGTGATATTGTTCAAAATATTGCATATGGGTGTACGGATACGATTTCGTTCTGCACTAGGAACGCTTGTCAACGTATGCTCCACGCTGGCTACAATTTCTTTGCATGGAATATCAACATTGCTCGTTGGTAAACAAGATTTAGGTCCCAATTGTAATAATTGACAAACTTCCATCGGTGGTGACGTTTCAGTCAGATTGATAAACCATTTTTGGTTTAATTTATACTTTTGTAGTACCTCTTGTGAAAGTTTGTTGACTTTTTCATTGTGTTTCAGTTGCTTAGTTGTGACCTTAGTCAAAGACCAGGATTGTCTTCTCTCAAGTCCCTAAAATAACGATAAACACAGAATGTAATTCATTCCTAACAATTAGTAAGATATTCAACCTGATATGATATGTGATATCAATAGTGATTTTGATTGTTTACATTCTTTTCAGCGTCACTGAAGAAGATGAGCGTTTGCTTTTCGAAAATATTTTGACGATAATATATTTACATTGAGCAACAGAAGAAAACTTGCTTTTCAATTCAAAAATATTTTAGTTTGAATAAAAATTATAAAACAAAATACATATTGATATATATCTGTAGGTGGGAGGTAAACTACACCAAGTCACATTTTTAAAATTTTACAGGAAAGCCAAAAAACTGTTTGAAAATGGACTATTTACTATAGACTTGGACTATTTAAAATGGTTCTATCTCGAAAACTACACTAGTTAGGACTCAGTGCTATTAACCTCTCGGTAGAGAACAAAATCCTGATTCTAACAGTATAAAAAAACGTATTTTGAAAAAATTGGACTTGGTGTAGTTTACCTCCCACCTACAGATATATATATATATATATATATATATATATATATATATATATATATATATATATATATATATAAATATATATATATATATATATATATATATATATATATATATATATATATATATATATATATATATATATATATATATATATATATATATATATATATATATATATATATATATATATATATATATATATATATATATATATATATATATATATATATATATATATATATATATATATATATATATTGTTACGTTTTTCTAGCCTTACTTCGAATTGGCCTAACTCACAATTCGATAAACGCAATCCCCAATCTCTTCCTGAGTTCGATCACTGATTAGTAAGCACAAACACCAGGTTTTATTAAGTCTTCAACTCCTTGATTGTTCCACAACAACAGGAAAACAATACAGCAAACAATATTCCTAACTAGAATATTCTTCCAACAGCTTCAGAAACTCCAACGGTTGATTGTAGAAATTTCCAGTAATGCAACGTTTAAAATAATACACAAATTATTTCTACTTAATAACACTTTAAACTTTATTTACAAAAACTAATTTAAATATCACTTTTATAATTTCAACTTCACTATCGCAGGTTTAAAATAACTCTAATTTTACATTTAATTTCACTTTACTGTCGCAGGTCTAAAATAAAACTAATTCCAAACTACAAGAGGTAATTTTTATATATACCTTCTGCAATACTTCTAGATAATTCGACATCACTTTCCAGAAACCTTGAGAAAATATTAGAATATTCGATTATTTTACGTTATGTTGATTTGATTCACAAAATCGTTTATGTTGACCCTATTTCTAAGAAGAGACAACAACAACAATATTCATTTCATTAATTTGTTTGTTGTGTTTTGTTGATTTTATTTTCCTGGAAGTGACCGTAATCGTCTAGATTTTTCTGAATCGTAACAAAATATATATATATATATATATATATATATATATATATATATATATATATATATATATATATATATATATATATATATATTATATGTTGAATAAAATGGCGATTGAAAATTTCATATTTGCAATATCAAACTTTAACGTCTCATGTTGTTTTAGGAAAATTTTGCAAATTTTGTATAAACTTTAAGGAAAAACAATCATTCTTTTCTCACAAATTTATTGCAAAATAAATAATAATTAATATATGGTATAATTTTATATTAATTGTATATAAAATATTATAAAATAAAATACATTTTTAATTTTAAGATTGATATTCAAGAAAATGGCGGTTGAATATTTTCACAAACAAAAACTATTAATACCTTAAAAAATTTTCTAAAACATAAACTTGATTTTTATAAAAAATTATTATATAATATACCATAATTCTTAATAATAATTTATATGGTATTTTAATTTGTATTTAAATTATTTAAAAAGAAAATATGACATTTTATAACAATTTTGTTTATAAAAATAGCTGTTTGAAAGATCTCCAAAATATATTTGTAGAGTTATTATGAGGTTTTTTATGACAACGTTCACAGAATCGCAATTAAGATATTCCTCTTAAAAAAATTGTCATAACAAAAATAATCATAGTTAAGACCTCTTAACTCAGAATCAGCCTGCATGTTTGATGGTCTTAAGTTAAGAAGTTATTTTTTGACATCTCACAGTTGTGACTGCATACAGAATCGCATTTAAGAGGTTTTAGTCTTAGCTAAGAGAAAAGTCTTTGCTATGACTATTTTTAAATCTGTGAAGGTATGTCAGAATCAGCCTGATCATCATCTAAAGCATCATAATTTTACGTTTCATATTTTTTATTTGATCTCTTGAATGAAAAATTATATTTACATTACATTACATTTGTAAGGGTATGCCAGAATCAGCCTGTTAACCAAAATATTGAAATTTAATGATTAACGAAAATATGATTTCATATTAAATTAGGTAAATAATGAGGAGGCATAATCTATAGGTAATTAATTTTGATATTTCAAAGCGATCAGTTTTGTGTTTTGTTTTGATAATGATTATTTGTTTATTATTATTTAAACTATAATTGTGGAATAAGTTACATAATTGTCTGTACACTCAGCTTCCATTTATCTCGTTTCAACGCTATTTGACTTTAGTTTTCCTGTAATGTAGCATCTCTCCACCGAACAACGGCTGGTTAATGGTCACTTTTTGGTTGTTCTTTCTAATGCGGTTAAATTTCTAATGCGATTAAATTTAATGAATCTGATTACATCGCAGCCTCCAATGTTTTGTGATTAATCTCACGTTTTATTCAGATTCTATACTGACATTTTACAACTTTACTAGGACCATAATATATTGGTATGACATTCCTCTCGAATGTTGATAGGTTTGATAGGATTTGGTTGACAGGCAGAAAGCTCTGTTTGCAGTAGAAGCATGGGGTTTGCATTTCGTTTGACGTTGTTATAAAAAATATAAAGTTTTTGCACTTGGTCCATTGCGTAGTCGCTAGTATCTATTGTTCTGCAAGATATTTTCCCGGATGTTGTTAAAAATTTAGTTTGATCGCTTTTGATGAATATATTAAGTCGTTTACATTTCTTAAAAGTGGTTAAAGGTTATTTTTAAGAATTTGACTAGATTTGTTAAAGATGACGTTTTGTGTCTTGATTTCTCTTTACCTTATTGGAAACTGAAGCCTCAAATCAAATAGCGCGGGCTATTGTTGATGCTGTATCAAAATGCAATATCAAAAGATCGGACTCTGATAATTTGATTGTTATTCTATAGTTGTTTATTGTTTGTCTGGATTCATTTGTGATAAGTTCTTTGTTTTTATTTCTGATGGCTGTGGATCTTTGATAGAAATCTTTTCTCATATGTCGATCATTTGCAAAGCGTGTCTTAAACTTTCAATTAACCATATGTTGATTAATGTTTTTGATACACTTCTTCATATTTTGGATTATATTTTTCCTTCTGTTAGGCTTTTCTAGAGCCTTGATAAGTTGAGAACCTTACGGATACTAAATTTTATTTCGGTGTGCATTTGAAGTGTATTTTTTCACATATTAATTGGGCAAAAGTTGATGTTGTTCCACGCGACCATTTGCAATAAACCAAACTCCAAATTTTCTTTCTGTTTAATTACTGCAGTGGTAGTAGACTAGTGTCTTCATCTGTTTCATGAATTCTATATTTCGAGTTTATACTTAACTTTTTTTAATAGAAAGGGTTGTGTACTAGAAATTGCAATATGTATCACAGTAACACATGATACCTTTTAAGACCTAGGTCCCATAATATCATGCGTTCTAAGTCCTTGATGGACTCAAAATATTGTTTTTGAAGAACGGATAACCAAACAATAAATCCTAAAACATATATAATAAAATATGACAAATCCGAGTATTTCATGATGATATGGAGAAAATAAAATAAGAAAAAGTGGTTTTCATTATATATTGGCCGGCTTATTCAATCATATAACGTTTTTGTTGGTTTGTTAAAAAAACTAAAACTAGGATCTACCGGTGTGGCAAGTGAAAACTCTGTGTACTTCCTGCTATTGAAATATAAGTTAATGTGAGGTATCATATATCACTTGACTAGGTCAGATGAGGCTTAAGCTATTCTGGTGGGAATGGTACTACTCTCAATCCTAGTCAAGGAGTTTCTCTTGTTGATGCCGCGCTACTGCTTGAGCGATGAAATGAGTCTCCATGTAACTCTATATGTGGGATCAAATGAGTAAGGAAGAAATTACATAAAAGATCCAATCAGTAAGGAAGGACGGAAGTACATCACGCGATTTAATAGCATTTTTTAAGCTAGATACTGTGACGAAGGAGATCCCGAACTCAATATTTTTTGTGTTGATTTCTTTACTTTTATTTTCGTCCGTCACAATGTGCCCGATTTCAGATTCCACAAATTTTTTATGTTTCATGACATTAGACCCATCTTTCAAAACCAAGTTTCAGTTTTGCTATAAATGCAAAATGCCATTAATTTAAATTACAACCATTCCCATGTTTCAGTTTTGCAATCTTGCAAAACATTTTTATTAAATTAAATTAAATTTAAACGGTTTTCTCAAAACTCTTCAATTTCTTTGTTCATATTAACTTTGTTAATTTGTTCATATTAACATTAAAACTCAGTTGTGATGTTTTTTTTGTTAATTTATATATTTTTTTTTGGAAACTTGATAAATTCTTTTATCCACGACTACTAAAGAATATATGCTTTCCATGTGTATGGCTTCCATTGTAATTTTATACATTCTCTCACTTGCAATTATTAAATTCTACAACAGTTCTATAGTTTATTAAATATTTCCCTAACAAATTAAAAACTTCATTTGTTGGTATAGTAATATCAAAAGGTTAAAACGAGAACAATACATATATAAAATATAAAATAAATAGTACATTATGATGCTAGGACGTAAAGCTAAAGATTTTGAACGGATGTGGAGTTTGCAAATCGAGGCGCTAGCCGAGATTTGCACCCACATTAAGTCCAAAATAGCTAACGTCCGTGCATCATATACTATTTTTTATTCGCCGCAAGCAAAATATTTTAAGAAAAGTTGTTTATTCTAAATTAAAACTATAAATTTTCATAAATTTTAAAATACAAAATATTTATTATTTTTTCCAAATTACTGTGTAGCTATGACAACAAATGATAACAACTATTTTAATTGAATTATGAAATTTGGAATTTGAGGGTTGCTTTGATAAAAAATTTTATTATTCATAGAATTTAAACAAATACAAATGCTTTTTACTTTTTAGGACGTAGCTTTGACAACAAAATAAATAGTTGAAAAGTGATACTTTAAAGCCGCAATTCACAGTAATAAAGTAACACTTTAATATGTAGGCGAATAAAAAAGGGTTTTTATATGCTGTCTATGATGCGTGGAAATTAATCGAAATATTTTGCAGTCGTGGATGGAATAGCATCTTGTATTCGCATAGGATGATGGCAATTCTTCACTCGGATGATTCCCTCCACACGCTACGCTCGTTCCGGGAAACTTCATCTTCGTGAAGAATTGCCATCATTCTAAACTCATACAAGAATCTACTATGCTTTAATTGTGGGAAACTATTCCCATAGTTTTAGTGGAATTCTCGAATCACTATTTTTTTGTTTTTTTTTTTGTTGTCATCACTACAAGGGCTCGGATAACACCGAGGTAAAAACTTTGGTGATATTGTTTTGGTTGGCGACTTGTATTTTTTGTAGCGAGAAGATTAAAATCGAGTTTCGGTTAATTTTAAGTAATTACTTCGGTCTGAAAGACCTAAGTATTACATTCATGAGCTCAAAGTGAAATTCTTACCCCCACTTTTTTGGCATTTACTGATTCTAAAAAAGCAAAAAAATAAAATGTATGTCTGTCTGTCGGCCGTCCGGCAGGCCGTCGCAACCTACGAAATCTAGAAAACTGCTGGACGGACTTGAAAATTTTTTTCTTCTAAAAATCGGTGTACTCAATGAAAAGAGCCGAAAGGACGTGTTCGATAACTGTACCGGAAGTATGTCAAAAAATCGTCAAGTGTGTCAAAAAAAGGAAATTTGCATATTTTTTGCTTAAAAAACTTTCATTTTAAATGATTACGATTAGGAACATTGAATTTGGAGAAATCTTGATGGTCGGAATTGGTATGTGAGACCAAAATCTAGATTAGTGCATTTTAAGTTTGTCAAAAAAATGTTGTCAAGTGTGTCAAAAGAAAGATTTTTATTTATTTTTTTACCCAATTTTGTGGAAAAAAATAAAATTAATTATTTGTTTCAAATGAAATTTTATTATTATTATTGAGAACTATGGCATTATGACAAGTTTGTCAAAAAAAAGTTGTCAAGTGTGTCAGAAGAAAGATTTTTATTTATTTTTTCACTCAATTTTTCGGATAAAAATAAAATTAATAATTTGTATGACATGAAAATTTATTATTATTTTTGAGAATAATGGCATTATCAAAAAAATAATGTCAAGCGTGTCAAAAAATGATTTCATTTATTTTTTTAGCCAATTTTTTGGAAAAAATATGTAGATTTTTTTATGACGTAAATGTAATAGAAAATGAAATTAGAAATGGAAATTTTTTAATTTGTTATAGTTTTTGCAATATTTTTGGAATTTTGAAAAATGTTTGTATTTTTGATTTTGTAATAATTTTTGCAATATTTTAAGAATTTTGGAAAAAGTTTTAATTTTTGATTTTGTAAGAATTTTTGGAATATTTTTGGAATTTTGAAAAATTTTTAATTTTTAATTTTATTATAATATTTGGAATTTGAAAAAAGTTACAATTTTTGATTTTGTAATAAATTTTGGTATATTTTTAGAATTTTGAAAAAAGTTTGATTTTATTATAATTTTTACAATATTTTTGGAATTTTGAAAGAAATATGAATTTGTGATTTTGTGATATTTTCTCGAATCGCTAAATGGAAGGTTTTTGGACATGGACATTTTTGAATTTGTTATAGTTTTTGAAATATTTCAAATGAGTTTTGAAGAATTTTTGGAATATTATTAGAATATAGAAAAACTTTAAATATTTGATTTTATTCCAATTTTGCAAATATTTTTAGAATTTTGAAAATATAAATTTTTAATTTTGTATATTATATTTTTAGAATTTTGAAAAAAGTTTCAATTTTTGAATTTTTAAGAATTTTTGGAAAATTATTACATTTAGAAAATGTTTAAATTTTTATTTTATTCTAATTTTTTGAAAACTTTTAGAATTTCGAAAAAAAATAGAATTTTTGAATTTTATATATACATATTCTTAGAATTTTGAAAAAAGCTTCAATTTTTGAATATTTTTGGAATTTTGAAACATTTAAAATTTTTGATTTTATTATAAATTTTATAATTTTGGAAAAAGTTACAATTTTTGATTTTGTTATAATTTTTGCAATATTTTTAGAGTTTTTGAAAAAAGTTTTAATATGTGATTTTGTAATAATTTTTGAAATATTTTTAGAATTTTGTTTGAAAAAAGTTTGAATTTTTTATTTTACAATATTTTTGGTATTTTGAAAGAAATATGAATTTGTGATTTTGAAATATTTTCTCGAAACGGTAATTGGAGAGGTTTTTGAGTAGTTTTCTGATTGTATAATCTTGTCACTAAATTATGTTAATGTATGATGTGTTATAATTTTCCCACAACGTATTGATGTTTCGTATTAGTTTTGTAATATATATCTAAACAGAGATAAAAATACATGTACTTTAACAAAAAGTTATGTTTGATATACATCGCTGCCCAAAACTAAAAACCATGTCCTCATAAAAGTTTTTTGCTGAAAACTATATCAAAATCCTTAACCCAGACCGAAGTCTTGATATCTCAGAGCTTGAGATTTCAGCCCCTCCATATTTTTCTTTTGTCTTTATTTGTACATATATATTTTTTTTTAAATTAGTTAAGAATAAAATAATAAAAAAAATAATGATTAGAAATAACACAACTAAAAAATTGGTTTTATTTTGTTCAAACCTATTACTGCTTATTGACCAGAAGGAGCTAGTCAAGGATTCTGGAAGGTCATCATACATCAATTTGAAACTCAGGTAAGGTTAAATTAAATTTTTCTTTTATATTAATCTAGAACAATATTTGTTCTGCTTTTAGTAAATGTTAGCTTCTGTAACATTTAACGTCAAAATGTTTTTCTAAGTCATAATCGAGTAAAGAGAGAATGATTTCGCCGTCAGTGGCTAGGTAGGAATTTTCAGCCCTGCCATATCTATAAGTATATAATTTCTGCTCTTCTAGGACCCTCTGGTTGCCAGACACACCCACGACCATCTTTTCCCTGAAACTCCTGCCTCGCGATGAGCAGATCCGAATTTACACTACCACAGCTCTGAAAACATAGTAATCTGGATATATAGTGAGCTAATATCCATCAAGTACTTTAATTACCAATGTTATAGATTTCGCGTAGTTCTAATAATAAAAATATCAAAGACAGCAGTAGTATCCCAACAAACATAAATTCTGTTGTGCGAGAAAATCTAAAAACAAATTTTAACCGGAAGTGACAAGCCAGAGGTTGTATTGCAGAACTGTTGTTAACCGTACTAAATGTTTATGTACCAAGTTTCATTAAATTCAATGACAGGTGCTTGGGGACCCCCACTACTCTGTTCAATATCACTAAAAAACTATTCAGTTCTTTGCAATGCATATTTGCATTTTTTTCCAAAGTGTCATCAAATTCATCCACGAACGAATGAATATTGAATAATGAATATCAACTTATCCCAATATTGCCAAAAAAACTAATTAGTTCTTTGTTTTTTAAGTCTCCATCTTTTTTCAAAGTGTCATTAAAATTAATTAATGAATGAAGTCTGTATGCTCGCAACAAACTTTAAAAACAAAGTGTGAAAAGTCAGCAGTTGTATGGTAGACCCCCCGCCACATTGATCAATGTGTTCCAAAAGATGATAATTATCTTCTCATGCTAATTGACACCTTTTTCATAAGTTTCATAATAATCATTTCATTATTGTAGGCTGTAGTGTGCATAAAGACACTGAAAAAACCTCAAAAATTTACAAAAACAAATATTTTACCGGATGTGAAAAACGGAAGATGGGATGCGAAACTGTTGTAAACCGTACTAAAAGCTTATGTTCTAAGTTTCATCCAATTCGGGTAACAGGTACAGATGTTATTGAGCTTACAAAAAAAAACAAGCGCTCGTGGGACCCCTCACCCGTTTGTTCAATATCGCTGAAACACTAATCAGTTGCTTGCCATACATATTTGCATTGAATATGTCATCAAAATTCATTTACGAACGAATGTTGTATGCGCCCAACAAACTTTGAAAAAATGGCGACACAATAAACAGGTGTTAGGGAGGCCCCCATCACTTTTCACAATATTGTCCAAAAACTAATCAGTTCCTTGTCATTTAAGTCTCCATCTTTTTTCAAAGTGTCATTAAAATAAATTAATGAATGAAGGCTGTATGCTCCCAACAAACTTTAAAAACAAAGTGTGAAAATCCAGTAGTTGTATAGTAGAAAGTAGGCCCCCGCCACTTTGATCAATGTTTTCCAAAAGATGATAATTATCTTCTCACGCTAATTGACACCTTTTTTTAAAAGTTTCATCATAATCACTTCATTATTGTAGGCTGTAGTGTGCATAGAGACACTGAAAAAAATTCAAAAAATTGCAGGAAAAATATTTTTACTGGAACTGAATAACCGGAAGTTAGGATGCAGAACTGTTTTGAACCGTACTAAATGTTTATGGACCACGTTTCATCCAATTCGATTTTCAAGTACAGATGTTTTTGAGCTTTCAGGTGCTAGACGCAAAAAACAGGTGCTAGACGGAACCCCCCACCACTTTGTTCACTATCGCTTAAAAATTAATCTGTACTGCCATACATATTTGCATCTTTTTCCAAGTGCATCTTTTTCCAAGTTTGCATCTTTTTCCAAAGTGTTTCCAGTTGCTTGTCAAACACATTTGCATCTTTTTCCAAAGTGTCTTCAAAATTCATTCACGAACGAATGTTGTGTGCTCCCAACAAACATAAAAAACGTGATGGAAAAAAACCACCTGTTGTATGGTGGACCCCCCCAACCCTTTATGCAATGTACTCCAAAAGCTGATAAATCTGTTTAATTCTACTTGAAAGCTTTTAGCAACGTTTCATAAAAATCGATCGGTAATTGTAGGCTACAGTAGGGATAAACACCTGAAAAATAATTTTTAGCCGGAAGTGTCAAACCGGAAGTTGGTATGCAGAAATATTGGAAACAGTACTAAAACCTTATATACCAAGTTTGCATAAGATCATAAGCCGGGATTAGAAGTTATTGAAGATTTAAATTTAGAGGTGTTCGAGAGACCTCCCACCATTTTGTCCAAATTTTAAATGAATCCAGATCTTCCATTTTCAAGTGAACCCGGATCATTTGCCAAAGTTTTATCAAGATCCTATGCAGGAAGGTCAACCAGATCAGGAATTGTTGTTTCAAGCCCTTTTCATCAAGTTCCAAGCACTTTTCATCAAAACGACAAGAAATTTGTTTAGCTGTCGTAAAATTTAAAGAAATAAAATTTAAAGAAATTTCCCAATAAAATAGATACATAGCTTTAAGTAAAGGTTAGATCGAAAACAAAATCTGAAACAAAACGTTTCATTTTAGAAAACGTATTACAACCCAGAATCAAAATGATATCACCATCGAAGCATAACGGTTGCTGACATTTCTTTCATTTCAATATTGGATTTAAGCTTGATTGAAACAATTTGAAAAAATACAATAAAAACCATGTAATTGATTTTCATCAATTTTTATTACACTTTTAATTTACATTGTTGTTCTCTTATGAAAAATTTAAACTAAAATAAAATAAAGTAAATTAAAACTTTTAAGAAAACACTGATACAGTCAAGTCCTAAACGTAGCGAATGCGTTTTATTATGCATAAAAATATTGAACGATTTAATTCATTTCTTATTTTTTCTCTAGGTTCTTTTTTATGTTTATTGAAACCAATTAAATACCGGGAGATACGGTTATGTTAATTTTGAAATTATGACGAACAAAAAAAAACATATTATATAATTTGTGCTTAAAAAATATGTATTTCCTGAGAATAATTAAAATTTTGATATAACGAACGTAAATTAGCAAATATGTTTTAATGGTTCAACAAGTTGATTAGGTAGAAAAAAACTACGACAAATTTATTACACGTTAGGTTTTAAAAAATTGAAATTATGCGAAATACCACATGCGATTTTTCTCCAGGATAATTTTATGGAATGCTTCTAGAATTGAAATATCCAAACCGCCAAATCCTACGTGCAGCACTTTTTGATATTATTGATTTTTTCGTATTTTCAATGTTTTTAAATGGAAAGTTTACAATAAAAAGTATATATTATCATTTCATATATATACAGTGCCGAAAAGGCACTTTTCTATAAGGTTTCTATAAGGCTTCTATAAGAAAGTTCTACTGAAAAAACATTTTGGAAGGTCGGAATCGATGGGGGTGTTGGTTTTTTGAAAATTTGTGTTTCTTTATTAGATGGAGACGAAAGTGGTCTCAGAAAAAAGGCCCGGCTATCATACAAAGATAGTAATAACGTTTAATTTTTAAATTCTAGCGTAAAAAAATTGTTTATAATTTAGGAAAATTTTGACAATATTTCCAGATTGTGGTTATATTATTAAAACTTAGCACAATTAAATCACAACCGATTTGAAAATGGCCAATATTCTATTCGGTCTTGTGAGTCACGCATCCGAGTATCCTTGCACATGGTGCACATCAACTTGCAATGAATCGAATAAAAAAGGAGAGTTCAGAACACTTGGTAGGCTAACAAACATTTAAGAATGGTAATAATGTGGTGGTAAAAAAGAAAAGTCACAATTTTTTGAAAACTGCGTGCATAAACCTTCTTTAATTTCAACGACGATGAAAAACGTATTGCTTTATTTCCACCTTCCGAGCTGCACCTGTTGATTGGTATTGTGAATCGATTATATGAGAAAATGGATATAGGATATAAAGAAGAAAGCGAAGAGTGGACTAAAGAGTGCCATGTATCCCGAGAAGTATGCTTTGGGCAGTTTGCTTTTAATGGCAATACTTTTAGAAAATTATTAAAAAAGTTTGACATTTTACGCAGAATCCTTAAAAATTATGGTGGAGATTGTTTAAAATTTGTCAAATGCTTTCAAGATTTTTGTCTGGTAGTTGGTTCGTCTTTTTCAAAGGAAAAAATTGAGTTCACTCTTCATATAAACGATTTCCGTTAGAGCTATGAAGATCTAGGAATTGGATATTCACCAAAGGTTCATGCCCTTTTAGAACATGTGACCTATTTTTATTTAAAAACAAAAAGAGGCTAAGGCTTCTGGAGTGAACAGGCAATGGCTCTGTCAATCATGGCAATTATGGCAATCTGTCCTTGAGATTAAATGATAATATATACTTGTTATTTGAAAATTTCCATTTGAAAACATTGGAAATACGAAAAAATCAAAAAATCAAAAATATCAAAAAGTGCTGCCCGTAGGATTTGGCGTTTCGCATATTTCACCTCTATGAGCTTTCCACAACATTATGCTGGAGAAAAATCGCATGCGGTATTTCGCATAATTTAAATTTTTTTAAACCTACGGTGATTATATTGTTGGTTATTTTAAACTTAATTGAATTAAACATTAATCAGGTTGCAGCCATTTAGATTTTGCGATCGAGCTTTTTTTACGCAATTTTTCTTTTAAAAATCATACTTTAGGGTTCATTGTCTCGTACTTGAATCATTAACCACGAGACCTATATACACAGATCCGTAAGTATGGCTGAAAAATTTATGTTCGTTATAGCTTAAAACTATTTAATTAAAAACATATTTTTCATCCGAAAAACCTATTTACGTTGTTGTTTTTATTTTTTAATTAAATTATATTTATTTGTTCTTTGTTGTTCTAACATAAACTTATTATGTTTTGTAAAAAAGGCAAATAGAAAATAACTTTTATGAAAAACAATATTAAATTAACATAAATTTACTAAGAAAAATGTAATATTTTTGTTATGTTTAACAAAAACACAGAAACTTGAAAAAATGAAAAAGGATTTAATACTTGTACACAAAATATATACAAATTATTTTTGTTTTATGTTGCTTTAACAAAATAATAATGTTTCGTTAGCTTTGTGAAGTCGTTAGTCGCAATGGTTTTACAGAATTAAAGCAAAGGGAATTAACTTTGTTGTTTTTACTTAAAAAATTCGTAACATCTTATATCTGACTGACTGACTGGAAATGTTGAGACTTTGTATTTATTCGATTCTTTGGTACACCTTCGATTGCCTATAAATCACACAAAGGTGGTAGCTTGCGTTTTTGTCAAAAATGAGTTATGCATCTAAAATTATAAAATAACAATCGATGGATATTTTTATCATATAATTAAACCATTTGATTAATTTTTTCATTCAAAAATTACTCTTTTAAATACACCGCATTTTCTTTAAAAATATCCTTATTTAACTATCCAATGATTAATATTTTACAACATAAATAAATAATATAACCTTCTATTTTTCTGATTCAAACCAAAATTTGAAAGTTTTTTGATTATAAATATAGTTTTCATTAGTTTGACTATTTGAAAAAATTGTTAATATCCCGAAATGTCATATATACAAGTTACCACTTCTGTGCTTAGCACGGCAGTATATTTCATAAGACTTTCGAAGAACGAGTTTTGCACATTCAATATGTTGTCTTATACTAATTTTGTTGGTTACAAATCAATATATTTTGAATGGCTTTCCTATTTGAGAGTCATTAAGCGATTCTGCATTTTGGCATTAAAAACAAGAATTGCGTAACTCAAAACACGAAAAAAAACGGACAAGTGCGAATAAAATTCCGCGAATGTAAAAGGTTCCGTGAATGTATAAGAACACAATATTAAAAATAATTGACATAAAGTTGCTTTGTATAGTCCTTATATTGTCGGAACATAGACGAATAAAAAATAAATGTTTCATCGTAAATGTCAATAGTAAATGTCAATCACATCTACATTGATCGAAATGATACAAATGATACCGCCGTTTATGGTAATTAAAGAAAAAATCAACTCACCGAAATAAAAGTAAATATAATGAATATGGGTGTTATAGTAACAAAAATTTCGTCTCTATAGAGCCAACGAATTTTTCATTCTCAGTAACCACATAATTTCGTTATCTATAAAAATGATAATTAACAACATTGATGTTAGCTCTACACCTATTCGTAAATTAGTTTTTTTAGGCTCAACGATAAAGTTTTTTTACATAAAGGCATTTACTAAAATAAAAATTATTTGTTACAGTAACAAATTTTTCCAGTGAATTGTACAATAACTTCGTTAATTCGTATCAGAAAAGGAAACCAAAGTTTTTTTTTCAGTTGGTTCGGTTTTGGTTTAATAACAAATTTTTACTATGGTTTTTGGTTTGGTTTCGGTTTCTTGGTATTTTTCAAAACTTGGTTTTGGTTCAGTTTCAGAATTAAGATTCACATTTTTATTCTTAACTAATTCTCGATATTCAAATAAAAACAGCTTTATTCCACTAATAACTCGCATTAAAGAGCCGTTTTTGTGAATTTCATTAAATTCGAAAATAAAAAACTATTTTCACGTTTTATTCCGCTTAATAAACTAAAAAGCTAAGATCTGCCAATCAAAAACCCCGTAATTTAAATTTTAATACGAAAATATAGTAGACATGAAAAAAATAATTTAGCAGTTTCAAAAACAAATAAGTATTTGGTTTTGGTTCGGTTGGTTTTGAATTTCGTTGACTCAGTGGTTTTGGTTTGGTTCAAACTGTCTCTGTTACTGTTGATGATGATAAACAACTTGTCTGACCGTCTCTGTTACTGTTACTGTCTCTGATTCATTATTATATTTTTCAACAGATTTTTCGTAGTCGGCACATATTGAATGTTGTTATAAAAATTACAATTCATTAATATGATGAAAAATATTCGTTATATATATATATACGTTTAAAAATAATAAAAGTAAAAGTACTTACTCAAATAACAGGTAGGACAACGAAAACGTTACTGCAAGACATAATTTGAATGCTTCAATAAACATTACCTCAAAACTTAGAGTATATATAAATATAGAGAGAACATAACTTTAAAATTGTATGAAGAGAGACATAAGAAATCGTGTTCACAAAAATGTTATATTCAATTTCTCATTTCGCCATTTGCATTTCTGTTTATTTACAACAACCAACTATTGTATTAAATTATAAATTAAAAACAATTAAATAATTTAAAACGAAACAAAAAGTACAATCTATTATTTTTAGTTGTGCTAATTTTTATAAAATGAATGAAAATAATTACGAGAGTATTTTACATTTATTGTGTTATTTCCAGTGATTTTATAATAGTGAATATTTTATTATTTTATAATGCCAATGTTCAAATATTTAAGTTATGTATACATCCTGAAAGTATATTATAAAAACTAGCTGGCGACCAACTTTTCATTATTGCGTAGTTTATTTTTAATAGATAAAAGATTAAAATTTATATGTTTGGTTAGAATCAAATCCTAATCTGTCATTTTTCTTATTTCTTTTTATATAGTAGCAGTGAGGGAGAAACTATTATTTTTTTGTGGTAGGTTTTTTTCTTATAGATTTAAAAGAAACTCGCAATAATTGTACAATTTTGAATCAAATGAAAAATTTTCGCACGTCTTTGGGAAGACAAACCGGTTTCTCTCTCAGAGAAATAAAGGAAAACAAACAAAGAAAAAAACGATTTGACAGAAGATCAGTCACCATTAATATTAGTTATGGTGGTCGGTTGCCTCAAAATAAAAAGAACAATACTAAAAGAATACTAAAATATTGCATTTCATCCATAATAAATATTTATTAACATCCTTTAGTCATTAGTAGCTACAATGGAAAAACTACTTGTCTCATTTATGAATAAACAAACGTGTTTATGTTAAAATTTAAATTATAATCATGAATTAAGTGATTGTATTTTAAAGAAATATGAAACTGTTTTTTTTTCTTTTATCAACAACAACAATAATATATAAACAATATAAGAAAACAACAACAAATTATAGTAAAAGTATGAATAAAGTAACACAAAGGTGATACACGTATATGCATGCACTAAACTGATTTCATTCATGGTTTTCATTACTCTCCAATTCATTCAACAATTGCATATTGTGTTACTGTAATGTAAAGAAAAGAGTCTAACATTTACACATACATTTTGAATGCAAATCCATAAACGTGAACTAAATAATATAAAATGTAAGGAGTAGGAATAGAATTGTACTTATATTTTTTAACGTATTTTTGCTTTATGGTTCGTCTTTTTTTTAGATTTATCTAAATTATTATTTTAAACTGCTTACATAAATTTCAATCCAATATAAGAACAAGAACAACAGAAACTCGTGTTTTACGATAACAAAGGATTATCAATCGTTCAACCTTATTTTCATTAAATGCTTCTCGAGATATTTTACTGATGAAAAACTTTTTCAGCTTTTTAGAACTATTTTTATTCCTGTTTATATAGCGTCCAACCTTATCCAAAATAGGGTTGCTCTAAGTCACACCACAACCATAGGGAACACACCCCTGATTTTGATTTGTTTTAAAGTAGCATAGACTCAGCATGATCACCAAGTATAAGCTGTATTTCTTCTGTGCGATTTCTCTCCTTCAAACATCATTATGTGCAGTTAGCGTTACTCAGTGGCACTAAATTGAAAAAGAATATTGGATTTTAGTACCTATTAATTGTGAAATAGGCTGCAGATGATGACTGTTGAGAAGCTCTAAGAACACTTTTTATTCACACCGTGATGACAAGACCATCGTGTTTCATTATTAATTTAAAAGAGTCAGCTAGCGGGGGTGCCCCCCCCCCCCACAAAAATCAAAAATTGTACAAAAAAAAGAAGTGAAAACTTAAATCTGTGAAATAGCTATGTTTTTTTGTATCTTCCAATTATTGTAGCATCGCAAATTAAAATTTCAGAATGTTTAAATGAAAATTATTAAAATTATTCTGGGTTTCACATCTATCAGCATTCCAAGCAACTATTATATACATTTTTATATTTAAAATAATCAAAATATATCATATAAAAATTTGCGTCTATCAACACCTTAGAAAACATGTTGTTGTGGGACCTTGTTCTTAAAAGTCTTTTATGTGTTGTTGTGACACACATTGTAATTTCTACTACCAAACACATTTTATTTTAAAAAAATAGTGTATCATCAAAGAATATTCCATAACTTAGAGTAAGGGATGGTATCGTTGATTGAAAATACTTCATCCACCAGCACCGCTAAGATATCACTTTGGCTAATGAGATTGCATTGCTATTGCCAGTGGTATACGATATCTCAAGCATAAAAAACGCATAAATTTCAACAATTTAGGCAACATGAACGTGAAATATCATCATTATGCTTAAAGTAACAGTATAGTATAGGTTATCCAGCGTTAATGCAAGTGTTAATGACGTTTTTTCAAAGTGTGAACGCCAATTTTTTTTAAATAAAAAGTATTGTGTTATAGAAATTACAATATGTGTCACAACAACTCATAGATACATTGTAAGATTTTTTCGAAAGCGTGTATTTTCCATAGCATATTCAATTTCGAAATGTTTTGCAAATTAATTAACGTTTTCCATTTGTATAATATGTACACTGTACAAGCTTCTCACATTTCACAAATTGCTAATAGTGATAAATTTTTTCGTAATAAAATTTTTTCCAAGCTCCGACCATCGTATCGTTACTTTTAATTTAATTTTCACATCTTACGATATAATGTTTCGCCTTTGATAATACAAGAATATTAAAAGTTATTGACACAACACAATACAATAGTGAATAAATAAATTGTTAACTAATTTTAATTAAATTACCGATTTTTCAATAAACATTTTTTTAAAAAAACTGCATGAAAATATAATATAAGTGTTAAGTCAGATTTCAAGTAATTTTTTTATTTCAATTTGACGTGCTTTGAATTGAAATATACAAAGAAAAAACTAAAAGAAAGTACATTTACAGCATAATTACTTTAAACACTTTCTTATTCGAACAACTACACCAAATAAGTGTTATGCATCTGTACTTCATTTTGCTTTAACAGTGACTGCCATTTAAATTAGAGCTTAATAAATTTAATGGTTATTGTTTAGTATCAGTATTTTGCGCAGAGACGGAAACCGGTTTGTTTGAACCAAACCAAAACCACTGAACCCACGAAATTTTGCCAAACCAAAACCAAAACAAACCATTTTCAAATGATTTGATTGAACCAAACCAGTTTTTTAAATAATAGTTGAACCGAACCATAAACCAATTTTTTCTTTTGGTTTACGGTTCGGTTTTTTAGTAAAAAATTTGTTCTATTACCTAAATAAATTGAAAAAATCTTCGCATTTCTTTTTGAAACTACTACATTTTGAAACTACTCCAAGTGTGTCTGTAGAATCGAGGTTTATGGATAGTCGGAACAGAATTAGAATCCATTGCCTACGTGTTATAAGACAAATGTGTCCAACACGGTCTCTTGAATGCGACTTATTCGTAGAATAAAGCTGTTTTTATTTGAATATCGAGGATTAATGAGGAATAAAAATGTAAATCTAAATTCTGAATCTGAACCAAAACCGAACCAAACCCAAACCAAAACCAAAAAATTATACAGTCTTTAAACCAAAACCAAACCAAAATCAAGTTTTGAAATATCAAGAAACCGAAACCAAACCAAAAACCATAATAAAAATTTGTTATTAAACCAAAACCGAACCAACTGAAAAAAAACTTTGGTTTCCATTTCAGAATTTGCGAATTGAAAGGGAACAGAAATTTACCAAATAACATTCTAAGTATCAAAACTTAATTGATGACTTTGGAATTTGGAATGTCATTATTAAGAACTCAATCACAACAATTTAAATCAACCAATACTTTTTATTTTTATTTGCATTTTTAACTAAATAAACTAATATGTGCTAATCAGACATATTGGTACATCTTCTTCGAATTGTTTACATTCTCTACATTTTTTTTCATTGTTTTTGTGCATGTAAAGAATTAATTTTTTATATGTAAATAATTATGAAAAAAACTTTTTGAAAAGAATTTCCACAACACTGAATATTACTACGTCTTTTATTTTTAGTCCAGTAACTTTGTCGCCTGACAGTATGGGGTAGGAATCGTCAAATCCGGTAGTTCTGATTTTTTGCAGACTTGTTTATGATGTTGGCCTAATGAATAATCCAAGTTTGTGACCTCGAGCGCTGAACGCAACTTCGTCAAAAATCGAAAAAACCGCGAAAAAATCGCTATTTTTTCAAATTTTGGCGATTATAACCCTAAAGGACTAGTTTTTTCTTTAACCTTTCTTAGGACGTTTTTAAAGTAGGCTAAATTTGTTACAATATGATACAAGAACTGTCTCTGCAGACCCAATAGTTTCCGAGATTAAGCCTTTCAAAGTTTATCACTTTTTTCGAACTTCGCAATTGTTTGCAATATATCTTTGTAGAGTTTTCTACATCCCTGTCCTAATAATTTTATTAATAAATATATGTGTTGGGTGGCCGATGAGAAAAGGAGATTATGTAACTGTACCTGATCATTTTTGTGGTTGCAGTAGCAGATATCCCAGAAGGTGACGATCTCTCCGATGTCGAAATGGAGGATGACTTGTGGGCACAAGACGTCGACGATTCATCACCATCTCCTGATGGGGATATGCCATCCCAATACGTCGATCCAGATACGGACGAACCTCAAGCTGGACCTTCCAAAAGGGCTAAATCAATTTAATTTTTTGATGTTGAATATTACTCAATATCCTAACAAATAAACTTTTTAACTTTTATTGTACTTATCTTTTTCACTTCATTATTCGTAGTTTAGCTTAAACATCATCGTTCACACTTCTCATTTTCTTTTTTAACATTATAAAAGTACAGGGCTTCGATAGTATATTCAGGGTCAAAATTCATTTGAATCGAAAGAATTGCAAAAAGTTGAGAAGTTCGAAAAAATGATTAACTTTGAAAGGCTTAATCTCGGAAACTATTGGGTCTACGGAGACAGTTCTAGTATCATGTTGTAGCAAATTTAGCCTACTTTAAAAACGTCTCAAGAAAGGTTAAAGAAAAAACTAGTCCTTTAGGGTTATAATCGCCAAAATTTGAAAAAATAGCGGTTTTTTCTTGGTTTTTTCGATTTTTGACGAAGTTGCGTTCGGCGCTCGAGGTCACAAACTTGGATTATTCATTAGGCCAACATCATAAACAAGTCTGCAAAAAATCAGAACTACCGGATTTGTCGCATACTGTGATGTATAAATTTACTGGACTAAAAGTTTGAAAGGCTTAATCTCGGAAACTATTGGGTCTACAGAGACAGTTCTCCTATCATATTGTAGCAAATTCAGTCTAATTTAAAAACGTCCTAAAAAAGGTTAAAGAAAAAACTAGTCCTTTAGAGTTATAATCGCCAAAATATGAAAAAATAACGATTTTTTCGGGTTTTTTCGATTTTTAACGAAGTTGCGTTCGGGGCTCGAGGTCACAAACTTGGATTATTCCAAGGATGATTAGGCCAACGTTCCTTGGATTATTAGGCCAACATCATAAACAAGTCTGAAAAAATCAGAACTACCGGATTTGACGCATACTGCTATGTATAAAGTTACTGGACTATTTCTGGCGTTTCTCTATTTTTAGTTACGGTTTCATAATTTGAAAACGTAAAATAGAAAGAGACGTAAAATAGTTAGACTTCTATTTCTAATGGATTTTTTCAGAAGCTAGAATGCTTTTGACTACAAACGGGATTTGACGGAACGATGTCTATGAGCAATTTCACACAAGTTCAGCAAATTTTTGGGAAATTTTGACTTGACCCTTTTTAATTTTGATTATTTTTTGTTTACAGATAGTTTTTCATAAATAAAAAATACGAGTTCTCTTAGAATTTTTTTTTCGACCAGGGGTCTTCACAGGGTGCCCCTCAATTTTTTGTTATTTTGTGATGTGAGTGCATTTTGACGAGCGATTGTAGAAAAACTACTCAATCGATTTTCATAAATGATAGGTCGTTGAATAGGTATTAGAACAATGTTTTTAAAAATGTACACTGTTAATTTTTTGAAATAATTTTTAACGGTGTAACATAAGAAAAAAACGGTTTTATTTAGCGTATGGTTACATAACAATAGATGGCGCTACACCTTTTTTTTTTTAAACTAAATTGAAGCTTATTTTATATCTAACTACTTGTGAAAGTTTAGGACATGCATTATTTTTTGTTTTAAAGATAAAATTCGTTGTGCATATGACTGTCGGGAATCAGTTTTTTTTGTTCTGAAGGAAAATTATAAAAATGGCATTATAAACTAAGAGATTTTTTTTTATGTTAAATATCAAATATTTTATTATTAAATGAACTTTTTAAAATATTATAAAAATTATATATGTACAATAAAGAAAATATGAGCGATTTCAGTCAAGTTCATCAAAATTTTGCGACATTTTGACTCGACCCTTTTTAATTTGGTTATTTTTTTGTTTATAGATAGCCTTTGATAAATGGAAAATACGACTTCTCGTAGAATTTCTTTTTCCACCAGGGGCCCTCACTCGCTGCCCTTGAATTTTTGTAAGTTTATCATGTAGAGTTCGTTTTGACGAACGACTGTAGAAAAACTGCTTAATTGATTTTCATAAATGAAGGGTACAGGGGAAAAATAACGTTAGTCCATTTATTTCGAAATCGAGTTAGTGCTACTATCTATTGAAGAAATACAAAAGCTTTCAGTTGGTATATTCAATTTTGATGAATACCAAACCCAGCCCATATAAATCAATTGAAAAGCAGTCGCAACATTTTTTTATACTTAATTTACAGGGGAAAATAGCATATTTTCCTACAAGAGATGAAAACATTGTTTTTTTCGTGAGTAAACATTTGTTCACGAAACGCGCTAGCGTCGAGTGAGACATGTTACGAACGAAAAACGTTTTTATCTCGCGTAGGAAATGCAATTTTTTCTATGATACTAATATATATATATAATCCATATTTACTATAAATTAAAAAGTTATAAATCGACAACAATACATTCAAATTTCATATTCTATTTTTTCATGGTTACGTTGTTTAAAATACTTTGTAAAATTATATGAAAAACCATAGCAACTATAATATGTTATTTTTTTACACCAGTGAGTTTACTTTTCGCATAGAAAATCAATTTAATTCACTATTTTTTACCAACAAACGCCTCTGGTGGCCCCGGCTCAAAACACTTTTATGAACAATGTCTATTCATTGTTTAATCCGAGTTTACAAATTTTCTTGCATTTTAAAGACTTCAAACACAAAACTTCAATTTTCTCGAAACTTGATTTTATGGACTTACGTTGTTTTTCACCTGTACACTTCAAATGATATGTCGTTGAATAGGTGTTAAAAAGAAATTTTTGAAATTGCACATTGCCAGTTTTTACTTCAACAACTGGAAGAAAGATTACTAAATGATTTTACCGTTAAAGGAGTCCTTCAAGTCAAAATAATATCAACAATGTGTAACGATTAGTAGTGCAAGCTATGACCTCCAGATGGAAGCAAAGATTGCACTAACTAACATCAAAGATTTTGTCTACCCAGTTAGTCTACCCGCTTTTTCGACTTGGCTCAGACGTGTATTAGGTCGTGGGTTGTCCGGTAACTAGGTAGTCCTAGTAGTAGTCGGTATAAATATTAAATATGGAAGATAGACTGCATCCCTACCTATCTAGGATATCCGAAAACCATGTTCACTAAACTATGTTAGCCATAATATCTAAAGACCGAAGAATTGCGTGCTCTCGAAGAACACCAAACACCTCAGATGGCCAATACATATTTATCTACACAAATAATAAAAAACCACTACATTCTAAAACTCACCTTGGTAGTTAGTTGTCTGATGCTAATGCCACTGCCTGATAAGGAGTTTCCCAACACATAAAGGAAAGAATTTGTTTTCTTTTGCGTTAATATTATTAGACTTTATTTGAGCATACCAGATAGCAATTTTCCACAACAGTAAAATCAATAATTTCTATCAAATCACTTAATAAATTTATAATTCTAATTTCTTTTATATTTACGTGGCAGTGTTACTTTATATTTACTTGGTAGTGTTACCAATTGAAAGTTAACACAGAATTCTTAACAATTTTTATCCAATCACTTAATAAATTTAAAATTCAGATTTCTTTTATATTTACTTGGTAGTGTTACCGATTGAAAGTTAACACAGAATTCTTAACAATTCTTATCCAATCACTTAATAAATTTATGATTCAGATTTCTTTTATATTTACTTGGTAGTGTTACCAATTGAAAGTTAACACAGAATTCTTAACAATTTTTATCCAATCACTTAATAAATTTATGATTCAGATTTCTTTTATATTTACTTGGTAGTGTTACCAATTGAAAGTGTTACCAATTGAACCTCGGTTTAATATGAGCCCCTTGTCAAAAGCTCTTAATCGACAGAAAAAACAAAAAATTCCAGAAAATTAAAAAGACGTTGAGAATAAAAAACAAGAATTAACTTAAGTGAAATTTGATTAACACTTAAGTTAATGAGTGTTTTAACATAAATTATGTTTTGCATAATTTGCAAAACCGAAACCTGGGAAAATTTTAATATAATTTATATGCTGTTTTGAATAATTTGCAAAATCGAAACATGGGAAAATGTGTTGAGAATAGATAGGATGTCATAAGACATCGAAATTAACAAATTAAAATTTTCTGGAATAACAAGAACTTGCGACGAAGATGATAAATTTTTGACACGAAGGTAGTGTGTCTGGGATTCCCTTCGTCACAAATGAAAAACCACTGATCGATACAACTTGGATACTTTAATAGAAACTGTAGAAGAATTTATGAAAAAATTTGATTACCGTTTACAAATTTTGATACCACACAACTTTATAGCAGAACAGCAATCTACATTCATTGAGGAAAGGTGATTTTTCTGAAAACTACGCCTTCATAATTCAGAATTCGGCTCAAGGCTATCATTATAATAATTCACAAGCTACTATTCATCCATTTTTCATTTATTTTAAAGTGCCGCAAGTGAATATATACAGCACCGAAGTTTTATACACATTTCGGATATAAACGATCACAACAGTACTACAGTCTATCTTTTCATTACAAAACTTATTGAATTCATCAGAACGCAAATAAATTCTGGCGTTTCTCTATTTTTAGTTACGGTTTCATAATTTGAAAACGTAAAATAGAAAGAGACGTAAAATAGTTAGACTTCTATTTCTAATGGATTTTTTCAGAAGCTAGAATGCTTTTGACTACAAACGGGATTTGACGGAACGATGTCTATGAGCAATTTCACACAAGTTCAGCAAATTTTTGGGAAATTTTGACTTGACCCTTTTTAATTTTGATTATTTTTTGTTTACAGATAGTTTTTCATAAATAAAAAATACGAGTTCTCTTAGAATTTTTTTTTCGACCAGGGGTCTTCACAGGGTGCCCCTCAATTTTTTGTTATTTTGTGATGTGAGTGCATTTTGACGAGCGATTGTAGAAAAACTACTCAATCGATTTTCATAAATGATAGGTCGTTGAATAGGTATTAGAACAATGTTTTTAAAAATGTACACTGTTAATTTTTTGAAATAATTTTTAACGGTGTAACATAAGAAAAAAACGGTTTTATTTAGCGTATGGTTACATAACAATAGATGGCGCTACACCTTTTTTTTTTTAAACTAAATTGAAGCTTATTTTATATCTAACTACTTGTGAAAGTTTAGGACATGCATTATTTTTTGTTTTAAAGATAAAATTCGTTGTGCATATGACTGTCGGGAATCAGTTTTTTTTGTTCTGAAGGAAAATTATAAAAATGGCATTATAAACTAAGAGATTTTTTTTTATGTTAAATATCAAATATTTTATTATTAAATGAACTTTTTAAAATATTATAAAAATTATATATGTACAATAAAGAAAATATGAGCGATTTCAGTCAAGTTCATCAAAATTTTGCGACATTTTGACTCGACCCTTTTTAATTTGGTTATTTTTTTGTTTATAGATAGCCTTTGATAAATGGAAAATACGACTTCTCGTAGAATTTCTTTTTCCACCAGGGGCCCTCACTCGCTGCCCTTGAATTTTTGTAAGTTTATCATGTAGAGTTCGTTTTGACGAACGACTGTAGAAAAACTGCTTAATTGATTTTCATAAATGAAGGGTACAGGGGAAAAATAACGTTAGTCCATTTATTTCGAAATCGAGTTAGTGCTACTATCTATTGAAGAAATACAAAAGCTTTCAGTTGGTATATTCAATTTTGATGAATACCAAACCCAGCCCATATAAATCAATTGAAAAGCAGTCGCAACATTTTTTTATACTTAATTTACAGGGGAAAATAGCATATTTTCCTACAAGAGATGAAAACATTGTTTTTTTCGTGAGTAAACATTTGTTCACGAAACGCGCTAGCGTCGAGTGAGACATGTTACGAACGAAAAACGTTTTTATCTCGCGTAGGAAATGCAATTTTTTCTATGATACTAATATATATATATAATCCATATTTACTATAAATTAAAAAGTTATAAATCGACAACAATACATTCAAATTTCATATTCTATTTTTTCATGGTTACGTTGTTTAAAATACTTTGTAAAATTATATGAAAAACCATAGCAACTATAATATGTTATTTTTTTACACCAGTGAGTTTACTTTTCGCATAGAAAATCAATTTAATTCACTATTTTTTACCAACAAACGCCTCTGGTGGCCCCGGCTCAAAACACTTTTATGAACAATGTCTATTCATTGTTTAATCCGAGTTTACAAATTTTCTTGCATTTTAAAGACTTCAAACACAAAACTTCAATTTTCTCGAAACTTGATTTTATGGACTTACGTTGTTTTTCACCTGTACACTTCAAATGATATGTCGTTGAATAGGTGTTAAAAAGAAATTTTTGAAATTGCACATTGCCAGTTTTTACTTCAACAACTGGAAGAAAGATTACTAAATGATTTTACCGTTAAAGGAGTCCTTCAAGTCAAAATAATATCAACAATGTGTAACGATTAGTAGTGCAAGCTATGACCTCCAGATGGAAGCAAAGATTGCACTAACTAACATCAAAGATTTTGTCTACCCAGTTAGTCTACCCGCTTTTTCGACTTGGCTCAGACGTGTATTAGGTCGTGGGTTGTCCGGTAACTAGGTAGTCCTAGTAGTAGTCGGTATAAATATTAAATATGGAAGATAGACTGCATCCCTACCTATCTAGGATATCCGAAAACCATGTTCACTAAACTATGTTAGCCATAATATCTAAAGACCGAAGAATTGCGTGCTCTCGAAGAACACCAAACACCTCAGATGGCCAATACATATTTATCTACACAAATAATAAAAAACCACTACATTCTAAAACTCACCTTGGTAGTTAGTTGTCTGATGCTAATGCCACTGCCTGATAAGGAGTTTCCCAACACATAAAGGAAAGAATTTGTTTTCTTTTGCGTTAATATTATTAGACTTTATTTGAGCATACCAGATAGCAATTTTCCACAACAGTAAAATCAATAATTTCTATCAAATCACTTAATAAATTTATAATTCTAATTTCTTTTATATTTACGTGGCAGTGTTACTTTATATTTACTTGGTAGTGTTACCAATTGAAAGTTAACACAGAATTCTTAACAATTTTTATCCAATCACTTAATAAATTTAAAATTCAGATTTCTTTTATATTTACTTGGTAGTGTTACCGATTGAAAGTTAACACAGAATTCTTAACAATTCTTATCCAATCACTTAATAAATTTATGATTCAGATTTCTTTTATATTTACTTGGTAGTGTTACCAATTGAAAGTTAACACAGAATTCTTAACAATTTTTATCCAATCACTTAATAAATTTATGATTCAGATTTCTTTTATATTTACTTGGTAGTGTTACCAATTGAAAGTGTTACCAATTGAACCTCGGTTTAATATGAGCCCCTTGTCAAAAGCTCTTAATCGACAGAAAAAACAAAAAATTCCAGAAAATTAAAAAGACGTTGAGAATAAAAAACAAGAATTAACTTAAGTGAAATTTGATTAACACTTAAGTTAATGAGTGTTTTAACATAAATTATGTTTTGCATAATTTGCAAAACCGAAACCTGGGAAAATTTTAATATAATTTATATGCTGTTTTGAATAATTTGCAAAATCGAAACATGGGAAAATGTGTTGAGAATAGATAGGATGTCATAAGACATCGAAATTAACAAATTAAAATTTTCTGGAATAACAAGAACTTGCGACGAAGATGATAAATTTTTGACACGAAGGTAGTGTGTCTGGGATTCCCTTCGTCACAAATGAAAAACCACTGATCGATACAACTTGGATACTTTAATAGAAACTGTAGAAGAATTTATGAAAAAATTTGATTACCGTTTACAAATTTTGATACCACACAACTTTATAGCAGAACAGCAATCTACATTCATTGAGGAAAGGTGATTTTTCTGAAAACTACGCCTTCATAATTCAGAATTCGGCTCAAGGCTATCATTATAATAATTCACAAGCTACTATTCATCCATTTTTCATTTATTTTAAAGTGCCGCAAGTGAATATATACAGCACCGAAGTTTTATACACATTTCGGATATAAACGATCACAACAGTACTACAGTCTATCTTTTCATTACAAAACTTATTGAATTCATCAGAACGCAAATAAATTCTTATATTAGGAAAATCATTTAAAACACCGACGGTGCACCTTCTCAATAAAAAATAAACATAGCCTAATTAACTTATGCCACCATAAAAAAGACTTTAAAGTTGATGCAGAATGGCATTTTCATGCTACCAGCCATGGAAAGGGACCTTGCGATGGAATTGGTAGTACACTGAAGCGTGCTGCACCCCGTTATAGTATGGGGAATAGAGATATTATTCAAACACCAAAACAACTTTTCGAATGAGCTTTAAAATGGGAATCTACCATGAACTTTGGATACGTCGATAAAAATGAATATCAATTAACAAAAAAAAATTACAAAATCGATATAAAAATGTGATTCCTATAAGTGGAACTCAAAAATTTCATTCTTTTGTACCATTAGATACTAAGACAATAAATGCAAAAATGTTTTCCAACTCAAAAGAAACTTTTAAATGTAAAATAAGTAAAAAATTTCTAATAACTATATTTATTTTCATTAACCTACATATATAATTTGTATTATATTTTAAAAACTTTATTCAATAATAAAATATTTGTAATTTAATGTTAAAATACAACCTTTTACTTTATGATTCCATAATAACATAATACGAACATAATACTTCTCCAGTCAAAAGTTCCTAAATATATTTAGTTGTTTATACTGCTTTTTTGTTTGCAGTCAAGACTGTCAAATTATTTTTTATAAGAGTGACAAGTGATGACTAAAAGTGATAAATAAACATTTCATTTTTTTATGCCATCTAATACAAAAAAAATAATTGCAGAAATGTTCATACATACACACATTGCAGAAGTGTTTTCCTATTCAAAAGAAACTTCTGTTTGTAAAATAAGTAAATCATTTTTAACAATCAGTGTTGCAAAACGAAAAAAAAAATCGTAACGTTATGCGTTTCGTTTTTATAACATTATATTAATTTTTTCGGTACGTTATTTCGTTATGAAACACAAAAATATTATATTTTATTATGCCCAAAATACATGTGCAGAAAGGTTGCACGCAGTGCTGCATGCATATCTGCATCTAAAATAGATGTGCAGAATTTTTATATATTTGACGTGCAGAATTTTCGTAACAATGTCAGTTCGTGTTCTTACCTATTATGAAATAGTTATAAGTGAAAGTTGTCGCAATTTAAAGCAAACTGTCTTTTTAATTAAAAGATAGACGAAAATAATTGAATCGTTGCCTGTAACAACGGTTATGTCTAAATTAAAATTTAAGTTCAAATTACATATACCACTGTTTCCGTTAATCCTTTCCCAAAAATTTATTTATTAACAATATTAGTTTTAATGATTTTATAATTTTGATTATTTAGAATATTTGAATATCTTTATAAACAAATAATTATTACAAAAATAATTTCATTTTCAAAAAAATATCATTCATTTTTATTTGAGTTATAAAAAATATAATTAATTTTCAAATAAAATGTCAAAATCATTCATTTTTGTCTGAGTTTTCAAGTAGTTTTTGTTTTTTTTATTGTGGTAGCACTGCCTCTGTGCAGCGAAATTAGAATTAGAGATATCTTGCAGAATTTTTCTGGATGCAGAATTTACATGTAATTGCTCTCATATAACAACACATGTTCTAATTTCGCTGCATGCAGAATTCTGCACATGTATTTGGACCATTAACTGCACAAAAGTTGAAAATATCTAATGAACAGTTATTTCTTGCATGTATAATTATAAAACTATTTATGTTATATATTCATAGTAAAATAAAATTAAAAAATTAAATACATTATTAAATTTGACTCATTTCAAATTAAAAATTATTAGTTTTTAAAAAAACTAGGCACTCTTATCAAGAATTTACTGCAAATCTGATAATTTGTTAATGATTATAAGCGTAACTTTTAATAGATCTTCAGAATTATTTCTTGTATCGGCCAGCATAATAATATTCTTTCTTAAAATTATTTCTGTGATGCAGAAACAGCTAGTAGTACTTGATATTACTTGATATATACTTAAAATCTTACAAAATATTCATTATGTATTTTGTTACAAATATCAAACAATTTCATAACTACTAAAACTATTGAAAAAAAGCAGATAAGTTGGATTTTAAACAACCGATTTTTGCGCTTTGATTTTCATATAATTATAGGATTAATTACTAATTAATATTAATTACTACAAAAAGTATACCAAAAAAACGAAATAAATTATTAGTGTTATCGTTACGTTTTACGTTATTGTAACACATTTTAATTTTTAAAACGTTATAAATGTAATTATTACTAATAACGCTATTTCATTTCGTTATTTCGTTTTTGCGTTACGTTACGAGTAACGTTTTGCAACACTGTTAACAATTGTATTTATTTTATTTATCGTACTACATATATAATTTTTATAATATTTTAAAAAGTTCATCTAATAATAAAATTATTTATATTATAAACTTGTTTAGCCGGGTTTAAAATTTTATATTTTATTATTTTGTTTTTCCTCAAATTACCCCGTTTTAAATTGAATATAATTTTTATTATTAAATCTATATAAATCTATCTTCGGCCTAGCCCGAAATATATAGATTTAATAATAAAAATTATATTCAATTTAAAACGGGGTAATTTGAGGAAAAACAAAATAATAAAATATAAAATTATTTATATATAACATAAAAAAAAATCTCTTAGTTTATAACGCCATTTTTATAATTTTCCTTCAGAACAAAAAAACCGATTCCCGATAGTCATATGCACGACGAATTTTATCTTTAAAACAAAAAATAATGCCGGTCCTAAACTTTCACAAAAAATTAGATATAAAATAAGCTTCAATTTAGTATTTTATTTATGAGCGACATATCATTTATGAAAATCGATTGAGTTGTTTTTCTACAATCGCTCGTCAAAATGCACTCACATCACAAAATAACAAAAAAAATATTGAGGGGCACCCTGTGAAGACCCCTGGTCGAAAAAAATATACTAAGAGAACTTATATTTTTTATTTATGAAAGACTGTCTGTAAACAAAAAATAATCAAAATTAAAAGGTTTTGACTTGACAAACGTTGTTGAATCTTCGTGAAATTGCTCCTATACAAAAGTCGTCATATGTTTCTAAATAGGCTGGGGCCGTTACCTTTTTGAGATAAAAAAATTAGTAGCAGGCAACGGCCAGGTGGAATATATATTTGAGGTCATAAACAATGAAAAAAAAACATTCGAAGACGAGATGAAGGGAAGTAGTGAAATGGGGTGCTATGTAAGGTATGAAAACCGTTTTTCGTTAGTTGTAGCGAAACGAGGCCTCCTAGAGAAAAGTGTTGCATACAAAAGTTGTAGATAATAAAAAAATCTAAAACTTTTACTGCAAGCATTTTTCGACATAACCTCAAAGTTTGCGAGATAATAACGAAAAACCGATTTTTCTGGTGTTTATTTTTTTCCGCGTGAAAAAATTTAATTTAAATGAAACTTTGTGAAAGTACGTAAGTAATTATTTGCACATAATAAGCATGACTTCTGAAATTAAGATTATGGAAAAATATATATTATGCAATTATGGAATATATATATTTGGCGAGATTTCGCCATATTTATTTATTGTTATTTAGCAGCTTAAAATTGAGAAAAACCGAAAAAAAAATTTCGAATTTCGAATCTCGAACTTGCCGATTTTTTTCATTGTTTTCAATTTTTTAGCATATTTATGTTAATAATTCATAATATTTTGATGAAAAAACTTACTTTGGTATAAAATAAATAAAGTTGAATGAAGTTCATCACGGAAAAGTAGGGAAAACTTCACGAAACTTAACTACATGGAAATTAAAAGTATTTTATTAATTTTCATAAGCTACAGCTAAGTTTCGAAAACTTTACATGTAGTGGAGTCATATTAGCATTTTATATTGATGTAAGAGCAAAGTTGAATATTTTTTTGTTATATTTTAAGGACATAAAAGTTAGTGGGCATGTAATTATTTAGCAAACTTGGAGGTCCGGAAGTGCCTCAAAAATGGCAAAAACTGGTTTTTTGTGTTTTTTGAGTAGGTCGCTTCACTATTTTTGAAATATTTCGGCCTCTAATGATCATAAAAAAAAAATGAAAAAGGTTTGTAATTAAATTTCAAATCCATCTAGGGGGGTTAGATACTTTAAAAGTGTAACCTAACCTCAAAAAACTGAATCGCGTGACTTTTTTTTTTTTTTTACTAAATTTATGATAAGGGGCGGAAAAATCGTCGAATTTTCATGAAAATTTCAGGAAACATGTATTTCAATAGTCTTAATATGGGATTTAGTTTTTATGAAAAAATTTTAATTTTTTCGGCCACAATTGGCATTTTTCGTTAAATTTGGCAAATGGTGCCATTTTATGAGAAGTCATCCAAAATATATTTTTTTTTTTAAACTGTATTTTTTTTTATTTACTTTACTTATTTACTAACCTAAGTATAATTAAAATTATGTTGCTTTAATTTTAATGCCCATTTTTGGGCATGAAAAAAAAAACATTAATTTTTGCATTTTTTTGACATTTTACCATATATACGGGATTATTTATGCTATTATCATGTATTTTGCGTAAAAGTGAAATATGCAATTTAAATTAATAAAAAATATTTTTTTAAATTATACATACCTAGCCTACAAAACTTTTTTTTCTTGCAATGCCCTAAATTGCTTTTGGTAAATAATTAAAATTAAACTAACAAAATATAGGACATAATAATAAAAAATAGCAGTTGAAGTAGTATATAAGTAATAGTTTAAGCAAAAATTGTAATAATAATTTAAACTGAGGATGACGTAAGTCGAAATCGATATTCAATAAAATAAAAAATCAAATTCAAATTGTTACTATAAGGAAGTTTATATTATTATTAATAAAATAAAAATTTTAAAAATAAACAGCAAAAAGTATATTTTTAAATATTGCATTTTAATTCAAAAGTGACAAAAGCGCATTATCAGTGAATAATATCCATAATAATAATAAAACCATAATAACACATATAGAATTTTCAATTGAAAACATAATTGGCGTTAAATTATTTATGCTGTATATTTTATATGTTTGAAAAATGTTTGAAAAAAATTGAATATTACATTTTTTGAAAATCTTATATCAAATATTTACAATAATTGTAATAACATTTTAATTATTTACCAAAAGCAATTTAGGGCATTGCAAGAAAAAAAAGTTTTGTAGGTTATGTATAATTTTAAAAAATATTTTTTATTAACTTGAATTGCAAATTTCATTTCTATGCAAAATACATGATAATAGCATAAATAATACCGTATATATATGGTAAAATGCCAAAAAAATGCAAAAACTAATGTTTTTTTTTCATGCCCAAAATTAGGCATTAAAATTAAAGCAACATATTTTTTAATTATACTTAGGTTAAAGTAGATAAAAAAAAATACAGATTAAAAAAAAAAATTTATTTTGGATGACTTCTCATAAAATGGCACCATTTGCCAAATTTAACGAAAAATGCCAATTGTGGCCCAAAAAATTAAAAATTTTTCTTAAAAATTAAACCCATATTAAGACTATTAAAATACATGTTTCCTGAAATTTTCATGAAAATTCGACGATTTTTCCGCCCCTTATCATAAATTTAGTAAAAAAAAAAAACGTCACGCGATTCGGTTTTTTGAGGTTAGGTTACACTTTTAAAGTATCTAACTCCTCTAGATGGATTTGAAATTTAATCACAAACATTTTTCACTTTTTTTTTTTTAATGATTATTAGAGCTAGAAATATTTCAAAAATAGTGAAGCGACCTACTCAAAAAACACCAAAAAACCAGTTTTTGCCATTTTTGAGGCACTTCCGGACCTCCAAATTTGCTAAATAATTACATGCCCACTAACTTTTATGTCTTTAACATAAAACAAAAAAAAAATTCAACTTTGCTCTTATATCAAATATATCACTTTTTTTTTACTAATATGACTCCACTAATGGATATTAAATTATTCTCAAGACATATGATAAAATACAACATACAATTTATTTATATTGGCTACGAGTTCTTTACTTTATTTACAAATATTTACTTTATTAATATTGGTTGTAGCTTATAAAAAGAAAAATCAATAAAATAAATGTTAAAATCTAATCAATTTTAGGCCGTTTTTATCGTGGTTTGTTTTTTTCATCGATCAAACTCTCAAATTCTGTATTATCTTCAAAATCATTGGCATTTTCAGGCTCTTCAACTTCGATGTCATTATTCTTTGCTGGCTCTTCATCAATATCTTCAGAATCACTTAAATCTACAAATACTTCTCTGTCTCTATTTGAACAGTTCACTGTGCATGTATTGCATACATCGGTACATTTTAAGCCGAGTTTTCGGCAGCCACACGTTTGATTATTGCATCCACTTTCACAAGTACAGCTTACACTTTTTAACAACTTTCCGGGAATCAAGTCGGAACTGTCAGAGATGTATTTCGGCACGAGTCTTCCTACATTTTCGTTCCAGCCCCAGTTCCAGTCCTTTGCTTTTTTTGTTGTGCTGATCGTTGTCAAACTTACCCAACCAAGTTTGCAATTGGTAATAGACTCTGTAGAAGTGTTGTGTAGTTGCTTCTCCAGTTGGAGGGAGTTTTTCCAATTTAAAAGTGGATTTGTTTGTAGCTTGCTGATACAGCTTAAATCGTAATTGATTTAATGAATTATAAATTTTCTTACTTTTGTAAATACTAGCTGTAAGTTGAGATCCATTTTTTGCTATGGTTATGTGGTTTGCATCTTTTTGATAATAAACACTGGCTAGGTTTAATAAATTTTCACTGTCCAAAAAAGATCTTACTATTGTTTTTTCCATCCCTTTTCCAGCAAAACTTGAAGTTGTGTCACATCCAGAGAAAGCATGAAGAAACGCTATTATACTTGTGTATGGTTCGTAATTAAGACAATGGGATGTATAAAATGAATCTTTCACGTTGTTTGAGCATGGTTTGTGAAAATAAATATCCAGCCCATTCGAATTTAATTGGTGTAAAAAAAATAGTAAATCGATGTCTTGACTCACGATTATTACAATTTTATAATATTGTTTAGCAAATTGGATCGCAGTATTAACAATCAGACGCCGTCGGTCTTCACGAGCTCGCTTACATAAAAAGCCCTCGGACTGTAATTTATTTGATATTGTGATAATAACATTTTTTTTATTATTTTGATTTGATAAAAATTTTCCTTGTTTATATACCAAAGTAAGTTTTTTCATTAAAATATTATGAATTATTAACATAAATATGCAAAAAAATTGAAAAAAATCGACAAGTTCCAGATTCGAAAAAATTTTTTTTCCGTTTTTCTAAATTTTGAACTGCTAAATAACAATAAATCATTAAAATCGTTATATCATTTGAGAGTAGACATCTGGACGAAAAAAATAAGCACTAGTACAACATCAAAATCCAAAATGAAATCAATAAAGCTGTTGTTCGCCGAAGTAGGGGTGTTTTTTCGGAAAAATGGTAAAATCTCGAAAAACATTTATTTTCCATAATTGAAAAAATTCATGCTTATTATGTGCAAATAATTACGTACTTTCACAAAGTTTCATTTAAATTAAATATTTTTCACGCGGAAAAAAAATAAAAAACAGAAAAATCGGTTTTTCGTCATTTTCTGGCAAAATTTAAGGTTATGTTGAAAAATGTTTGCAATGAAAGTTTTAGATTTTTTTATTATCTACAACTTTTGTATGAAACACTTTTCTCTAGGATGCCTCGTTTCGCCACAAATAACAAAAAACGGTTTTCATCCTTTGCATAGCACCCCATTTCACTACTTCCCTTCCCCCCTGATTTAATTTAACATGTTTAAACCATGCTAACATGTAAACAATATGTGCATAGAACTTTCAGCCATATTAATACATAAATATTTGATGTATGATTATTGACTAGGACTACTACTTCTAATACGTTATGAATCTTTCCTAGATTAATATGTTTGCTATCGTCATTACGACAAATGAAGATTGTGGTCCAATTTTTATGTTAATATTGACTTTGCATAATTTTCTTAATATTATACAAAATAAATTTAAATATCAGTAAGCCGACATGAAAAATGACAAACAAAAATATAATTATAAATTTCGTTTCGCTTCGTTTTTTATTATTTGTCAAACAGGCGGCTAATATGTGTGTGAAAATAATGTGCAAAGGCGTTTTACGACAATGCCATGGTATAGTGCATATCATGCACGGACTTTTGTAACATGCCCAATTAATTCCCATTTCACGCACATTTTTCAAAATTGTTTTACGGGTATAATAACTAGCTTTACTTGTTTTAATCAACCACAAATTGTAATCTTTAATTCTGTGGAACTTTTACTCTAATCTCTTGCACGTCATGCAAAATATAACTTACAAAATAGTCGACTATTTAGTAAATTGAAAAGAATTCACAATCTGAATAGCATAAGGGTAGATGGATTTTAGAACAATTTATACAATTTATACAAACACAACAAACACAACTTATAACTTCACAACACTTTTCATAAAAAAATTAAAAATTTAAAAACTATTATTAATATTACATATTATCATTAATGTGCGTTATATTATAATTAATAATAATATTATATATTATTATTGCTGTGCGTATAGGAATTACAATATGTGTCACAACGTTTAGAGGTGCTGATGAACGCTTTTTTTAATTCATTTTTTGTCGATTGATAGTAAAATTATAATATGTTTATAATTTTTCGACTCTCTAATTGTGCACTGGGCACCTACGTCACAAATTTTTTATAAAGTAAACAGTGATAACAGCAATTCTTTTATATTTTGTATTATTTATATTGACTAGTTCAATGTGATGGAATAAATTAACATGTTAAAAAAATTAAAATATTTATCTAATGATTTAAAACATTTAAAAACACAATGCACATATACGATCAAATAAATTAATTACAAGTTAAAAAAGTTTTTCTATTGCACTATATTAAATCCCGTCATGTGGTGTTTGTTTATTATTTTTTCATAAAAAACATGTTTCGGTGTCTTACCATCATCAGTTTGATTAAAATCAGACTAAATAGATATTTAAATTTTAAATCAAATATCGTCATTTATAGTGTTCATCGCTATTGCTGTCTGTTTGAATATTAATTTATCGTTTAGTATGTGTTCGCTATTGTTTTATATGGCCTTGTAGATTTCATATTCCTCTAATGTTTCCATATGTTTTCCTTCATTACATATGTGTAGCGCGATAACCTCATCGTTAAATCCTATGTGGTTATGATTTTCAGATAGGTGCTGTGCATAATTCGATTTTATGTTGAGAATGTTCCTACTGGGTAGATGTTCCTTATATCTAATCTGCATTGGCCGGCTGGTCTGTCCGATGTAAAACTTCTGCCAGGTTTTGGCATTCAATTTTATATACACCTGTGGACTTCTCCAAAGGGATCTTGTCTTTTGTTTTTAATATGTTAAGTTGTTTTTATTCAATATGTTGTTTAAGGCGTGCGGTAGTAATAATGAGTATTCAGCTGCGATATGTTTTATATCTTTATTTTCAGTTGGGTGTGTTTCATTTTTATATATGCGGGTTCTATGTTTTTTGATGAGATTGTCTATTAAGTTGCTTTTGTAACCATTGGTTTGTGCTATATATTTGAGAGTTTTTACTTCCTCATTATAATTCGGGGTACTGAGTGGTACAGTTAAGAGTCGGTTAACAAAACTATTGTACGCTGCTAATTTGTGTTGGATAGGGTGGTGAGAGTTTTAATGTATTGTTACATCACTGTTGGTTGGTTTTCTATATATATTATATTCAACATTGTTGTGGTTCCTGGTTATAGTTAAATCGAGGAAATTAATGCTATTATTTTCTTCAAATTCTACTGTAAACTGTATATTTTTATTGGGTTTATTTAATTGACTGTTAAAGTTTTTGATTTGCCTGTTGTTACCGTTAAGAATAAAGAAAGTGTCATCTACATATCTGCAATAGAAAATTATTTTATCTTTTAATGGTTTTTTTTTTCATTGTTGAAGATAAATGTATTTTCATAGTGATTTAGGTATACATCAGTCATCAGTCCAGATAAGGAAGAACCCATTGCTAATCCGTTATTTTGTAGGTAACATTCTTAGTTGTATTGAAAATAATTTTAAGTTAATGTATTGGTTAATAATTTAAATTCAGTTATTTGTGGTGGTTGGAATTCGTTACAATTTTTTAATAGTTGTATGGTGATGTCAATTACTTCATTAACAGGAATGTTAGTGTACGTGTTAGTAACGTCAAAGGATGCCATTTTATATGTTGGTTTTATTGTGATATAATTTAGTTTTTGAATCAATTCGGTGTGATTTTTTATGCTTTGATTATTTTCCATGTTTATATTTTTTTTTATGACTCTTTGCTGAATACTTTCAGCTAGTTTGAAACTTGGTGCAGTAGTGCAGTTTATTAGGGGCCTGATTGGTATGTTCTCTTTATGGACCTTTGGAAGACCCGTGGAGCTGTGGGAACTGTGTGAAACTGTGGAGCTTTGGGGTACGTGACCTTGTATTTCAAATTGTGTTTTTAATTCATTAAATTGCTGCACTTATTGATGGAGTTGTTTATTATTTTGGAGTATGTATCAGTTGGGTGTTTGTTTAATTTAGTTATATCATTGTTTGCGAAAAATTCCAATATTTTGTGGTAGTAATCATTTTGTGACATAATTACAATGGTGTTGCCTTTATCGGCTTTTTGTATGATGGCGTCGTGTTTTTTTAATTTCTTTTTAAGGCTTTTGATGGTGATGTTTTCGTTATGGAATTTGGTTCTTAATGTTTGGTAAAAACTATTTTTGAATCGGATACAATTGTTGATTTTGATGTTTAATAGCACTAGTGTTTCATTTTGCATTTGTTAACATGGCATGGCCATTAAGGCTGTTTCCATATTAATGATTTCATTGGTGATACCATTTTAAAAATTTTTGAAATTGGGAATATTATAATTTAGACCTTTGTTACATAAGTCGATTTCTGCATCAGTAAATTCAATATTAGTTTTGTTTATCATTCTCTCATAAAACAGCTCTTCGGTCAGAAAAGTTGTCATTTATATATGGCCTTTGTTTAGACAAAAGGTTTTTTGTTATGCTTATTTGAGATTTTTTGTTTGATATTTTTAATATTTGTTTTGATGATAGCTATGATGTTGTCAACTAATATGATGTTGATGGTATTTAAAAATTCCAAATGTGTTTTTAATAACTTATTATTCAATTCGATTTTCTTAGCATACAATAGTTTTGTTTCGTATCTTAACCAGAAATCTTGGCAGTTTTTTTTTTTTTAAACCTTTGTGGATGAAGCCACCCGAGACTATAGATTTGAGCAAAGTATTTCATTTCATCTCAACAGTTTGAGTATTTGCACAAACCTATTAACAAGCAAAACGGAGAAAGAAATATGGTTGAGGCATGATGGATCTGATTTCTTCGGAGCTTCTGATGATAAAGGAGCTTCTGATGATATTTATAAAAAACAACGAGATCAGCAACAGCGATAGTTTTGTAGGCCATCAAGAGTTGATGTTTAATTTTGATCACCAACTATAGCACGCTTTTAAATCGAATCCATGAAAGCCAGGATGCAACGTTCTAAACTTAATAACAATACTCCATACAAGAACGATGTAACGACCAACAAAAATCTGTTCACTAGACATTTGCTTTTAAAATGAAAAAAAAACAGTTCTCCCAATGTTCATACTATAAATCATACTTTCGTTTCGTATTATTAATCAATTTAGATTCATTTTCTAAAATAATGTCTGCAAGTACACAGCGTTCCACTGTAAACATTTGTTCGTATTTTCTTCTCAAATCATTTAACTTGTTGTTATATGTCAGGTGTGCCCAACCCGTCGATCGCGATCGACTAGTCGATCTCGAAGAAATTTTAAGTCGATCCCGACAAATTTCTTTTTTCCATATAAATATTTTTATATATACAAGATTTCCATAAAAATATTTATTTTAGTTCGAAAATTATCACTATTAATCAAATTTTATCAGAAAATTTCACTTTTTCAATCAATACATGAAAATAAATCGTATTAGTTTTTCTAAATTCTAAGAAATTAGTATCAGAAACATACAAGACTAAAATTGAACGTTTGATGGATTTTTCCTTTCAAAACAATGTATCAAAAAGCATTTTTCTTCTTCGCCCATATATCTGCTAATTCCAAAAATAAGCATACATATTTTTAAACCATCATCCATTGCACAAAACGTTTTAATAATCAAATTAAAAACACCGAAGAAAAGGTCTTATTAGATTGGAATAAAATTTAAATATAAACATTTGACTGTCGACAGAAAAAATGTTGTCGACAGATCAACTGCCTACCAAAACCCGGCTTGATTTTAATTTTATTTTACTCTTTTACTAATTTCTTAGAATTTAGAAAAACTAATACGATTTATTTTCATGTATTGATTCAAAAAGTGAAATCTTCTGATAAAATTTAATTAACAGTGACAATTTTAAAATTTAAATAGCACCATTTTATTAGAAAAGGCAGGGATTGCGTTTGTATTGTATTTTATTTATATAAACAAAGTCTTAACAAGTAAGTGTGTTTGGTTATTTGTGTGTTTAAAATTATTATCCACATCTATGTTAATAATCTCTAGCCATTTCTTTTTTTGTGAAAAATATTTGTTACAAAAACGTGGAGTTATGAGTTCTAATAAAAAATCTAAAACATACCATTTCAACGATGATTGGGAAGAAGAATTTCTATTTATTATGTACAAAGATAAATGCACTTATTTGATATGTAATACGATAGTTGCGCTACCGAAGAGAGGTAATCTCAACAGGCATTTTACTACTCTACACGCAAATTCGACCAAAAATACCCTCCAAAAAGCATGGAAAAAAAATTGGAATAACAAAGATTTAAAAAAAGTGTAACTTTACAACAAACTTTGTTAAAAAAAAAGTTGTAGTAAATCAAGAATGGCAACGATTGCATCGCTACGTGTTTGTCGAATATTTATTCAGCACAAAAAGTCTTTTACAGATGGTGAAATATTTAAAGAAGCCTTTTAAGCAGCAGCAGACAGCTTGTTTCAAAATTTTAAAAATAAAACTGAGATTCTTAATACAATCGATGACATGCAACTTTCCAGACAAACTGTAACAAGAGTTGAAACCTTGGCAATTGACTTGCGATCACGGCTTAAAAAAGATTTTGAAAATTGAGCCTGGTTTTCACTTCAATTTGATGAATCTACTGACAATTGTGATATGTTTCAGCTCAGCGTATTTGTACGCTTAGTATTTCCTAATTCAACTTCAAAGGAGGAATTTGTTAGAATTCTGTCATTGAAACAACGAACCAGAGGAGAAGACATTTACAATATTTTTAAATCTTTCGCATTATCTAAACAGCTTCCCCTTAAGAAGCTCGTTTCCATTATTACGGATGGTGCTGATTCTATGACTGGTTGTGAAAATGGATTTTTAGCATATTGTAACAGGGATATTGATTTTCCTAATTTTATAACATATCACTGCATAATTCATCAACAATCGTTATGTAGTAAAATGTTGAGTTTCATGATGTTATGAAAGCAGTAATAAAAATAATTAATTCGATTCGGGTGAAAGCTTTACAAAGAAGGCTATTTCAATCCTTTTTAGAATACGGTGATGCAGAGTACGGTGATCTACTTCTCCATAACTCAGTAAAATGGTTGAGCAAAGACAAAGTTTTGGAAAGATTTCGCAAGCTGTTGCCACATATAAAAGAATTTCTAGACGAAAAAAACGATCCCTATGCTGTTGTAGTTTACGACAAGATTTGGCTGCAAAAATTGGCAGTTTTAACGGATCTAACAACAAAATTGAATGAACTAAATTTGGATTTGCAAGGAAAAAACAAAACAATAACCGAAATGATTTCATGTATCGATACATTTGAAACTAAACTGGAATTGTGGATATCTCAAATTAATAAGAAAGATCTGAAGCATTTTTCGAATTTAGCAGACGAAATGAAATCAAATATAGAAATTTGTGATTACCAACAATTCAGTAATATTTTGAAAAGCATTTTCCTGCAATTTAAACAAAGATTTGTAGACTTTAAAGTACTTCGTCCAATTACTTCATTTTTAAATTCACCATCTTCGAAAATAAATATAGAAAATATGGCTGCACTTTTCGAAAAAACATTTAGTATGGATGTAGGTAGCTTAGAAATGCAATTAATTGAATTACAAAGTGACATTAGCTTGAGATCGCGTGATCAAATTGATATATGGAACTTTGTTTCTATTGAAAAATATCCACTTTTGAAAGATGTTTATCTTAGAATGCATTCATGTTTTGGATCTACATATTTATGTGAATCGTCATTTTCTTATATGAATTACGTAAAATCTAAATACCGTACACGTATGACTGAAAATCATCTGGATGATTGTTTACGTTTAGCGGTAAGTAATTATGAGCCCGAATACTAAAAATAGCTGATGATATTCAATGTCAACCATCTCATTAAATAAAGAAATTTCTTTTTTTTAAAATGAAAACCATTTTTTTATTTTTTTATTATTGTATTTTACTAGCACGTCAATTATTATCGTTTGGTCGATCGCCAAACGTTTAGAAAAAAATGTAGCTCTTTGGGTCGAAAAGGTTGGACAAATGTTGGGTTATATGTCAATGCGTAATAAATTTTTTTAAGTTCCTTTTCTATTTTTTCTATGTGAAACAAATACATTTTTTTTGTGTTTGTTAAACAGACATTAAAATAAAGTATATGATTCTGCGCAGATCTTACCATCATTTGAAAGGGTGCTTCACCTTGTAATGATTGACTAAAATCTATTCGTATTAATAATAATTGATTGAATTTTGAGCATAGGAGGGGGGTGGAAGCATAAGGTGCCTTATTGTTATGATTTGATGATTTTCAATATATGGGTTAAAATTTGTATTTGATGAAATTTGAAAGCCACAATGACAGAGATAAATAGAAAGTCTTTCTTTTAGAAAAAAAGTCGTTCTGACTTCTGTGAAATGATTTACTATTATAATGTTAGTTAAGTTTAAACTTTCGAAAAAATATCATCAATTATAGGTGGTGATAGTGATTGTCGATTTAAATTCATTTTTGTTATTACATTTTTGATAATATTATATTTTTTTGACACAAATGTTTATACAAAATATCATTATATATAAAAAATAGTGTTATTTGATTTGAAAATAAAAAAATTGGAAATAAATTTGTGATTGATTGTATAGAATTTTTTGTTCAGTAAATTAACAAATTTCAAATTATGATTTTTTTTTGGAAGCCGAACCATTTTATGATAAATTAAGAAATTTATATAATTTAACAAATTGAACGGTGTTGAAGAAGCTAAATATTTTGTACATCTTACCATAAAAATGAATCTAAAATAATCATAATTTAATAGATCATTCGGTTTTCTTTGATTCGGTTAGGATGCTTTGAATGGTTTTTGAACATGAGAAATAACAGGCAATCGAAGTGAAACCAATATCAACATTTTTTTAGATTTTGATTATGTGTATCAAATTGATGGTTGTAATTTAGCAACAACCGAACAGTTATTGGAATGTACATGTAAACGGAGAGCGAATAAGGAATTCATTGTTTATTGTCGGTTTTCGAAGGATTATCCGGATTATGTATTGAAAGACTTTTGGATAAATTGTCATCAATCCTGTTGATACTAAGTGGGCTAGCTAATATTTATAATGGAAAAGAGGATTTGATGTACTACATTCAACATTTAAGTTAAGTTTTTGTTTTCTTTTTCTATTATTATTATTAGTACCAGGAGACCGAGCTATGCTCGGTGAAAAGAAAGACAATTTTTTAACTTTTTTCGCAAAACAACTTTAATTGCATTTTATTTTATTCGGCTGAGACATAAAATTGATGTTGCCGAGGTAACCGTCGTCGCTGTCACTATCAAGACTTATATAGAAGTTTCATCGTTCAATGCGTCTTTCCACACAACATTATACACGCGACGTTCATTTTCAGGTGGTAATAGAACTTTTAAGTTATTTTGTCGTTTAACACGGGAAAATGCTACGTACAACATACCGTGATTAAAAACAGGTGTACGAAGGTCGACGTCAACAAATTCGAACATTTGCCCTTGGGATTTATGCACGGTCATCGCAAACGCTGGTCGAAGCGGAAATTGATGTCGTTGTATTGTACATCCAAGTTGACCTTTACTGGAGTCGAGCGTAACTCGAGGAATGTGTACTTCTTGTCCCCAGTAATTATTTTTGCTTTAATTACGTTGTTACATAATTCGGTAACAATCAGACGTGTTCCATTGCACATACCCTCCAAAATATCTACATTACGCATTAGCATAATTATCGTATTTTCCTTTAGTTTTAATTCATGGGATGGCAAATCAGCAATTTCAATCGAATTAAGAAATTCTGGCGTGAATTCAATACCTCCTTCCTGTTTATCCTTCACAGAATCATGACTTATATACGATTTGTATTCTCCTGGGAGACGATCGACGATCTCAGCATTAATATTACTGACATTCTCTGTTCAGCGGCGCGAGAATAACACATTCCTTCATTCCATCGTAATTTTGATTCGCAAGATAATTTCCAAGTACTTCTTCGATTAAATTACCACTGGAAAATATATCGTCAGGTAATTCGATTTCATTGAAGTCATTTTTGGAAGATTTTCATTTCCCAGTTTCAGGATATACTTTGCGAATGCTTCCTGATCAGGATCGACACGCATATTTTTTGTTAACGCAATTTTTTTTAAATGCTTCCATAGATGACTTTTTTTGATCGACAAATCGAGTGTTTCACTACGGTTGCTTCGGAGTTGAACAGGTAAGCACTGACGGAAATCACCTCCAGCGACTAAAATTTTCCCTCCAAATGGCAAGTTTGGATTTGCAATAGACCGCAACAACTGATCCCTATTTTGTAAACTATACTTTGGTAACATCGGTGCCTCATCCATAAGGAAAACATCAACTTGAGCAAGTTTTGTAGCTTTGATTGAACCAGGTCTAATGCTGGAAATTAAATCTGACGAAAGCGGAACTTTCAGACCAAATGTTTTGTGTGATGTTTGTCCAGCAGGCAATACAGTTGATGCGATTCCAGTAAATGCCATACATTTAACTTTGCGATTTTGGCCACAAAGTGAGTGGTACAAGGTCTCATACACAAGGGTTTACTGGCACCACCTGGTCCATGTATGAAAAAACATTTTGTTTCAACATACACAGTTGAAAAAGTAACTGCAATATTTAAAGCAAGTCTTGCAATAGGAGCTATGCGTTGCAGGTTATTATTGAATTGTAGAGTAAATGTTGCATTAAACCTAATTTTAATGCATATCTATAAAATTTAAAACAACTCTTGCATCATAATTTATTTCTATAGAACAGCTAGAAGTTTTAATGCACCTTGCTACAATTTAATACATTAAAAATTTAATGAAATTTTAAAATTCACTAGAGTATTATCCATTTTAGAAATATATAGTTAAAATCGTTTCATGTATGTTTTAGTTATCGCTTCTCAGCTGAAAGTCTATAATAATATTGATTAAGGTGGTATGTATGTTTTAATTTTTTCCGTTGTAATTTGTTTTAATTTAATTAGATTAATTTAGGTAGGTGCGTAATAATCAAAGTAACTCGAAATTATGATGTAATTTGCATTAAAATGTCATACTAAAAAAAAATACGCGCAATATTATTTAATGCAAATAACAGACATTTTTAAACAACAAGCTTCATATTTTACTCCAAGTACTCTGTTAAATATTGATGCAAAGAGCATTAGTTTAACTTTATATAGCAAGCTTTGTATTGTTTTGTAATGGGAACTTCCGTAGGACCTATATGTGTAGCAATTTGCAGAATTTAGAACGTCCATGTTTTGGTCATCTTCGTAATTGTCAATGACGTCCATACCATATCGTTCTACCCAGAAATGATAATTTAGACCTTCTGTTGCTGTCGTATTTAACTTGAATGCAATAATACGATAAGCACGTTTAGTTGCAGCATCCTCAGATCTATTATTTCGTCGTGCTTGCAGAATAAAATCTTCAGCCAACTGATTTTTGAATCTCTCCCAGAGACCTTTTGGATCTTCGGGACATCCAAAAATAAGAATCTGAACGAAGAGTATTCGCATTACCGAAGGCATTTTGGACAGTGCTGATTCTTCTAGACCATCTATCCACTGTTTATAGTCGAAGGCGAGGCCATAAGCTAGGCAAGCTTGTTTGTATGTCGCATAACGAATGTCATTCACAGTAAGGAGATCATCAAAACTTGTTGCGTCCTTCACATGATAGAGAAGTACTCGCAAATGGAAGCATTCTGGTTGAGCAACATAATTTACGTTATGTATTCGACCAATGACACGCAATCGACGGATTCGCGGTTCCCATGTACTCGTTTTTCCAACCCATTTAAAATTTTTCGGCATTCGCCAATAGTATTAGTAATTCTGGTTTGTTTGCATTTGCTTCAACGCCTGGTTATATCTAAAATACGCTTCTAGCCTTCCAGCTTCGAACCTTTGTGTCCAATATCTGATAGATCTTCTTGGGCTTGGTCAATATCTTACATTCGATACTGACCACGTAAATGAATATTCAAGCGCTGAACGATATGACTCTTTCTTTGGATTTCGTGGCCAAATAATCGCCAGCATGCTTCAGGTGGTGTAATGCAGCGACCTTCCACATAGGTGTCTGCTTTATTATAAATCAAACTCCGAAGATTTCCGATAACCTTTATTGAAGCACAATCGTGTCCTTTGTAGATGTATTTATATAAATATTTTACCGGACCTATCCTGCCAACATATTCAACATTGATGTGACATTGGAATTTTTTCAGCAAATAAGCATTATATGTGGCCACATGACGATTATCTCGTGTAACTCGTCGATTATCCTTATCTTTTCGATATACTGCAAGTTCATGTGAAAATTCCTCTCGATTATTTAAGTCCGACGATACGACGACGATACTTTGGTTTTTCATCATCCGCTAGAGATGTTACTTCTTTGAATTGCATTGGAAAACCGAAGCGGCACAGCAATTTTCAATTTTTATTGACCATACATGTAGCATCTGGATTTAACTCCACTCCGCACGGATTATGAATCATCCACTTTAAGACTAATTCTCGCAATTCAGGCTCGTTGGTATTTGGAGTTTCAGCTGAAATTAGATCATCAATTTCTTCTGAATTATGGATTCGATCTTCTGGATTTATGATCAACAGCAAATGCATATTAATAAAATTATAATAAAATCAAAAATTGAAACTTTTTTCAAAGTTCTAAAATTATAACAAAATCAAAAACACAAACTTTATTCGAAATTCCAAAAGTATTCCAAAAATTATAACTTAAACTATCGACAGTCAAATTAAATTGTAGTGTGCTTTTTAAAATATTTTCAACAAAATTTATTATAACTATTCCGAGTATTTGTGACGTCATTCATATGAAAAATGGTTTTCCTTAATTAAGGCTCTAAACGACTTTTCCCAAAGTCGTGATCTATCTAGATCGTTTTTTCTCACCGGAAAATGGTAGTATGACAATTTTCAGAAAAAATTATAGTGCCGTTATCGAGAAAAAATTTAGACATAAACAATTATTGCTCGTTTAATAAGTAAGATTATTTTGATTTTATTTTATTTTATATACATGATGAAAAACGTGATCTACACAGGTGAAAAAGTCGAAATTTGAGCTTGACCATTTTTGATTTTCCTGAAACTTGACATATAAGTAGTATGGACAAAATAAAAATACAACTTATTTAACAATTTTTTTTGAAGTGCATAGTTTAAGCATAGGAGCACCATATCTCAAGAACACGAATTAACGCCTCTTTGTAAACTTGTAATAGTTTAGAGTGGAAATAGAACTATTTCAAAAAAAAAATAAATATTAAATTCCAATTGATCTTTGACCCTAGCGCTATCTTTAAAAAAGTTTTTTTAATATCTTAATTTTAAAATTCATTACAAAAAAAATTAATTAAATTTTTTTCTAAATATTTACTAATCACCTATTAAACAAAATAAAGTTTGATAAAATCGGTATCAAGAACGGCTGAGCAATTTAATTTCAAAGTTACCTCGGATTTGCTAAATTTCCATTTTTCCTGTAAGTTGGGATGCCCCCAACGCATAGCTTAAACTATGCACTTTAAAAAATTATAAAATAAGTTGTATTTTTTATTTTGTCCATAGCCATAATACTTATATGCTAAGATTCAGGAAAATCAAAAATGTTCAAGTTTTCACAACAAGGTCTAGAACACATTTTTCTTCACATATTTTCTGAGATTTTGGGTCTTAAAATGATAAATTAAGTGAAATTGAATTAGAGATTTTCTTAGACCAGATGCCATGTGTTAATTTTTTTTTTGAATAATTGTAATCACGGATATAAACAGAAACCTATTTATAACAACGAATATACGACTTATAAATGTGGAGTAAGTGGCCATCGCCATTAAATGAACGTTCCAGAGTAAATCGTTAGAAATTTTTACGTCTAACGAACGAATATTTTTACATTCGTCTTTTTGTTCGTCACACATACTAATTGAAATATCGTTGGAGAGCTCGGTCTTCGATCTGCAAACATTCGATGTGTTTTGAAAGAACAAACGTCGATCGAAAGTCGATTACGATGTGTTTTGAAAGAACTAAAATTGACCAAATGGTGACCAATTTTTGAAGATCCCTATTGTTGTAGATCCTTGATTACATTTATGACAGCGTTTCTTTTGGCGGGATCTATTCGTTTATATATTTTACCATTTAAAGGTAGAGGGATTAATGATTTGTGCAGCAAACGCTATTATACTTGTGTATGGTTCGTAATTAAGACAATGGGATGTATAAAATGAATCTTTCACGTTGTTTGAGCATGGTTTGTGAAAATAAATATCCAGCCCATTCGAATTTAATTGGTGTAAAAAAAATAGTAAATCGATGTCTTGACTCACGATTATTACAATTTTATAATATTGTTTAGCAAATTGGATCGCAGTATTAACAATCAGACGCCGTCGGTCTTCACGAGCTCGCTTACATAAAAAGCCCTCGGACTGTAATTTATTTGATATTGTGATAATAACATTTTTTTTATTATTTTGATTTGATAAAAATTTTCCTTGTTTATATACCAAAGTAAGTTTTTTCATTAAAATATTATGAATTATTAACATAAATATGCAAAAAAATTGAAAAAAATCGACAAGTTCCAGATTCGAAAAAATTTTTTTTCCGTTTTTCTAAATTTTGAACTGCTAAATAACAATAAATCATTAAAATCGTTATATCATTTGAGAGTAGACATCTGGACGAAAAAAATAAGCACTAGTACAACATCAAAATCCAAAATGAAATCAATAAAGCTGTTGTTCGCCGAAGTAGGGGTGTTTTTTCGGAAAAATGGTAAAATCTCGAAAAACATTTATTTTCCATAATTGAAAAAATTCATGCTTATTATGTGCAAATAATTACGTACTTTCACAAAGTTTCATTTAAATTAAATATTTTTCACGCGGAAAAAAAATAAAAAACAGAAAAATCGGTTTTTCGTCATTTTCTGGCAAAATTTAAGGTTATGTTGAAAAATGTTTGCAATGAAAGTTTTAGATTTTTTTATTATCTACAACTTTTGTATGAAACACTTTTCTCTAGGATGCCTCGTTTCGCCACAAATAACAAAAAACGGTTTTCATCCTTTGCATAGCACCCCATTTCACTACTTCCCTTCCCCCCTGATTTAATTTAACATGTTTAAACCATGCTAACATGTAAACAATATGTGCATAGAACTTTCAGCCATATTAATACATAAATATTTGATGTATGATTATTGACTAGGACTACTACTTCTAATACGTTATGAATCTTTCCTAGATTAATATGTTTGCTATCGTCATTACGACAAATGAAGATTGTGGTCCAATTTTTATGTTAATATTGACTTTGCATAATTTTCTTAATATTATACAAAATAAATTTAAATATCAGTAAGCCGACATGAAAAATGACAAACAAAAATATAATTATAAATTTCGTTTCGCTTCGTTTTTTATTATTTGTCAAACAGGCGGCTAATATGTGTGTGAAAATAATGTGCAAAGGCGTTTTACGACAATGCCATGGTATAGTGCATATCATGCACGGACTTTTGTAACATGCCCAATTAATTCCCATTTCACGCACATTTTTCAAAATTGTTTTACGGGTATAATAACTAGCTTTACTTGTTTTAATCAACCACAAATTGTAATCTTTAATTCTGTGGAACTTTTACTCTAATCTCTTGCACGTCATGCAAAATATAACTTACAAAATAGTCGACTATTTAGTAAATTGAAAAGAATTCACAATCTGAATAGCATAAGGGTAGATGGATTTTAGAACAATTTATACAATTTATACAAACACAACAAACACAACTTATAACTTCACAACACTTTTCATAAAAAAATTAAAAATTTAAAAACTATTATTAATATTACATATTATCATTAATGTGCGTTATATTATAATTAATAATAATATTATATATTATTATTGCTGTGCGTATAGGAATTACAATATGTGTCACAACGTTTAGAGGTGCTGATGAACGCTTTTTTTAATTCATTTTTTGTCGATTGATAGTAAAATTATAATATGTTTATAATTTTTCGACTCTCTAATTGTGCACTGGGCACCTACGTCACAAATTTTTTATAAAGTAAACAGTGATAACAGCAATTCTTTTATATTTTGTATTATTTATATTGACTAGTTCAATGTGATGGAATAAATTAACATGTTAAAAAAATTAAAATATTTATCTAATGATTTAAAACATTTAAAAACACAATGCACATATACGATCAAATAAATTAATTACAAGTTAAAAAAGTTTTTCTATTGCACTATATTAAATCCCGTCATGTGGTGTTTGTTTATTATTTTTTCATAAAAAACATGTTTCGGTGTCTTACCATCATCAGTTTGATTAAAATCAGACTAAATAGATATTTAAATTTTAAATCAAATATCGTCATTTATAGTGTTCATCGCTATTGCTGTCTGTTTGAATATTAATTTATCGTTTAGTATGTGTTCGCTATTGTTTTATATGGCCTTGTAGATTTCATATTCCTCTAATGTTTCCATATGTTTTCCTTCATTACATATGTGTAGCGCGATAACCTCATCGTTAAATCCTATGTGGTTATGATTTTCAGATAGGTGCTGTGCATAATTCGATTTTATGTTGAGAATGTTCCTACTGGGTAGATGTTCCTTATATCTAATCTGCATTGGCCGGCTGGTCTGTCCGATGTAAAACTTCTGCCAGGTTTTGGCATTCAATTTTATATACACCTGTGGACTTCTCCAAAGGGATCTTGTCTTTTGTTTTTAATATGTTAAGTTGTTTTTATTCAATATGTTGTTTAAGGCGTGCGGTAGTAATAATGAGTATTCAGCTGCGATATGTTTTATATCTTTATTTTCAGTTGGGTGTGTTTCATTTTTATATATGCGGGTTCTATGTTTTTTGATGAGATTGTCTATTAAGTTGCTTTTGTAACCATTGGTTTGTGCTATATATTTGAGAGTTTTTACTTCCTCATTATAATTCGGAGTACTGAGTGGTACAGTTAAGAGTCGGTTAACAAAACTATTGTACGCTGCTAATTTGTGTTGGATAGGGTGGTGAGAGTTTTAATGTATTGTTACATCACTGTTGGTTGGTTTTCTATATATATTATATTCAACATTGTTGTGGTTCCTGGTTATAGTTAAATCGAGGAAATTAATGCTATTATTTTCTTCAAATTCTACTGTAAACTGTATATTTTTATTGGGTTTATTTAATTGACTGTTAAAGTTTTTGATTTGCCTGTTGTTACCGTTAAGAATAAAGAAAGTGTCATCTACATATCTGCAATAGAAAATTATTTTATCTTTTAATGGTTTTTTTTTCATTGTTGAAGATAAATGTATTTTCATAGTGATTTAGGTATACATCAGTCATCAGTCCAGATAAGGAAGAACCCATTGCTAATCCGTTATTTTGTAGGTAACATTCTTAGTTGTATTGAAAATAATTTTAAGTTAATGTATTGGTTAATAATTTAAATTCAGTTATTTGTGGTGGTTGGAATTCGTTACAATTTTTTAATAGTTGTATGGTGATGTCAATTACTTCATTAACAGGAATGTTAGTGTACGTGTTAGTAACGTCAAAGGATGCCATTTTATATGTTGGTTTTATTGTGATATAATTTAGTTTTTGAATCAATTCGGTGTGATTTTTTATGCTTTGATTATTTTCCATGTTTATATTTTTTTTTATGACTCTTTGCTGAATACTTTCAGCTAGTTTGAAACTTGGTGCAGTAGTGCAGTTTATTAGGGGCCTGATTGGTATGTTCTCTTTATGGACCTTTGGAAGACCCGTGGAGCTGTGGGAACTGTGTGAAACTGTGGAGCTTTGGGGTACGTGACCTTGTATTTCAAATTGTGTTTTTAATTCATTAAATTGCTGCACTTATTGATGGAGTTGTTTATTATTTTGGAGTATGTATCAGTTGGGTGTTTGTTTAATTTAGTTATATCATTGTTTGCGAAAAATTCCAATATTTTGTGGTAGTAATCATTTTGTGACATAATTACAATGGTGTTGCCTTTATCGGCTTTTTGTATGATGGCGTCGTGTTTTTTTAATTTCTTTTTAAGGCTTTTGATGGTGATGTTTTCGTTATGGAATTTGGTTCTTAATGTTTGGTAAAAACTATTTTTGAATCGGATACAATTGTTGATTTTGATGTTTAATAGCACTAGTGTTTCATTTTGCATTTGTTAACATGGCATGGCCATTAAGGCTGTTTCCATATTAATGATTTCATTGGTGATACCATTTTAAAAATTTTTGAAATTGGGAATATTATAATTTAGACCTTTGTTACATAAGTCGATTTCTGCATCAGTAAATTCAATATTAGTTTTGTTTATCATTCTCTCATAAAACAGCTCTTCGGTCAGAAAAGTTGTCATTTATATATGGCCTTTGTTTAGACAAAAGGTTTTTTGTTATGCTTATTTGAGATTTTTTGTTTGATATTTTTAATATTTGTTTTGATGATAGCTATGATGTTGTCAACTAATATGATGTTGATGGTATTTAAAAATTCCAAATGTGTTTTTAATAACTTATTATTCAATTCGATTTTCTTAGCATACAATAGTTTTGTTTCGTATCTTAACCAGAAATCTTGGCAGTTTTTTTTTTTTTAAACCTTTGTGGATGAAGCCACCCGAGACTATAGATTTGAGCAAAGTATTTCATTTCATCTCAACAGTTTGAGTATTTGCACAAACCTATTAACAAGCAAAACGGAGAAAGAAATATGGTTGAGGCATGATGGATCTGATTTCTTCGGAGCTTCTGATGATAAAGGAGCTTCTGATGATATTTATAAAAAACAACGAGATCAGCAACAGCGATAGTTTTGTAGGCCATCAAGAGTTGATGTTTAATTTTGATCACCAACTATAGCACGCTTTTAAATCGAATCCATGAAAGCCAGGATGCAACGTTCTAAACTTAATAACAATACTCCATACAAGAACGATGTAACGACCAACAAAAATCTGTTCACTAGACATTTGCTTTTAAAATGAAAAAAAAAACAGTTCTCCCAATGTTCATACTATAAATCATACTTTCGTTTCGTATTATTAATCAATTTAGATTCATTTTCTAAAATAATGTCTGCAAGTACACAGCGTTCCACTGTAAACATTTGTTCGTATTTTCTTCTCAAATCATTTAACTTGTTGTTATATGTCAGGTGTGCCCAACCCGTCGATCGCGATCGACTAGTCGATCTCGAAGAAATTTTAAGTCGATCCCGACAAATTTCTTTTTTCCATATAAATATTTTTATATATACAAGATTTCCATAAAAATATTTATTTTAGTTCGAAAATTATCACTATTAATCAAATTTTATCAGAAAATTTCACTTTTTCAATCAATACATGAAAATAAATCGTATTAGTTTTTCTAAATTCTAAGAAATTAGTATCAGAAACATACAAGACTAAAATTGAACGTTTGATGGATTTTTCCTTTCAAAACAATGTATCAAAAAGCATTTTTCTTCTTCGCCCATATATCTGCTAATTCCAAAAATAAGCATACATATTTTTAAACCATCATCCATTGCACAAAACGTTTTAATAATCAAATTAAAAACACCGAAGAAAAGGTCTTATTAGATTGGAATAAAATTTAAATATAAACATTTGACTGTCGACAGAAAAAATGTTGTCGACAGATCAACTGCCTACCAAAACCCGGCTTGATTTTAATTTTATTTTACTCTTTTACTAATTTCTTAGAATTTAGAAAAACTAATACGATTTATTTTCATGTATTGATTCAAAAAGTGAAATCTTCTGATAAAATTTAATTAACAGTGACAATTTTAAAATTTAAATAGCACCATTTTATTAGAAAAGGCAGGGATTGCGTTTGTATTGTATTTTATTTATATAAACAAAGTCTTAACAAGTAAGTGTGTTTGGTTATTTGTGTGTTTAAAATTATTATCCACATCTATGTTAATAATCTCTAGCCATTTCTTTTTTTGTGAAAAATATTTGTTACAAAAACGTGGAGTTATGAGTTCTAATAAAAAATCTAAAACATACCATTTCAACGATGATTGGGAAGAAGAATTTCTATTTATTATGTACAAAGATAAATGCACTTATTTGATATGTAATACGATAGTTGCGCTACCGAAGAGAGGTAATCTCAACAGGCATTTTACTACTCTACACGCAAATTCGACCAAAAATACCCTCCAAAAAGCATGGAAAAAAAATTGGAATAACAAAGATTTAAAAAAAGTGTAACTTTACAACAAACTTTGTTAAAAAAAAAGTTGTAGTAAATCAAGAATGGCAACGATTGCATCGCTACGTGTTTGTCGAATATTTATTCAGCACAAAAAGTCTTTTACAGATGGTGAAATATTTAAAGAAGCCTTTTAAGCAGCAGCAGACAGCTTGTTTCAAAATTTTAAAAATAAAACTGAGATTCTTAATACAATCGATGACATGCAACTTTCCAGACAAACTGTAACAAGAGTTGAAACCTTGGCAATTGACTTGCGATCACAGCTTAAAAAAGATTTTGAAAATTGAGCCTGGTTTTCACTTCAATTTGATGAATCTACTGACAATTGTGATATGTTTCAGCTCAGCGTATTTGTACGCTTAGTATTTCCTAATTCAACTTCAAAGGAGGAATTTGTTAGAATTCTGTCATTGAAACAACGAACCAGAGGAGAAGACATTTACAATATTTTTAAATCTTTCGCATTATCTAAACAGCTTCCCCTTAAGAAGCTCGTTTCCATTATTACGGATGGTGCTGATTCTATGACTGGTTGTGAAAATGGATTTTTAGCATATTGTAACAGGGATATTGATTTTCCTAATTTTATAACATATCACTGCATAATTCATCAACAATCGTTATGTAGTAAAATGTTGAGTTTCATGATGTTATGAAAGCAGTAATAAAAATAATTAATTCGATTCGGGTGAAAGCTTTACAAAGAAGGCTATTTCAATCCTTTTTAGAATACGGTGATGCAGAGTACGGTGATCTACTTCTCCATAACTCAGTAAAATGGTTGAGCAAAGACAAAGTTTTGGAAAGATTTCGCAAGCTGTTGCCACATATAAAAGAATTTCTAGACGAAAAAAACGATCCCTATGCTGTTGTAGTTTACGACAAGATTTGGCTGCAAAAATTGGCAGTTTTAACGGATCTAACAACAAAATTGAATGAACTAAATTTGGATTTGCAAGGAAAAAACAAAACAATAACCGAAATGATTTCATGTATCGATACATTTGAAACTAAACTGGAATTGTGGATATCTCAAATTAATAAGAAAGATCTGAAGCATTTTTCGAATTTAGCAGACGAAATGAAATCAAATATAGAAATTTGTGATTACCAACAATTCAGTAATATTTTGAAAAGCATTTTCCTGCAATTTAAACAAAGATTTGTAGACTTTAAAGTACTTCGTCCAATTACTTCATTTTTAAATTCACCATCTTCGAAAATAAATATAGAAAATATGGCTGCACTTTTCGAAAAAACATTTAGTATGGATGTAGGTAGCTTAGAAATGCAATTAATTGAATTACAAAGTGACATTAGCTTGAGATCGCGTGATCAAATTGATATATGGAACTTTGTTTCTATTGAAAAATATCCACTTTTGAAAGATGTTTATCTTAGAATGCATTCATGTTTTGGATCTACATATTTATGTGAATCGTCATTTTCTTATATGAATTACGTAAAATCTAAATACCGTACACGTATGACTGAAAATCATCTGGATGATTGTTTACGTTTAGCGGTAAGTAATTATGAGCCCGAATACTAAAAATAGCTGATGATATTCAATGTCAACCATCTCATTAAATAAAGAAATTTCTTTTTTTTAAAATGAAAACCATTTTTTTATTTTTTTATTATTGTATTTTACTAGCACGTCAATTATTATCGTTTGGTCGATCGCCAAACGTTTAGAAAAAAATGTAGCTCTTTGGGTCGAAAAGGTTGGACAAATGTTGGGTTATATGTCAATGCGTAATAAATTTTTTTAAGTTCCTTTTCTATTTTTTCTATGTGAAACAAATACATTTTTTTTGTGTTTGTTAAACAGACATTAAAATAAAGTATATGATTCTGCGCAGATCTTACCATCATTTGAAAGGGTGCTTCACCTTGTAATGATTGACTAAAATCTATTCGTATTAATAATAATTGATTGAATTTTGAGCATAGGAGGGGGGTGGAAGCATAAGGTGCCTTATTGTTATGATTTGATGATTTTCAATATATGGGTTAAAATTTGTATTTGATGAAATTTGAAAGCCACAATGACAGAGATAAATAGAAAGTCTTTCTTTTAGAAAAAAAGTCGTTCTGACTTCTGTGAAATGATTTACTATTATAATGTTAGTTAAGTTTAAACTTTCGAAAAAATATCATCAATTATAGGTGGTGATAGTGATTGTCGATTTAAATTCATTTTTGTTATTACATTTTTGATAATATTATATTTTTTTGACACAAATGTTTATACAAAATATCATTATATATAAAAAATAGTGTTATTTGATTTGAAAATAAAAAAATTGGAAATAAATTTGTGATTGATTGTATAGAATTTTTTGTTCAGTAAATTAACAAATTTCAAATTATGATTTTTTTTTGGAAGCCGAACCATTTTATGATAAATTAAGAAATTTATATAATTTAACAAATTGAACGGTGTTGAAGAAGCTAAATATTTTGTACATCTTACCATAAAAATGAATCTAAAATAATCATAATTTAATAGATCATTCGGTTTTCTTTGATTCGGTTAGGATGCTTTGAATGGTTTTTGAACATGAGAAATAACAGGCAATCGAAGTGAAACCAATATCAACATTTTTTTAGATTTTGATTATGTGTATCAAATTGATGGTTGTAATTTAGCAACAACCGAACAGTTATTGGAATGTACATGTAAACGGAGAGCGAATAAGGAATTCATTGTTTATTGTCGGTTTTCGAAGGATTATCCGGATTATGTATTGAAAGACTTTTGGATAAATTGTCATCAATCCTGTTGATACTAAGTGGGCTAGCTAATATTTATAATGGAAAAGAGGATTTGATGTACTACATTCAACATTTAAGTTAAGTTTTTGTTTTCTTTTTCTATTATTATTATTAGTACCAGGAGACCGAGCTATGCTCGGTGAAAAGAAAGACAATTTTTTAACTTTTTTCGCAAAACAACTTTAATTGCATTTTATTTTATTCGGCTGAGACATAAAATTGATGTTGCCGAGGTAACCGTCGTCGCTGTCACTATCAAGACTTATATAGAAGTTTCATCGTTCAATGCGTCTTTCCACACAACATTATACACGCGACGTTCATTTTCAGGTGGTAATAGAACTTTTAAGTTATTTTGTCGTTTAACACGGGAAAATGCTACGTACAACATACCGTGATTAAAAACAGGTGTACGAAGGTCGACGTCAACAAATTCGAACATTTGCCCTTGGGATTTATGCACGGTCATCGCAAACGCTGGTCGAAGCGGAAATTGATGTCGTTGTATTGTACATCCAAGTTGACCTTTACTGGAGTCGAGCGTAACTCGAGGAATGTGTACTTCTTGTCCCCAGTAATTATTTTTGCTTTAATTACGTTGTTACATAATTCGGTAACAATCAGACGTGTTCCATTGCACATACCCTCCAAAATATCTACATTACGCATTAGCATAATTATCGTATTTTCCTTTAGTTTTAATTCATGGGATGGCAAATCAGCAATTTCAATCGAATTAAGAAATTCTGGCGTGAATTCAATACCTCCTTCCTGTTTATCCTTCACAGAATCATGACTTATATACGATTTGTATTCTCCTGGGAGACGATCGACGATCTCAGCATTAATATTACTGACATTCTCTGTTCAGCGGCGCGAGAATAACACATTCCTTCATTCCATCGTAATTTTGATTCGCAAGATAATTTCCAAGTACTTCTTCGATTAAATTACCACTGGAAAATATATCGTCAGGTAATTCGATTTCATTGAAGTCATTTTTGGAAGATTTTCATTTCCCAGTTTCAGGATATACTTTGCGAATGCTTCCTGATCAGGATCGACACGCATATTTTTTGTTAACGCAATTTTTTTTAAATGCTTCCATAGATGACTTTTTTTGATCGACAAATCGAGTGTTTCACTACGGTTGCTTCGGAGTTGAACAGGTAAGCACTGACGGAAATCACCTCCAGCGACTAAAATTTTCCCTCCAAATGGCAAGTTTGGATTTGCAATAGACCGCAACAACTGATCCCTATTTTGTAAACTATACTTTGGTAACATCGGTGCCTCATCCATAAGGAAAACATCAACTTGAGCAAGTTTTGTAGCTTTGATTGAACCAGGTCTAATGCTGGAAATTAAATCTGACGAAAGCGGAACTTTCAGACCAAATGTTTTGTGTGATGTTTGTCCAGCAGGCAATACAGTTGATGCGATTCCAGTAAATGCCATACATTTAACTTTGCGATTTTGGCCACAAAGTGAGTGGTACAAGGTCTCATACACAAGGGTTTACTGGCACCACCTGGTCCATGTATGAAAAAACATTTTGTTTCAACATACACAGTTGAAAAAGTAACTGCAATATTTAAAGCAAGTCTTGCAATAGGAGCTATGCGTTGCAGGTTATTATTGAATTGTAGAGTAAATGTTGCATTAAACCTAATTTTAATGCATATCTATAAAATTTAAAACAACTCTTGCATCATAATTTATTTCTATAGAACAGCTAGAAGTTTTAATGCACCTTGCTACAATTTAATACATTAAAAATTTAATGAAATTTTAAAATTCACTAGAGTATTATCCATTTTAGAAATATATAGTTAAAATCGTTTCATGTATGTTTTAGTTATCGCTTCTCAGCTGAAAGTCTATAATAATATTGATTAAGGTGGTATGTATGTTTTAATTTTTTCCGTTGTAATTTGTTTTAATTTAATTAGATTAATTTAGGTAGGTGCGTAATAATCAAAGTAACTCGAAATTATGATGTAATTTGCATTAAAATGTCATACTAAAAAAAAATACGCGCAATATTATTTAATGCAAATAACAGACATTTTTAAACAACAAGCTTCATATTTTACTCCAAGTACTCTGTTAAATATTGATGCAAAGAGCATTAGTTTAACTTTATATAGCAAGCTTTGTATTGTTTTGTAATGGGAACTTCCGTAGGACCTATATGTGTAGCAATTTGCAGAATTTAGAACGTCCATGTTTTGGTCATCTTCGTAATTGTCAATGACGTCCATACCATATCGTTCTACCCAGAAATGATAATTTAGACCTTCTGTTGCTGTCGTATTTAACTTGAATGCAATAATACGATAAGCACGTTTAGTTGCAGCATCCTCAGATCTATTATTTCGTCGTGCTTGCAGAATAAAATCTTCAGCCAACTGATTTTTGAATCTCTCCCAGAGACCTTTTGGATCTTCGGGACATCCAAAAATAAGAATCTGAACGAAGAGTATTCGCATTACCGAAGGCATTTTGGACAGTGCTGATTCTTCTAGACCATCTATCCACTGTTTATAGTCGAAGGCGAGGCCATAAGCTAGGCAAGCTTGTTTGTATGTCGCATAACGAATGTCATTCACAGTAAGGAGATCATCAAAACTTGTTGCGTCCTTCACATGATAGAGAAGTACTCGCAAATGGAAGCATTCTGGTTGAGCAACATAATTTACGTTATGTATTCGACCAATGACACGCAATCGACGGATTCGCGGTTCCCATGTACTCGTTTTTCCAACCCATTTAAAATTTTTCGGCATTCGCCAATAGTATTAGTAATTCTGGTTTGTTTGCATTTGCTTCAACGCCTGGTTATATCTAAAATACGCTTCTAGCCTTCCAGCTTCGAACCTTTGTGTCCAATATCTGATAGATCTTCTTGGGCTTGGTCAATATCTTACATTCGATACTGACCACGTAAATGAATATTCAAGCGCTGAACGATATGACTCTTTCTTTGGATTTCGTGGCCAAATAATCGCCAGCATGCTTCAGGTGGTGTAATGCAGCGACCTTCCACATAGGTGTCTGCTTTATTATAAATCAAACTCCGAAGATTTCCGATAACCTTTATTGAAGCACAATCGTGTCCTTTGTAGATGTATTTATATAAATATTTTACCGGACCTATCCTGCCAACATATTCAACATTGATGTGACATTGGAATTTTTTCAGCAAATAAGCATTATATGTGGCCACATGACGATTATCTCGTGTAACTCGTCGATTATCCTTATCTTTTCGATATACTGCAAGTTCATGTGAAAATTCCTCTCGATTATTTAAGTCCGACGATACGACGACGATACTTTGGTTTTTCATCATCCGCTAGAGATGTTACTTCTTTGAATTGCATTGGAAAACCGAAGCGGCACAGCAATTTTCAATTTTTATTGACCATACATGTAGCATCTGGATTTAACTCCACTCCGCACGGATTATGAATCATCCACTTTAAGACTAATTCTCGCAATTCAGGCTCGTTGGTATTTGGAGTTTCAGCTGAAATTAGATCATCAATTTCTTCTGAATTATGGATTCGATCTTCTGGATTTATGATCAACAGCAAATGCATATTAATAAAATTATAATAAAATCAAAAATTGAAACTTTTTTCAAAGTTCTAAAATTATAACAAAATCAAAAACACAAACTTTATTCGAAATTCCAAAAGTATTCCAAAAATTATAACTTAAACTATCGACAGTCAAATTAAATTGTAGTGTGCTTTTTAAAATATTTTCAACAAAATTTATTATAACTATTCCGAGTATTTGTGACGTCATTCATATGAAAAATGGTTTTCCTTAATTAAGGCTCTAAACGACTTTTCCCAAAGTCGTGATCTATCTAGATCGTTTTTTCTCACCGGAAAATGGTAGTATGACAATTTTCAGAAAAAATTATAGTGCCGTTATCGAGAAAAAATTTAGACATAAACAATTATTGCTCGTTTAATAAGTAAGATTATTTTGATTTTATTTTATTTTATATACATGATGAAAAACGTGATCTACACAGGTGAAAAAGTCGAAATTTGAGCTTGACCATTTTTGATTTTCCTGAAACTTGACATATAAGTAGTATGGACAAAATAAAAATACAACTTATTTAACAATTTTTTTTGAAGTGCATAGTTTAAGCATAGGAGCACCATATCTCAAGAACACGAATTAACGCCTCTTTGTAAACTTGTAATAGTTTAGAGTGGAAATAGAACTATTTCAAAAAAAAAATAAATATTAAATTCCAATTGATCTTTGACCCTAGCGCTATCTTTAAAAAAGTTTTTTTAATATCTTAATTTTAAAATTCATTACAAAAAAAATTAATTAAATTTTTTTCTAAATATTTACTAATCACCTATTAAACAAAATAAAGTTTGATAAAATCGGTATCAAGAACGGCTGAGCAATTTAATTTCAAAGTTACCTCGGATTTGCTAAATTTCCATTTTTCCTGTAAGTTGGGATGCCCCCAACGCATAGCTTAAACTATGCACTTTAAAAAATTATAAAATAAGTTGTATTTTTTATTTTGTCCATAGCCATAATACTTATATGCTAAGATTCAGGAAAATCAAAAATGTTCAAGTTTTCACAACAAGGTCTAGAACACATTTTTCTTCACATATTTTCTGAGATTTTGGGTCTTAAAATGATAAATTAAGTGAAATTGAATTAGAGATTTTCTTAGACCAGATGCCATGTGTTAATTTTTTTTTTGAATAATTGTAATCACGGATATAAACAGAAACCTATTTATAACAACGAATATACGACTTATAAATGTGGAGTAAGTGGCCATCGCCATTAAATGAACGTTCCAGAGTAAATCGTTAGAAATTTTTACGTCTAACGAACGAATATTTTTACATTCGTCTTTTTGTTCGTCACACATACTAATTGAAATATCGTTGGAGAGCTCGGTCTTCGATCTGCAAACATTCGATGTGTTTTGAAAGAACAAACGTCGATCGAAAGTCGATTACGATGTGTTTTGAAAGAACTAAAATTGACCAAATGGTGACCAATTTTTGAAGATCCCTATTGTTGTAGATCCTTGATTACATTTATGACAGCGTTTCTTTTGGCGGGATCTATTCGTTTATATATTTTACCATTTAAAGGTAGAGGGATTAATGATTTGTGCAGTGTACTATCATCTGTAAAACTATTTATATGGGTTGTTGGATTATATAAATTAAAAACAGTAGGAAAAACTGAATTGTGGAGTACACCAGCGTTTATTAATTTAGACTCAGAAGGAAAGCCATCGTTTTAACTAAAAGCTCTTAAATTCAAGTAAATTAGACAATACAATGCATATATGTTTACTTAATCTTTGCTCAAATCATACAATAAATAAAAAAAACGAAAACCAAAAAGAAATCAACAACAACAATTATAATATTAGCTGTGACAACCAAATGCATTAGTTAACTATAATAATTTTAAATTTAACAAAAGAATTTAAAATTTTTTTAAAACCTTTCATAATTTAATTGATGAAACTTTTGCCATAAAACTTAAAACCAAAAAAATGATCTTCTATTGAATATTAATTATTTGTGTCAGTTCATTTTTGACCTGTTATATTTTTAACAGCCTTTCGGATAAAAATAGAAAGATCTTAATATCTGAATAGGTTTCAGCAGATATCAATGGGTCAGCGTTTTGAATATAAAAACATCAGTTTAGCTCTGTGACGAACTACAAAAACAAGTAACGAGACAAGTGTCTAGAAAGAGAAGTGCAAATTAGATGAAGCGGTTAGGCTCTCTACACTCCAAAAAATAAAAGTCACTTTTACAAAATTTTTATATATATACAACACACAAATTTTTTGATAAAACTACAATTTTTTTCCTTCAAATCCAAAAATAATCTGTAAGACAAACAAATTTGTGAGTTGTATATTTATAAAAAATTTGTAAAATTTACTTAGTTTTTTTTTTAAGTGAAAACTTCTTTAGCCGCGTTATGAAATTTTGTATGGAGTAAAATTTATATATTCGCGTCATCAATTTTAATATGCATTTTTGAAGAACAAAAAAACATTTTTTTTGAATATGAAATACATGTATCAATTCTTAACGTTCCAAATTGCGATGTGGAGTATCGCGCTCGACTGATGTTCTGTAGGTTGTAAGTTCAATTCCTGGAAATATATTTTTGATTGTTTTTTTTTAATTTTTATTAAATACCATTAAAATTATTTGATGCGGCGTCGATGAGAGGTGGACTGTATTTTTTTTATTGAAGATATATTTGATGTGAGTTGGTTGGCACATCAACTTCCAACACCGTGATGCAAATATGGAAATATCTCAGCTCATATAATAATTGAAGTTATGTAAACGAGATGATTAACTGAAGCGATGACGAAAATATCTCAGCTCATATAATAGTTGAAATCATGTACATATGAGATTAATGATGCAATGATGAAAATATATCAGCTCATATAATGATTTAAAATCATGTACATATGAAATGAAAGATGCATGGAAACATCACCCGTTCCAATCGATGAAAACTTATACGAGTTTTTTTTACTGCATGCACACTCGACGAATATTTGTCAGAGAACAAAGAAAAAACTATTTGGTTAATTTATATATACATTAAAAAACTGACCTGATGCACACAACTTTATATAAACTTCCTTTATTAATTTTACAATTACTGATCTAACACATGGGAATACAAAATATTTAAAATTTACTTAAAAACTAACAAAGAGAGAGCTTAGCTCATACTCAACCAACTACATGGTAACACAAACAACACTTTTTACTGACTATACTATTCAGATATAAATTCGTAAGAATAAGAGACCAAAACTACCAAAACAGTCCATTTTATAGAAAGCCAAAACTCTACAAATCATAAACTCCACACAGCTGTCAAGTTTACCAACGATCTCGAAACTATCGAATTAATAATATAGAATAACGAACACATAAATTCAATGTGAAAATTGAAAATATCGAATGAATGATCAAAATATACCGAACACGTCAATTCAAATTGACAGTTTCGTTGACATTTCAAAAGGATTGTTTTGGTAATGTTTTGCATAATTTTATAAATAATAAATAAATCTTTAATTGGTTTTGTTTTGATTCTAATTTAAAATATTTTAATTTTTCAGATGAACTAAAAAATTCACGATAATGCGTGAACATACTGGCGACCTTAAAGTATTTACTTTAACAAAATGAAACGGTCCAGTCTGCGACATGGTTGCAATTACGTAATCCCTTAAAACCAGTTACGGACAGCAACTAAAGTAAATTTTAAGTGTATGAATATTCAGGGATGACTGTAGTCGAGGTGAGTGACTTGTCAGACTGAACAGACTGGTCGCAGAACATTGTTGCTTGAGTTACGTGGACGATTGCAAATATTAATTAGTGAAATATAAACCACCACTAGTTTGTAATTACTTGATACAACAAACTGCTGCAAATCTTCAACATCAAGATGTGAGATTACGCCTATTCGTGCTACTGAGCGTTTCAGAATGGATTCAGCTGGGTTAATGGAAATGACAATAGTCTCAATTTAAAATGACACAACGATTGTACAACGAAATTGAGTTGTCGGACACACTCTGTGACGAAGAGTAGACCACATGAATGCTGCTTGTTGGATATGCTGAGGATTACGAGCTTCAATGAAGTTGGCAATGTTGTGGAAGCAGAATTTTTAAAAACATCACAATCCGCTACGTGATACCAAACATACGACGAAACCAAGCTCTAAAAGGATCAGCTGATGAGTTAATACCGATTTCCAACTGGACTGCTTTGAGACGAAACACGCGAACATGCATATGAACCATTTGTCAGTTGCATTTGAGCACGCATCTTGAGCTAATAGAGGGGGCCTGCAAAAGTTAAATGTCAACGATTAAAGCTCGGTGCTACAACCTGAATTATCAATTTGGCAGACGGAAATGACAAAATATAAAATTCTAATTCAAACGAAATCATTTTCGGTTTGTAACATAAGCTAGACGAAAGACGCGTGAAAATAACTAATGACTTTAATTCCTACTGAAGACAAACATTTTATTAAATTATAATTAAACCTATAACGGCTTAAGATACTACCGAACCATTAACTACCAAATATTGAATTAAAACGAATTCTAATGACGAATACTACTAAATACAAATGAGGCATGTTAGCCATTTTGCAAGGACACATTGGTGAACATTGGAAAAATTGTTTGATTTTGTCTCAACGACTATACGACGAAAGTGGGCTGTCAGACACACTCTGCCAAGGTAACGAAGAATGAGACAAGAGCGAACATCTGTAGGAATTATGATAGCAACACGGAGAACGGCGAAACATTAATGAAGCTAACACATCCAGATACCAGTGGATGTTCGACGAACCAATATAAAACCTTCCATGTTAACTGGTGAACGATGTGAATTGAATAACTAATTATTTCACATCTAATAACGATGAATTTGACAGGATTTGATGAATGAGTTGGTAATTCAATAATGTAACATGCGATGAATAGTATTTAATCTACTAGAATTTAATGGGTATAAAATAATTTAACAGATTCCTAAGAATCTAACAATCAAACTAATAAAATACGATGAATGGTGTTAGGGTACGGCGAAACGTGCGAGAAAAATATCTAAAATATTAACGAACAACAATTTTATTCGGAAATCACATTCTACTAAGTACGACGAAACGAATAATGACTCCAACTATTAATGAACATTAAATTGAGAAACGAATTCTAGTAAGATATGACGAATAACCAATTACTACAAATGAGGCATGTAAGCCTATTAGCAAGGTCAGAGCTAATTCACATTGAAGAAATTTGTTTGATTTTGTCTCAACGACTATACGACGAAGGTGGGCTGTGAGGCACACTCTGCCAAGGCAACGAAGAATGAGACAAGAGTGAACATCTGTTGGAATTATGATAGCAACAAGGAGAACGACGAAAAATTAATGAAGCTAACACATCCAAATACCAGCGAATGTTGGACAAACCAATATCAAAACTTCCATGTTGATTGACGAACGATGTGGATTAAATAATTAATTACTCCACACCTAAAAACGGTGATTTTGAAATGATCCGATGAATAAATTGGTAATTTAATATTGGAACATCCGATGAATATGCTATTTAATCTACTAGAATCCGATGAATATAATACATAATATAACAGAATCCTAAAAATAACAATTAATCTAATAAGGTACGACGAATGATTTAAAAATACGACAGAACGATTTTCTAAAATATTAACGAAGACAACAATTGTATCTGGAAATCACATTCTACTAAGTACGATGAAAACGAATAGTAACTTCAACTATTAACGAAAAATCGCATTCCAACAAGGTACGACGAAAAAAGAATAACGATTTTCAAAATATTAGCGACGACAACAATTATATCTGGAAATCACATTCTACTAAGTACGACGAAAACGAATAGTGACTCCAACTATTAACGAAAAATCGCATTCCAACAAGGTACGACGAAAAAAGAATAACGATTTTCAAAATATTAGCGAAGACAACAATTATATGGAACTCAAGTTACATTAAAGTACGACGAACTTCCATTAGAGTATGACGAATTCCATTAGAGTATGAAATTCCATTAGAGTATGACGAGATGTATAAAGATTTTTTAAAAATATTAACGACGACAGCAAAATTATTTTGGAATTCAAATTCCATTCAGGTACGACGAGATTTTGTACGACGTTGTTTTTTCAAGAGGTCTTCGTAAGGGGAATCCGGCATGTTAACCTTATGGAAAATTAATACCGAAGAGAAAAACGGATGAACATTGTTCCAGACGAAATATGTCAATAAAATGAAACAATCCGACAAGCCATCCACCATAGACAATTAAACAATCGACTAAGCGACATTGTACACCCCGTAGTAGTGAATGTCCCGAAAAAATCACGATTATATGATCACGCAAGTCGTGTTAATAAACAATGACAATATAAATGCTAGAGAAATGCATAATGTTAATGATATTTGACGAAAATTTAAATAATTAAGTTACTTATAAATTATACTAAATGGTACCTTAAATTATCCAAAAACGTTGGTTGGTTTTTTTTTTCTTCCGAAGTTATTTTGAGACGAGCTGCGTATAAATCCGGCTCGAAGGACCAAATGATGCGGCGTCGATGAGAGGTGGACTGTATTTTTTTTATTGAAGATATATTTGATGTGAGTTGGTTGGCACATCAACATCCAACACCGTGATGCAAATATGGAAATATCTCAGCTCATATAATAATTGAAGTTATGTAAACGAGATGATTAACTGAAGCGATGACGAAAATATCTCAGCTCATATAATAGTTGAAATCATGTACATATGAGATTAATGATGCAATGATGAAAATATATCAGCTCATATAATGATTTAAAATCATGTACATATGAAATGAAAGATGCATGGAAACATCACCCGTTCCAATCGATGAAAACTTATACGAGTTTTTTTTACTGCATGCACACTCGACGAATATTTGTCAGAGAACAAAGAAAAAACTATTTGGTTAATTTATATATACATTAAAAAACTGACCTGATGCACACAACTTTATATAAACTTCCTTTATTAATTTTACAATTACTGATCTAACACATGGGAATACAAAATATTTAAAATTGACTTAAAAATAACAAAGAGAGAGCTTAGCTCATACTCAACCAACTACATGGTAACACAAACAACACTTTTTACTGACTATACTATTCAGATATAAATTCGTAAGAATAAGAGACCAAAACTACCAAAACAGTCCATTTTATAGAAAGCCAAAACTCTACAAATCATAAACTCCACACAGCTGTCAAGTTTACCAACGATCTCGAAACTATCGAATTAATAATATAGAATAACGAACACATAAATTCAATGTGAAAATTGAAAATATCGAATGAATGATCAAAATATACCGAACACGTCAATTCAAATTGACAGTTCGTCAATTGTTCGACATTCGTTGAAATTTCAAAAGGATTGTTTTGGTAATGTTTTGCATAATTTTATAAATAATAAATAAATCTTTAATTGGTTTTGTTTTGATTCTAATTTAAAATATTTTAATTTTTCAGATGAACTAAAAAAGTCACGATAATGCGTGAACATTATTTTTGAAGTAAAAACTTCTTTAGCCGCGTTATGCAATTTTGTATGAGGTAAAATTTATATATTCGCGTCATCATTTTTAATATGCATTTTTGAAGAACAAAAGAATATTTTTTAAATATGAAATATGTACATCTATTATTTCTTAACGTTTGAAATTGCGATGTGGATATCACGCTCGACTGATGTTCTGTAGGTCGTGAGTTGAATTCCTGGTGTGTTACAATATTTTTTATTGTTTTTTTTTATTTTTATTAAATTATTATTTATTCATGAATTCGTAAAAATAATAAAAATTTCTTTTTACGAATTTTAAAAAATTGATCTAGAACGCAGTTTTTTAAAGTTATGTCGCTACTGTCTTCGAGTAATTCGAGTTATCATGCTAAATAAATATTAAAGATACATATATAAAATTGAAAGTAAGTGTGTTTGTTCTTTATGCATTAATACATTAATCATCATGAAAATTTGGGAAGTTGTTGTGTACACTTAATTTGCTTTTTATTTAACTATCGTTTTAAACGGTAGTTTGCTTTGATCAATGTTTTTTTTTGTTGAACATAATTTTTATGAAATTAAAAACAACGTAAGAAAGATAGTAAACCTGAAACAATTACATTTGTATATCAAAATTATATGTATTGGAATTCAACACATGTTACAAATTTTATCATCTTCACCAAATATGTTGTTGGTTTGGAATTGTATGTAATACATGTTTCTAAAATTAAGTGAAGACTTAATACTTGTAACTTGATACTTGATAACATCGATTAAATCGATTTAAATCTCACAATTACGAGACGAAATCGCATAAATTTTATACAAAGAAGCATAGCTTATATATGATTAAACATGGATGGCAATCATGACAGACAAACTAATTAAAAATGGTGGCACTTAGCCGATAGTGATTTGCAAACGGCAACAATGCGCATTAATACCAATGAATTTACTTAGCTTTCCGCAGGAAGATTTGTAAAATTTAAAATTGTTGATCTATGGGTGTGACAACCACGCGTACTTTAGTACCTGCTAATGGCATATGAGTTATCATGAGATCTCGTATACCACTGGCAATAGCAGTGCAATCTCATTAGCCAAAGTGATATCTTAGGGGTGTTGGCGGATGAAGTATTTTCAATCAACGATACCATCCCTTACTCTAAGTTATGGAATATTCTTTGATGATATCCTATTTTTTTTTAAATAAAATGTGTTTGGTAGTAGAAATTACAACAACACATAAAAACTTTTAAGAACAAGGTCCCACAACAACATGTTTTCTAAGGTGTTGATAGACGCAAATTTTTATATGATATGTTTTGATTATTTTAAATATAAAAATGTATATAATAGTTGCTTGGAATGCTGATAGATGTGAAACCCAAAATAACTTTAATGATTTTAATTTAAACATTCTGAAATTTTAATTTGCGATGCTACAATAATTGGAACATACAAAAAAACACAGTTATTTTACCGATATAAGTTTTCATTCTGTCGACAGTCCTTAACATTGCCTTCTTTTTTTTTGAGTGTAGATTAGATTAAACGAAAACACCACTGTGAAGGGTTGGAAAAGTGGAAGGGATGAAACATATAAAAGTATGCCTGAATGTGGATCTACTTTTAATTTTAACTGTTTATTAATAAATGTCTAGAATTTTGAAAATTTATACAAAATAGTAAATTTTCTTTTTGAAACAATAGATGTATAATTAACTTGTTCATTATTTGTACCGTTATACTTAAAAAGTTTTTAAAAATAAAAGGGAACAGTTTAAACCAAATTTAAGTATTTAGGCCATTAACTATTATTTCTAGGATGATTTTTTTCCAACATGCAAATTTTCAATTACGTTACGTGTTGATATGTATAGTCATGCACAGAGGCGTCAATTGGGTAGGGCTGGGGGGGGGGGCATTGGCCCCCCTCCCCCAAGGATCTGATACTATCAATACATCGATTCAATAAAACCATCCAATCGTTTACACTATATAAAAATTATACACTATAAAAATTTCAATGCACTGTTATTTTGTAAATTCGTCTAATTTTTAGAAGATTTACTTAGCTAATATACCAATTTTATCGCATACTATTAATTGATATATATCTGATAATATAATTATTACGTTACATATTATTTTGGCCCGACTAAAGTACGGTTCACCACGATATTCAAACCGTTATCGTTCTTTGTATAGACTAGAGCGCCGCCGATACGAAAGGCGGTCGTATTGCTTCTAATCTTCTGATGAAATCAGTTTTATAAACAGAACACGATCGTTCTTCCAAAAACGCCGTGGGTGCGTATTTTGACAAAATTCTATCGTACGATAGGGTTTTGTTTATAAGATATTCGTGTCTAAGCCAGAGGAAACAAAATATTTCATTAGTGTAGGGTTCCTCAAGAGTTCATAGTGCAGTATTTAACATTCAAATTTCAATTGTTATTGGTCATTGGTAATTTATATAAACTTAAAAGTAAGTACATGCAGGACAACACAACCTAATTATATCCCACTTATTTGGAGAACCCTGGCTGTTTGGCCCTGTTTTTTTATCCATATCATATTGTACAAGCTTTACAAGACTTTTTTAAAAACAATAAATTAAAAACATTTCTAATTGTAAAATCCTATAACATATCGGTTTTCTTGATAGTTGTGCTAATTTTTATAAAATGAATGAAAATAATTACGAGAGTATTTTAAATTTTTTGTGTTATTTCCAGTGATTTTATAATAGTGAATGTTTTATAATGGACAAGCAATATTTTCTAAAGACACGAACAAATATTTAAGTTATGTAAATATTTTCAAAGTATATTCTGAAAATTTGCTGACAAATTCTTTTCGCTATATAGACTATAATTTTTAATTCATAAAATAGCAAAAATTATATGTTTGGTTGGTTATAATAAAATCCTAATCGAATCCTAAACGTCAATCTTTGTTCATTTTTTTATACAGTCACAGGGAGGGAGAAACTATTATTTTTTTGTGGTAGGTTTTTCTTATAGATTTAAAAGAAGCTCGCAATAATTGTACAATTGTGAATCAAATGAAAAATTTACGCACGTTTATGGGTAGTAAACTGACCAGACGTCCCACGCTGCGTGGAAATGTCCCGCATTTGATTGCGTTGTCCCACGGAGAAATTTGTCCCACGAAGCGTCCCACGAAACAAATATTTCCACCACATTTGCCCGCATTATCGAAATAATCAAATAAGCCTTATATCTACCTACGTACAGTTTGCGCAATATCTTAGTCAAAGCAATGGCTTCACTGTTTTTTCTTGCAATTTGTATAATGTTATGTATATGTTGATTTATCTTTATTGAGAGAACAAACTACTGCAATATTTTTTTTACTAAATAGTGTTTTAACTATAATTTCCTTAGAAATACTAAACTCAGTTTTTTTCACTTCAATAATTTACATTTTGTTTTGCGAATTTCTTTTCTCAACGATCTATCTCAACGAAAAGGTTTCTTTGTTTATAGAAACATCTCCCCGGTGTATATACGAGAGATCGAAAGTATATTATGAAAAATAAAATACACAATATTTTGCTTAAAAAGTCGCAGTTTTCCGTATAAATTCATAAACATTTAAATTTTCAAACCAGAGTTTTACTTTATTCGAGCACTCATTTTAATCCTTTGAAATAATATTCAAATATTAAAATGTAAAAAAAAATGATTTTACTCCTTTGGAGCAGATAACATTTTCCTGTTCTTTTATTCGATTTATGAATAGTCCCTCTATGTCATCCTTTATATTCATTTTTCTAACAATACATGAATAATTGAACGAATCATTCAAAGTATTTTACGTTGGAAAGCATCAAATTTGAAGCAAAAATAAAAGTTTTGAGTATTTGAAAGAAAATATTTATTTCAATTTAGTAGCAAGAATGATATTTTATTATTTTCACTCCTGTATGTGGGACTGTTATATTTTTATTAAGCTACGCACTCTGAAAAAACAAAGTAAAGGAGAGATATAAGTAGCGTTTCAAACTCTGTTTAAAACACACTTTAACTAGGTAGCTCAAAAGTAAAATTATTATTTTCTAATTTATAATTTTTTTTTCTCAATAAAGAACAAACAAAGTAGAGAGCATAAGAACTTGATAAATGGTATATATTTGCAAAAGATAGAACGAGAGGTATACTGTATACCTCTTATACTTACAGAATACAGAAAAGATATTAATTATTTAGTAAAATTAAAATAAATTGTTTCAATTGTTTTGCAGTCTTTACTTGTGTAACAAAAGTTTTAAGCTACTATAAAAGGTAAATTTTTACTAATTTTTAAAATTATATTTAAAAAGTTCTCCTGCAAATCAAGATGGATAGAAAACGTTTACGTAAATTCTCATACGATCTTGAATTGGACTATCCTTTTATAAAAAAATCAAAATATAACGACGCAAAGGTTTATTGTATTACCAGTCGGAGTGAATTTGCAAACTAACAGTGGACATTATGAATTAAAAGACATATAGATACAGATAAACATAAAAAAGCGTTGCTATAAGCCGTCAGCTCCAGTAGCTTGAACAAGTTTTGTTGTTATTTTGTTTTCTTGTTGTTATTTAACATTGACAAAAAGTTAGTTGCAATTTGCGCTGATAACTCGAATACCAATTTTAGTGGAGTCACGTCAAGAAGTGAAAATTTAAAAGCAAGCTAAGCTCGCATTTGAACCAGAATGTATTGGGTATTGGATTCGCAGCCCATATTCTGAATAATGCAATAAGAAGGGTTAAAAAGAAGGGTTAAAATTAAAAAAATTTGGATATTTTACTGTCTTTACTGGAGAACGTTGAAGGAGTTCTGCGGCAAAAATAATGTCGAACATAGCCAACTTATTGGATACAGTGGAACTCGCTGGCTGGCGGTAATGCCAAACTACTTTCTTGATGCTTAAACAATGCAGAGATGATACTTAATTTAAAATTATTTTTAACAAATGAAGGAATTTTGCAGATCTTTGCGGCATTCGCTTCGATGAAACAACAATAGAAGTTAAAGATCTAGCATAGTAACCAAGGTAGCTCAAAAGTATTTTATTTTTATTTCTAAGACCATGCATTTAAATGCTTTTAAATATATGTGTGTATAAAAATGTACATGTTATGTTTTACGAAAAAAATCTTTTTATGTCATTTAAATTCTCGCCCTCCCCCCCAAGATTTTGGTGAAATGACGCCACTGGTCATGCATAATCAAAGATGACAACTTTATAAGAACACGTTTATATTTTGAATAAAACCATTGGCTAAACGTCCAGATTATGTTTATTAAAACTAAATAGGTTTGAAATTTAACTCTTCCATTCAAAGTAATTTATCTCAATTACAGATAATAAAAAAATGAACTAAACGCATTAAAAACCAACCGTTCGTTAGAAAATGATTTCCGAACTTAACCTCTTCATTTCATTAAACAATAAATCATTGAAACAATTCAACTTCCGCTTATTATATACATACATATATTCTTTTCTTTCTTCTAATTAATCATCATCAACAGTAATTGCTTAATGTCTAATTTTTAGAATAAATTATAAAAATTACAAATAACATAGACTAAATAAAATCTATGTTGGTGGTACAAAACAAATAAAATATATTAACTTGATTATTCGTTCTATTTAAACTCACTGTATAGTTTAAATATTTTCTTTCAAAATTAAAGATAAAAATTTATCTTAATTTTAAAAGTAAATAAATAAATATTTGAAAAAAAATATAAACATTAGAAATTATAATCAATCAATAAAATGAAGATAAAAAAATATTCAAAATTAAGAAATATATAAGAGATATTTTATTACAAAAGGAAAGGAGATAATATAAATCTAACAGTTCTTGGTATAGATTAAGAATTAATTCTTTACGAAAAACATAATACCAAAAACGATGTCTACAATTGGCAATTGTGTTTAATTTAAGATTTGTGAGAAATAATTGATTTCGTTCTATTGTTGCTTTTATAATTAAGGTATTATTATTAAATATTTTTTATTTATTGAAATTAGAGGATATTTTAAGAGCTTAAAATTAGATTTAAGAAAATGGTTATATACGGGCTTAGAACACGTTAAAGTTAATGTGATACAAAAATTCGGATGGGTTTGAAAAAAATTGGACCCGAATGTGAAATTTTTCTCTCTAACTCTAAGTAAGCAAACCAGTTTTAACCAGACTTTGAGCAAACTACACTCTATAATTTTTAATAACGTTTTTTTCGTAACAGAACATATTTCTGATTATTTTGAAACTTCGGTAATCGTTAGTATATTAGAAAATATTAAAACGTGTTACTTCTGTTTTCACTAGTTTTGACAAAGGGTGGCTCGAAAGTTGAAAATTTGTAAAGAAGTTTAGTGACAACCAAAGATTAATGTTAAATTGTGCTCGATTCGAAACGAGTAAATTTTGTTTGTTTTAATGTACTTAGTTGAGGCTTTATAACATACAAGTGAGGCTGAAAATATTACACTGACAAAAAAAAATTATATATTCCGTTAATTTTTTTATTTTGAATTCTTCAAACAGGGCGATTTTAAAAAGTGTCTTTTTATTTGTTTAAATTCAAAGGTGCCTTTTTCTGTTCTTTTTTTTTGGTTTTTCAAAGATAAAGTTTCGAACCAAAACATACTCAAATAACAGACAAGTGGTTTGACGAGAAAATTCCATTTGAGTATTCATCATCATGAAATATGGGCCTATGTCAGATTTTATATGTGATATTCTGCCGCTTGGATTTTTTGTTTGTAGTAGCAAATACAATATTTGTCACATGAAAATCTTTTAAGACTTGAGTCTCACAACAATTTGCGTTCGGAGGTGTTGATAAACGCAATTAATTTTTTTGTTTTCATATTTTTGTAAAGATGTAAAGATTGGGTAACTATACAAAAAACCAGGGTTACCAACTCGTCCTTTTTGCTCCAAAGACTTCGGGTTTGAAGGTATGTCTTCGGAGCTCCGGAGCTAGGATTATTTCTCCGGGTTTTTATGAATATTAGTTCATTCCGGTCAAGAGGTAAAAATAAATTATAAGTAAATATTATCATGGTGTAATCAAATTATAGGATGTACGTAGCAGAGAAAACATTTTTTGGTAATCGATTCCACCAGTATACGAAATGTCTATGGTTTATAGCTTTTAAGAATGCAAAGATTGTCTTGTGGCTCGTGAAGATCTACGAAGTGGAGGTATTAAGCGATTAATTTCTTTAGAGCATATCGTAGTATTTTTTTTTTTTTTTTAATAAAATGTGTTGTGTAATAGGGTTTAGAATATGTGTCACAACAACACATAAATACCTTTTAAGACCTAGGTCTAGACCTGGGTCCCACAACAACTGGCGTTCTAAGGTGTAGATTAACGCTTTTTTAAAACATCTGTGGGTTGAAGCCACCTGAGACTAAGTGTTCCGGCAAACTATTCCATTTGTACGCAGTTCGGACAAAGAAGTCTCTCTGCGATCTGCCAGTATGACAGCGCGGGATCTTTACCGTTTCACTGGTTGTGGCAGCCGTTTGCCGAGTGGAACGGGGGTAAGAATAAGTTTGAGGCATGATGCCGCTGATTTCATCTGAGCACTGCTGATGACGATATTTGTAAAAAACAACGAGGTCAGCAACAGTGCGACGATGTTGTAGGGAATCAAGTTTTGATGTCAAAGTTCGATCACCCACAATTCGTATAGCTCGCTTTTGAACAGAGTCCAAGAGGGCCAAGATGGAAACAGAGGCATCACCCCAAACTTTACAGCAGTACTCCATACAGGGACGAATATAGGACTTATAAACATGGAGCAATTGGTATGGAGTAAAAAATTTTTTGCATCTATTTAGGAGGCCGAGTTTTTTAGACGCGCTTTTTGCCATCGCCATTACATGATCGTTCCAGAGTAGGTCATTTGAAACTGTGACACCCAATAAACGAATGCTTTTACATTCACCTATTGGTTCATCGTAGTATAGTGTAAAAGCTCCAACAACTCTTGTATGATTCAGTGAATCACCTGATGTTATCATTGTATCATCAATCGGCTTCAATACACGCATATGACTGCAGGCGGTAAAATTTACAGGTTTCTGGTACTGCAACTCATAAATGGGAGTTGAATTCGTTGATCGGTCATATAAATTCTTTATAAATCGTAGTTATTTCAGATGGAGAGATAAAACTTTTACTGCAACATAGGAAGCCAAGCCGTTGGGACTCTAATTTCGCCACAGAACAAATATAAGCGTACCATTTTCGTTTGTGGTCTATATTAGAACGCAATAGTTTAAGTGCAGGTGAGCTTAATAATGCTTGTCTGGAAAACGTTGCATTGGAGCTATACAGTAAGGTCTTACAGGACAAAACTAGAATTAAATGTTATAAGGTTAAGTTTACACCAGTCCAGAATTGATTCAAGTCGAAAATTGATTCAAGATTCAAGGATTTAACCATTTTTCTACGATTATAATTAGCAGTTAGACTAGATGGCTGTTTCTTCCTTGCTTCTCCATTCTCTTAAAACGAATGTAAAAGAGAACTTCGGAAAAGCTATATATTGGGTTTATGGTGATAGATAACAAATCGTTGATAAAGATCAGAAAAGGGTTGGCGAAAAACCGAACCCTGAGAAATGCCGGCTTGAATTGAGAATTTATCCGAAACAACACCAACAACAACTAGAGATCTCTGGGATAAAAAAATTAAAAATAAAATTAATTTGTTGAAAAGAGCCCGATGACCAACTCTGTCAAACGCCTTGGATATATCAAGGGAAATGATATGAGACTCACTCCCTCAACTACCGGAGTGGGAGGTTTGAAGTCCATATTTTATAAATACTTTGATAAATACTTTTTGATATTTAATGAAATCTTCGGGTTTGCATAAGATTTCTTCGGGTTTATGTTGTGTAATAGTCGGTAGCCCTGCAAAAAACCCTTTCACATAAAAAATGGATAGAGAAAATAAAAATTAAATAAAAATAAAATAAAAATACTATAAAAAACTTCAATGATTAAATACATAAAGCTATATGGAGGCTCATTTCTATAGCGACAATACCACGCCATCATCAAGGAATAATCCATTGTTAATAAGGCGGTACTGTTGGCTGAATAGAACTCACCCGAAAGCACATCCAAGATACCATCTTGGCTAGTGAGTGGTATCTCATATGGAGGCTCATTTCTATAGCGAGCAATACCACACCATCATCAAGGAATAATCCATTGTTAATAAGGCGGTACCGTTGGCTGAATAGAACTCACCCGGAAGCACATCCAAGATACCATCATGGCTAGTGAGTGGTATCTTAGTGATATTGCCAGTGGTATATAAGTGTTCGGGCTTGTCACACCCATACATGAAAATTTAAAAAAAAAAATTACAAGTCAACTAAAAGTGATCCCTCCCCTCCACCCATGTGGGCTGAATTTGCCTAAATTTAAATTTGTAAATCTTTATTTGTGATATGAAAGGGTTTGAGCTAGATAACTGGAGTGTGTCAGCATCAGAATATTGAGTTTTAAAGTGATTTTGAGTTATGATTTTAAACTCAAACTTTCTTGTCAAGTATCAAATTTATGTTATTATCTATTTTTAAAATTTGCAGTAATGTGGTGTTATGTTATGTTGTTCTTGTTATGTTTTATTTTTAGGACAACGCATTCACATTTCCTGTTATTTTTACAACTCATATCTAACTATTTATTTTTAGTTATAAATTAATTGTAAAACGCACGCTTGTGCCATAAGAGTAAGATTCTAAGCAGAACTTTAATTTCTTCATAAAGGCTCTATATCCAAAACTTAAAAGAATTTTATAGTAGTTTTGATCCAAAAAATATATATGTCAAACTCTTTTTACAAACCGAAGTCTTTACACCTCGCCTTTAGATCCTGAGGTTTTATTTTATCTCTGAATTCTTTTTGTATCAGACTAATTACGAAACGAAGACTGTTAATACCAAATAGGGAATTAATTTATTTTTTTTTTATTCTAAGGTTTTTATAATATGTTGTAGTTCCACATATTTTAAATCGTACTACACGTACTACACGCACTACACTACACGTTTTATTTAAAAAAGATACTCAAACTAGATTTTCACTGGAAAGTTCGATGTTTGGTGTCGATGATCTTTCCCTTCCCTGTGGCTACCAAGCCAAATCTAAGGATTGGTTTCCTAGCTATGTTCTAAATCTGGAAGTGGAGTGAGATAAGTGCGAAAAGCATCTCCACTGATACAGTAGGATATGTCTTCATTTGCTTCATTATTCAGATATTTACGAGTTTCTGTTTCATTTATAACTCCCTTTCCCAGACGCTCTTTTCTATTCGACTGCTTCATAAATCATAAGTGATATGCACCTTAGAATTTTTCATATCATAGTAGCTCTATTGAGCTTACTCACCACCGTCGTCATTAAGCTACTCCGCTGGATCTTACTTTCTAAACTGCAGAACCCTTCATGGTAATTGGACTCAAGTTACACTTACGCTAAACGGGATCATCTTGATTTTTCTAAAATAGAGTTTCGGTTCACAGATGTACTTGAGACGATATCTCCGAGTTCCCACAAATAAAAATAGCAGAAACTTACTTATGCATTGCAGTGTGTTATTCATATTTTATATACCATTATTGTAATTCCATCTAACAAAAAAATAGTTCGGTTCCTGGAAAGAAAAAGAGAAAAGTTTCCAAAAAATAGATTTAATTAAATGTTGCTTGCTTCATATTATTGTTTTAGCTACGCCACTTTTTGATAAAAACAGATGTCAATTCTCCTTTGTTAGATATTCAATTGACACTCCATATTGTAATAATATAAATTTGCAATGTCTATTAATTTATTATTGCATGACCTTGCCATGTTTATATAAATTGCAAGAAAAACGTTTTGTTTAGTGAAATTTCAGTTCAATTAAATTATTTATTCTATTCTTATTCACCAAACAGTTAAGTCTTCTCCTTGTTCACACATTTATAGGAATAATTATATATTTAATATCACAATTAACACGTTTGAATAGACCAACTGATAAAACGATGAATTTTTAAAACCATACATCAAATTCTAATTCTATGTATGAAACGTTGTCACAATTCATAAAAACAAATTTATAATTTCAATACTTTTGTTACTATTATTTAAAGTTACATATCATTGAATCTAGTTTTTGAAAACTTTTCTCTTTTTCCACCAAGAAACGAACTATTTTTTTTGTTACATGGAATTTCAATGATGGAATATAAAATATACGTATATAACGCAATGCAGTACGAAAGCAAATTTTTGCTATTTTTATTTGTGGGAACTGGGAGTTATCGCCACATGTATACTTCATACATAGTGTTTCCTCAAATTAATCTCTGGGCCATTGACTATGTCGTTCGCTTACACAAGCCTAATGACCAAAATTTCAACTACCATTGAACTCCACACGATACGACTTGACTCTGTGATCATCCTTTGATAGTATCAAGGCTAATTTTATGGTCTCTCGTCTGGGTTTTGACTATCACATTTAATCCAAAAATAATGTATTGCCAAAGAATTTCACACAAAGTAACTACCAATCAGAAACATCAAATCAGAAATAATCAGGATCAGAACTTATTTTGAAGCAAGCTACAAGCAAGCCTGCTACAACAAAATTTTTCTGTTAAAATTCAAGTTCATATAATAATGCACTGGTGTAAATATTATAAAAACGGTTATTTTTAAATATGGGAAGAGATAAGTTGACTCAATACGAATATTCTCTACCTCTAGGAGATGTCATTAGCCAAGATGATATCTTAGGGTGCTGGCGGACGAACTTTAATTAGTCAACGGTAGCACTTCCAGTCTTAGCTGGGCAGCGTTCCGTAGCGGTACCGCTCATTGGCTCTTCCGAGGAATCGGACCAACACGTAGGTTATGTGTGGGCTTTGTGCCTCGATTGAGGTAGTGAGCGGTGCGTCTGGGGTGCGCTGCATCAGCTGGATTATTGGCATTTAGTTTTGTTTTGTTTTCTGCAAATTTCTCACAATTTGTTTTTTACTTATTATTTGGTTATCATTTCTTCATCTTATCATGAAATATTGGCATATGTCATATTTTGTAGTATGATAGGATTTTTTACTTAGTTATGCATTTTAAAATAAAACATAAAAAAATATAATAAAACCCTTTTGATATATATATGGCAGTACAACCGAAAAAAAATAAGTCTGCAAGTGGTAAAGTAAATTTGCGCATAAAGCGGCATGTCCACGGAATTTGCAGGGACAAAACATATATGAATCAATAAAAAATTTTAAAATACATGTTCAAAACATCTGCGGATTGAACGCTAACCATGACCACGTGCAACATCATCTTGAGCACGACAAACCGAACATTCTATTCCTTACCGAAACACAAGTTTCTGAAAATTTTCTCTTTATAGAATCGCTTAATTCCAACTATAGGCTCGAATCAGCTTTCAAACTCCATCAGGGCGTGTGCGCATTCATTCATGAGAGTGTTGCGTACACGCGCTTTCCAAATTTTGAACTACACGGTGACGGCTTCAATACAATGGTTTTAAAGATTTGTCTTCCAGAAATGACTTTTTTTACAATAGCTTTATACCGGTCCCCCAACAAACGTAACCCAAACTTTTTTAATATACTGACAAAAATTATGGACGAGATTAGAGCAAAGTCCCCTAATTGTGAAGTTATCGTTACCGGTGACTTCAACGTCCACAACAAATCATGGTTGGAATTCTCCAAATCGACCCAAATCGACCGACGATGTTGACAATAGTGGAAAACTGGCAGAAATTTTTGCCGCGTCTCAGGGCCTATTCCAAATTGTTAAAAGCCCGACTTTCACTCCCCGTAATGGCGGTGATAATAGTTTTCTTTTAGATCTCTATCTTACCACAATGCCAGATATTACGAGTGTCGATGTCGCGAAAGGTAGTATTGGAAATTCTGATCATTATTTAATCTCATCAGTTATCAAAACTGATTTACTTAAAACTACAGCTCCCAAACCCCGTAAAATATTTCACTACTCAAAAATGGATAAGAGTGGTCTTCAAAATTTTTTCCATGGTTTCCCTTTCGACCGTCATTGTTTTTACACTGACAATGTAAATGTTTCTGCTCAAAACTTTACAGAAACCATCCAATTTGCTATCAATAAATTTGTCCCTTTCTCCATAGTAAAACCCAAACAAAAATACTTGTATTCGAAAGCTGCCAAAACGGCACTTAGAAACAAACGTAGATCATTTAATATTTGGATTCATAACAAAACTCCCACTAATCGATCCCAATATCTAAAGGCCAACAAAATATCTAATCAGATTATCTCAAACGAAAAGTCCGAAATTGACAGAGCGAAAGCCTCAAAACTTACGTCTATGTCTGTTTCTGACAAGAGTTTCTACAGTGCCATTAATTCTTTAAATTCTGGTACAAAATTTTCTATTCCCCCTATTATTGATGGTGATTTAATCGTCAATGATCCCGCAAGAAAAGCTAACTTGTTCGCTGAACGCTTTGCTCTGAACTCCACTGTTTTGGAAACTCCTAAAGAAATACCCCAAATCCAGTCTTCAGGAGTTAGTATGAATGAACTTCACTTCAAACCCAAAATAGTCGCTAAACTTCTAAAGGGGTTAAACATCAACAAAGCATCAGGAATGGACAATATTCCACCCATTATTTTAAAAACCTTTTCCAAAGAACTTGCACCAACTTTAACTAAAATATTCTACCAATCCTACAAATCTGGTATATTTCCCTCGTGCTGGAAGTTGGCAAATGTCCAGCCCGTCCCCAAAAAGGGACCAAAATCCGATATCTCAAATTATAGGCCAATAGCTTTACTATCGGTCCTATCCAAAGTCTATGAGCATTATATTAATACACATATTTCAAAATGTCTGGAAGAAAATCATTTAGTATCCGACAGCCAATACGGTTTTCGAAACCAAAGATCAACTACCGATCTATTAAACTATGTAGCGCATTGTTGGAACAGCATACTTGATAAAGGTGGTGAAACATACGTTATCGCTTTAGACATCTCCAAGGCATTCGATCGAGTCTGGCATGCCAACTTAATCAACAAGCTCGTTGCGTACGGTTTTCATCCCAATGTTGTGAAGCTGATTCAAAATTTTCTATCCAACCGATACATTTCGGTAACCTTAGACGGATTTTCATCTGAGTCTAAACTAATTAACGCTGGTGTACCCCAAGGCTCAGTATTGTCCCCAACCCTATTTTTGATTTATATCAACGAATTGTTGAAAATCACCAGTAACCCAATAAATAGTTTTGCAGATGATAGTACTCTGCACAAGTCGTTCGAGCCCCTTCCTTCAAAAGGTAAAATGCACGAACGAATTAATCCTCCCCGGAGAGACGCTGCCATAAACGTGAACAAAGACCTGAATAAAGTCGCCGACTGGGGTGACCAAAACCTTGTCAATTTCAACTCCACCAAAACACAGCTGTTGATTGTTTCCAGATTAAAGACCGAGTTCCCCAAAGATATTTTATTTAGTATGTGTGATGAACCAATAGGTGAATGTAAAAACATTCGTTTATTGGGTGTCACAGTTTCAAATGACCTACTCTGGAATGATCATGTAATGGCGATGGCAAAAAGCGCGTCTAAAAAACTCGGCCTCCTAAATAGATGCAAAAAATTTTTCACTCCATACCAATTGCTCCATGTTTATAAGTCCTATATTCGTCCCTGTATGGAGTACTGCTGTCAAGTTTGGGGTGCTGCCTCTGTTTCCATCTTGGCCCTCTTGGACTCTGTTCAAAAGCGAGCTATACGAATTGTAGGTGATCGAACTTTGACATCACAACTTGATTCCCTACAACATCGTCGCACTGTTGCTGACCTCGTTGTTTTTTACAAATATCGTCATCAGCAGTGCTCAGATGAAATCAGCGGCATCATGCCTCAAACTTATTCTTACCCCCGTTCCACTTGGCAATCGGCTGCCGCAACCAGTGAAACGGTAAAGATCCCGCGCTGTCATACTGGCAGATCGCAGAGAGACTTCTTTGTCCGAACTGCGTACAAATGGAATAGTTTGCCGGAACACTTAGTCTCAGGTGGCTTCAACCCACAGATGTTTAAAAAAAGCGTTAATCTACACCTTAGAAATGAAATGAAATCTTTAATTTATTTTTCTACTTCAAGCTACGAAAATGTCATTTTAATATATAGTAAAACCTATGCGAAAGGGAATCTTTTTCTAAGTAGTGACTGAAAATGTGTTCAGTCACTAGGACTGAAAGTAAATAAGTTTCGGTGGTCCTACAGGTGGTGGTTATTTAAAGGATTGTATATTTGATTGGATATTTGAGATTGAATTTGATTTACTGTTTCTGTTGTTGTTTCGGTTGCTGTGTTTATTTCTGTCAATATCCGAAGTATTTTGAAGGAATTGAATATTTTGATCGAATCGAAAGTAATCATTATATCAATTGTGTGTAATTAATTAATTAAACTAATAATGAGTGTGTTATTTTTCTATATCGGAGAAATCGGAGCGGCAAAATAAAATTTGTATCAGATATATCGTATAACTTTTTCCTCCGATAATTAACTGTCAGATATAATAGTATATTGTGTAACGTGTAGGAAAAACGATATATTCCCGGACGAGTATGGAAGTTGCTGGGACGAGGCGTCAGCCGAGTTCCAGCAACCATAAGAGTCCGGGAATTATAGTTTTTCCACGAGTTACACATACTATTTTTTCTCCAATCGGCAGTATATCGTAGATTATCAATTTTATTCATTATATTCTTTAAAATACGCAACATTTGTCAATTTATATTTTCAATAGATTTTACTATCAAAGTTACCTTAGAATTATAACAATCGCGTGCGTTTTCAATTTATTTAAATGTCTGTCAAAGCAAACGATACGCGTTGCTAATTTGTAGTGCACTTGAATTTAAAAATAATGGATAACGATTCTGATAATTCAATCCCAGGTACTCCGCCTGGCATCTTGGAGACGACAAGATTGACTACAATAAATTTGTTGCCGCAGAAGTCGAGAGAGAAGTACGAAAATGCATACAAGCCTTTTAAGTATTATCGCACAAATAACTGTACCAATTCATGTCAAAAGATGAAACCGTCCAACTATTCGATGCTGAGGTCGACGCTTAGCATTAACAATAATGTTGATATATCCAAATATCAAAAACTACGCGCATTACTGAAACGTCAGTCAGATGGATATAAGCCTAAAAAGTCCAAAATATTAACGAAACAACAAATAGAAACATTTATGGAACATGCTCCAGATGAGACATATTTAATGGCAAAAGTATGTTAATATGTACGCGCTCATTATTTATTTACAAAAAATTTGTTTTCTAGGTTGCCTTAATTTTTGGAATTTCTGGCGCATGTCGTCAAGATGAACTATGCCGAATGAATTTGAATGACATTCAAGAAGTTGGAAATAATATATTGATTACCATTCCTGTCAGCAAGACAAACAAACCAAGATCATTTATTGTAAATGAAGTGTATATCGAAATATATCGTAGATACAAAGCATTACGTCCCACTGATTTCGTTAACCCTCGATTCTTTTTCAAATTAAAAAACGGTAGAGGTAACAGACAAGTAGTGGGCATACATCAATTCGGTAAGTTGCCCCAAACTGTAGCTACTTATTTGAAGTTGCCAAATGCGAAAGAATACACAGGGCACTGTTTTCGCAGATCATCTGCTACAATATTGGTAGTACAGGTGCAGATTTGACTTGCCTTAAGAGACATGGTGGTTGGAAATCGTCAACTGTTGCCGAAGGGTACATTGATGATTCTCTAAATAACAAAATTGAAGTTGCAAACAGAATTTTCAATAGTACCGAACAAAATCCAGGTGTGGGCCCTAACATGATCGAAATAAACGATAATAGTGAATCAGTGGCTATAACTAACCTTAATTGTAATCCATCTGTGCCAATTTTCAACACCTGTACAAATTGTACAATTAATGTAAATATAACCAATAATAAATAGTTCTTAAATATGTACTTTTACAGTTATAATAATAAAAACTAAATAAATTAATATTATATCATGTATTTCTTAAAAACAGATGAAAAACCGTACTGGAAAGTATTCTCTGCCTAGGCAGAGAATATTTTCTAGTACTGTTTTTAGTAAGTTGCCTAGCAACGCTGTAGTGTCGGGGAATACTTCATTTTGCTAGAGTTTTTGCAAACTAGAAAACTGACGTATTTTATCCGATTTGAGAAAAAATATATTCTCTGAGTTCTTTCCACCAAAAAAAAATAAAAAAAATCTATTAAATAAATAAATAAATTTTATTAAAAAATTTATTTTTATTTGTTTTTAATTGAAACTTTACCTACAGTTTTTTAAGTTTATACTTTAAACCAGGGTTTCGAACCCGAACCGAACCCGAACCCTAAAACCGCTCCGGAGCAAGATTTTTTTAAAATTATGTGAACCCAAACCTAATCAAAAACGCGGTTCAGGTTCAATGTTTAATATAGGAAATTTGGGAAGATTGCATACGAAATTTCATATTTCGCAAATTTTTTTTGGTTTTATAATAATTTACATTTAGAACCTGAAACGGAATCACAAACAACTGGAGAGCTTACGAATGAAATTGCTAACGACACATATTTAATATCTAGGTCCGATGATGATGATGGAGCAGACATGCTAAAAGAGCTGCTGAAGAGCAAGGAAAAGAATTTGTCATCAATATATGTCAACAAGGAATCCACACTTGTTATTGCACTAAAAATCCAATTCGAAGTTTATGACACCAATCCCAGAATTTCTAAAGAGAAAAAAAATTTAGAATTCTGGGAACAAAAAAAAAATTGATACATCCTTATTGTTTGAAGCTGCTCAGGTTATATTAGCTGTCCCGACAACGCAAGTCAGTGTAGAGCGAGCTTTTTCTGCACTTAAATCCACATAGAGTGCATCTCTCTGATAAGTCATTAACATTAAGAAATATTCTATTTGTACGTTTAAATGAAAATTTTTTTCCAAAATAAATATGTATGTAACATAAATACGGTATGTAATGTAACATAAAATAACGAATTCATAAAAAAATTCGAAAAATTGTTTTTTTTTGTAACAAATTTGAACCCGAACCAAACCCGAACCGAACCTGAACCCACTAAGTTTTAATGTATTGAGCCCGAACCTGAACCTGCACCCAAATTTTCCTGAGTTCGAAACACTGCTTTAAACGATGACTTCCAGTCGGTAAAAAAATATCTGTAATATCTGTAAAAGTTTTTAGAGAAAATATTGGAACTATTTTCATTATTCATATTGTCATATGCATCTACTAAAAACTTACAAAACGACATATCCAAATTTGACTGTGTAAAAAATAAACAAGATTGTATTTATATATATAGCATTTTTACTAGTGTAAAATAATGCTATTATTGCGTTTGCCTGTTATTATTCCATCTGTAGGCGAACACAATAATAACATGATTTTACACTGGTAAAAATGCTATATATAAAATATAAATACAATCTTGTTTATTTTTTACCCAGTCAAATTTTGAGATGTCGTTTTGTAAGTTTTTAGTAGATGAATTTGTAAATATTATCATTTATATTTACAACCGTAGAAAAAATAGCGTTTTCTACGCGTGGTAAAAACGTTTTTGCGTTCCTGAACTTATTCCAACAAACCGTTCAGTCACGCAAAAAGAGAAGTTTTCACCACTTGTATAAAAATCTACTATTTCTAACAGCTAATCTAACAACTTTACAACAATATAATATTTTTAAAAAATATAATTCCTTCGGTTTGAAAGACCTAAGTATAACAATCTCGAGCCAAAAGCGAAAATCTTCCCCCTACTTTTTGGGCATTTCCAACGTTTTATAACGTCATAACGATTACAAAAAAGCAACTAAAAAAAATGTCTGTCCGTCTACCGGCCGGCCGTCACAATCTAGACAAAAGCCAGAACGATTACTTTCTAAAATAGATTAGCTTAATAGGAAAAGCCGAAAGAACGATATGTTCGATATCTGTACCGGAAGTGTGTCAAAAAAATCATGAAGTGTGTCAAAACACGAAAATTTGCATATTTTTTGATTTAAAAACGTTCAATTTAAGTGATTACGACTAGTAACATTGAATGTGGAGAAATCTTGATTATCGCATTAGTGTGTGAGACCAGGACCTTGATTATTGTATTATAGGTGTGCCACAAAAATATCGTCAAGTGCCTCAAAAGAATGATTTTGTTTTATTTTTTAACAAAATTTTTTTTGAAAAAAATAAAATCTGCATGACATGAAATGTAATTGAACATAAAATTAGACATGATAGGATGGGTCTATCCAGTTTCAGCTCCTCCCAACTTATAGGAACAGTAGGATAATAGCAAGTTGTTGCAGATTCAATGTCGTTTTTTAATTAAGGGAGAATTATTAGGGAGATGTTTCTTGTGTAATTTTTTGTGCGATTCCAGATTCCACGATTTCTTAATAGCAGGAACAGTTGGAAAATAAGTTTGAATTTTGGATTTTGTTATAATTTTTGCTTTATTTTTGGAATTTTGAAATTTCAATCTTTGATTTTGGATTAATATTTAGGATTTTGAAAAACGTTTATTTTTGATTTTATTATAATTTTTGGAATATTTTTAGAATTTTGAAAAAAAATTTGAATTTTTGATTTTATTATAACTTTTAAAAATTTTTGGAATTTGGAAAAAACTTTGAACTGTTCATTTTGTAATACTCTTGAATATTTTTCGAATTTTTAAGAAAGTTAGAATTTTTGATTTTATTATAAGTTTTGGATTTTTTTAAAATCAATTCAATCAGGCCTCTGTTTTTTCGGCAACGTATTTAAGTTTGGTGTTAGTTTTGTAATAAACTTCTACACAGAGATAAAATAGTACTTTATAAAGAGTTTGATGTTTAATATAAATCGCTGGTGCAAACTAAAAACAATGTTCTCGTAAAAGCCTTTTGCTGAGAACTATATAAAAACCCTTAACACATTTCAGCTCCTTCATATTTTCCATTTTAGTTTGAAAAGAGACAAGCACGCTTGGTCGTATGTTGCGACTTACCCGAGCAGGGTTATGAACATAATCAAGAAAAACTTGTAAGTGATAACACCAAAATTGTAACTCATAACTATATATGTGCTAATGATTATTGATTCACGCGCTTGATTAAGATAAATTGGAACCTGACACGTGTACGAGTATGTTGGCCAAGCAAAAGTTATTATATTCAAATGCAATTACAAAAAATATTTATAAATTAAATTTTATAGTTTTTTATTTTATTATTTTATTTTTTTTTATTAATATCCTTCATTTTAGATTATTATTGAAAAACATTATAAAATAATTTAGATATTAAAATTTAAAATTAAATGAAAAATAAATTTTGAGAAAAAAAATATTGTAATGTAGGGTTCTCGAGTCGAGCTTTAGCTACCAATTAAGTTGTAAACATTCTGAAATGAACCTATTTTAGTTTTCTTCATCCTTAGTTGCATTTAAATGATAACTTTTTACTCTCGAGTGAAATAAGTTTATCTAACTTTTACAAAATCTATAAAAATACTATTTAACATCTAACTAGAGACTCAAAATACTATTTTTAGACTATTGATTTTCAAAATACTACTTTACACCTAAATATGCACCTAAATCAACACCTTACTAAGTACTTATCATATTCTAAAAACTTGATAAGTCCTATCAATTCTATCAACTACAAAATTAACATCTCATTTGAATCCTCAAAAATTATTTACGATCAATTTCAATTCCGATCATGTACTTAGCTAAAATTAAAAATATAGTAATTTCAGCTTTCCATCAGACATCATTGAGAGCAGATATGACAACATTCTATGGGTAATAAGTATCAAAATACATATTAGAACCTAAATATTCTAAAAAATAGATAGAATATATAAAGTTCTAAGTAGGACCTAATGAATTTTTACACACTTTTATTCTAGTTTATTTGAAACCAAAACAGGAGTTTTATTTAAAATTTTTAACGCCTATTTAACAACTCAATTTTTTCCGGTAGCTCGCTGTTGGAGGTGTTATGTAGAGTTTATTTTTCTATTGAAAATAAGTGATATTTAAATATTCTATCTGTAGGTTTTAAGGAATAGTTAAATTTCGACTCGGGGTAGAAAAAATTAGTAAAGGCTTGACGAAAAGTTTGATCGTGCGCGGGCTCATTTTATAAATGCTTGATAAGCATTTCGTTTGTTTGTCAAGCAAGTTTGATCGTCTAAAATCCGCTTAAGAGCTCGTGTTGAAACCAATACCTCCTGTGTTTAAAAACTTTATGATGTGTGAACCCCAAACAAAAATTGTTTCTTAAATTTTCAATGTGTTTGTTTATGCTAATTTACCAAATTGTTCTTAATCTACGAATACTCACGCTTGAAAACAGTTTGTACACAACACCTTTATCATAAAATTAACAAAAATAAATCTAAAAATAAATTAACTCTACCAACCAAACCAATAAAATGCGTCAGCATCTTTTATAAAGTTTTATTGTTTATTTTAACATGTTCATTCCTGTTCACATTGCAATAGCACACATGTTTCATATTTAACAATATGTATATAAAACAACCATACATATATATAAATAAACGATAAATTTTTTTAAATTGGAAGAAAGTGAATTTTGAGATATGAGTATGACTAGAATGAAATTTATTTTTACAATTAATTTAGAGGCCGGATTGTATTACATTCCGTAATAATTGTAGTTTATCAATCTTTGTGATTTAATAGAAAATATTTTGGTTTTATTTAATATCATTCTTTTTTTTTCTTTAATTGGAAAAGGTGGGTGGAAGTAATAATACAATGAAAATTTCTATAATCCATATACGTTGCAGAACTATATCATTGACAAATAATAATTATAATAAATTGTAATAATAATATTATTATTTGTGTATGACTATATGTAAGGAAGGAACGGGATTTTGTTATAAATAAAATAAAAAAAGATGAATCTTTGCCGTTTTGTTTTATTTTTGTTTATATGTACAATGTTCATATCGGATTTTATCTATATATACCTTTAGTAAACTGGTAGGCGTGAGCAGATGTATAGTATAGACCGATTTTTATTTTAAGGGATTGACATGAGTATATAAATTATGTAGTAAACGAATCTGCATTATAATTAGATTATTTTACCTTATGTTATAAAAAACCTTTGGCTTGCTATTATAACTGTTTGAAATTTCAGAATATTGTCTTTACTTTATACCTAAATATTGTAAAAGTTTTATAGTTTCTTTAGACCTTTTTTAAACTGATAATCCTCCAAAATAGTTTGAATGGAATAGTTATTTACAATGGATGCTGAGCCAGTGGCCTCCAGGGCTATACTGTCAGTGTTTTAACTTATCGTGAATAGCAAACAACCCAGGTGTGGTGTGGCTCACGTCAAACGGCTGCGAACCGTGCCGATAAACAGTCTGGCTAGAGAAAAAACAGAGAACGGAAATTAAATTAAGTACTCGGAACCTTCAAATGTATCAGGCCTTGTGAATTTAGGGCAGAGCTCTGGACAAACGACATATATAAAAAAATATTGAGCCTTGCAATCGCAAAAAGAGTTCTAGTGTTTTGATATTAAATTTTTTAAAAAAATTTTATATGCAGTTTTATATTTCAATATGGTGCGACATTTTTTCAAATTTTTTTTTATATGTAGTTTTATATTTCAATAATTGGTTCAAGATTTTTCTGTACGAAAAAAACCATCAGTAGTTGTATGATTGAAAAAAACTTCGACTATTCGGAAATTTAAAATGCTATATGATTGAAAGTATTTCTGACCATTTCTGTCGGAAAAAAATTTTCGACTCTCTTTTGCTTGTCGGAAATTTGACTTTGACGTTTTGTTGTAAATTATATTAGCCGTGTTCGATTTGACTGAAACAACTGAAGCAACTGAAAAATTAAATGCAATTGTTGTTGTTTTATCAGTTGTTACAGTCAAATCGAACGCACCTATTATGTTATACGTTTTGTTTTTTAATATATCATTATTCATTTTCAGGTATTCAAAGCAAAATATACCCAAATATACGTAGACCTCGTACACCATTATAGTGAATTAAAATTTTAGATAACTTGTATAGATACATCATAAACATCGCCCTCAAACAATACCTTCTTAATGCTACACCTTTTACAATAGTAACTATAGATGGCTTATTTCAAACGCATTGAAAACATAGCTCTCAATTTTGTGTTCAGACTTGTTCATGTCTGAGACATAAATGAGCGTTAGTGTCGCAGACAATTGTAAGAGTTGATTTATTTGTTGCATTATTCCACCAACCTCTGAACCTTAGTGGGTGATATGTGCGTTCCGTCACTTGCAAAGGATGCCGTTATCACCTCAATCTTGAAACGAGTGTCCTAATATGGTTATCTGTAGGATCATCAGGTTATCGGTAAAAATTCTGCTAAACAAAATTAATGTTAATTTGGAGGGTTTTGTGTAAGCAATTAAGCTTAAGTACATATTGGAAATCACTTGAATTTTGCAATTCGAAATAACTTTTCTTTTTCCCTAAAATTCCTTTCGAAAATTTTTTTTTGTTCGTGCCAGTATTCGAACTCACATTCATCAGAGACACATGTTCAAATCCCGTGTGTCTTACGCAACTTAGCCACAGCGGCGATGACGAACCATATTTTAATTTTCATGTTTAGATAATTTCTAAATTGAAACTTCATCATTTTTCATATTTTCTTAAGTTGAATCTTTCATCTATGATTACATATTGAAAATTGCATTTCTTTGGGATTTTTGCATTAAATTTCTAAATATTACGATGTATGAATTCATATGATGAGAGAATATTTCATCAAAATCTTAAATCAACATTCTAATCAACATCCTAAGTCACAAGTGTAAAGGAATTATTGATTGTTTTCAATCAATGCGAAACTTAATATCTGACGCAAGGTCAATTTGATGCTATATTTTTGGTTAGGAAATATAGACAACTTTAGGGGAATTTTTTTAATTTGGAGGGTTTTGTGTGAGCAATTTAGCTTAAGTACATATTGGAAATCACTTGAATTTTGCAATTCGAAATAACTTTTCTTTTTCTCAAAAAATTCCTTTAGAAAAATTTTTTTTGTCTATATTTCCTATCAAAAATATAGCAACAAATTGACCTTGCATCAGATATTAAGTTTCGCATTGATTGATAACAATCGTGACTTAGGATGTTGATTAGAATGTTGACTTAAGATGTTGACGAAATATTCTCTCATCCTATGAATTCTTAGATCATAATATCTTGAAATTTAATACAAAAATCACAAAGAAATTAATATTAATGTTTTTTCTTCAAACAATGTACGGGCTATGTAATGTTGCATTACTTTCTTTAACACATAAGACATCCCTAGGACCCTATCACTCTTTTCCAGTAAGTATATCAGAGCTTATAATTTTATGGCAGGCAGTTGCTAATGATAAAAAATTATATCCTTTAAAACAAATAAACCGAAGTGTATATGTCAATGCAACGTTTCATATGATCCTATAACTAATATAAAGATTGGTGGATCATTTTGTGGTTTTAGAAAAACAAATTTCAGCTGAATAACTAACTTTATATACAAATAAATATCTTAACAGTATGACAGACTTGTGTAATAAAATAAGCATTTAACGATTCATTATGTGATCAACTGATCATCTTTAAATTATAAAACATTTCTCTAGTGTCAAATGCTATTAACTATTTTTAAACGGTTAACGCTGCTGTTAGTTTAATGTTGTTAAATTATTTTTAGCAAAATAATTAATTTATTTAGTAATTTTATTTAGCAAAATAATTTTAATATTAATCTCGAAATGATTTCATATCAAATTAGATTTAGTGAGACTTGTGTTAAAAGAACTCTGCACACAACAAGTTTTACTCAACAGTAATGTTATTTATATTTTTTTACAGAAATACAAATTATTTGAATATATAGCACGAAAAGATGTCATTAAATCACGTAAATGTCTTATTAAAATAATATTATTTTTATCTCAAAAACTGTTTTCGTAACAAAAATGTTATAAATTAAAGCAAGAAATTATTTCAAGTAGATCATTGAATTGCATGAAAGAAACCGCAATATTTAAGTTAAGAGCTACAAAAAAACGTTTGAATATTTTTTCTTCTATATTAATTGAAGAATTTATATTTGTCATTTTAGAACAGTTGGAATGAAATTACGTAATTCGGTGAATTTTTGGCGTTTAATTAGTCAGAAATGTCTACTATGAAATAAATTATTTCATAAGTGTTAATAATTGTAGCAATAAAAGATAAAATTGGTGTGCATGACATTATTATTATAATTACTGTAGCAAATTTTAGCATCGATTGCATCAATATTATTTTGAGAACTGACAAATATTTTTTTTAACGACTGTCATAGAAAATAATGTTTTCTATCTATCAGGTTAAAAGAGAAAGTTGGCGTTTGCTGTTTAGAGAGCATTTTTTAATTTTTTCTGCTCTTAAGCGGAAAGTTAAAACACAAGTAAAACAAAAGACATAATGGACAAAGACATAGTATTAAAATTTATTTATTTCTTCTCTTCAAAACACTGTTGATTTTTTGGCTCTATAACCCGAGGACTTCTTTTTTAAAAAAGGCGTTAATCTTTTATATTTACTAATATCCAAATTTTCTTTAACAATGAATGTTGATTTTAACATTGAATAATTCCACCACATTGTTGAAGACTTTTTTGTCTGCGATAGTTCACCAAAATATGCCAAAAACACATCTTCAGAATATAAATTTTTATACGTTTTTTAAACAACAAATAAATGCCTCCTTGACAACTTTAATCGTATTTATCGGCAGTCGTTAAAAAAATAGTCTGTATACTTTGAGCAGAAAGTAACATTGCTGCTCTGGCATGATTGCTATTGTTGCAATTTTGATGCACGAGCAGCAATGGAGTACTTTCTGCTCTTAATATACAATATACTGTTTATTTATATTTATAAGCAAAATTTTGAAATCGATTATGAGATGTATGAATAAATGATCATATGATTTTTAATTTTCAATAATTTTTTACTCCAGTGATTCACCTACTCTATACTCCAGTGATTCACCATCCGCCTGCATTTCCATACTCAAAAATAATGCAGCACATTACAAATCATTTAAATTTACATATCTTAAGAAAATAATAATAAAATAATAAACGCATTATTCTTGTTAAATTGAGTTTTATTTCACTAAATACGTGAAATCTATGCTTTCGTCGACAGTAGTATCTATAAAACTAACTAACGAGGACTGTCGACAGAAGTGAAAACTTAAAACTGTGAAATAGCTGTGTTTTTTTGTATCTTCCAATTATTGTAGCATTGCAAGTTAAAATTTCAGAACTTGCTTGGGTCTTAAAAACTTTTTTGGCATTTCTCGACGTTTTAGGACCTACTGATTCTAAAAAAGCAAAAAAAATGGATGTCTGTCTGCCGGCCAGTTTCTAAAAATAGGTATACTCAATGGTAAGAGCCGAAAGGACGATGTGTTCGATAGATGTCCGGAAGTGTGTCAAAAAAAACGTCAAGTGTGTCAACACAAGGAAATTTGCTTGTTTTTGGCTTAAAAAACTTTCATGTAAAGTGATTACGAGTAGGAACATTGCATTTTGAGAAATCTTGATGGTCGGAATTGGTATGTGAGGCCAAAAACTAAATTATTGCATTATGAGTTTGTCAAAAAAATATTGTCAAGTGTGTCAAAGAATGATTTTCTTTTTTTTAACCAATTTTTTGGTAAAAAATGAAATTAATTATTTGTATGACATGAAATTTAATCGAACACGAAATTGGACATCGAAATTTTTGATTTTGTTATAATTTTTGGGATGTTTTTGGAATTTTGAAAAAAGTTTGTATTTTTACTTTTGTTATAATTTTTGCGATAATTTTAGAATTTTGAAAAATGTTTGTTTTTTTTTATTTTGTTATAGTTTTTGCAATAGTTTTAGAATTTTGAAAAAAGTTACTTCGGTCTGAATTTGAATTTTTGGAATATGTTTAGAATTTTGAAAAACTTTAAATTTTTGATTTTATTATAATTTTTGGAATTTTGAAAAAAGTTTGTTTCTTTTGATTTTGTTCTAGTTTTTGCAATACATATGTTGAGAATTTTGGAAAAGTTAGAATTTTTGGAATATTTTTAGAATTTTGAAAAAAGTTTATATTTTTGATTTTTTTATTTTTGCAATAATTCAAAATTTTTTGAATATATTTAAATTTTTGATTTTGTAATAATTTCGGGAATTTAGAATTTTGAAAAAAAAGTTTAAAATTTTGATTTTATTATAATTTTTGGAACATTTTTGGATTTCTGAAAGAAAGTTTTTGATTTTGTAATCAAAGTAGTTTGCTGAGTCACTAAATTATGTTAATATATTTTTTTTTTAATAAAAAGTGTTGTGTAGTAGGAATTACAAAATGTGTCACAACAACACATAGATACCTTTTAAGACCCAGGTCCCATAACATCTTGCGTCTTGAGGTATAGGTGGACGCTTTTTTTAAATCTTTGTGGATTGAAGGCACTCGAGAGTATTGATTCGGGCAAAGCATTCCATTTGTACGATGTACGTACAAAGAAATCCCTTTGCATTCTATTACTATGACAGTGAGTAATTTCGACAGTCCGACCACCTACAAACCGATTGACGAGTCAAACCTGGACCTGATTTCATCCGAGCACTGCTGGTGACGATATTTATAAAAAACAACGAGATCAGCAACAGTGCGACGATGTTGTAGGGAATCAAGATCTAATGTTAAATCTCGATCACCAACAATTCGTATAGCACGCTTTTAAACAGAGTCCAAAAGAGCTAGGATAGTAACAGATGCAGCGCCCCAAACTTGACAACAATACTCCATACAGGGACGAATATAGGACTTAGAAATGTGGAGTAATTGATGCGAAGTAAAATATTTTTTACATCTATTGAGTAGGCCCAGTTTTCTTGACGCGCTCTTTGCCATGGCCATTATATGATCGTTCCAGAGTAAGTCATTGGATACTGCGATTCTCAATAAACGAATGCTTTCACATTCGTCTATTTGGTCGTCACACATATTAATTGAAATATCGTTGGGAAACTCGGTCTTTGATCTGGAAACAATCAATAGCTGTGTTTTGGTGCAATTAAAATTGACCAAATTTTTGCCACCCCAATCGGCGACTTTTTTATCTGTTAATATGATCTGTTATAATTTTCAATCCAACAAGACTGATTCAGCCGATGGATCACGGAATTATCCAAAATTTCAAAGTGCACAATCGAAAACTTTTGTTGAAAAAAATTATTTCAAGCATCGAAAGTAACACATGCTTGCCGAACTTTAATATTTTCGATGGATGCCATATGGCCAAGGTGGCATGGGACCTAGTGCAACCAAATATCATTGCAAATTGTTCTTTAGCTACTGATGATAATATGAAGCCACTCGACAGGAGGTGGAAAATTTATATTGGCGAGATCCAGTAATTCAGAATTTAAGTAGAGACGTTAATTTAGCTGATTATTTAATTGTAGATGAGAATGTTATTGTATCGGAAGACATCAGCGATGCATGCAGTTCGACAATATAACATGAATACACACGATGAATATGAGAATGACAGTGGAGATGATTTAGAGAAATGTTTGAACTCATTTAGAATTTTTTGTAGTTGTCAACCTAAATCTGAAGTTGAACTTCAACATATTAATGATATTGAGAGAAAATTGGAGCAAATACGTCATACTGCTTTAAAACAAACTCTTATAACCGAATTCAGCTAACTAAATTCGGGAATTACAACTTAAGCAAACGGATTCTCTTTAGTTTACATTATATTTGTACACTTTACATAACTGAATATGTACTTATAATAATTTGAATTATATGTATCTTATAATTTAATTTCTAATTTAGTTTTACGTTGAATAAATAAATTATTATTTTATTTTACCTCTTTTTAACGAATATATATTTGTTTACCTCTTTATAACGTAACATGGATATAAATATGTTTTCAATATAACGAATATTTTTGCTGGTCCCATGAAGTTCATTATATCCAGGTTTGACTGTATAATAAAGGGAGAGTTGGGGCATGGCAGTGGAACCTTACAGTGAACCAGGATGGTGTTTGAGACACGCGATATTTTTTTTTTAATGTAAATTTTCTTGTGTGTAGAGGATGGTCAACCGAACCTTCGCTCAAGTGAGCTAGCGGCAGGGTTATTTACATGCTAGACCAAATGGTAAACCTGCGCGGTCTACTAGACCTCCGATTACATGGTCAACATATGGTTTCGCACGGGTCCAACTACGACTAGCTAAGTAAAATTCATCAAATAAATGAGAGTACCTTAATTTCGCAACAAAACCTGATAGGTTATCAGTTGCTGTAAGAACTGTGCTACACGATTTCCGAGCAGCATATGAAAAAAATGTTATTCAATATAATCTTCGAAGTAGAGTTCGTAAATTAAAACCACAACAAACGATTTTTGTCTTGCATTAGTATTTGAGGAAATTTTAGCCTTGCCAAATGCAAGAGTTGACCCTTTTAATGATATCACAGTATTTTATTAGGACATCAAGTGATGATTTAGAAGAGCATGTGCTAATGAATGATTTAATTACAAATGATTCTTATATGTATGATTGTCATCCTGGTTCATCTCTTGATTTTGTTCATCTTTGTTGTGATTAACATAGTAGTGTATTGCATTCTACAAAGCGTCTATGGATGACGCTCCAGATTTTTGGATAAATGCTTTTATAAATGCAATTTGTGACAGCCTACAATCAACATTTGTTCCACAGGACTGGTTTTGAAAGAAGACAACTAATTAATGTAAGCTTTTTTATTTGATTTATATAATTTTTGTGTATTTGTTTTTTTTTGTATTAAATTATTTAGTGTTTTTTGTATTTAGTATTTAGTTTATTTTTGATATGAATACTCTGTGATAAAATAAGAGAGTCCCCAGGTAGGATTCTGTATATTTTTATAATAGTTCAATTCTCTACAGTGTCTCTGAAAACACTTTTTTCGGCAAACGGCTGTAAGATTTACCTTTACTGCCACTACAGAAAAGGTTAAAGTCTTACTTTTTCCACATATAATACAAAACCCCCGATATTGTGAGCCTGCTTGTTTTTTAATTTTTTAGCATTTTGAAATTAAAACTCAATATAAAAAAATCAAAAAATATTTAACGCCGTCTTGAAATATAAAACTCTATATAAAAAAAATTTAATTAAAAACACTAATCTAATTTTTTGCGTATGGCAATATTCATTGTTGACATACGCAAAAAATATGGTGTTGCATATGGTGTCAATCAAGCAGGCTATGAAAATTGGAAGTTTTGTATAATCTAAGCGGTTGTAAAGTAACAATTTTTTTTCATTTCCTTACGGCGGCAGTAAAGTAACTCATACTTTTACGGCGGCAATAAAGTAACATTCATATTTTTACGGCGGCAGTAAAGTGTCACCATTTTCGTTCCATATTTTTACGGCGGCAGTAAAGTAACATAACATGAGATTATGAATTTGTTCAAAACATCTGCGTTCATTTAATAATTTAAAATTAATAAAAATTAATATCAGAAAATGTATTACCTACTAAATCACATATATAAAAAAATTTGATGCATTAATTACATATTTGGGCTATTATTTTGAAAACGTACATCGAAAAAAAACAACTATTTTTTAAAAATCTGAAATTTTGATATTTTGTTGGTATTGACGAAAGGAAAAAAGTCATTTCTGCTTTTATTTTTTGTGTACTCTGAATCGGAGTTATGCGCGGTTGAATTTTGAGGCTTTTTCACGTAGTTTTTGGTAATGGTGGCAATGTTTTGTGAATAGGTGCCACAAATTTTATCCGACTTACGTATATTTTTGCAAGTAAAAAGGAAAATAATTGAATAATTGAAATAAGTAAGTTTAAAATTAATAACTTTTCTCTTTTCCGCTAGGCGGCGCGTAAAACCTTGGTTTACTTCAAAGCTCATATCTCAAAAAGTAGGCTTTTTTTTTTTTTGTTTTTCACAAATTTTATAGTAAATATATGCAGCTATGAAATTGAGAAATAAAAAGTCAGCAATTCAATATGGATTTTTTCTTACGATTTTTTAAAGTTTGGTATATGAAAAATTCACATGTGTTTTTTTATTAAGTTAATAATCCTGTACTAAATGTGGATCTAATAAATTAAACATTTCATATTTTAACACCTGCAATAAATTTGAACCATTTTTTGTATATTTCTGATGAGAAACAGGTTTTTATTCAGAATAAGAATTGGAGATCCCAATGATCGAAGATTTTGTTATAATTTCAACATCACCAACACTAACATTAGAAAAAAACATTAAAAAAATATTTTTCCTATAAACATTATAATTTAATCAATATTATAAATAAATACATTAAAAAATTAATTTATATATTTTTTTTTGCCTTTAAATTAAAATATTTATGATCATCAGAAAAAGAAAACATTTTGGCAATTATTTTATCGGGTGTAGTGTTATCCGGAAAAAAACAGTGGAAACCTTGAGTTCTTTGTTTTCTTCCAAGAACATTTCGTAGATGTCGGTGAGGGTCCATAACACCAACCGCTTTGATTTCTTAATTTTTGTCGATCCTTCTGTATAGTAACAACATATTTAAGGCCAGGCATTGTTCTACTAATTTCCTCTGATAAGAAGTATGTTTGAATTTGTTTTACTATATTTTGTGACAAACTGTGCACTTGTTTGCTTTGAGGCCAACTGTAAGGACCTACTGTTTCCAACAGATCCATGGCGAATTCTACCAGTCGTCTTGATGCATTAAATTCATCCTTGATACGTTGATTTGACCAAAATTTACGTGGTAGAGTTGTCAACAAAAACACTTGCTTTGATTTACAGCTGGCATCTTTAAACTCTTTTTTAAGGTTCATAAGCCATGATGTATATTCACATTCCTCGTTTGGTGATAACACTGATAACACACTTGGTGATAACACTTTAACTGATTTTGTTTGATAGGAGATTCGGCTAACCTTCCAAGAACATTGTTAATATCTTCTAAAATGTCATTAAGTAGTTCAGGAACTGGTGGAGATATAGTATCAACCGAAACTGGTGATGGATCTAAAGATGCTGGAGGTATTTGAATATTTTCGTTCGTTGGAACATTTTCAACATCCTGAGTTATAGAAATAATTTCACTATCGATAGTTTCCGAACATGAAAGCTGCTGTATAGAAAATATTAGTTGCATATGAATTTTTATTCATTTTAATAAAATAATTAAATTTACCTTATTTTTATAGATATAAGTGCGACATGTTTCACATATAAACTGGTCATCACGCAAAGTAAAATTTAGGGTCGCAGCTTTTTGAATAACAGCTGGTGTGACCAGTTTCACATTTTTTGATGTCCGCTGATGATTTTTGAGACCGTACAAGTTACAGCACAATTTGAAAGGCATTTCTATTATTATCTTTTCTAAACGTTATGTCTTCTAAATATTTTGGAATATAATTGATTATAAGGCAATCCAATTAATATATATATACCCTTGAAATAGTTTTGACATAGGTAGAATCAGGTAAGATTAGGTAGGTACAATTTAATATATTTTGATTGGATGCAAGTATAATTTGGTCAAAAACCGTTTGTGGGCGTCAATAGAAATTTTAAATGTTAAAATTATGAGCCTCTAATGAGATTTTAATTAGTAAAAACGGGCTGAATAGACATTTTTTTAAAATGAATAAACATTTTACACACCCTTTTAATAATTTAAATTCCTTTATTTTACCACTTAACTTAAATTAATTTTTAATAAGTTTTTAACCATTTAACCGCACAGAAAATGGTTCAAATTTATTGCAGGTGTTAAAATATGAAATGTTTAATTTATTAGATCCACATTTAGTACAGGATTATTAACTTAATAAAAAAACACATGTGAATTTTTCATATACCAAACTTTAAAAAATCGTAAGAAAAAATCCATATTGAATTGCTGACTTTTTATTTCTCAATTTCATAGCTGCATATGTTTACTTTAAAATTTGTGAAAAATAAAAAAAAAGCCTACTTTTTGAGATATGAGCTTTGAAGTAAACCAAGGTTTTACGCGCCGCCTAGCGGAAAAGAGAAAAGTTATTAATTTTAAACTTACTTATTTCAATTATTCAATTATTTTCCTTTTTACTTGCAAAAATATACGTAAGTCGAAAGAAATTTGTGGCACCTATTCACAAAACAATGCCACCATTACCAAAAACTACGTGAAAAAGCCTCAAAATTCAACCGCGCATAACTCCGATTCAGAGTACTCAAAAAATAAAAGCAGAAATCACTTTTTTCCTTTTGTCAATGCCATCAGATTTTTTAAAAATCAAAAATTTAAAAATCAACAAAAAATGTACGTTTTCAAAATAATAGCCCATTTATAAAAACTTTAAACGTTTGCCAAAAAATAGTGTTTTTATTTCGGAGGTAAAGTAACTTTTAGTGTTTCGTCTATAATTGTCGGCCTCTCTACGGTCGGCTGGCAATACCATAGACCCAATAACAACACATAAAGTAGCACCTTAGCTCCTAATTAAATAATATGCTATTTTAAAACAAAACAATGTTTACCAATGTTGGTTTTGGTTAAAAAAAATTATATTTATCCGCATTGTTTTGTTCTTTGATGTAGGCATCTGCTGCCTACTAAAACCATGTCTTTTCTGGACTAAATGGAAAATATCATAAGTAATATCAAGACTAAAGTGGTTCATAAACGGTCCATCATGAACGTCAATCTTGAGTCTTGACTGATGATAAAAATGTAAACTTCTTTAAAATTTTATCAGTCATAGAATTTGACAGTCATACACATACACAGTTAGTCATGAATGTCAATCACGTTGATTGTCATTCAAAACTGGCCGTGTATGGGCTCCTCAATTCAAATAATATCCACTATATGTATGAATCTAACTATAGCGATAAAATAAATTATTCTTCATTCATTTTCAATTCATTAATAGTATTTTATTTTTACCTCTAACGTTTTACGCAAATCATAACAATATAAAGTGTTCTTGAAGCGATCCATAAATCGTAGCTTAAGCAACAAGTGTCTGATAAACCTAAAACACAAAACAAAAACAAAATCAACTGCCCACACTTACATATTCTTTAAAATTCTATAAACAACAAAACTAAAATGATAAAGCACCAACAATGCAGGTAGGTAGGTGGAACTTGATTTTAACCAACAACAAGAACACAAAAACGAAACACAAAATATTCATTACTTAAAGTTTTTTTCAAAGAATATATAAATATTTCAATTTTTTTCCTAACTTTAACTTTAGTTAAAGTTTTTCTTCGTTTTCTTCTTTCATTCATTCTGTGCAAAGTAGAAACTGTAAACGATATTAATTATAATCGGAACTAGAAAAATATTAGAAATAAGAAAATATAATGTTAGAAAATATGAAATATATGTACTTATATTATTTTCTTGTCTATGCGTACAAGTTTTATGCTCCGTAGACCATAGATTTATTATAACGCTCTGGTTATCATAACACAAGAATTATAATTTTCATATTGTGATTTTTGTCATTTATATATGTACCAGTTTGTTTTTATTAGCGAATAAAAAACAGGAACAACAACAAAGGAAAAGTCAGAGATGTGATGTTGTTTGTTCTCAGGAGACATTATCATTTTTTTTTCGTAGAAATGAATCTGAATTTGATATTTTTTGAAGCGGGGTCTAGTGATGTTATGAATTGATTTATTTTGTCTTATCATGTTTTAACTTGGCCGTTTTGATAAAAAAGAAAGAAAGATTCATATTGCATGGAACCAAACAACGGAATTTGTGAATTCCAAAATTATTTTCATTTTTGATCAGGTCAAAAAATCTTTGCCCAATTTATCAGTCATATTGGTAGACTTGCGTTTCATTAAATTATCTGGATGGCTTATTATTTTTAATTTTAATAAAAATACTTTGACCCGGCTGGAAATCCTGACTGGAAAGGGTCTTTTGAGTTCATATTGTTTCCAGATTAAAGACCGAGTTCCCCAAAGATATTTTATTTAGTATGTGTGATGAACCAATAGGTGAATGTGAAAACATTCGTTTATTGGGTGTCACAGTTTCAAATGACCTACTCTGGAACGATCACGTAATGGCGATGGCAAAAAGCGCGTCTAAAAAACTCGGCCTCCTAAATAGATGCAAAAAATTTTTCACTCCATACCAATTGCTCCATGTTTATAAGTCCTATATTCGTCCCTGTATGGAGTACTGCTGTCAAGTTTGGGGTGCTGCCTCTGTTTCCATCTTGGCCCTCTTGGACTCTGTTCAAAAGCGAGCTATACGAATTGTAGGTGATCGAACTTTGACATCAAAACTTGATTCCCTACAACATCGTCGCACTGTTGCTGACCTCGTTGTTTTTTACAAATATCGTCATCAGCAGTGCTCAGACGAAATCAGCGGCATCATGCCTCAAACTTATTCTTACCCCCGTTCCACTCGGCAATCGGCTGCCGCAACCAGTGAAACGGTAAAGATCCCGCGCTGTCATACTGGCAGATCGCAGAGAGACTTCTTTGTCCGAACTGCGTACAAATGGAATAGTTTGCCGGAACACTTAGTCTCAGGTGGCTTCAACCCACAGATGTTTAAAAAAAGCGTTAATCTACACCTTAGAACGCCAGTTGTTGTGGGACCCAGGTCTGGACCTAGGTCTTAAAAGGTATTTATGTGTTGTTGTGACACATATTCTAAACCCTATTCACAACACATTTTATTAAAAAAAAAAAAAAAATATTCAATTGTTGTAAAAGCTAAATTAATAAAAATTTTAGCGCTATCTAAAAACTTGCAGATTGGCCATAACTGAAGAGCCACATAAAAATATAAATGATTTTTTATATATAAATGATTAACAACTTTGTAACAATATGGGAATTATGTAGGGAATTATGTAGAATTTAATTTAATATGTTTTTCCCCGTTTTACTCGTCAATCGGTGTGTGCGGGCGGTCGAACTGTCGAGATTACTCAATACTCACTGTCATAGTAATAGAATGCAAAGAGATTTCTTTGTGCGTACATCGTACACATGGAATGCTTTGCCCGAATCAATAGTCTCGAGTGCTTTCAATCCACAAAGATTTAAAAAAAGCGTCCACCTATACCTCAAGACGCATGTTGTTGTGGGACCTACGTCTTAAAAGGTATCTATGTGTTGTTGTGACACATTTTGTAATTCCTACTACACAACACTTCTTATTAAAAAAAAAAAAAAAAAAAATGTAGTCTTTTTAAACTTTTCTTGCTAAAAAGAGCTGAAAAGCTTTACATTTCTAGTTTTTTTGACACAACATTTTTGTTCTGACAATATTATTGCTCATCTATAAGTATAACCTTAAAAGGTACGTATAAGTATAATGGATCATAAAATTAAACATATCACTGTTTGACTTACGGGTATCATACTCTAACTCTTATGAGTTCAAAAGTTTAAGGAGTTTTGCGAGTTTTCATAAACAGTTTATCAAATTATCCTGAAATTGTATGAACCGTCAAAATCGAATTTTTGTCTATTGATATTTGATTTTTGTGTTGATTTTTTGAACAATTTATCGTGAGACCAAAACAAAAAAACGTTAAAAGATATATACTTGATTCATAAAAATACAATTCAAAAAAATACAAATATTTGGTGGTTTTCATTCAAAAGGAAATTTTGGACCGAAAAATGAGTTTGCCTTTGGGCTTCTCGCGATCAAAAAGGCGTCAAAAAACTCCAATTGGAGTCGAACGGTAACCCTGGACCTGCATATATGCATACATAGTCGTCACGACTTACGGTACAATTATGTTCCACAATCACAACTTTAAAATGAGAAATATTTAAAACGTTTTCTTTTTTCCTCTCATCTAAGCTCGTCCGCTTTTTACGTATATTTTTTACCGCTTTTATTATTAATAAAACAAAATTCCTGCCCAGAAAAACAATTTCATTCCAATTACACTAGTTTACAAATTTTGAACTTTTTTTGTCTCCCTGAATAAAACCCAACTTTTTTTATAGATTTTGATCTCCTGAACACGAATATCATATTCATTTTTTTTGGTTAGCTCTTGTTTTTGAGATATTCAAATTTTTTTTCCAAATTTTGAGTTTTGACTTTCTTTGGGAAAACTTGAATAACTTGGTGCAAACTGCACCAATATTCTTGCTTTTTAGCTTAAAAAAAAGAAAACTGATGCTACTATAGGCTCCAAGAAATAAAAAAAAGTTAGTGTCTTTATTTGTGCAAAATTTTTGATGTGGAAAATGGAAAAATTTAAAAAAACGTGAATTTTCCGTATTTTTTCATCTTTTTTCGACTGTAACTTCCAGAATCCTTAATGGATTTTTACAAAATATAGTTCAAATTATTTGTTAGCATAATTACTATGTACTCGTTTAATTAATATTTTTAATTTATTTGTTTTGTAAAATATGAGACCCAAAAACCGAAACTACATTTTTGATCACCAAAAAAATTGGTTTTTCGTGAATATCTCAAAAATAAGAGCTAACCAAAAAAAATGAATATGATATTCGTGTTCAGGAGGTCAAAATTTATAAGAAAAGTTGGGTTTTATTTCGGGAGATTTTTCTTGTAAACTAGTGTTATCAGGTTCCTTTAAATAACTTCCAATAACTTCTTTAAATCAAAACTGCCAGAAAGTCAAAAAAACACTTGAAGCGAGAAAATCAATCCAACATTTACATAAATTTTAAATGTATTCATTCTAAAATTATAATCCTTTTCTCCTACCGCAACGAAATTCATTGAATTCCTTCACTCACACAAAACAACAATAAAAGGAAAAGTTTATTTCTCCTTAATTTTCCTTTGTATAACAGTTCAAAAGCATTTTCCAAATCAAATCATAACTTGTCGAATATCAACAATGCCTACAACAATCACCAAATAATTTTCCCAAAACTCTTAAAATATTTGCGCATGCTTCACTTCTCAAAAGAAACGACGAAACAAAAAATTTTATATTTACAACAAAATCAAAATAAAATAAATACAATAAAAATCAAAACAAGATAAGGGGAAATAAATTGAGAATAAAATTCCAGAGTCAAACTAGACAATTATAATGTAAATAATAAATATCACGAAATCTAAAAGATTTTGAACTCTCTTTTTTTCTTCAAAGAGAGTAAATTTTAGAGAAAAGAAATAATATTTGTATTTGAAAGCCGAATACTGAATAGTTTTATTTCTTGAATGAAAAAAAAATTTTTTTTTGAGAATTTCATCACAGAAATCAATTGTTTCAAGTTAGTCACTGTTTGGATAAAACCGTATGAAGACGTAATGTGAAATTATTTCGTCGTGATTGTTCTTAAAAAAAAAATGTGTGATTTTCAATTTTTTAAAGTTTTCATGTTGATTATATATATGAATAAAATTATTGAATAATTAATTAAACAAGAAAAAAAAACGAAATAATATATTTGTGAAACTAGTTTAATTATGTGAATTGAAAAAATTGTTTTGTGGTGGATTTACTTTAAGGAAAAAAAAATTAAAGAAAATGTGGATTATAAATATAATTTAATTAGTGAAAACTCAATTCAATTTTTTTCGTTACTAAAACATAGAAAAAATAAATATGAAAATGGATATTATTTTCCAAAATACAAATAAGTTAACAACACACCGATTTTTTAAGTGGAAAATATAAAATATAATTGGAGAAAAAGGATATACGAGCTATAATTTTCGTTTTTTATACAAATTCTTTTGTTCTTGTTTTTCCTCATTTTTTTGTATAAAAATGACGTCAATATTTAAGAACTGTATTTCACGGAAAAATAACTTAAGAAAATTTTTATTAATAAACTTTTTTAATGTTGTTATCCTTTTAATGTCCTTTAATAAAATTGAAGGACGAGAAATGTGTCCTACTGTTTGTTCGTGTAAATGGAAACATGGTAAACAAACCGTGGAATGTATCGATCGGCTGTTATACACAATTCCGGAATATATGGATCCTTCGACACAAGTACTCGATATGTCAGGAAATAATTTACAAATTCTACCGAAAGAAACTTTTGTTAGAACAAAATTGACAAATTTACAAAAAGTTTATTTACGGAAATGTCAATTGGGTCAAATTGATGATGAAGCGTTTAAGGGATTATCGAATTTAATTGAGTTGGATTTATCAAATAATTTGTTGACATCTATACCATCAGCTACATTAGTTGAAATTCCGTCGTTAAGAGAATTAATATTGGCTGGGAATCCAATACAGAAAATTGATAGTAATGCATTCCAGTCAGTGCCGAGTTTAACGAAAATTGATTTGTCACATTGTGAGCTGAAAACAATTGCTCCAAAAGCTTTTGAAGGACTGGATTTGCTGCAATATATTCGATTAAATGGAAATAAATTGTCAGAGTTGCAAGCTAAAACTGTGGAAACATTAAGCGGATTACATGGAATAGAATTACACGATAATCCTTGGTTGTGTGATTGTAGATTAAGAGTAGCTAAGATTTGGTTAACCGAGAATAATATACCATATCCAGTAGCACCTATTTGCTCAGGTGGTCCAGAACGTGTAATTGATCGAATATTTTCCGAGCTGCAAATCGATGAGTTTGCATGTAAACCTCAAATGTTACCGATGAGCCGGTATATAGAAGCAACTTCAGGGGAAAATGCAACTATATATTGTAAAACAAATGCTGTTCCAGCTGCTAGTATAAATTGGTATTGGAATGGAAAATTATTAGTTAACAATACAGGATTTAGTTCATATCAGAAAGTCTTCATATTTGAACTTGGTCAGTTTGAGCGACAAAGTAAATTGATTTTAACAAACGCACAAGAAACGGATTCGAGTGAGTTTTATTGTGTAGCTGAAAATCGTGCAGGTACATCAGAAGCTAACTTTACTTTGCATGTAGTTATGCCATCTGCTGGCATGGCAACCTTAGGAAATGGACAAATTGCTGGTTTAAGTGTTGCTCTAGTCATTATAATATTATCGATTTTGCTTGTTATTCTGTTCCTGTTAATACGATTAAGAAGAATACCTTTTAGTGAAAGCAAAACTCCTGGTCAATTGGAAGTTATAACATCGGTCACCCCTCAGACCAATACAATTGGAAAAATCATTTGTCCATCTTCGAATAATGTAAACTCTATAATCGATCGAAAAACCGGCAATGAATTGAAAAGTACAAATCCAGTGCAGAAGCCTCCAAGATTAACAGATTTACCGTACACGACCAATAATTATGACGGAAACGGAAGTATTTTGTCAACAGTGCCGGGATATTTATCACCAACCGCTACCGCAGAAAATAACCCGGATCTAATAAATGATACAAAAAGATTCGGTAGCAACAGCGAATTAAACGGATTCGGTATCGACGCTACTATAAACAATAAATCTAATGTTAATTTAATAAACGATAGTAATGATTCGCTTGAACGACCCGGAAGTGGAGAATACATTCGTGCTGGTTGCGATTCTCTGTATCCTTCTGGCTTGTGGGAGCTTTCAACAACAAACATTTCAACACATAAACAATCTTCACAAGATGCATATCTAAAACGAGCGAATAGCACAACAATTCCGTTTAATTACACAGACAAAACACCTATTATAGATCCATCTGCAATGAATCTAGACGATGATGTAGCGAACGGGGAATTTCAGAGTAGGACATTTCCTCGCACCTCACCGGATGTAAATAACCATAGTAAGCCAGTAACTGGAGGCTATCCATCTGATTATGGCCTGCCAATAGTACCAGGTGCTGAACAAAATAAATCACGTGATATACTACCACCACCCGGGATGCCACAAAATGCAAAAACATTAAGAGTGTGGCAACGAGGTGGTGTTCCTGTCCTCCCACCCGTTACTGCATTAAAACGGGCCCTTACTAGTAGTCGTAATTCTCCAGATGAAGGATATCAGGAAGGCTGCGGAACTGATGTGTGAATAACTCAAACTAATATAATTAAATTTTATTATTTATAATTTTATTTAAAAAAAATTCTGTTGTTTTCCTACATCAATATGATTGTAATTTGATTATATTTTTTATTTTTGTATAAAAAGAAAATTTAAAAAAAAATTTAAATTAAGTAATAATTTTTTTTACTTAAAAATTAAGTGTGTACAGTATGTTGTAATAAAAAAAGTAAATTAGAATAGGTTAATAAATTTTAATTTTTAAAAAAAAAATTGTTATATAAATTAAAAAAAGAACGATAATAATGTTCAATTATTTCATTGTTTTGTGAAATAATAAAGTAAAAAGACTAAATTTTTTTCAAATACTTCAGAAAAAAATAGATAAAGAAAAATCCAAAGAATAATAATATTGTGAAAATAAATATATATAAATGAAAAAACAAATTTTTTTAGGTGCTAAATAAAAAATATATTTAATTAAAAAATTTATGCGGTTTTTATTTTTGGAAATATGTAATATGCTTCATAAATGAGTGTTGGTTGGTTGATTTAGGCTTTATTTCCTTCTTCCTGTTTACGAACAAACACAAAGAGGTAAACATTTATACAAATCGTCCTTAAATTTTGTTATAACATTGTTGTGCCAAAAGTATCAAAACTAAGTAAATGCATTTTAACATGCAAAAAACTGTTCTAGACAATATATGATTTTATTCAAATTTTATTATTATAATTAGATTGTAGTTTTTGATAACAACTATAAATGACATGGTTTCGTTATTAATACGATTCGTTTGGATTATGCTTTAGTGTAATGAATGATAAAAAGTGATTATTTAGTTTTGTGTTTTTGTTAACTCTAATAGCATGCAATGTTGATTATATTTAATTTAGCATAATTCATTAATGGTATGTTTGGTATATGGATAAATAGAAGGGAACTATGAAGTCGATTAAGTCATTTTTCGAGTGGTTTCATTCCCATAAAAAATATTTATGGGTCAAAATCATAGAGGTGAGCATTTTACGTTTTCAAAAGTTTGAGATATTAAGTTGTTTTGTGAACAAAAGTAACAAGAGGAGTTTATAGTGCCATTTGTTATGAATCTTTTCTGAAAAGAGTCCCGCACAAAAATATATAATTTCGAAATTATACCTGTTAATATGAATTATGACAGAGTCGTGAATCATTTCAGGATCAATTTTAAGATCCATTTAAAACAATAATATAATTCAGATATTTAAGAATTGCCTCAATAAATTGTAATAACCAGGTTCCTAAATTGGAAAATAATGTGAGATCTAATATTTTTACAATCAAAACATTTATTTTGTAAATTATTGTCACAATTTTGTAAATGGTGTAAATTCTGATAAAAAACTTTTTTTTTTTTTTTTTTTTTTTATTATTTAAATTATTTATTTGGCTGGGGTAATTTTTCAACCCATATCGCCAAAGGTTACATATCAGTTTTACATTGGTTCGAAAACTCTAAGGTTGCTACAACCGATTGAAGGACGTTTCTCCTCAGTATTGACAAGCTCTAGAAACTTTTGACAGAAAGTAAAATACAAATTGTTCTTACACCTGTCAACCTTGACGAAAGGGTCTCTCATCCGTTGTTGCAATATAGAGTATAAATTTTAAATGTTGTCTTATTTTTAGATTCTGTTATGATTCTATATAATTCAATTTTTATATTTATTAAATGTTAAGTTTTTTCTTACGTTTAAATTTCATTTGATTCTATATAATTCAAGTTGTATTACAAATTCCAAATTATTTCAATTTATATTATTAAAGTTAACATCAAATTATCGTATCATCGTATACTTAAAAACTTATTATTTCATCTTTCCTTGATAGACTCAATATTTCAATTCTGGTGGCGTTTGCCATCGAAACTTTCTTTACTTAAGTTACCATTTATTATATTTTACTCTTAAAATTTTCATTTCAGTTTTTCTTCCGTGAATGTATAATTCATCATTCAATTCTTTTTTTGACCTCAGTGTTACAACAGTTGTAAAACCCGTTCCCAAAACATTTGACAACACTACACTGATTGACTTTTGAGACTTATAAATTATTTAGCGGCTATTTTGTTATAAACATCTGGAATAAAAGACACCAAAACTTCCGATGCATTTGACTTATATTGTATGTGTTGATGTTTCCGGTATATAATATGCATCTGGAATAAACCACAGAAACTTCCGATACATATTGTTTGACTTCTAGGAGAAATTGAGACAATCTGGTACTGATCCTGTGTATGCGCATCTGAAATAAAAGATCCAAAAATTTCCGACACATGATACTTATCAGTTATGGTGATAACTCCCGATTGTTTATTTGACTTATAGGGTTGTTACTTGTTTATTCAAATTCGGTTGCGTGAACAGCCTTCGACAACGTAGACATATTATTTGAAGTGCATTCGACTTGTATGATTTAGACTTATAAATTATGGGAGACAAATCCAATGAATGCCTCAGAAAAAAAGGCCCCAAACTTCTGATGCATTTCTATTTATTGTAATCTATGTGAATTGCTAACTTTTTTTTCCATGTGTTATTCGGAAAAAATCACTTAAATCATTAACTGTTTTCAAAATTTCACTTTATTTAGTGTTCTAATTAGCATTGACCATTTACTTTTTATTTTTAATAGTTTATTATACACTTTAACCCGTAATCATGTACTGTATAACATCCGTTTATCATGTGGTGTACGAAACATGTGGTAATGTTATATGGATTTCATAATTCCAAAAATTCTTGTCCTTATATTTTTTGACAGTTTTGTATTAATACTTGTATTCAAAAATATTTTACCACACTTTAAAATGTTTATTATGGTTAATGTCCCCATTTTTATACTTAATTCACAAAATAATTTAAATCAAAAATTTTAGTATTCCATTTAACGACCAGCCATTTCGGCTGTCCGGACCGAAGATGGATACAAAACTTCAATTTCTTGTACACTATGCGGAGTGTTAATAATATAAATCAATAAATTTGAAGGATATTTTCGTCCGGTGCAAGCATGATTTATGATAAATTACTCATTATGGATTTATTTGCCTTTTTTGTGACGTTCCCGGAAATGATGACGATGTTCCCAGAATGATGATAGCGTTCCGTAAATGACAATGTCGCTCCCTGAATGATCACAACGCTCCGTTTATGTGATAATTTATACAAGAAAATAATTTTTTTCAGTATTAAAGGTATAATGGTATTTGTACTTCAGGCATTAGGTACATGAATATCAAAGTTTCATTTCAAAATCTAATAACAATAACAAAGTTTATTTAGTTGCAAACAATAGACGTAAAGTATTAAGAATCTTATTAATTGCACATTATCGTTAATATGACTTGCACATTATCATTAATTGCACATTATCATTAATTCTGATGGTGCTGGAGTTTCTTGTTCTCTATCGACGACCAAAATTGCCGGCAGTTTAATTTCTCGAAATAATTTTGAAAATTGATACAGTAATATGGACACATCAGCTGCTTTCTACCAGACAATCTTAGTTACGTTCATAATCCCAGGGATAGCATCTACTTTTTAAGGCAGTATTTTAATTCCAAGTATTTCATCATTAGTGACTGAAAAGAAAACAGTTGAATTTTTATTAAATGGACAACATCTGCAGCTTTGTTAACATCTATTCCTTATATTACTTAATCATCAGCAGAATTTTTTAGCACTTCTCTTACGCCATCCATTGGCCCTTTACCATGCCCTGGCTCACTGAATGTCTTTAATGTTGAAACGGTTATTTGTGGAAATTGGTCTATTAAAGTTTTAATCCATAAGTAAATATAACAGCAGTTTCTATATTGGGCTATTTCCGTCCAAAAAAAACGTGAAGGGTATTTACATGTTGCCTAGTACTCAATATATTCTGTAACGACTAACGCAGACTTCATGTGACCAATAGAGTTCATACAGTATAATCCGGATGGTCTAAATTATCACTTTCAGTGACAAATGAAACAGTCTGTACAGACATATCGTTTTTGGCATACAAAATAACAGTGGATCGATGATTGACTTTTTGATGCTGCGAATCTAATTGATTGAATACCTTTTACCACGTATTTTTAATATAATTCTTAGCAAAATCAATTTGAATCATAATCTCTGTATCCTAAATTATTTTTCAGTTCTCTTTTTGCTCTCAAATTTTCGCTAATTTCATAAACATTTTTATCTGCATATAAACATATCTGCATATAAACATGGAAAGTGTCATTTCGGGAACACCCGTCATGTACGGGAACGTTGCCGAAATGACCGTTCCCGAAATGATTATCTGACAAATGTTCTCACATCACGATTGACGCCTATATCGTAGATATCAGTTGTAGAGGTAATTAACAAGTGAGCTGTAATATTAATTAGAATTATGCAAAAGTTTATTATTTTCCGAAAAACTAATCATATAAAACTCCGTTCCCGGAGTGACAGGGAATTAAAGTACGCTGTACATATATCGAATGAAACCATTCTACCGAATAAAATCAATTAGCTATTTTCGTAAATACGTCAAACACCGTTTATTCTGATTTATGAACTTCACACTTTTGCTCACTAACGTGCTCTATGAAATGTTTTTTTAGTTATACCAACCGATTTTAACTGCGTTCACGGAATGATTTAATAAATGCCGGACAACGTTTTAGTAGCCAAAATATGAAAAATTAAAATGATATGATTTTAGTTTATAGATATATTCTTAATTCAATGATATTCAAAGCTAATACTATAATATGACATTTTTGTTTTATATTTTTAAACATTTTAAACTTATTTGAACTGTGAAAATATGGAGGGGCTGAAATCTCACAGCTCTGAGATATCAAGACTTCGGTCTGGGTTAAGGATTTTGATATAGTTTTCGGCAAAAAACTTTTATGAGGACATGGTTTTTAGTTTTGGGCAGCGATGTATATCAAACATAATTCTTTGTTAAAGTACGAGTATTTTTTTATCTCTGTTTAAAAATTTATTACAAAACTAACACGAAACATCAATACGTTGCCGGAAAATTATAATCAAAATTCCAAAAATATTGTTAAATTAAATAAAATCAAACTTTATCAATATTTAAAAAATATTCTAAAAATTAGAATAAAATCCAATATTTAAATTTTTTCTAAATTCCAATAATATTTCAAAATTTCTTAAAAATTTAAACTTTTTCCAAAATTCTAAAAATATTGCAAAAATTATTACAAAATCAAAAATTGAAAAGTTTTTCAAAATTCCAAAAATTATAATAATACCAAAAATTAAAAATTTTTCAAAATTCTAAAAATATTTCAAAAATTCTTACAAAATCAAAAATTAAAACTTTCTCCGAAATTCTAAAAATATTGTAAAAATTATTACAAAATCAAAAATACAAACTTTTTCAAAATTCCAAAAATATTTCAAAAACTATAACAAATTCAAAAATTTCCATGTCCAATTTCGTTTTAAATTACATTTACGTCATAAAAACAGGTACATTGTTTTTCCCAAAAAATTGGCTAAAGAATTAAATGAAATAATTTTTTGACACACTTGACATTATTTTTTGACAAACTTATAATGCCATAATTCTCAATAATAATAATAAAATATCATGTCATACGAACTATTAATTTTATTTTTTTCTAAAAAAATATGGTAAAAAATAAATAGAAACCTTTCTTTTGACACACTTGACAACATTTTTTGATAAACTTACAATGCCATAATTCTCAATAATAATAATAAAATTTCATTTCAAAGAAACAATTTTATTTTTTTCCAAAAAATTAGGTGAAAAACTAAATAAAAATCTTTTGACACACTTGACAACATTTTTTTGACAAACTTATAATGCCATAATTCTCAATAATAATAATAAAACTTAATTTCAAACAAACAATTAATTTTATTTTTGTTCCAAAAAATTAGGTAAAAAAAAAATAAAAATCTTTCTTTTGACACACTTGACAACATTTTTTTGATAAACTTATAATGCCATAATTCTCAATAATAATAATAAAACTTCATTTCAAACAAACAATTAATTTTATTTTTTTTCCAAAAAATTAGGTAAAAAAATAACTAAAAATCTTTCTTTTGACACACTTGACAACATTTTTTTGACAAACTTATAATGCCATGATTCTCAATAATAATAATAAAACTTCATTTCAAACAAACAATTATCCTTATTTTTTTCCAAAAAATTAGGTAAAAAAAATAACTAAAAATCTTTCTTTTGACACACTTGACAACATTTTTTTGACCAACTTATAATGCAATAATCTAGCTTTTGATCTCACATACCAATCCCGACCATCAAGATTTCTCTAAATTTAATGTTCCTACTCGTAATCACTTAAAATGAACGTTTTTTAAGCCAAAAATATGAACATTTGCTATTTTTGACACACATAATGATTTTTTTGACACACTTCCGGTACAGTTATCGAACATCTTGTGAATACCTATTGACACACATAATGATTTTTTTGACACACTTCCGGTACAGCTATCGAACATCTTGTGAATACCTATTGACACACATAATGATTTTTTTGACACACTTCCGGTACAGTTATCGAACATCTTGTGAATACCTATTTTTAGAAAAAAAAATTTTTGAAATCCCTCCAGCCGTTTTCCCTGCAGTGTAGGTAATGACGGCGGCCGGCCGGCCGGCAGACAGACACACATTTTTTTTTTTGCTTTTTTAGAATCAGTAGGTCCTAAAACGTCGAGAAATGCCAAAAAAGTGGGGGTAAGAATTTCACTTTGAGCTCATGAATGTAATACTGAGGTCTTTCAGACCGAAGTAATATAGTTTACGGATGCGTTCCCAAAATGACTATTTAAGTCTTTTTTTGTTTAATAATCAAACAAAGGATTATAATTAAAACTAAGTATGCAAAGGGCAGATGCTTATGTACCACATCAATATATTTAAATACATATTGTAGTAACATCATGTTATTATTTAAACAAAAACTTTGTCAGAAGCGAAATGCTCACCTCTCTGATTTTGACCCTTATATCTTTTGAATTTCTGCGGCTTACTTCTTCCCATATTACAGACCTGCCGCTGAATCCAGTTTTGTGAAATGTTTAAATTTTTTTCTATTTCGTCAATTATTAATCCATTTTTGAAGTGAAAACTTCTTTAGTATCGTTGTGATTTTAAACTGGATGAAACGAAATTTTAACAGTAAAAAGAGACAGTGAATATTTTTTAATACTTTCATTTTTTTACTTATTATTTTGGTGGTATTGTATTATGTATGTTATTATGTTGAAAAACAAAATTTATTATGAAATTTTAAATTTTATTTGGTTATGTTTATGTTTAGAAGACAATAAATATATTTTTGTATTGTTTTTGTAATTTTATTAGGAAAAATAGATAATATTTAATAATTCATAAAAAAAACGCAATTAGTTGATAAGGTAAGTATTGAAAAACTGTTTAATTTTTGTATAAAAGAAAATATTATATGTTTTTTTGTAAGAATTTTATTTATATATTAAATTTTACGCAATTTCGGTGTAACCGTATGTAGTCTAATAAAGAAATGGATTAATGTCGATTTTATAGAAAGAAAAATAAATAAATTATTAATTATGAAAATAAATTTTTACAAAAATGAAATTGTTTTTGATGATTATTGATGATTAAAATGCAGGAACAGGAAAAACAATTCACACGTGGTAGAAGTGAAACCTTCGAAAATTTTGGCTTCAAGATAATAAGACGAATGTAAAATTTCAGAAAGATGATAATTGCAGGTTTTAGTCATGATCATAGTGATACAAAGTTTGATACTTATTTTTCTTCACTGTGAATTGCACAATGCACACACGTCCCGATTTTTTTTCCATCTTTTTTTAGGTAGATTTCATATAAAACTCTACTATTGCAATGGGCTTCATCTCGGAATTTCGGAAAAATTTTTGTGCCAAACGACTATATATGATAAGCGGAGACAAAAAAACAAAAAAAAAAAATTTATATATATATATATATATATATATATATATATATATATATATATATATATATATATATATATATATATATATATATATATATATATATATATATATATATATATATATATATATATATATATATATATATATATATATATATATATATATATATATATATATATATATATATATATATATATATATATATATATATATATATATATATATATATATATATATATATATATATATATATATATATATATATATATATATATATATATATATATATATATATATATATATATATATATATATATATATATATATATATATATATATATAATATATATATATATATATATATATATATATATATATATATATATATATATATATATATATATATATATATATATTTATATATATATATATATATATATATATATATAAACGATATGAGATATAACGAAAACGACCGGCACTCTCACGGTCGCATTTGTTGAGGTAGATCAAAAAAATTTTCTGTACTTTTGTGTTTTAATAATATCTTGGACAAGTTCGTGAATCAGCAAAATCCAACACGTGGTTAAGAAACGAGGCTTTTTTCTGAAAAAATTTGATTTTTTAAAACCGTTATAACGGCCGTTTGGATACTAATATTTCAAAAAATTTAACAAATTTAGAATCTTTGGAATCTTTTTTATCAATTTGTTTTAAAACTAGACCTCTGCAGTTGGAGGTTCCTGAGTGAGCGGCTCCAACAAAAAAGTTTGCAAAAAAAAATTTTTTTTTGAAACAACCGGCACTCTCAAGGTCGCATTTATAAGGCCAGATCAAAAAACCTTTTCTAAAAATGTGCGTTTTATTAATATCTTGGACAAGTTCGTAAATCAGCCCAATCCAACACATGGTTAAGAAACTAGAGGCTTTATACTAGAAAAAAACTCTGTTTTTTAGATCCGTTATAACGGCCGTTTGGATTCTAATATTTTTAAAAACTTCATAAATTTAGAATCTTTGAAACCTTTTAAAATAGTTTCTTTAAAAAAAAGACCTCTGCAGTTGGAGGTTTCTGAGTGAGCGGCTCCAACAAAAAAGCTTGTAAAACACAAAATGCGTTTGAATCAACCGGCGCTCTCACGGTTGCATTTGTGGAGCCAGATAAAAAACCTTTCTTAAAAATGTGTGTTTTATTAATATCTTGGACAAGTTCGTAAATTAGAAAAATCTGACACATGGTTAAGGAACTATAGGCTTTATACTAGAAAAAAAAGTGTTTTTTTTAATCCGTTATAACGGCCGTTTGGATACTAACATTTTTAAAATCTTCATAAATTTAGAATCTGTGGAAACATTTTAATCCGTTTCTTATAAATATAAACCTCTGCAGTTAGAGGTTTTTGTCTTGTTGGCTTCAACAAAAAAGTTTGCAACAATCCCCAACTACAATTTCCAAAAACCTTAAAACAGTCAATGTCAACCTTATAACAGTCAAAAAATAAAAGATTTGAATAGAAGAAATTAATTTTTTTTCTTAGAAATAAAATATTTTGATATTTTGCAGTAATTGCACGACATATGATATAGGGTAGGTTTGTGTCATAAATTGTCACACACATGTTCTGTGGTAGATTTGATATTTGTTTGTTGCAAAATTGGATAGATATAATTTTGCTTGTAGGTAGCTAATTTTCTTTTTAAAATTTGTTCGATATCTGTTTGAAATTAGTTTGTTTTGTTTAAACTAATCTGATACATCAGATTCTACTGGCACACAAAACTGTCTGATCTCGAAATCTACCTATTTCTAGCGGATATACGTGCCGCTCGGACTTTTTTAATTTTATTTTATACCAACTACAAAATTTAATTTTTCTTACCAACTTATTTATTTCCATAGCATAGCCCTAAATTGCAAGGCGCAAACATGAAAATGTGTTAAAAACATTACATGACGTCCACCAGGTATGGAATTCTGGAAGTCATGGAATGGAGATTTGTTTTGGTCTGAGAAAAACACGGAAAGTCATGAAATTTTAATTATTTCCCTTTAAAAATTAAAATTTAATATTATTTTTAACAAAAAATTTTTTTTACAAAAATTTTTTTTCATATGTTTGTAGTAATTTACTAAAGTATTTCTCCATTATAATTCACAAACGACACAAGTTATAATACAATTTAACACTAAATGTTTCCAACCATACCTTTGAGTTGAAAAAATTCCAATTATGTACTTCCTTCCTTGAGTTTAATTCATCTCAAATACAGTAATCCCTCCGACTGCGCGGTAGTTCCGTTCCAGAAAAACAGCGCGCAATGTGAACCCTATTTTGTATGAAAATGGGGGGTTCGGTTACAAAATTTTGAAAAAATTTCAAAAAAAAATAATTTAAAGCTATAATTAAACAAAAATGAATATATACAGCCTGAAAAACATGTATTACTTCGGCAACTCTTAAAAAGAAAACACTTCATAAGTTAACAGATAAATTAACATAAATAACATTTCAAAAAACAACTCAAATTAAAAAAACTAATATCAATAATATGAATTTGTTTAGAATATTCTACCCTTACTGGCTTGAAATTGAATTTGATCTATATTGATTGTTCCAGCTACACAGTTAAAAATAAACTGAATTTCTAATGCAAATTGCTACATATATGGGTCCTTCTTTTACAAACCGAACACATTTTTGATTTGGCTGAAATTTTTTCTAGGGCTTTTATATAGGAAAATTCCCATTTCCCAAGAAAAAAGATATACGTGCTCGATAATTTTTTTTTTTCGAAAATAAAGCGGTTCTAAATATCGAGGATTTCGTGATTTTTTGCTGGAAGACTTATTTGCAAAGATTCATAACTTCGGTTCTGGTAATGATAGAAATTTTTTTCTGTTTTATTTTAAAGCTAAAAGATGAACTTTAAAAAAAAATTGTTATCTACAAAAATTATTAACAAATTCCTATGTGTAAACAGTTTAGCAATAAGTCAGACACTTTCTCTCTGACACCTGCAATTTTGTTCTCTCGTGTACGAGTAGCATTAGAAATAAATTAATTTATCGAGCGTGGAAAGACAAAAAATTCCATAAATTTTTGTTGTCCCGCGCTGGATAAATTAATTTATTTCTAACAGTAAAACTATTTTCTCCATTGAATGTAGGATACGATGGTTATATCAAATACTCTTTATTTTTGTTGGGCAATCACTAAAAATCGATTTTAACATTTTATTTGTTTATAACAATCGGAATTTGCTAATAATTTTTATTGAATATATTTTTTTATTAAAATTTCATCTCTTAACTTTAAAATAAAATAAAACAAAAGCTTCTATCATTAATAGAACCGAAGTTATGAATTTTTGAAAATAAGCCGTCAAGTCAAAAATCACGAAATTCTCGAAATTTAGATCGCCTTTATTTTCCAAAAAAAAAATCCTCGAACTCGTATATTTTTTTAATATCATACCCGTAAAAAATTTTTTAAGCCAAATCACAAATGCGTCGGTCAGATTTTGTTTAAATCTGTTCGATTTGTAAAAGAATGACCCATATAGCAAATGTAATTTTTTTTACGCACAAACGAATCGTAAAACACATTTTACATCCTGGTCATCGTGGCTGAAAGTTGAACTTTACATCCGTAAAATAAAATCCCGTTGCTATATGAAATATTAAGATATTTTTCTACTTTACCGCCCGCCCGCTCGTAAAATAATCACCCGTAAAATATTCATAAAATTAGAACAAACAAATAAATTATTGTATGAAGTTTATAGAGAAAATCATGGCATGTTTAGCATAATTTTCAAAATGTCTAGCGAGCTTAAAAAATTCAAAAATTGATTTATTTTACTACAATAAAGTTGTGCAGTTGTGCGTAAAACGTTGTACATACACTCAGGCTGAAAGGAAGATTACGCCCTTGGTTCAATAAAAGCCCTCGCTTCGCGTCGGGCTTCAATATAAACCGCTGGCGTAATCTTCTCCTTTCAGCCCTCGATATGTAAATAACTATTTGCATTTTAATTGTACGAAATTCACCTACATATTCTAAAAAAAAATTTTAAACGTCGCGCAGTGTGAAATTTTAATCGCGCAGTGCGAAAATTAGTATTGAAAACTCATCTCGCGCAGTGGAAATCGCGCAGTCAAAACCCGCGCAGTCGGAGGGATTACTGTAATCCCCAATAAACTTAATGTTATGTTTTGAATTCGAATATACACGGAATTCTCAACGCATGGGATCTTGATGAAGCTGAACCGAAATCACTTAAAAATAGAAGATATGGATTCATTTCAAAATTGGACAAAATGGCGTGGAGTCTCCCGAACACCTGTTAGTTTGAATCTTATATAACTTCTAATCCTGGCTTTCAATTTTATTGAGACTTGGTATATAAGGTTTTAGTATTGTTTCCAATATTTCTGCCTTACAAGTTTCAGTTTATCACTTCCGGAAAAAAAGTTTTGTTTTATTAGTTTAAAGTGTTAATCCCTACTAAGCCTACAGATCGATTTTCATGAAACGTTAGTAAATGGTTTCAATCATTATGAGAAAGATTTTATTACATTGGATAAAGGGTTGCATTGGACATTTTCTCCACTGTTTTTTATGTTTGTGGGAGCATACAACATTCTCTTGAATAAATTTTGATGATGCTTTGACAAAAGATTTAGATATATATATGGCAAGTAGTTGATTAGTTTTTGAGCGATATTGAACAAGGTGGTGGGTGGGTTCCACGAGCACTGTTTTTTTGAAAGTTCAATAAAGTGTTTACCTGATAATCGAATTAGATAAAATTTGGTGCATATATGTATTTAGTATGGTTCACAACAGTTTCACATCTCAACTGTCGGTTTTTCGCTTAAAGTTTTTGTCAGTGTGCCAATGCAATAAATTTTGTTTTATTTCTTCTTTAACAAAATTTATGTTTATAGCTTTCTAAAATTAACTAATTTTAATAAAACTAGCAAAAGGCAACGATACAACTTGAGAGCGAGAAAACCGATGTTCAAAGTGGGCGACACTGTTTTTCGACGGAACTTTGTCTTGAGTGACGCGAGCAAGAAGATTTCTGCAAAATTATCCCCAAAATTTGTAGAATCACGAATACTCCGACTGTTAGGAAATACGCTAGTTGAGCTTCAAGATGTCCATAACAAAAAAATTGGTACATATAATGTGAAGGATATTCGCATCTGACAATTACATAATTTTAGCATTTCCTCCTAGACTAGTAAGCTTCATCAATGTAATGGGCCTCAAGAGTTTCTCTGATTCATTGTGAAGACTAGGACTCTTCACTAATGTATCAGTCCTGTTACACTTGAGCCCAGATTCCTTTTTATTCTCCATTTCACCCGAAAATAAAACAAGAAAATTGGACATAACTTAAAGTGGTTTGAATCATCTTTAGTGCCAATGATCTCTTATATTGATTATAACAATATTTTATTTGAAGTTGCTGTTAATCCATAAACAAATTACAAAAAAAAAACATAAGAGATCGTCATCAACTTAATACATCGCCCTTTATAATTCTCTCCGAAACTTGAAAAACATATGTTTTCATTTAATTAAATCGAATTTAAAGAAATACAAGCGATAACAAAAGAGGGGAAATAATAAATAAAATATTTTAGCCGTCCTTGATACAACAACAAGTAAGATTGGCCCACTTTCTGGATACCGCTTGTGTTTGAACAACTGGATTTCATTTTTTTTCTGTTTCATATGTCTGTCATACATAATGGGATTTCTAAATTTTGAACAGAAAGAGACAACTTCTTCAAGTTCATTATTTTTGAAAAACCAGAAGGGTTTTTTTTTGTTTAATTTTCAATTTTTTTTTGAAAAAAAAATGAGATGATGAGTTTTTGAAAAACAAGTAAGGTAGGGATTCTGATTGTAGACATTAAAGCGAAAAGTCGGCATTCTTTCCGCGCTTATTATTACAAAACAATATTTAAATATTTAATTTATTATTTAAATGAAATCAGATAGAAAAGTTCTTATATTTTTCTAAAATAAATAAAAGTAATTCATTTAAACTAAGTTGATAATGATTTATAATTGATTATCATATGTTAATTAGTTAAGTTAACGAATTTTTTGTTACATGAGATTTTTTGTTAACAAGTTGAAGAAGATAATAAATTTGATAGTGCATTTATCATTTAATTACCTATGTTTGATCTCTGAAGAGTGTAAATTTTCCATAATACATGAAAGAAATTAATCTTGTACTTGGCCGACAAATCAAAAGTAAGAAAAAAGTGTCATGACGTGAGAAATGACTCGTCCGTTCCCTTTAGGAGTTCCTAATGTATATAAGTTTTGTTGTTATTTCGTTCACACATTTTTTTTTGTTATCCATGTACGGGCAATATTGTCAATTATTCCAAAGCCAGCTGAAGCTAATCCCGCTATAAAATGCAAGGTGTGAACAGTCCGACCGCGTGGTACACCCTCCGTTCTTCAAACTTGCCTAGATATCCACCGTTTTTTAGTTTTTTTTTGTTATATGCGATTTTCGAAAACTATGGAACGTAGAAAAATGCATACGTAGAAAAAGTAGAAAAATGCATAAAATTCACATAAAAAAAGATTCGACATACATTACGTATGTTGAATCATTTTTTATGTGAATTTTATGCATTTTTCTAAGGATCGGATTTACCGCATAAAAAGAGAATTGTGTTTAATACTTAGAAATTTTATGCTACTCGATAAGTAAATGTTCTAATAGTATTTTAATCGATCAGTGTGTAATGATATAGTTTATTCTCAAGCAAAAGTTTAAAATTTGAGCGAGGCACGAGCGAATAAAATAATTGTAGATTATTATATGAGTTTAGAATGATGGCAATTCTTCACGAGGATAATGTTTCCCGGAGCGAGTGGATTCCGAGTTAAGAATATCCATCAACCTATGGGAACACCAGATGCTATTTTATCCACGACTGCAAAATATTTCAATTAATTTCCAGTTTGTCTGCTAAAGTTTTAATCCCCATACATATTGAAATATGTACATCATAGATAGCATAGAAAAACAAAACAATTGACATAACGGAAAATCTTAAATTTTTTATTTTATATTTTATATACATATGTATTGTTCTCGTTTTAACCTCTTGATAATACTATACCAAAAAATAAACTATAGAACTGTAGTAGAATGTAACGATTGCGTCACATTCTACACACGAGTGAGAGAATGTATAAAATTACAATGGAAGACATACACATGGAAAGCATATATTCTTTAGTAGTCGTAGTATTATATAAAATAAAAACATTTTCTTCAATCAAAACAATAAATCTTTATTGTTTTAATTGATAAATCAAATTTCTGATTAAAAAAAACTCTGATGTTGTAATTGTTTGGGTTACATAAATCCAATTGTTTATATGGAAAAAACTTCAAAAACCACCACTATAACAATATTTGTTTCGATGCTTCATACACCTTGTGGAGCATTAAAGAGAGCATTAAATAGAAATAGAGCATTAAATCTATCAAAATTGCGAAAGACGTTTTTTAAAAGAACTAAATATGCCTTGATTTCGAGGTTTGCAAAAAATTTTAAAATTGCAATGCCTCTTTTTCGATACGTATAATTAATCGAAATAATGATACAAAACATCCCAATTTTTTTTATGTTCAAAATGCATCGATGCATAGAGAGGAGCCGTCTTGTAGTTGCAGGTGATTTTATTTTTCGTGTCGTATTGTGAAAATATTCCTGAAACTCAGAAATATGTTATTGCTTTTAGGATTTTCGAAACGTTTGTTTCTATTTCCCTAAGAAATATCAGAACATCAACATCTGAAGGCTGAAATTTCATCGATTTAGGCGATGAAAAGCAGATTCATTTAAACAAAATTATTGAGTAATCAACATCTTTCTGGAAGCATAGTAAAAAAATAGTTGTTGCGATCATTTTCAATAAGTTTAAAATTTAAAACGCTTCTACAATCAATTGTGAAAAAGCCCGTACTTGCCAAGTTTTTGACCGCTTTCCTGTTTTAAATGAAATATCCCATAAACGGAAAAAAAAATCACCCGATCTGGCATTACTGCTGTGTATTAATATAATGTTCATATATTTTAGAGCAAGGGTATTGTGGTCTATAATTTGAAATATCACATTTTGTTTTGTTTTGGGGATGGGCTGGACATTGACTAACTTCCAGCACGAAAGAGAAATATCAGATCTATAGGATTTGTAGAAAATTTTGGTAAGAGAAGCTGTAAGTTGTTTTGAAAATGTTGTTAGAATAATAGGAGGAATGATGTTCAAACCTGAGACTTTGCTGGTAGTTAAAGATTTTTTTGACAATTTTGGATTTGAAATAAAGATCTTTCATATTAAATCTTGAAGACTGGATTTTTGGTTTTTCTTTAGGAGTTTCTAAAACAGTCGAGATCACAGCAAAGCGTTCCGCGAACAATGTGGTTTTTCTCGCTGGGTCAGTGACGATTAAATCACCGTCAATAATATGAGAAAAAAAAGAGTTGGTACCAGACTTTAAAGAATTAATGGCATTGTAAAAATTTTTTGTCAAAAATGGACATGGTAGAAAGTTTTGCCGCTCTCGCTCTGTCGATTTCTGTTTTTTTCGTTTTCGTTTATCTAGTTTAATATACTATTGGGCTGTATAGATATTAGGACTTAAATTGTTAAGGTATTTTTGTTATGGAACCAATTATTAAATAATCTTTGTTTGTTTCTAAGGGCCAATTTGGCTTTAAAACAAATATTTTTGTTGGGGTCATTATTGGAAACGAATTTATTGATACTAAAACAGTTTAGTCAAACAAAATTTATACTATATTATTATTATATTATTATTTTATTTTTATATTGATTTTCACTCGGATATAATGGCTAAACAACCTACCAGAGCTCCTGACATTCCTGATCAAATTAGTAAATTACTTTATTTGATTTTGATAAATGGTCTTTCGTTGGTACAATTTAAAGTATCAGAACCTTTAGGTGGTTCAGACCATAATATGATTTCCACTCATTTAAATTTACAAGTTCCTAAACAGTTTCAATCTAATCGTAGTCTTATTTGGGTTGCAGATTGGCACGGGCTTAGAGATATATGTTTAATTCAAAAATTTCTGCTTCTAATTTTTTAGATTTAATACAGGTAGGTATGCGCAGGTTTATGCCGATAGATGGTTCTGAAGGGTGATCTTTAGGTTTCGGGTAAATGTGAAGAAGCAATCAAATTTAAAATAAATGCTCTTTAAAAAATGGCCAGTATACAGGAAATTTCAAAAAAATTGCTAACACGAATTCAACAAATTACAAACCCATATCAATCTTGTCGGTTGTTGCTAAAATATTTGAGAAGTTCATTAATTTTAATATAATGAGCTTCTTAAGTCGTCAAAAATACGTAATGAAAGACAATTTTTTTTTTTTTTTTTTTTTTTTTTAATAAAATGTGTTGTGTAATAGGGTTTAGAATATGTGTCACAACAACACATAAATACCTTTTAAGACCTAGGTCTAGACCTGGGTCCCACAACAACTGGCGTTCTGAGGTGTAGATTAACGCTTTTTTTAAACATCTGTGGGTTGAAGCCACCTGAGACTAAGTGTTCCGGCAAACTATTCCATTTGTACGCAGTTCGGACAAAGAAGTCTCTCTGCGATCTGCCAGTATGACAGCGCGGGATCTTTACCGTTTCACTGGTTGCGGCAGCCGATTGCCGAGTGGAACGGGGGTAAGAATAAGTTTGAGGCATGATGCCGCTGATTTCATCTGAGCACTGCTGATGACGATATTTGTAAAAAACAACGAGGTCAGCAACAGTGCGACGATGTTGTAGGGAATCAAGTTTTGATGTCAAAGTTCGATCACCTACAATTCGTATAGCTCGCTTTTGAACAGAGTCCAAGAGGGCCAAGATGGAAACAGAGGCAGCACCCCAAACTTGACAGCAGTACTCCATACAGGGACGAATATAGGACTTATAAACATGGAGCAATTGGTATGGAGTGAAAAATTTTTTGCATCTATTTAGGAGGCCGAGTTTTTTAGACGCGCTTTTTGCCATCGCCATTACATGATCGTTCCAGAGTAGGTCATTTGAAACTGCGACACCCAATAAACGAATGTTTTTACATTCACCTATTGGTTCATCACACATACTAAATAAAATATCTTTGGGGAACTCGGTCTTTAATCTGGAAACAATCAACAGCTGTGTTTTGGTGGAGTTGAAATTGACAAGGTTTTGGTCACCCCAGTCGGCGACTTTATTCAGGTCTTTGTTCACGTTTATGGCAGCGTCTCTCCGGGCAGGATTAATTCGTTCGTGCATTTTACCTTTTGAAGGAAGGGGCTCGAACGACTTGTGCAGAGTACTATCATCTGCAAAACTATTTATTGGGTTGCTGGTGATTTTCAACAATTCGTTGATATAAATCAAAAATAGGGTTGGGGACAATACTGAGCCTTGGGGTACACCAGCGTTAATTAGTTTAGACTCAGAAGAATATCCGTCTAAGGTTACCGAAATGTATCGGTCGGATAGAAAATTTTGAATCAGCTTCACAACATTGGGATGAAAACCGTACGCAACGAGCTTGTTGATTAAGTTGGCATGCCAGACTCGATCGAATGCCTTGGAGATGTCTAAGGCGATAACGTATGTTTCACCACCTTTATCAAGTATGCTGTTCCAACAATGCGCTACATAGTTTAATAGATCGGTAGTTGATCTTTTGTTTCGAAAACCGTATTGGCTGTCGGATATTAAATGATTTTCTTCCAGAAATTTTGAAATATGTGTATTGATATAATGCTCATAGACTTTGGATAGGACCGATAGTAAAGCTATTGGCCTATAATTTGAGATATCGGATTTTGGTCCCTTTTTGGGGACGGGCTGGACATTTGCCAACTTCCAGCACGAGGGAAATATACCAGATTTGTAGGATTGGTAGAATATTTTAGTTAAAGTTGGTGCAAGTTCTTTGGAAAAGGTTTTTAAAATAATGGGTGGAATATTGTCCATTCCTGATGCTTTGTTGATGTTTAAACCCTTTAAAAGTTTAGCGACTATTTTGGGTTTGAAGTGAAGTTCATTCATATTAACTCCTGAAGACTGGATTTGGGGTATTTCTTTAGGGGTTTCCAAAACAGTGGAGTTCAGAGCAAAGCGTTCAGCGAACAAGTTAGCTTTGCTTGCGGGATCATTGACGATTAAATCACCATCAATAATAGGGGGCATAGAAAATTTTGTACCAGAATTTAAAGAATTAATGGCACTGTAGAAACTCTTGTCAGAAACAGACATAGACGTAAGTTTTGAGGCTTTCGCTCTGTCAATTTCGGACTTTTCGTTTGAGATAATCTGATTAGATATTTTGTTGGCCTTTAGATATTGGGATCGATTAGTGGGAGTTTTGTTATGAATCCAAATATTAAATGATCTACGTTTGTTTCTAAGTGCCGTTTTGGCAGCTTTCGAATACAAGTATTTTTGTTTGGGTTTTACTATGGAGAAAGGGACAAATTTATTGATAGCAAATTGGATGGTTTCTGTAAAGTTTTGAGCAGAAACATTTACATTGTCAGTGTAAAAACAATGACGGTCGAAAGGGAAACCATGGAAAAAATTTTGAAGACCACTCTTATCCATTTTTGAGTAGTGAAATATTTTACGGGGTTTGGGAGCTGTAGTTTTAAGTAAATCAGTTTTGATAACTGATGAGATTAAATAATGATCAGAATTTCCAATACTACCTTTCGCAACATCGACACTCGTAATATCTGGCATTGTGGTAAGATAGAGATCTAGTAGAAAACTATTATCACCGCCATTACGGGGAGTGAAAGTCGGGCTTTTAACAATTTGGAATAGGCCCTGAGACGCGGCAAAAATTTCTGCCAGTTTTCCACTATTGTCAACATCGTCGGTCGATTTGGAGAATTCCAACCATGATTTGTTGTGGACGTTGAAGTCACCGGTAACAATAACTTCACAATTAGGGGACTTTGCTCTAATCTCGTCCATAATTTTTGTCAGTATATTAAAAAAGTTTGGGTTACGTTTGTTGGGGGACCGGTATAAAGCTATTGTAAAAAAAGTCATTTCTGGAAGACAAATCTTTAAAACCATTGTATTGAAGCCGTCACCGTGTAGTTCAAAATTTGGAAAGCGCGTGTACGCAACACTCTCATGAATGAATGCGCATACGCCCTGATGGAGTTTGAAAGACAATACGGTTTCCGTAAAGGAAGAGCGACGGGAAATTTACTTTCTTTTTCACACATATCTGGAACAGTCGGGTGAAAGCCTTAGTGAGACTTTCATTGCTTCTCAGCAATTCAAATCTTACTAATGAGCTTGATTCGTTGTATGTTGCTGATTTGAAGGTACACAAATACACTATGGATGAACACGTGTGTCTGCCTAGATCAAATCAATTTTACCTGAACAGAGTATCAATAGCTTGGCTTTCTCATACATCGTCGCGTGAATCAACATCCCGAGCAGAAATTTGTTAGGGCTCAAGTAAGGCCCTGATCAGGTTTGCCCTAACCCGGATCAGGCATTGGTAGGGCTGCCTGATTGGGCCCTGATCATGAGTGTAACGCTTTTGCCCTATCAGGTCCTGATGGGGATTACCGGATCAGACCCTGATTGGGATAATCGGATCAGGCCCAGATTGGGATATCCTGCCCAGACCCTGATATATATTTATATATTATATACATAAATTAATCAAATTAAAAACATTACAATGGAAAAAATTAAAACATACATACCACCTTAATGACTATTATTATAGTCGTTCAGCTGAGAAGCTACAACTAAAATATACATGAAACGATTTTAGCTATATATTTCTAAAATGGATAATACTCTAGTGAATTTTAACCCATTTAAATTTCAGCTAGGGGTCAAATACGAAAAACCTGATCAGGGCCGGATATATTCAAATAAGGTTAACCCTAAAAGGGTATTCTAAATCAGGCCCAGAACAGGCCCACATCAGATTGCCCTAATAGGGATTGCCCTTGTAGGACTGACCAGGCCCTGGTCACGCCCTGACTGTATTCAGGTTTTCCCTATCTAATTTCTGCTCGGGATGCTATCGACTTTTGCCCAATTAATATGCGGCTATGCACAATGAGAATCCGTACGTAAAAATTTAATGTAACGATCATCAATGTTCATGCACCTACTGAAGACAAAGCAGATGACATTAAAGACCTGTTCTTTCTAGAACTCGAAGAAGTCATCAATAACATCCCGCGAAACGTTATAAAAATCGTGGTAGGTAACTACAATGCGCAAATTGGTAGAAGTGCAGAACTTAAAACACATGTCGGCCCTAACAGCTTGCATCATACTAGTAATAATATAGCGGCTTTCGCGCAGCTGCACTGTCTATGATGTATGATCTAGTAATTTCTAGCACTTTCTTTCCTCATAAGAGAATCAACAAAGCAACGTGGAAATCAAACGATGGAAGAATTGAAAATCAAATCGATCATGTCATGATTTCTAAGAGACACTCTTGGCCAAATTGTAATGTTATTTGTACAAGTTGTATTAAACTTTATGTACCAACAGTGTTTGTGGTTCTTACCTGTGGATGGTTCTCAAAACGTTTTTATAAAACACTTATTATTGTTTTTCAAACTATTATTAATTTATTTTTTTATATAATTTTAATTATAATATAACTTTTATTATAATTTTTACTTATTTTTAAGTTAGAATTATTATTTATCTTGGTGAGGATCACTTGAACTGAGATTGAACTTGAAATTAGAATTACTTAAAAATCAACTATTAAAACTAAAACTTAACTCGACTATTCTTTATTAAAACTCGAACTCAACTTAGCTTAAAAACTAAAATCCAATTATTTATAATATTTAATTTATCCAAAATCAACAAAAATGATTTGGCCTAATTTTAATTGAAAATCGAAACATTCAAAACAATTTTCTTGCAAGTCAAATAAAATTATTTAAATATTTCGATTTGTGCAATTATTTTGATGTATGCAATTTTAGCATAATTAACAATTTAATAAATTTAATTATTTATGCAATTTTCGCAAAATTGACAATTTAATGATTTTAATTTAATTTATTAATTTTGTTGATTTTGAATAATTTAAATTTTTAAGCATTTTGTTAACCTATATTGTTACTAACTAAATCTATTATAAACTAAAGGAGATTTATACAACATTCCTCGCCCTCCGAAGGAATCTATCAACAATTCTTTATGTTTACATAATAACTTATAATGTGAACATAAAGTGAACAACCTTGGGAGGGTTGTTCTTAAAATTAAATTTTCCTTAAAACAATCTATATTTTATACTTCTATTTTAATTATAACTATCTGATTACTTTCCTTCACAAAATTAATTAAATATATTTATACTTGTATAAATCTCTTTAAATTTACCATCGACTGGTTATATTATTTGAATTAAGCAATACAATATATATGTATAATTATATTAATAATTAAAATTTAATTTTAGCTTTATTTTGTTTTATATGTATGTATTTGCAAAATAGCGTGGTTATAGTTCATTATTATTATTACTTTTTTGTGTTTTGTATTTTTATCGTAAATAAAATGTAATATATTATAAAAACTTTAAATTTTTGATTAAATATAATTATGCAAGATACTTTATTAAATATTCACTATTTAAGATACTTTTATAATTAAAATTTTATTTTCTGTGTGATAATTTAATCATAAAATTTTATATATAAATTGAATTTATTGAGATAAAAAATTTACATTTTTTTTTTGATATAATGTTATTTGTAATTATTATTATTATTTTACTTATATAAATTTTATAAGCCGTGTCTTATTTTATAGATTTTTATATTTTAGTTGAAGTAATTTTAAACGGAAAAATTTAAATTTTAATGTAATTTTTAGACTAATTACATCGGGTGCATAATTAATTTTAGGTAACATAAAGTGAACAACCTTTCGAGGATTGTCCTTACAACTAAATTTCCCTTAAAATTAACTATTTATAATTTTTATCAAAAACTAACGGAATGAACGAACTAACGGAGTTATCGACTACTAACAAAACAATGACCTTAATTGTGCTTGAAATTACATAATATTAATTAATTTAAAATGAAACCTTTAATTTAAATTTAAAATATTAACAAAAAGTTTTTATGCATTTTTATTTTTAAATTTGTTTCCTATATATATATGAAATTTTTAAGTTAAATTTTAAAATTATCTACTTAACTAATTTTTCCAAGTTTTCACTGATTTCTTGTAGAGTCTCTGTGGTATTATTTCCAAAGAGCACAATATTTTCCGTGACATTTGTGATTTTATTTTTATGTTTATTAAATCTAAACTTAAATTTGAACAATATTAAAACTAAAATGATTATTATAACAATTATAATGATGCCAATTGAGACAGAATAGTGAATGTATTTTGTGAATGTATTTTGTGTGATTTAAATTTGTTTTCTAAATCTTAACAAGTTAACCATGTCTTAACTAATAGCTAAAAATTTAGATGGATAACGTTATTTAAAAATAAATGAATAACGAGGAAAAAAGTTAAAAAAAAATCGTTATATTTGTACCTACTATTCTATGCTTGATGGACTGTCACTGAATAATTTTAAGCGATTGTTGTGAAGAGTTTTCTGTTTGTTACCTATTTCTACTGTAGTGTTGGTCTGGCTATTGATTTTTGTTACTGTATACGGACCTTGCCATGCACATGTTAAACCCTTGTGTTTAGCTTCGTTTTTGATTAAAACTTGATCTCCTATCTTGAATTCGACTGGGTTGGTTTTTTTATCATAATATGTCTTTGCATGTTCTTTTGACTTTTTTAAATTTTCACTGGCTATTAAATGTGTTTTTTGTAGTTTATGTTTAAGTTCTAAAAAATAATCGTCTGCATTATATAGAGGAGCTGGTGCTTTTTTTAAATTTGATGGCATGTCAGCTGTGAACCCGAATAAACAATCCATAGGCGTTAATTTCGTACCGCTGTGAATGGTATTGTTGTGGACATGTACCGCTTGCCGTACCCACATATCCCATTGCTCAGGATGTTCATCAACAAAACATCTTAAATAATCTTTTAGTGTGCGATGAGTGCGTTCTAAAGAACCATTGGTTTGAGGGTGATAAGGGCTGGTTTGGAGTTTTTTGATTTTTAATAATTTGCATACCTTTTTAAAAACTTCACTTGTAAAGTTTGACCCTTGGTCGGTCAGTAGTTGGTTTGGTATTCTATACCTGCTAATAATTTCATCGTAAAATACACGCGCCACTGTATCTGCTTCTTGATTAGGTAGAGCGTAGCAATCAGTAAATTTTGTGAGATCGTCTTGGAACGTTAGAATATACATATTACCGCTAATAGTACGAGGTAATGGACCTACAATATCTAAATATATTTTGTCGAATGGTTTGGTTGGCGTGTCTGTCAATATCATTGGCATTTTATTGTACCGTACGGTTTTGACTTTTTGGCATATTTTGCATTGTTTGATATATTTGATAATGTCAGTTAACATATTTTTCCACTGGTATTGTCTTCTGATACGGTTGTAGGTTTTAAAAACACCTTGATGTCCTCCAAGTGGTAAGTCATGGAAGTCTTTCATAACTTGATCTATCTCTGTTCTTTCAGTTAGCCATTCTTCTTCACCATTGCTTAGTTCATCGTCATTGGATGTTATATCCTCATGGTTTTGAACTTTATTTTCAACTTCTAGATTTTCGTTAGTGTTATTATTACTATGTGTTACTGTAGCGTTACTATCATTACAATTTTGAACTTCATTTCGTGTTTGTAAAGGATGTGTATTATCTACTGTATTGTTTATTTGTTTGGCCTGATTTCTCGTAATCACTAGACATTCTGTAATCACTAGACATTCACTAGAAGTCTACTGAGCGCATCTGCGTTGGCATTTAACTTCCCAGGTTTATACTCTATTTTATAGTCGAATTCTGAAAGCTTATTGTGAAAACGGACTAGTGTACATGTTGGATCTTTGACATTAAATACACCTTTAAGAGGTTTACGATCCGTATATACGGTATATTGTAGCCCGTATAAGTAGCAACGAAAATTTTTTGTAGCCCAGACAATAGCCAATAGCTCTTTTTCAATAACTGAATAATTTTTTTCAGCTTTATTTAAACTTCTACTTGCAAAGGCGATTGGTCTATCTTCTCCTGGTTTACCTTGAGATAACACGGCTCCTAACGCTTCACTACTTGCGTCTGTGGTTAATATAAAAGGTTTATTGAAATCGGGGTATATTAGTACCGTATCTGAGGTTAATTTTTTTTTTAATAAATCAAAAGATGTTTGACATGCTTCAGTCCATATAAATTTTATATTTATTTGTAATAACTTATTAATTTCCTATAATAGTTTGCTAATCCTAAAAATGATTGAACCTGCTTAATTGTTTTGGGAATCGGGAAGTTTAAAATTGAATCCGTTTTTGAATCATCTGTTCTCATACCTTCTTCGCTACACTTATGACCTAAATAAATAATTTCTTTTTTAAGGAAGTGGCATTTATCGATTTGTAATTTTAAGTTAAACCTTCTAAGTCGATCGAATACACTGATTACTTTACGATTATAATCTTCTAGATTTTTACCGTATATAACTATATCATCTAAATACACATAACACTCAATGCCTTGCAAACCCGTTAAGACGTGATTCATAGCTCTTTGAAAAGTGGCAGGGACACCTTTCAATCCAAATGGCATTCAGTTAAATTCTAAATGTCCTGAAGTACTACTGAAAGCCGTTTTTTCTCTATCCTTAGGGTTAACTAGTATCTGATGATATCCGCTAGCTAGATCAAGGGTGGTGAAATATCTAGAGTGACCAAGTTGGTCCAAAATTTCTTCTATGCGCGGAAGGGGAAATGCGTCACCTATTGTTATCAGATTAAGCTTCCTAAAATCAACAACCACTCGAAATCGTTTATTGCCGGACTTATCAGGACGTTTTGAAACAATAAGCAAAGGAGCATTGTAAGGACTCTTACTATGAACTATTATATTATTTTCGAGCATTTCCGAAATTTGTTTGTTTATTTCTTCCTGTTGTGTTTGTGGAATTCTATACATTTTTTGGTTGATAGGGGCTTTACCTGGTAACGTGGGTATTGAATGTGTTATTGCTGATGAATAAGAAATTTTTTCTCCTTCTAAGTGAAATAAGTCTTCATTATTTACTATTAATTGTACAATAGAGGCTCTTTCTTCTTTATTAAGATCATTATCTAGATTAAGATTATTTAAAATTCTATTTATTCTATCACTATTTCTATTGCTATCTAAATTTTCTGATACTTCTGGTATTTCAAAAAAGTTATCCGCCAGTTATATTCTGGCACATAACCTTCTAAATCTACTTCAAAATTATTTATATTTATTACGCTTATTGGTACTACACTGTTTTGTATTTTAGCAACCACATTTGAGGTGTATACACCTGGTAGCACTTCTTTAGAGAAACATACGACTTCTTTATCATTATCGTCATCGATTTTAAAATACAATATTTTTTTTGATCGTGGTGGAATTGTTTTTATTTAAGTAGCAACGATATTTGGTAGAATAGATGAATTTGAATTATCCTTAACTAACGCTTTATTATTTTCTATTTGAACATTTTTGTTACCTGTACTGAGGATTTCTCTGAACCTGCCTCAATGATGTATCTGATTCGAATTTATTATCCCATCATTTCGAATGATTCTAGGATTGGTTAAATTCTCGTTACTTATAGGACCTGATACATTCGGTACTACTTTGTTCAATTCAACTAACGGTTGTTTTTCGTTAAGGTGTCCAATCTGATTATCTACCACTTGACTTGCTCTGAGTCTATCAAATTGTCGATTTGGCACTGTTTTGAATTCATTGTTACAAATAACTTTGATAGCCGTACTATCTAGTTCAGATTCATTATTTTTTTCAATTTTTCCTACATTTCGTGGTTTGCATGAAAAGGGGAAAATTACTTGATTTTGATTCCTTGTGCTTAATACTATTAGTTTATTGCTAATAAAATCTACTACTGAATTTCGAGCTAAAACATCTCGTCCTAAAATACCATCACTCTGAAAATTCATATATCCTCAATTACATGAAACTTAATTGGTAGTAAATTATTTGAAATTGCGCCTATTACTGTACCTAATGTATAATTTGTTTGATTGTGAATACCTCTAATAATTGTTTTTTCTGTAGTATTTAAAATATGTTTTTGGTTTATACTGGATCTTTTAATTAAAGAAACTTCAGCTCCAGTGTCAATCAAAAGTGCAGTAATTATATTTTTTCCTATATCTAAATTAACACTAATTTCTGGACAATTGCCAGTTGATTTTGTAGCATCATATATGCCTAAGTTAAAATTTTCATGTTCCCGATTATTTAGGTATTTGTTTGGGCTTTGAATTGTGGGTTGCAATTCAGCCCTAGTTAGTTTAAATCGTTATTAATATTTTCAGGTGGTTGTTCATTGGAATTTGTATAATTTGGGGAGATAAATGTTTTAATTTGTTGGGTGTTGGGAGTTTCGTAATACTGAACATTTTTTGGTGCGTATGAGATGCGGGGACCTGAATTACTTAAATTTGGAACTTGAGTACGAATTGTATGTGGAATCTGTTGGTACTGAAAATTTCGTTGTCCTCGCGGATTTTAGTTATGTGTGTAATTTACTGGGTTATTAAATTGTAAATTACTTGGCAAATTCCAGTTGTTAGCTGACCTATATTGGATCCCATGCGGTATCTGTGGTTGATTATAATGCATAGCATTGAAATACGTATTTTGTTGAGGGGCTACATTACGAAAAGTTTGAGAATTCGTAGGCTGGAGTAACTGTTCTTGGTAACTAGTTTGTTGGGCTAGATTCGATCGCAATCTTTTTCGACAGTTTGTTAATGTATGTCCGTAGTTTTACAATATCTACAACTAATATCATTTCTCGGCAATTTGTTAGAAAACTGTTGTAAATTAGGTTGATTTACGTTATATGAATTTGTGGTTGTATTATATATTTCTGTGTTAGTATGAATGTTTCGGTTTGGCTGTAAACTGTTTTGCATATTATTGAATTTTTCCAGTTCTATTGCGTATTCTAACACTGTTTCAAATTCCGTTTCCGCTAATGAAATTTGAAGAGCTACTTCTCGTTCTCTTAAACCAAGTTTAAAACATTTTATGGCCTGCTTTTCGAGTTCATGCAACCCGGCAGAACAACTATCATTATAACCACATTTTAAAAGTAAAGCCTTTGCTTTTCTTAATAATCTGTTGATTTTATCTCCGAATTCGGTAACAGATTCGTGGGTACTTTGAACCATTAATCCCATTTTCCCATATAACTCAAAATAGCTAGAGTCTTCCTTTAGTCCTCGGGAAAGATATTTATAAAGTTCTTTCAAACTTGTGAAATTAATACCACTTATAAGTTTCAGGGCGTTGCCCGATAACCGTGTCCTAACTGACTGTAAAAAGTGGGTTCTGTATTCGCTTGGTAGGGTGTGGTACGCGCGATCACATTCATGCTTAAAATTAAAAAATTCGTCTTCCAGTCCATCATGCATTTCACCATTGTATTTTGGTATATTTTTAACTCTGGTTGTTATCATATTGTACTCTTCGTCTAATTTATTATTAAAACTAGGTACATCGGTTCCACTATTCGTCATTTTTAAATTTTTCACGTCTTTTAATTTATTGTTCAAATTTCCGAGGGCAGCAATTTCCGAATCTACCCTTTCTCTTAAACCTATATCTTCGTCCAGAGTTACCGACTCCAGATTAAGATTCTCTAAACTATTTGTTTTCTTTTTTATAACGGCTTCGCGTGATAAATCGCGTACAATTTCGAATTTGTTATTTAATATATTTAAAGTAGAATTTGATGGCTTACCTTCTGAAATTTTGTGTGCTGCTTTATTTTTTCGACGGTCGTCAATAGCTGAACTACAGGATAGATTTCGTTGTCTGGCTGAACTGCTTGCTTGCTCCGTTTTATTAGACTCTTCCTTAGACATTTGTTAAATAAAACTATTAAGCTGCTTTCAGTTTTTTGTATATCGTCAATAGCTACAGAGATAGATAGATTCCTAGTCTCTTGAAGATTTCTTGTCAGTAAAATTACTTTCTGGTAATTGACAGCTTTTTCTAGCTCCGGAACGTTTATTTCAATTGTATAATATTTTGTACTTGTACTTTTGACTGATGACTTGATACTTTTGAATTTTGATAACTGTATGTTATATAACTTTAAAAACTGTATTTTGAACTTTTAGCTTGTTCTTAAAAATTGTTTATAAATTTTTACTATCACCCACTTAACAATTATTTTATTTTATTATAGAATTATTAAACTTACTATTTTGGTTTTAATTCGAACCACTTTAGAACCACAGGTTAATACCGGCCGCGCAAAATTGTGTACACAAGTGTAACTGACGTTCGATTATACAGAGGTGCTGATATGGACAACGATCATATGCTTGTCATCTTTAAGTACAAGTGCAAATTATCATCTACATTTAACAGGTAAGCAAAAAAGACTGTGCGCTGGAATGTCGAAGCATTTAAACACCTGGAAACACTGAATAGATATCAGGAAATAGTAACCCAAAGCATAGAAGAGCATGACATCCATTAAACATACAAGAAGAATGGCAAACGCTTCAATCAACCATCATATTCGCAGCACAAACTACAATCGGAAAACGACCACCGAAATCACGTAACAAATGGTTTGATGACGAGTGCCGCGAAAGCGGGGAGCACAAACAAAAACTGCGAGAAAAATGGTTAACAAGAAACACCGGAAGCTCCCAAACTGATTATCTATGCGCCAGAGAAGCCTCAGCAAATCTCCTACGGAAAAAGAAACGCGAACACATGAAAAGCTGTATTGAAAACATCAACCAACATGCGGCTAATGGAAATTCGAAAGAGTGCTTTGCCAATGCACGGAATCTGACACAAAATTTCCACCCAAGACCTACAGCCATCAAAAATGGAAACAACGAGCTTACAACAAGTGAACGTGATGTGCTGGCAGTATGGCGATCCCACTTTCAAGACCTACTAAATAGTACGAATGAAGTTCATCCTATTATCCTATTTTTTTCGAGATTTCGAGATTTTTGTCCCTTACCCAACAATAGAAGAAGTGGAAGCTGCCATCAAAAAATTAAAAAATGGCAAATCACCAGGTATCGATGGAATCCCTGCAGAACTATTTAAGAATGGAGGAGCAGCTCTGGTCTCACGTATATATGATCTGATTCTTGCAATCTGGGACCAAGAAGAACTACCTGCTGAATGGAAAACAGCTCTCATTGTTCCGCTACATAAAAAAGGTGACCGCCTAAAGTGTGCGAATTATCGTGGAATCGCCTTGTTGAACACTGCATATAAAATACTAGCTAATGTCGTACTCGCTCGACTCATCCCGTTTCGCCGAATCTATCATCGGCGATTATCAGTGTGGTTTTCGTCTCAACCGTTCAACCACAGATCAATGTTTTACATTAAGGATGATTCTGGAAGAATGTTGGGAGTACAACATCAGCATTCACCATCACTACGTTGATTTCAAGCAAGCATATGATAGCATCATCCGCGACAACTTCTGGTCTGCACTCATATGCCTTGGTATACCAGCGAAACTTGTTTCTCTGTGCAAACTCACAACATCGGGATCAAACTGTAGAATAGTAATCGAAGGGTCAGTTTCTGACTCTTTTGATATAACATCAGATGTTCGACAAGGTGATGCACTCGCGCCCGTACTATTTAATTTGGCGCTTGAGTAAGCGATAAAAAAAACCGAATTGAGACAAAAAACTGCATGTTTAACAAATCTAGTCAAATTCTTGGCTATGCAGATGATATTGCGCTTCTCGGAGTAGAACAAGCGATATTAAGGATAGTCTCTCTCAGCTTGAAAGAAATGCTAAACGACTTGGCTTATGCATTAACACCGGCAAGACTAAACTTTTAACAACATCCAGGAATATACCTCCCGTCAATCTGAATACTGGCGACTATGAAATAGAACACGAGGAAAACTTCAAATACCTCGGGTCTGTAATAACAT
>OY856186.1:129824557-129929679 GCA_963693315.1 Diogma glabrata
CAGTCCAAAAACTTTGAATCAACTTTTCAATTGGGGTATGAAAGTCGGTCCTGGACTTAGGGGAATTCTTTGGGAGTTTCCAAAACAGTTGAGTTTGAAGCAAAGCGTTCCACAAACATAGTTGCTTTAGTTTTTGCCGTTGATGATCCATATAGAAGCGTATGCTATCTTGAAGTTTCCCTCGCCTGTTTTGAATCATTCAATTCTTTTTCAGTTTCACTCGAACACTTAATTTTATTGATTATTATTTATAGTGGTTTCAGCCTATGGAGTGCAGCTTTTCAATTTATCAGCATTGACCGACATTCGGTTAAATTATTATTGTTTTAATGAAAAACACTTTAACCGGGATTGCATAAACTATATATTTTCAGGCATATAATTCAGTTTAAAATAAACACTCAGCAATTCACTCGATTGGAAAGCGGCATATATGTTAACTTATGATCTGCAGTTATAATTGTACGACAACGCATTCATACTTTTATTCTTACTTTCTTAATTTTATTTTTAATGAAAAACACTTTAACCGTGATGATTCAAATTCAACTACTTTACTATTCGTCCAACCAATGCAGGAAAACTACTGAGCGAATTTAAAAAATGGTTTGATGCGATGATCCGAAAAGATGACTGGCTTGAAAACTGCACCGAAAGTGTCAGAAAATATTAAGTGTGTCAAAACAACGGTTTTGCTAAAAAACGTTAAGTTTGAGTGATAACAGGGCGTAACTATAACTTTGAATGTATTGAGAACTAAATGCTGCAACCGATTATGAACGAAGATTTCAGTTTAATGATGGCTATCTAACGGCGTTTCTTTCATCATTTTTTCATTATCAGTTTAGTTAGAAAATATAACAGCTCAAATTATGTCAAAGCATTAAGACATGAACGTTTTTTAAGCAAAACATATGCAAATTTGTTTGAACACACTTAATGATTTTTTGATACACTTTCGGTACAGTTATCGAAAACGTCGTCCTTTTGGCTCTATACAAAGTCTAAATTTAACTACTCTTTAAAATCAAAAGATTCTACTATATAGAATTTAGAATATTTAAATATCACTTATTTTCAATAGAAAAATAACCTCTACATAACTCCTCTAAAAGCGAGTTATTGGAAAAAATCCCGTTTAAATTGTTAAATAGGCGGTAAAAAAATTTAAAATGTACTCGTGTTATGGTCCTAAATAAACTAAAATAAACGTTTTTGGTCCTACTAATTCTACTTTATTATATTCTATCTATTTTGTAGATAGAATATCTAGGTTCTAATAAGTATCTTGGTACTTAATAGTCATATAATGTTGTAATATTATTTGTTATCTCAGTCAAATCTGATCTCAATGATATCCGAATTACAATTATTTTTAATTTTAACTAAGTACCATAATCGGAATCGATCGGAACCGTAAATAGTTTTTGAAGATTCAAATGAGATGTTAATTTAGTAGTTGATAGACTTGGTAGGACTTATCAAGTTTTTAGAATATGATAAGTAATTAGTAAGGTATTGATTTAGGTGCTAATTTAGGTGATTCTTATTAGATGTTAATTATTATTTTTATAGAATTTGTAGGAGTTAATATAAGTTTATCAAGAGTAAAAAGTGATGCAATTAGCAATGAAGAGAACTAAAATAGGTTAATTTGAGAATGTCTAGTTCTTAAACCGTAGTTAAAGTTTGACTCGGGTTATCATTGAGTAAATCTATTTTTAAAAATAAAATTTTTTAAAATCGCTCCAATGGTTTTCTAGTTTTCGTAAGTCGTGACGGCCGGCCGGCAGACAATCAGACTTTTTTGTTTTGCATTTCTAGAACCTAAAACGAAATTCCAAAAAAAGTGGCGTTTAGTTTTCCACACTCAGAAAAAGAAGTTGTTATTTTTTAACTATTAAGAGTTGTAATTTCTCTAAATTTGATGTAGGACTATTTTTAATTACGTTTATAATTGATTCGAACTATTAAAATAGTTAACATAAAAATAACAGAAGTGTTTTTCATTTTCTTTAAAAAATTGTGTATTCATTTAGTTTAGTAACAGTGTGCATTGAAGTAAGTATTAAAATGTTTGCTTTTATTTATATTTATTGTATAGCTAGAATATCTCGCTATAAAATACTGGATTTAAATTGTCATCAATTTACAGCTAGAAATTTAGCTAAATTTAAATAAAACTCTTCAAAAGGTCCTTATTAATTTGTATTTATTAAATTTATTTATTATATCCTCTGGAAGTTCCATTAAATACTGCGTCTAAATTCATCCAAAAAGTTCTTAGAAATTACGTCTTAACATCTCATATTTAGCAAATGATTAGAAAATCCATCCAAAGATAAGCATCTTCATCGAAAATCAAAACAATTAGAGTAACTATTATGAATCAAATTTAATGTATATTTCAGAGCACAAAATTGATATTCAATATACAATTATTAAAATATCTTTTAATTTAATATCCTCTACAATTGTCTTAGAATAAAAAATTTTATTTTACCGACAAAACATAATTAAGGAACACTTTTTTGTAAAAACAAGATAAATAAAAAAATGAAAACCATTTTCTACATACAAAAAACAAGAACTTTTTAAAAAACTATTTGGAAAAAACAAAATCCGAATAATAATAATATATTTTTTGTTTTTTTCATAAATGTTAAGGAAATCATCGCCTGCTAAATTTTAAATTTTTTTGAGAAATGATTTTGGTTTTGATGTTCTCCACAATACTCCCCCCCTAGTGCCATCGAAGATGAAACGATATAAATAAAGAAATCAAGTAGAGTTGAGGAAGAAAGAAGGAAAGAGTTTTGCTTAAGTAGTTGTAGCGAAAAAGAATAAATTTGGAGATTTTGTTCAGAAAACGATACCAGTTAGTGGAGAGAAAAATTATGGGTCTTACGAGTTGGAGTTCTACAAAAAAAAAAACGAACAATTATGGAGTTATGGTAACACGAGTGGAGATATGTGTCTGACAGAGCTGAGTTGCCTGAGACCAATATTTGTGGAGATGTGTACCATGAGTTAAAAGGCTCGTTTTTTTTTAAATAGGAGGAGCAGAAGATAATATCTGTGATGTTGATGGTCTGACAGAACTAAGTTGTCTGAGGCGAATACTAACATCAGCAGACGTGACTGTAAGTTAATTTTTCGAAAATTAGCTGTAAAAGCAAGAAGCAGAAATTTAGCGTAAGCGAAAGGAGTGCATATGGTAACGTAAGTGATGGTAAAGTCTGACAGTACAAAGTTGACTGAGACTATATTTACCTTGGAGACGTGTACCATAGAAAGAGATCGCTGTGAGAAATAATATCTGATTTACGACGAATTGTCGTTTTAAATATCCGTGAAGACCATACCAGTTCGTCAACAGGTGAATGGTGAACATTATGTTGTAAAAACATGTGGGTAACGTTAGGGATATTCCTTTGAGATCAGATATTTTGAAGTTTTGCTAATAAGATGAAATCTGATTTTTATATCCATAAGGATCATATCTGTTTTGTCAACAGATAGATGGTTAACGTTAGGAGATGTTCATGTTATGGTAACATATGGGTAACGTTAGGGATAGAAATTAAAAAATCAGAAAACTCGAAAAATTTGTTTCGGCCTAAGAGTTAAGCAGAGTAGAGTGGGTCTTATGAAGGAAGAAGAAGATTAATTTGGCCCATGAGTAACAGAGAATGAAGTGGGTCTTACGAAGAAAAGAGTTGTGAGGCTTCGGCCCATGATATCGATTATTAAACAAAACGAAGAATTCAAAAAAAATGGTCGCACTAGTAGGATTTAGGTGGCTTGAAAGCCAAAAAATAAGAATTTGGAGAAAAAAGAAGAATGTGTCGCTAGGAGAAAACTAACTAAATGGTCACGTGAAACCACATCAACTTTTGCCCAATTATAATTTGTGAATCAGGTACACTTAGAATGCACACCGATAATTTAATGTTTGATATGGAATACCCGGAGGTTCACAACTGAGTATCATGGTTCGCAAAAAGCTTAACCAAAGAAAAAATATATTAGCAGAAATATGAAGAAGTGTATCGAAAACATTATCAACATATGGTGAATTGAAAGTTAAAGGTACGCTTTGCAAATAATCGATATATGATAAAAGATTTCTATCAAAGGTCCAAAGCAATCGAAAATAAAAACAATAAACTTACAACAAACAGACTTACAATAAAACAACTATAAAACAATAACCAAAGCAGCAGTTGATACAACATCTGATATATTCGACACAGTAATTCATTCGGACCTGCGCTATTTAATTTGGTGGCTTAAATATGCAATAAGTTAATTTGAAATCGAGACACGAATCTTCATCTTTAACACATCTAGTCGAATTCTTAAGAGTAAACTTTAACTACTTGTAAGAAATCTAAAGACTAAAAGATTGGACCTGTTCATCAAAAGCGGCAAAACTAACTTTTTAACAACAGCCAGAAAAATATCTGCGGGAAACCTAGGTACTAAAGAGCAAAAACATTAAATTTGTTACAATAACGTCAAACGACATGCAAGCCCCATGCCTCTGCCGCAAACAGAGTTTTTTACACACTCAAAACTTTCTCTCTCTCCCTCTGGTTTTTATATTTCTTTTACATAAATGGATTTACCATCCGTGCAATCAGCAACCAATCATCTTTTTCCATTACTCCATAACTTCATGGCTCCAGTTTTGATATCCTTTATCACAAATGTCTTGAGTCATACCATCACGCCCGTGTTGTCTGGGTCTACCCTTACGACAACCACCAGCTGGCTGTTGTTGCGGCACTTTTGTTTATAATTCTGTTTCATCGACGCCATTCTACATGACCAAAAAATCTAAGTTTTTAGTGATGTCCTGGTTTTCTAAGGCTAATTATACGTTCCTTGTTCCATTTTTAAATCGTTTCGGGGTACAGTTTGCTAAGTAGTTAATAGTTGTTGTACAAAGATCATAACAAATTCTTTTTACGGAAATGGGAGGTTAGCCCTTCCGTCAATTCAAATTTTTATACATTTTCATTATATTCAATGTCATATTCAAATACATGCCATTCAAATAATTACTTTTATATGTCAAATGTTTCTAGTCCAAATTATTTACTCATATATGTTTCAAAAAAAGTTGGCAACAAAATGTATGAAAATCATTCTTTTTACACACTTAACGATTTTTCGACACACTTATTATACAATAATCAAACTCCTGGTCAGGGTTCAGAAGGCTTCAGAAACCGACCATCAATATTTCTCTTACATTAAAGTTACATTAGCACAAAGTGTGCAATTTTTTTTCGACATTCATCTTTTTTTTTTAAACACTTTTGGTACAGATATCGAACCCACTGACCCTCAGCTCCTACCATTCACAAAACCTGTTTTTAGAAACAGAAATTTTTGAAATCGCTCTTATGGTTCTCTAGCTTTCGTCGGTCGTGACAGACGACCGGCCGGAGGTAGACAGACGGACATTTTTATGCTTTTTTAGAATCGTTATAACTTAAAGCATCGAGAAATTCCGAGATATAGCGGTAAGATTTTTTTTATTCTGCTTGAGATTGTAATGCTGAGGTCTTTCAGACCGAAGTAAGACTACTTTGACTTTTTCAGAGTTCTTGTTTATTAAATTCCATATTATATATAATTGTTGGAATACAAAATGCCAATAAACGATGTCACTTGGTGTAACATTATTTATGAATAAATCAAGGATAAGCAAAACATTATGTATGGGATATTTTACGTTAATGATAATCCTATACAAAATAGCTGAAGGTATACTTTCTAGGTTTAACAATTGTTTTCATGCAACATTCTATTTCACCTTTATGAAATTTTTATCACAGTTATTAGCAATGAATGAAAGCATAATTACAAAGCCTTCTTACCATATGTATACATAATATCTTATTTATTTTCTATTATAACGAATCATTATTACTCAACATTCGTTTAAAAGTAATCCAAAAATAACAACACAAAAGCACCTGTTGCAAATTGTTGAGGTAAAGAATTGAAAAAAACACATTAAATTATAAATTTCATTAACGTTGCTTTATTATTCATTCAACTTACTACAATATACAGAAAAATCAATATCTTATGTGTTGTTTGCCAAGCAATACAAGAAAAGCGTATGAATTAAAATAGAAAAACAAAAAATGTTGAGTGGGTTTTCGTGTTCGTTCTTAAGAAATTATGACTTACAGAAAATCAAAAACTATTTATGGCAAAACCAAAATATAATACAACACATATAGGTGCTTTTGAAAGGAAACCAAAATGAAAGAAAAGTATGTATAGCAAAACAAAAAAAAAACAAAAAGTCTAACAAAAATTTGTAAATTTCTTTATAATTGTTTTGAAAAGTTGGTTTTTCCTAGAATTTAAAACAAATATGTACTAAATTTTTCCAATATCGGTATAAAGCTATGGCCCTCGATTTTTAAAATTGGTATATACACAGTTGTAATAATGGTGCCAATATACTGTTAACCTTTATTTTTCGTAATACAAATATCTTTTAGACTCATCCTTTACTCCCTCCTCTAAATTGAACATTATTTCCAACCATTTCATGTTTTCTTTATACACTTTTGAAATATTTGTATTGCTATGTTTTTTTATAACTTTTATTTTTGTATGGTAACCCTTTTAAAGTTGTTAAAGAAAATGACCATTTAAGTATTTTTAGAAATCAAGTTAGATGAGAAACTATTTCTAACAAAATTTTATAAATATGTAATGCTTGCTTTTAGTAGTCATTTGAAAAAATCATGAAGTGCTCTATCTTTATAACTCCAAAGTTCGATAAAAATTAAATATTATTCATATGTATTTATAAATAATAATTTTAAATAATTTGCCCCTTTCCAAACATCAGAATTTATAATATATATAACTGCCTATCTACACGTGTTTAAACAAACAATCTAAACAAAATATTATTGTAATAACATAAGGAGTCTTAATATTTATCGATTTTTAAGGGAAAATCTTGTAAACTTGTTAACAAAAAACGGGTACGAATAAGATTAAAAGAAAAACTGCAAAAGTGTATTATGTAATAGAAACTTTTTGATTTCGAAAAAGTGTTTCAAGTAATAAAATACTGTTCTACAGATTGATCCCCACTTAACTTTAATAGGATATTTGTCGTTTATCCAAGCTTTTTTGAAATTGTATTTTTCGGTTTGAAGAGATTTTTTCGAGTGTTACAGTTGTTTTAAGTGATTTTTGTCTACGCTGTATTAATTTGCATCGATGGTTGCTTTTCGAAACTTAATACTATGACGATTATGGAAGACGATAGAACACAACAACAATAGAACATCTTTCGAGAAAACGCTTGTTAGAGAAAATAGTTCTACAAAAGAAAAAGTATAAAATTGTCAGCGATAGGAAAAGTATAAAAATTTAGCAGTGATATAGGCGAGTTAAAATTAACAGTGTTATAAGTAGAAAGAAAAAGAATTATAAGTGGTGAAATATTGTTAGTACAAAAAGAATAGTAATAGGAGAAATATTTTTGTTGTAAAATCTTGAACGAATAAAATTATAACGTTTAGAAAATCCATTGTGTTTTAAATTTCTTGATTTAGTGATCGAAGTAAATAATTGTAACTCGGCGAAGAAACGTTACAACTGGTGTCAGAAGTGAAATTGGGAAATAAGATGGATTTGAATGGATTAAAAGTTCAAAATCTGAAGAACGAATTGGAGAAAAGGAATCTTTCAACAACGGGAACCAAGAATGAGTTGAAGGAACGATTAATAAAAGCTGTGGAAGCAGATGGATTGGATCCAGAAAAATATCGTTTTGGGAAAAAAGAAGCAGATGCAAATCCTGATGCAGGAAATACTGAAGATAAAGATGGTGCTGTTGAAGCCACGAGGCAAGTCGTACCAGCAAACAACGACTTTGCACAGTTAATATCTATGATGGAGCAAATGAGTTTCAACATGAGATCAGATGGTAAGGCAAATATGGATCTCATGAGTAATGAAATGAAAAAGTTAGATGTCAACATCAATCAACAGTCAATTACAGGGCAGGAAGCTAAAACCGCCGGGATAAGATGGTAAATCATCGTTTGGAATTCACAAATTCCAATTTGAAACGGCAGCTGATCAGAACAGTTGGAACGAAACACATCGTGTGGCAGCTTAAATAGGGGCATTGAAGGGTGAAGCAGCAGAAACAATACAAGCAGTTCCAGAACAAGATCAAAGGAGCTACAATGAGATCATGAAGGCTTTAGATCGCAAAATGGTAGTGACCACAAGCGGGAGATATACAGACTTGAGTTGAAGGGTCGCTACCAATGAATTGGAGAAAGTTTGCAAGAGTTTTCGTCTGCGATCGAACGTCTTGTACATATGGCACATGAAAATTCATCACTAGACTATATGGAAAGAATGAAGATTGATGCGTTTATCGACGGCATAAGAGATCTAGAGACGCGGAAGTCAGCTGTGATGACACCTAAAGTTACGTTTGCTGAAACAATAGCTTGTGCGTTGACTAGTGAGACAGCACAAGCAATTGTCAAACCAACAATCAAAGTACGCCGTGTAAAAATAGAAGAAGAGGATAGTTTTAGGCCCCAAAGAAGGTCCCGAGAATGCAACAGTAGAATAAGATGTTGGGTATGTGACAAACTTGGTCACATTTCTCGAGAATGCAGAGGCCAGACGAAAACGGGGGAGATCAACATCACCAATCAGACGGAGATTATCTGAAGAAAAGGCTCAAGCGGGAGAGGATGGTCAAATAGCAGCGGAAGAGTTAAACTAAAACGAGTACGCTTTAAGGGGCGTAAGCTGGCTCCCACAACCGAATGCCCCATAATCTCCATCCCTATTTCAAGAATCGCAAAGAATGGTGACAGTTTAACGGTTGGAGCTGAAATGGATGACAACAACTGTACCATTACACTAGATACTGGAGCAACTCGCACAATAGATTTACTAAACAGATACAATAGATTTACATAACAGATCTACTAAAAGGGGAATTACAACCAGCAGAAAAATATCGAATACAAACAGAATGGATTTGTAATAGACGCTGGAAATGGAGTACTCAAATATGGTAACGTAGAGTTGGCTCTTCAGATGAATGGTGCAGAATCAAGTATGAGGCGAATAATATTGGAACATCGCAAAAAGCTGCCACCTAATACCGAAACAATCGTCTGGGGAAGATTAGAGGGAAATTCTGTGTCACCAAGGTTGTGGGTTGTGGAAGCCAATGAAAATGGTCTACAAAACCAAGAGATCATTATAGGGAAAACATTAGTTGTACCAGATGAAAACTTAAGAATACCGATTAGAACACTAAATCTGTCAGACAAAACAAAAACCCTCAAGAAAGGAACAATCGTCGGTAAATGTGAAGAAGTAACTACCATTTTGAAATGTGAAAAACAGTACACAGAAAGGAAAGTCGAAAATCAAACGCAGAAGAAAGAAATACAAAATCTAGTACAGAAGTGGACAACAGAGCTTACAAAAGAACAAAAGAAAGAAGCAGAGCAGTTGCTCGAACGTTATTCATCCATCTTCTGCAGCACATCAGCAGACAACGGAAGAACTAATCTGGTTAAACATAAAATTGACACGGGACCAGAGATGCCGATTCGCCAAGCACCAACAAGATTACCATTAGCAAAACGGGAAGAAGCTGATAGAATGGTAAAGGATATGAAAATGGCTGGTGTTATCGAGCAATCAGATAGTCCATGGAGTTCACCTGTGGTTTTAGTTGGAAAGAAGGATGGAACTATGAGATTCTGCGTCGACTACAGAAAACTGAATGCAGTAACAAAGAAAGATAGCTACCCATTACCTCGAATTGATGATACCTTGGACACATTATCAGGTGCCAAATTATTCTCACCATTAGATCTGCAAAGTGGTTATTGGCAGGTAACAGTCCAAGAAGAGGATCGAGAAAAGACAGCGTTTAGTGTGGGTAGTGGGCCATTCGGGCTATGTAATGCTTCCGCAACATTTGCACGTTTAATATAACTTTTGCTGAAAGGATTACATTGGAGAACGTGCCGGGATTGGATTTGTAATAGACGCTGGAAATGGAGTACTCAAATATGGTAACGTAGAGTTGGCTCTTCAGATGAATGGTGCAGAATCAAGTATGAGGCGAATAATATTGGAACATCGCAAAAAGCTGCCACCTAATACCGAAACAATCGTCTGGGGAAGATTAGAGGGAAATTCTGTGTCACCAAGGTTGTGGGTTGTGGAAGCCAATGAAAATGGTCTACAAAACCAAGAGATCATTATAGGGAAAACATTAGTTGTACCAGATGAAAACTTAAGAATACCGATTAGAACACTAAATCTGTCAGACAAAACAAAAACCCTCAAGAAAGGAACAATCGTCGGTAAATGTGAAGAAGTAACTACCATTTTGAAATGTGAAAAACAGTACACAGAAAGGAAAGTCGAAAATCAAACGCAGAAGAAAGAAATACAAAATCTAGTACAGAAGTGGACAACAGAGCTTACAAAAGAACAAAAGAAAGAAGCAGAGCAGTTGCTCGAACGTTATTCATCCATCTTCTGCAGCACATCAGCAGACAACGGAAGAACTAATCTGGTTAAACATAAAATTGACACGGGACCAGAGATGCCGATTCGCCAAGCACCAACAAGATTACCATTAGCAAAACGGGAAGAAGCTGATAGAATGGTAAAGGATATGAAAATGGCTGGTGTTATCGAGCAATAAGATAGTCCATGGAGTTCACCTGTGGTTTTAGTTGGAAAGAAGGATGGAACTATGAGATTCTGCGTCGACTACAGAAAACTGAATGCAGTAACAAAGAAAGATAGCTACCCATTACCTCGAATTGATGATACCTTGGACACATTATCAGGTGCCAAATTATTCTCACCATTAGATCTGCAAAGTGGTTATTGGCAGGTAACAGTCCAAGAAGAGGATCGAGAAAAGACAGCGTTTAGTGTGGGTAGTGGGCCATTCGGGCTATGTAATGCTTCCGCAACATTTGCACGTTTAATATAACTTTTGCTGAAAGGATTACATTGGAGAACGTGCCGGGATTGGATTTGTAATAGACGCTGGAAATGGAGTACTCAAATATGGTAACGTAGAGTTGGCTCTTCAGATGAATGGTGCAGAATCAAGTATGAGGCGAATAATATTGGAACATCGCAAAAAGCTGCCACCTAATACCGAAACAATCGTCTGGGGAAGATTAGAGGGAAATTCTGTGTCACCAAGGTTGTGGGTTGTGGAAGCCAATGAAAATGGTCTACAAAACCAAGAGATCATTATAGGGAAAACATTAGTTGTACCAGATGAAAACTTAAGAATACCGATTAGAACACTAAATCTGTCAGACAAAACAAAAACCCTCAAGAAAGGAACAATCGTCGGTAAATGTGAAGAAGTAACTACCATTTTGAAATGTGAAAAACAGTACACAGAAAGGAAAGTCGAAAATCAAACGCAAAAGAAAGAAATACAAAATCTAGTACAGAAGTGGACAACAGAGCTTACAAAAGAACAAAAGAAAGAAGCAGAGCAGTTGCTCGAACGTTATTCGTCCATCTTCTGCAGCACATCAGCAGACAACGGAAGAACTAATCTGGTTAAACATAAAATTGACACGGGACCAGAGATGCCGATTCGCCAAGCACCAACAAGATTACCATTAGCAAAACGGGAAGAAGCTGATAGAATGGTAAAGGATATGAAAATGGCTGGTGTTATCGAGCAATCAGATAGTCCATGGAGTTCACCTGTGGTTTTAGTTGGAAAGAAGGATGGGACTATGAGATTCTGCGTCGACTACAGAAAACTGAATGCAGTAACAAAGAAAGATAGCTACCCATTACCTCGAATTGATGATACCTTGGACACATTATCAGGTGCCAAATTATTCTCACCATTAGATCTGCAAAGTGGTTATTGGCAGGTAACAGTCCAAGAAGAGGATCGAGAAAAGACAGCGTTTAGTGTGGGTAGTGGGCCATTCGGGCTATGTGATGCTTCCGCAACATTTGCACGTTTAATATAACTTTTGCTGAAAGGATTACATTGGAGAACGTGCCTTGTGTACTTGGACGACATCATTGTAATGGGCAAGGATTTCGACGATCATCTGAAGAATTTAGAAGAAGTCTTCGAGCGAATCCAAGTAGCAGGACTAAAATTGCGTCCAAAGAAATGTAAACTATTCAGAGAGGAAGTAAAGTACTTGGGCACAAATTAACAACAAATGGAATGCACACAGATGCTGATAAGATCACAGCAGTAAAAGAATGGCCAAGACCTAAGAATTTACATGAGCGTCGCAGTTTTCTGGGATTGTGCACTTACTACCGACGTTTTGTACCAGGATTCGCCTATGTTGCTAAGAGTCTACACGAGCTCACGAGGAAGGATAAAGCTTTTGAATGGACCGAAAAGCAAGAAGATGCGTTTGTAGAGCTTCGAAAAAGATTGTGCACTGCACCAGTTCTGGCTTACCCTATACCAAATTTTAAATTCATGTTAGACACTGATGCCAGAAATGATGGTATAGGAGTAGTGTTATCTAGAAAAAGTAATAGCTTATTACTCAAAAATACTGTCCAAGCCAGAAAGGAATTATTGTGTAACCCGTAAAGAATTGCTGGCTATAGTGGAATGTGTAAAACATTTTCACAAATATTTGTACGGCCAAAAATTCCATTTGAGAACTGGTCATGGAGCATTGAGGTGGCTAATGTAGAATTAAAAAAACAAACAAACCGTTTCATATTGAAATCTTTTTCAAGGAAAACTTGCAAAGAATTGTACCGACCTTTTTCATCTTAATTGTATTTTAATATGTTTTACAACCCAAGTTAGTCAAGTTTGTTTATTCTCACTATTAAGTTCATACTCGTATGGTTTTGAGTATAAAAATAGTGAAAAATGTTTGAACTCAACATGAAATTCTAATATTATATAATAAACTCATGAGGGAATAGAAACAGAATAAAAGATAATGAGCTTTTTTTAAAGTTTTCTGTTGTTTTGTGTAAATTTTGTAATCAAGAAGATATTGATAATTATATCATTTAAATAAAATTCAAGAGACTCGCAATGAAATATACAACAAAAAATTTTAAATTATTTTGTAATTTATTTTGAAAGTATAAATTACCAAAAACAGCATGAAAAATAATCATCTTAAAATTTAATTTGAACCAGCAGCAATCAGTTCAAAGACGAAATAAGATAGAAAAATTTTTTTTTGGTTTTTTCTATATTTTAATTTAGAAATTTTTAATGAAATACTTCTAAAAATATGATGGTCGAAATTTGATACTTGATTGATTCGAGTGATCGATGCGGAAACTAATTAGAATGATCGGTTGGTGACTTGAAGTTTTGATATAAATTTTATTAAATTAATTTGATATCTTTTTATATATAATATGTTAAAAGCAGTTATAAAAAAAACGGAAATGTTGATTATTGTGACGTTTATGGATACAACGACCCGAAATAAGACTACATTCAAAACTTAAATATTACCTTACCTTTACTATTCGATTTCGTCTTAGAATATATGTGTCGTTAAAAGAAGCTATAGACTATAAACAATGTCCTGTCAATAAACTTATTACGTATCATGGAGGTGATGATGTGGCTATCATAGACCAAAGTGTGAACGTGTCAGATAAAAAAGTGTGGAAAATGATAAATTAAAATCAAACATATGATTGTATCGGAGCCTGAATAAATTTGATTTGTAAAATAACGCAGTTTAATCCTGTATATATTTGGAAGCAACATTTTTCTCATACAATAGGATACGTATATTACCTAATTTAAAAACTCGAACCATACAAGATAATAGAATTTTATACTCAAGAAAATACCAAGTTTTATTCAAAAAATACGTTAATTAAACTCGTAGTGACGTATAGGATCTCAAATGGTGAACAAATCGAACAAATATTAAATCAAAACTAACCATGTTCGAACAAACGGTCCAACACAGACAGGTGACAGAGAGTACAGTTCTAGAAACAATCTTGAGATTAGATCAATCTCATCCCAAGCAGGGTTTGCCGGACTATGAAATACGGCAAAGCACTGGCTCATTAATGGTTAACAGTAGTTGGCTATTGCTATTGGGCCATTACTAGTACCATTCATCAGCCGATCTATGGTTTATAGAGAAGAGCCAGTATATAGTTACCTTTAAATGGCCTAGCCATGGCCGTTAATGGTTAACATTGATTGGCTATTGTTATTGGGTCAGTACTGCAACCACGAATTGGCCGATCTATGCCATTTGGTTAAAATTTTTGAAATTTTTTAAATATATATTTGAAAAAATTTCACCTATAGTTTATTTATCGTTTCTCTGCTGAAAGACTGATAATATGATTAGGTTTTAGGTTGGTATAAGCTTAAATTTTCTTTTCATTAGACATTTTTATTTTACTTTAAAATAGCAAATTATTTTCTATTTAATTTATTTAAATTTGCCTATGATAATTTTTTCTATTTTTTTTAATGGCCCAGTCATGGTGACCAGTACTCGGCCATGACTGCAATACTGCTCATCATTATTAGTCCATTACTGGGCCAACTGTACAACCTTGTTTAAGCCGTTGTTGTTTCTTATCTCTGGACCATGAATGGCACTTATTTTCTCCGAAGTTATCATCCAGAAAAATTATGTTAATGGCCCTGGTCCAGTTGTACAACCTTAGGATACAAAGGCCCTATGTGCAATAGGAGATTGTTGCATGGATGGATCAAGGTGTTGCATGAATCAGCATTTGTTGATTTGTATTTCCTTTTGTATTTTTACGGGTTTGCCACCAGCGTGGTCCATTCCCTGCTATTGACATATTTGTTAACGTGAAATATCATTTACCACTGGCAATAGCAGTGAGATGGCACAATCTATGGTGATACCTTAGAAGGGCTGGCGTCGGAGCTCTATATTCAGTCAACGGTATAACTCCCAATTTATTGTTATGGAACATTTCTTGGATGGCATGTTATCGGTTGTTTGGATAAATGAGCTTTCATAAAACTCGTTATCTCTTAAAAAACCAAAATAAAAAAATGTTACCTCAATCAACACTTCAGAATGGTGTTGTTGGTTCCACATATTATGATAAAAATTGTAATTCCTATTGCGCAACCTGTTTCATTAAAACATAGATAATCATCAAGTCTATTTATCGAGGTTTACTGAGAATCGGATGAGAATGGCTTTTATCTAATGTTGTTTGAAAGAGATAGGACTCAAGTTAGATGACATTGTTAGTTTTATTTATATTTGCTCCTTTTTTGTTACAAGGTACAAGTTCACAACCATATTGAAAGTTATTATATACAGTGTTGAACCCCTTTTTTTCGTTTGCTCTGCACTGAAAAAAAAATTAAAGTATTGACAACCTCATCTCGAAGTTATCAGTTTATTATTCAAACAAAGAAAAACTATTGACAAACAATTTTATGGTTATTGGAACAACTACATGTAAAGTGTTATATGCAATATAACAGTAGTTGAAAAAAGTTAAAAACTATTTTCCCTTAAAAAAATTACTTAGACCTTATGTCATGATTTTTTCATTTTAAAATTGAAATTTTCGAAATTAATTGAACTAAATTTTATTATGTACATATTACGTGTGATTATATGTGATATTATGGTTTTCCATATTATTTCCATATTAAAAACATTTTTCCATATTAAAAATCAAATTCAAAATTGTTACTATAAGGAAGTTTATATTATTATTAATAAAATAAAAAATAAAATAAAAACATATCAAAAGAAGTATATTTTTAAATATTGCATTTTAATACGTGTGATTGTCTCAACTACATCGTTCTATAACTGTACAGTTGTTGAAACAATTTAGTAGTTCTATTCGTAGTAGTTCCATATCGGTCCGCACGCTGAGGTTGAGACAACTGCATTTCGATTTCAAATAGAACATGTTTTTTTTTCAGTGTGCCCGCTGTATACAATCTGTCAATTTTAATTTATATAAGCGCTTTGCCGCAGAGTTGTTTCAAGTTTTGGTAAAGTTTTTAATAGCATGCTTGGAAGTCCTTGGAAAGTTTTCAATTCAGTGTTAGGGTAACCTGTTCTTTGGAAACTGTATCAAAACTCCGTATAATAACAAATGAGCAAACTTTTCGTTAGAAGCTCTACAGAAACGTTATTGAACTTATAACTCAAAGTTATCAAAATTAAAAAGCAAGTTTGCTACTTAAGCTTTTAACTGTTCCTCCACAATAATAAGTTCTAATTCTATCCTATTATTCCTCTTCCTCATCAGACATCGTTTAACATGTTTCTATCCAATGTTTCTTATCTAATCCATCGTTTCCATCTAATACTATTTTGCAACCGATATTCGTTTGTTAAGACCTTTAAAATCAATCTCAAAACAAGAAGATTAACGTTCTTCATTTTGCGAAAAAATTCACTTTGCAATAAAATACATATACATTTTTAATCGTATATTTGATGAACGCCTACTTCATAATTTGAAGCGTATAATCATAATATTTTTCGATTTTTTTTACTTAAACCCACGGAGAATAATATTTTGGATTATGAAGTTAATCCTCTGTTATCTATCCTGTTTGTTAGAACAACTCTGCAGATATTAATAACAATATAAAAAGTAGTGTTGGAAGACAGAGGAAAAATGTTGTGTTGTAAAAACAGATATTAGACTTTTGTTGTTTTTATACATGGGCTTATGAGTAAACTTAAAACTTGAATTTTTTGATGGAAAAATATTGTAGTTCTAAAAAATACTAAAATACTTCTACAACATGGAAAAAGAACTATTTAAAAAAACGAACTAGAAGCAAGCAAATATATTTGTTGAGGCCCAAAACATCAGAATAGTATTCAATTTGTAGTTTTCGTTAGACCGCTTAACCCTACCCTGCTGGTTACAAGAATTCACTTCTTCAAGAATTAGGCCCATAGAATAACGGAAAAAGATATGGCTTACGTGTGGTTATCGGTTATCGTCGGAGTTTTTTTTATCTCTGGGGGAGGGTACTCACATAATGGACCTGCCGAGTCCACTCGCACGGAACCTGGGGACTGGAGTTATTCAACAAATTCGGCTGGAAATTTTTTTTTGCTTCCTTGTAAGTAATATAACTCGTAAATAGTGCACGTTAGGATACTGGTGCCATGGAACGTTCTTGTTCCTTTAATGTATTTCTATAAGTTTAGTAGTTTTTTTCTGAGAAACTTCAAACCATACCTTTGAATTGAAAATATTCCAATTACTTCTTTACTTACTTGAGTTTAATTGATCTCAAAAATCCAAAAAAAAAGTATTTCTATAACTTATAATAAAAAAAATATAAAAAATAATTTTTTTGTTGCAAATTTTTGCAAAAAACTGCGAAAAAGCGTCTAAAAAACGATATTTTTCAATTGAATTTATTTATTTGCAAATAATTGTTTAGAATATAATTTTTCTTGTAGCTGAAACTTCAACAAACAAAATAAGCCTTGGAACGTTTCATTCAGTTTAATAGTTTTTGCACAATTCCATTATGCACTTAATGTCTGAAAAGAAGTTGTTAACTTTGGGCAGGCCGCAAGGTCTGAGTTTTTATCTGAAGCAATCTGCTTGACGGCAGTCGAAAGGGTAAAATGTCAGCTTTGATTAACAACTGTGTTGCCTATACATATATTCAATATTAACAACAATTACAGCGATTCAAAAAAGGTGCAAAATTGAATTCTCAACGAATTTTCAACTTAATGAGATGGGGTATTAAAATTTGCAAAACGGTTAGAAAACCGAAGATTTAAAAAAATAGACCTCTCGAACATGATCTGGGACCGAGTTATGACCCATTTTGTTTATAAAACTCCGATTGTGACCTTGATTTTGTATGAAATGTATTGACAGCAACGGACCCTTTCCCTCCAAAATGATGCTTTTGTGCTGACAAGATGCTGGATCTGTACCTACCGAACACGCGATTGGCTATTCTGACTCCTGCTAATAACATACTCTATGAAAAAAGGAAACGTACTGTAGTATACAACAGACGTACGAAGTAGTACACGTAGCGACGCGATGTATAATTGAGCATTATTGTAATAAATTTAATGAAAAAGTAATGAACTTATACTTATGTGTAATGGTCTTTATAGTATAATTAATTACTTATTAAAATGTTATAGTAATTAATGTATTAAATAACTTATTGATTAAAAACTAATTGAATAATATTTTATTTTAAAACAATATAATACACAAATATTTTCATAATGTAAAAAATAAATGCAAAATGTACTGTTTCCAGGGACCCGAAAGACAAAAAATTGTTTTTTCGGTAAAAAATCATGATTTATGCAATAAATGTTAATGTAACAACAAAATAATAAACTTTTTGTTTAAAAATATTATTAAGTTATTGTAAGAAATGGGCCATAACTCGGTCCCAGATCACGTTAGAGAGGTCTATTTTTTTAAACTTTCGGTTTTCTAAGCACTTTGCAAATTTTAAAACCGTATCTCGTTACGTTGAAAATTCGTTGAGAAATTTAATTTTGCAACTAAATAATTTTCGTCGTTTTTTGGACCGCTGTAATTGTTGTTAATATTGAATATGGGTATAAGCAACACATTTGTTAATTAAAGCTGACATTTTACCCTTTCGACCGTCGTCAAGCAGCTTGCGATCAGATAAAAACTCAGACCTTGCGGCCTGCCCAAAGTTAACAACTTTTTTTCAGACATTAAGTTCAAAATTGGAATTGTGCAAAAACTATTAGAACGAATGAAACGTTCCAAAGCTTTTATTTTGTGTTGAGGTTTCAGCTACAAGATAAAGGGGTCAATTATATTATAAACAATTATTTGCAAATAAATAAATTCAATTGAAAAATAACGTTTTTTAGACATTTTTTCGCAGATTTTTGCAAAAATTTGCAACAAACAAATTTTTTTTATTTTTTTTTTATTTTAAGATATAGAAAAACATTTAAGGAACGAGAACGTTCCATGGCACCCGTTTTCTAAAGTGCACCATTTACGAGTTATATCGCTTACAAGGAAGCAAAAAAACATTTCCAGCCGAATTTGTTGAATAACTCCAGTCCCCAGGTTCCGAGAGAGTGGACTCGGCAGGTCTATTATGTGAGTACCCTCCCCCCAGAGATTAAAAAAAATTCCGACCTGTTTTTTTTTTTTTTTTTTTTAATAAAATGTGTTGTGTAATAGGGTTTAGAATATGTGTCACAACAACACATAAATACCTTTTAAGACCTAGGTCTAGACCTGGGTCCCACAACAACTGGCGTTCTGAGGTGTAGATTAACGCTTTTTTTAAACATCTGTGGGTTGAAGCCACCTGAGACTAAGTGTTCCGGCAAACTATTCCATTTGTACGCAGTTCGGACAAAGAAGTCTCTCTGCGATCTGCCAGTATGACAGCGCGGGATCTTTACCGTTTCACTGGTTGCGGCAGCCGATTGCCGAGTGGAACGGGGGTAAGAATAAGTTTGAGGCATGATGCCGCTGATTTCATCTGAGCACTGCTGATGACGATATTTGTAAAAAACAACGAGGTCAGCAACAGTGCGACGATGTTGTAGGGAATCAAGTTGTGATGTCAAAGTTCGATCACCTACAATTCGTATAGCTCGCTTTTGAACAGAGTCCAAGAGGGCCAAGATGGAAACAGAGGCAGCACCCCAAACTTGACAGCAGTACTCCATACAGGGACGAATATAGGACTTATAAACATGGAGCAATTGGTATGGAGTGAAAAATTTTTTGCATCTATTTAGGAGGCCGAGTTTTTTAGACGCGCTTTTTGCCATCGCCATTACATGATCGTTCCAGAGTAGGTCATTTGAAACTGTGACACCCAATAAACGAATGTTTTTACATTCACCTATTGGTTCATCACACATACTAAATAAAATATCTTTGGGGAACTCGGTCTTTAATCTGGAAACAATCAACAGCTGTGTTTTGGTGGAGTTGAAATTGACAAGGTTTTGGTCACCCCAGTCAGCGACTTTATTCAGGTCTTTGTTCACGTTTATGGCAGCGTCTCTCCGGGCAGGATTAATTCGTTCGTGCATTTTACCTTTTGAAGGAAGGGGCTCGAACGACTTGTGCAGAGTACTATCATCTGCAAAACTATTTATTGGGTTGCTGGTGATTTTCAACAATTCGTTGATATAAATCAAAAATAGGGTTGGGGACAATACTGAGCCTTGGGGTACAATAGCGTTAATTAGTTTAGACTCAGAAGAATATCCGTCTAAGGTTACCGAAATGTATCGGTCGGATAGAAAATTTTGAATCAGCTTCACAACATTGGGATGAAAACCGTACGCAACGAGCTTGTTGATTAAGTTGGCATGCCAGACTCGATCGAATGCCTTGGAGATGTCTAAAGCGATAACGTATGTTTCACCACCTTTATCAAGTATGCTGTTCCAACAATGCGCCACATAGTTTAATAGATCGGTAGTTGATCTTTTGTTTCGAAAACCGTATTGGCTGTCGGATACTAAATGATTTTCTTCCAGAAATTTTGAAATATGTGTATTAATATAATGCTCATAGACTTTGGATAGGACCGATAGTAAAGCTATTGGCCTATAATTTGAGATATCGGATTTTGGTCCCTTTTTGGGGACGGGCTGGACATTTGCCAACTTCCAGCACGAGGGAAATATACCAGATTTGTAGGATTGGTAGAATATTTTAGTTAAAGTTGGTGCAAGTTCTTTGGAAAAGGTTTTTAAAATAATGGGTGGAATATTGTCCATTCCTGATGCTTTGTTGATGTTTAACCCCTTTAAAAGTTTAGCGACTATTTTGGGTTTGAAGTGAAGTTCATTCATATTAACTCCTGAAGACTGGATTTGGGGTATTTCTTTAGGAGTTTCCAAAACAGTGGAGTTCAGAGCAAAGCGTTCAGCGAACAAGTTAGCTTTTCTTGCGGGATCATTGACGATTAAATCACCATCAATAATAGGGGGAATAGAAAATTTTGTACCAGAATTTAAAGAATTAATGGCACTGTAGAAACTCTTGTCAGAAACAGACATAGACGTAAGTTTTGAGGCTTTCGCTCTGTCAATTTCGGACTTTTCGTTTGAGATAATCTGATTAGATATTTTGTTGGCCTTTAGATATTGGGATCGATTAGTGGGAGTTTTGTTATGAATCCAAATATTAAATGATCTACGTTTGTTTCTAAGTGCCGTTTTGGCAGCTTTCGAATACAAGTATTTTTGTTTGGGTTTTACTATGGAGAAAGGGACAAATTTATTTATAGCAAATTGGATGGTTTCTGTAAAGTTTTGAGCAGAAACATTTACATTGTCAGTGTAAAAACAATGACGGTCGAAAGGGAAACCATGGAAAAAAATTTGAAGACCACTCTTATCCATTTTTGAGTAGTGAAATATTTTACGGGGTTTGGGAGCTGTAGTTTTAAGTAAATCAGTTTTGATAACCGATGAGATTAAATAATGATCAGAATTTCCAATACTACCTTTCGCAACATCGACACTCGTAATATCTGGTATTGTGGTAAGATAGAGATCTAGTAGAAAACTATTATCACCGCCATTACGGGGAGTGAAAGTCGGGCTTTTTACAATTTGGAATAGGCCCTGAGACGCGGCAAAAATTTCTGCCAGTTTTCCACTATTGTCAACATCGTCGGTCGATTTGGAGAATTCCAACCATGATTTGTTGTGGACGTTGAAGTCACCGGTAACGATAACTTCACAATTAGGGGACTTTGCTCTAATCTCGTCCATAATTTTTGTCAGTATATTAAAAAAGTTTGGGTTACGTTTGTTGGGGGACCGGTATAAAGCTATTGTAAAAAAAGTCATTTCTGGAAGACAAATCTTTAAAACCATTGTATTGAAGCCGTCACCGTGTAGTTCAAAATTTGGAAAGCGCGTGTACGCAACACTCTCATGAATGAATGCGCATACGCCCTGATGGAGTTTGAAAGCTGATTCGAGCCTATATTTGGAATTAAGCGATTCTATAAAGAGAAAATTTTCAGAAGCTTGTGTTTCGGTAAGGAATAGAATGTTCGGTTTGTCGTGCTCAAGATGATGTTGCACGTGGTCATGGTTAGCGTTCAATCCGCAGATGTTTTGAACATGTATTTTAAAATTTTTTATTGATTCATATATGTTTTGTCCCTGCAAATTCCGTGGACATGCCGCTTTATGGGCGGGTGGATTGCGCAAATTTGCTTTACCACTTGCAGACTTATTTTTTTTCGGTTGTACTGCCATATATATATCAAAATGTTTATTTTATTTTTTTGTGTTTTATTTTAAAATGCATAACTAAGTAAAAAATCCTATCATACTACAAAATATGACATATGCCAATATTTCATGATAAGATGAAGAAATAATAACAAAATAATAAGTGAAAAACAAATTGTGAGAAATTTGCAGAAAACAAAACAAAACTAAATGCCAATAATCCAGCTGATGCAGCGCACTCCAGACGCACCGCCCACCACCTCAATCGAGGCACAAAGCCCACACATAACTACGTGTTTGTTCGATTCCTCGGAAGAGCTAATGAGCGGTACCGCTACGGAACGCTGCCCAGCTAAGACTAAAAGTGCTGCCGTTGACTAATTAAAGTTCGTCCGCCAGCACCCTAAGATATCATCTTGGCTAATGACATCTCCTGCCATTGCCAGTGGTATGTGATATCTCACGCTAACTCATATGTCAATGGCAGGGACTGGAGTACGCAGGGTAGTCAGACCCGTAGATCAACATTGATCATAATCGATCAAAATCGATCCCTCCTGCATATAACCGATAACAACTCGTACAATCCGTAATTCTATGGGCCTAAATTGGCACTTCTATAAATATTCAAAATATTTGAAACCTATTTAGATCTAATAGTAATACAACCGATCTATTAAGCTATGTACTCCTTGTTGACATACTTTCTTTTTAATTAAATAAAACGTTTTGTCTAGTGGAAATTACAATAAGTGTCAACACATAGAAACCATTTTAGACCTAAGTCTCACAACAACATGCGTAATTAGGTGTTGATAGACAATTTTAAACCTCTGTGGATTGGCACCACTCGAGACAACCCAAGCCGGGTTTGCCGGAGTTTGAAATAGGGCCAAGAACTGGAACATTAATGGTTAACACTACTTGACTTTTGTTATTGGGCCAGAACTAGAGCCATTAATCAGCAGTTCTATGGTTAACAGAAAAGAGCCAGAATATAGTTCCCTTTGAACGGCCAAGCATTGGCCCCATGGAAAGTTAACAGTTCTATTCAATTGTTATTGGGCCATTACTGGAACCATGAATTTGCCGATTTATAGTTTATGCTACAGTAAACTTTACATTAAATGGCCAATCAATGGACCGTTAATGGTTAACATCAACGGACTATTGTTATTGGGCCAGTACTGCAGCCATAAATTTACCGATGTATGTCAGTTGGTTAAAATTCACTAGAGCATTATCCGTTTTAGAAATATATAGTTTAGTGATGCACCGGGTCCTAAAAATTCAGAAAGGCGGGTAATGGGTACCTGGCTTATATTTCATAATACCCGGCCGGATACTCGGTCCAGGTATTTAATTTAATTTTATTTTACAAACAAACCAAGAATTCTGTAAATTATTTCTATTAATCATTCTCTTTTCTCAACACAAGCTGGTTCGAGATGTGTCAACTCGATGGAATTCAACCTATCATATGTTAAGGAGATTATTAGAGCAGAAACGAGCCATTACGCACTATTCTTCGGATAACCATATTCAACCGCAAGCAACTTTAAATTAATTGAAAATGTTGATTCTTACTAGAACACTTATTTTACGTAACTGTCGAAGCCAGTTCAGAAGAAGCTATACTTTATCAATGGTGTTTCCTATAATTTGGCTGCTTTGGAGCGATTCTTTAATGTAAATAAAAATGATGATGGCGTAGTTACCATGAAAAGAGACATGCCTAACTCATTGCAAGCCAGGTTTCAAGAAGTAAAAACAAATAAATTCTATGTCATTGCGACTAACTTAGATCCACGGTATAAACTTCCATTTGAAATGATGAAAGCGTCCGGATCAGATGGGAATGAAGATGGAAAAGACAAAAATACAGAGCCTAACACGGATCTATCAGTGCTTCATGAGCATAACACAGTTCAAGATATATGGTATTGTTTAGATGAAATTAGATCGGAAAATGAAACTTGGATTTATAAATATTGATTTTTAATTTTTTTTACCCGGTATCGGGTAATGAAAAAATGCCGGTTCCGGATAGAAACCGGGTATTTCAAAAATGAGGCGGGTAAACCGGGTACCGGGTAATTACCGGGTACTCGGTGCATCAGTAATATAGTTTGATAAGTTTTAAATAAGTTTGATAAGTTTAGTTATTGCTTCTCGGCTGAAAGACTAAGATAATATTGACAAGGTTGGTATATGTTTTTAATTTTTATTTTAGTTATTTTGTAAAATTATATGAAAATATTATTTTATATTTCTTTTTAATGGCCGATTACTGGGAGTCATGGTTGCCAGTACTCGGTGTATATTTCACTGTTAAATTAAATTATTACACCAAAACTTTTATAAAATACTAAAACACTCATAATATCAAATCACAATAATAATTTAATGAAAAGGTTGTAAAAATTTAGGCGTTTCATTTTTATAATAATTTAATTGTAAAGTTGTAAAAATTTAGGCGCTTTATTTTTAGTGTTACAAATAGATATATTATGTATAAAATTGAATTACGAGATGTATTGGATATAATAATAATAATAATAATAATTTTTATTTTCATTTCTAATACAAATACAATACCATAGAACATTATCAAAATCAGTTTATACAAAATGTCATCTTTTATATTACCATTTACATTAATTGAAATAAAAATATTAGGTGTAAAACAGAAGTGCTATTAGCACTTGTTTTGTAAGACACCTTCAAATTGTACCACGTAACGAAAATCCAACATTGTGAGGTGGTGGATTTGAATTAAACAAATAAATTTTTCCATCGATAATACTAATTCTAATATTATAGCTAAAAACATAATCATTATACTTAAAATTCGACTGTATATAATTAAAGATTAAGAATTAACATGTACATAATATAAAACAAACAAAAAAAATCAAAATTCGCCAAAATGAAAAAATAAAAAGAGTAAAAAAGAGAGAAACAACAACAACATATATTTTAAAATAATTTTCGAGATTCATTGGTATCTGTTGTACAGAAATTCAACATCATCCAAACTAAAAAGCCATTCTTTCAACTTTTTCAGAAATTCGAAACGGGTATCCGACATTTTTATTTGATCTGGTAGAGCATTATATAGAAAGGGAGCTATAAAATTATAGTATTTCATGCAATATTCCCTTCTGGTAAAAGGAACAAAACAGTGATTTCTTGTTCGAAGATGGTGCCGTTTATTACTACCCACAACTTTATAGCCACCCCTAATATAAAATATTCTAAGAACCTTAAATATGAAAATGTACCTTAACGGAAAAATAGAAGCCATTCTAAAAAGTGGTAAAGCTGATTCAAAGCGATTTCTGAAATGAATTACTCGGACAGCAAATTTCTGGGCAATATAGAGTGGAACTAAATTGTTATAGTAATTCGCACCCCAAATTGTGATGCCATATTCCAAGTGAGAATGAAATAACGAGAAGTACAGACATTTTAGTAGATCTTTGGGGCATATTTCACGAAGAATATACAGTTTACGAATTATTGCTCGCAGCTTCTTTTTTGTGTCATCAATATGCTGTTTAAATTTAAGTTGTTGATCCACCATAATTCCCAAGTATTTATATTTAGCAACTTTTTCAATTCTGATGCAGTTAATATTGCAATCATTATTGTAGCAATCAAGTGAGTGACTAATAAATTCAACAGGAAAGCATTCTAATTTATTATTGTCTTCTTTAATCGAAAAACTTACAAGTTTTGATTTGGGGCTCAATACCATGTGATGTAAATTAAACCATTTCCTAAGCATGAAAAGATCAAGCGTTATATCATTGCATAATCCTTCTAGACAGTTTTCAGAATAAGACAATGCTGTATCATCAGCAAAACAAGTCAGCTTGCCACAAAGCTTAAGATTACACAATGAATTCACACAAATCAAAAACAATAAAGGTCCTAGAACCGATCCCTGTGGAACACCTGCATTTAAAGTTAAAGAGTGACTGATAGATTTGTTAATTTTTACTTGCTGGCTTCTAGTATTCAAATAGGATAACAGCCAATCTAAAACTTTACCACGTAAACCGGCCCGATTTAATTTTTCAATTAAAATATCATGGTCAACGGTGTCAAACGCCTTTTTTATGTCTGCGAAAAGTCCCGCTATTTTATTACCTGCATTAAGACCTTCATATATGTCTGATGTAAAATTCAGAAGAGCATCTTCCGTGTTATAGTTTTCTCTATATCCAAATTGCAAGTTGCTTAAAAAGCCAGTACTATCAAAAAAACTTAATAATCTATACTTAACAATTTTTTCAAAAATTTTGGAGAATACTGGCAGCAGAGAAATCGGGCGATAGTTAGACATATTAGTTTTGCATCCATTTTTGTATAGTGGGAGAACAACAGCGCATTTCATACTTTCTGGAAAAGTCCCATTAGACATGCTTAGGTTGAAAATATATGTCAATGGTTTTACAATATTTATAGCAATGTGTTTAACCATAATATTCGAAATATCGTCATAACCTGCAGAACTAGTATTTTTTAAAGAACTTATAAATTTTAGTACCTCGGACTCCGTGCATGATGAAAAATAACAACTCCTTTGTTCCGAATAATTAGAAAACATTAAAGTCTCGCTTTCTTCCTCAGTGTAGGGATAATCAACAAAGCTAGATTCAACAAGCAAGCTAGGTATTGCTACAAAGTATTCATTAAATTTGTTTGCCACAGTTACTTCATCTGTTATTATGGTATTGTTAGCATCATCTAATATTGTAATACATTTTGTGGCATTATCACTATTCTCACCAATAACTTTATTTACAATTTTCCATTGCGCTTTAACATCATTCTTACTTTTTTCAAATAACTTGGTATAATAACTTTTTTTTTCCTCTTTAACTTTATGATTTACTTCTTGTTTTAGCTTATTGTAACGGAGTTTTAGTCCACAATTTGATGGATGTAATTTACATTTTTTTCCAACATGATTTTTTAAGTTGATTAGTTGACATAACTTATTAGTATTCCATTCTCTCAGTTTTTTGTTCCTTTTTGATTTTTGAAAGTAAGAATTATGTTCAATGTGGTGTTGAAGAGTTTTTACCAGAGAATCATAAGCCATGTTAACATCATTTTGACCATACACATTTTCCCAAGCTTCCTCAGATAGACAATAGTTCAGGTTATCGAAATTGGTAATTTTAAACAGATTATTATCCATATTAACCGATTTATTAGGTTTGGCTACTTTAAATTCCAACAAGGTAGATGAATGGTCAGTTATATTAAACTCTAGTATTCTCGCTTCAAGCTTCAGCCTAGGATTTAAACTTTGACGTGCAAAAATATGATCAATACAAGTAGCTGAAATATTAGTGACCCGAGTAGGGTCATTTATCAAGGAAATGAAACCATTAGAGACCATTACAGTCTTGTAATCATTATTGACATTCGTATCATTTAGTATGTCTATATTTATATCACCAAGAATTATCAAATTCTTAACATGAATGGTATCCAAAAGACACGTTAATTCTTCAACAAATAAATTAACACTATAACTGTGAAGCCTATAAAAACAAATAAACAAATACTCCTCATTATGGAATTTACAGCTAATTGAAATACCATCAGCACTATTGAATGACAGTTTAGACATTTTTGTCTGAATATTGTTTTTTATATAAACAGCAACTCCGGCGTTCTTATTTGAATCATTGCAGTTAGCAAACATAGCATAATTTTCAATTTTATAGTTAGATAATTCGTTTTCCTTAATGAAGATCTCAGTAAGGAAAATAAGAGTTGGTTGACTTGGAAAACAATCAATATGAGAAATAAATCTGTCCAAATTCATGCGAATGCTTTGTATGTTCTGATGAATTAACCAATATTGAGTTGATTCATCGATCGAAATTGTTGTTGCTTCTGATCTTTCTATTGGAATACAACCATTTATGGGAGAATTTTGCAGAAGGTCGTGATTAAAATTATTCATTATTAACTAAAAATATAAAAATGAAAAAATTAACACAAATATGAATAAATATAAATAAAAAAGACAAAAGGAATAATTAAAATTGGCAAAATAATGTTAATTAAAGAAAATATAAGAAACTAAGCGACTATACTAACTTTAAAAATTTATAAGTTTTCTAAATCTAAGTCTGATTTTATATAAATAATTTTACCACCTTCCTGTTTCCTCATCATAGTCACTCCATTTCTCATCCAGCAATACTTAATATTTTTAATCTTTTTCACTTCCTTTGCCTTGTTAAATATTTGACGACGATAGTGTGTGATGCATTCATTAATATAAATTTGGTGGTTAGAATCTTTGAAACGACTCTTACGTGCTTTTTCCATAATCATGTTTTTTACGCTTTCACTTTTAAGTTTGACAATTATTTTTCCCGTTGAATTACCAGTTTTATTTCCAATACGAAAACATCCTTCGAACAATTCTCCGGTACAGTTTAGATCACACACCCTGTTTAATAGATCACATGTGACATTTACAATATTCTCATTTTTTGTAACTGGAACACCCACGACTTCTATTGATTTTACTAGATACTTTTGTTCCAATTCGTCAACCCGAGACTCTAAAAGTGACACTTTTTCCTTTAACAACACGTTTTCTTTCATAATAATTTTCGCAATTTTAATAGTATCATCCAAACCATCGAATCTTGTTTTCATGTATAAAAAGAGATTCTTGATAGTTATATTATCATCACTCCCGTTGAAAAAGTTTACTTGATCATTTTGTTGTTGAATATCTTCGAACACTGAATTACTTACGTGTTCTGATAAATCAACGGCCCCATCACAAATATTAGCGTCAAATTTAGATACATCATTAATGTTTACACACGAATTCTTTTGTAGGTTGACACAATCATAACAAAGCCAATACTTTTTTCCGTTTTTAGCATCTTCAATTTCTACTTTATTCAAATCTACACACTTCCCGTGGAAAACATATTTGCACATATTACAAGCAATATGATCGTTACGGTTAATTCTTAACTTGCATTTAACACAAAGTGACATATTGATTAGTAAAAAAGTAAAATGATTTTTTTTTTTTGGCAATAAAAATACACTGGATAATATTTTAATTAAAAAAGAATAACAAATTTTAATTCAGAATAATTGATTTTTGTAAAGTAAATATTTTATTCGCAATCAACTGCACCTCACAACAGTTGAAAAGAGAATGATATTTCTAGAATTGAATAACAAAAAAATAATCTTGTAAAAATAAATTTTTAGTATACATCAAGTTGTCTTCAAATTAAGAATTGTTTTCGCAATAAAAAATTTTTTAAGTAGTTTCATGATTTTAATTTAATTATTTCAATCAACACATTGACACTCGGCCATTATTGCATTACCTACTGGTCGCCAGTAATGAATCATTACTGAAACAGTTGTACTTGTATTGTATGGGAAGTTTTGAATTTTTTTTCGTCATATTTATTTTATTTTGTATATAATTGATTTTAATTTACATATGATAATTTTTTTAATGACGCAATCATGGTTGCCAGTACTTGGCCATTACTGCAATACAGGTCCGTTACTAGGCCAACTGTACAACCATGTATGGGCCATTGCTGTTGTTTTTCCTCTGGTCCATGAATGACAGCCATTTATTGTCCGAAGCTATCATCCAGTAGAATTATGTTAATGGCCTAGTCATAGTTGCCAGTACTCGGCCATTGCTGCGTTACTGGTTCCCAGTAATGGACCATTACTGGACTAGTTGTACAACCTTGTATGGGAAATGATTCGGACAAATCATCCCATTTACTGCTGTTGTCCGAACGCTCACTTCCGTTCCACTGCATTTAGTGACTTTACTGAAAAATTTAAAGTCGATTCGTCATATCTGCCCGCATTTCGAGGTGGAGACAACTGCATTTCGATTAGAAATAGAACATGTTTTTTCAGATTGGATAGTGTAGGATCTCGACAGTTTGGCAGTTTGCACAGATGGGGGAAACAGATGGGGGAAACAGGGTAAAATTTATGCTTGAGGTATGGTGGGTATAATTTCATCCGAGCGCTGCATCTCACGATATTTATAAAAAACAACGAGTTCAGCAACAGGAGGATGGTATTGTAGGAATGTCAAATTTCTAACAACCACAAATCGCCCAACTAGCAAACTTACTTCTCAATTTTTAATTATACCAGCTTCAGCTTCAATAAAGCTTCGCTACAGCTCCAAAGTTAAAGCTAGTTAAATTATACTTTAAAGAGTTACGATAGAATTTTCACTAAGAAGCACTAAGAAGCTCTCGCCATCACTTCAGTGAAAGCTTCTAAAATAATTCTTTATATAATATTAAAAGCTTTACTGAAACTCTAAACAGCTCATAAAGCTTCCGAAACAAGGTTATAGAAGTTATTGCTTTCATTAAGATTAAAGTAGTTTCGTTTGTAAGTGTTTTAAGCTCTTAGATAGAAGCACACCTGTCATAGTTTAAAAATGGCTTCAATATCAAGACTTTAGGAGTTTAATCGAGACCTTTTGTGCGAAAGACAAATGTTAAGCTGATGGAAACTATTGCTTCTATTATTTCAATTACAGAAGCTTATTCGAAATTAAATATGCGATGGCCATTTCGTTTAGTTCAAAATATAGCATTGTGCATTCGGTGGCTTAAAAAAAAGTGATATATTTGATGTAAGAGCAAAGTTGAATTTTTTTTTTGTTTTCTGTTAAAGACATAAAAGTAAGTAGGCCTGTAATTATTTAGCAAATTTGGAGGTCCGGAAGGGCCTCAAAAATGGCAAAAACTGGTTTTTTGGTAGGTCGCTTCACTATTTTTGAAATATTTCGGGCTCTAATGATCATAAAAAAAAAATTAAATTAAAAATTTTTGTGATTAAATTTCAAATCCATCTCGGGAGGTTATTTACTTTAAACGTGTAACCTAACCTCAAAAAACGAATAGCGGGACTTTTTTTTTACTAAATTTATGATAAGGGGCGGAAAAATCGTCGAATTTTCATGAAAATTTCAGAGAACATGTATTTTAATAGTCTTAATTTGGGGTTTAATTTTTATGAAAAAATTTTAATTTTGTCGGACACAATCGGCATTTTTCGTTAAATTTGGCCAATGGCGCCATTTTATGAGCCCAAGTAACAAATTTTGTTTACAAATTTATTACAGTACATTTACTCTGTAATCGTAAAGTTACAGTGGTAACTGTACCGTAAACGTTCAGTAAGTGTTTCGTATACATTTTGGGGAATAATTTTGGCTTTTACTGAACGTTTACGGATATCAATTTGCGTAAGAATTATGTATGATTACAAACACGTACGTAGTGTTACAGAAAGCAAAATGTATGCGATTTTTATCACTACGGATTACTTACAAAAAAGTTACAATCTCATACTTTAATACGAAGTTTTAGATGATTTTTTGTAAACAAAAAATATAAATAAATATACAAAAACAATAATATATTTTATGTTTATAAAATGCAAATATTATATTTTGGCATAACTAATTTTGTATAGTTGGATGTCAAAATTTACAAACGAATATTAAAATTTCGATTAAATTTTGGAAATACTTTTAAATTAATAATGCGCCATAAAAATAATAAATTATTAAATATAATTTTAAAAAAAAATTTTATATGTCAATTTATTTTAGAGAGATAAAATTATATAAAATTTGTTTTATTATTTTCATATATTTAAGTTTTTCTAAAATACTTATAACATAAGTTATAAAGCCCAATAAAGTTTCATTAAATGTATTTTGTTATTTTTTTTAAATACAGTCAAATATTAATTTTGCATAAAAATGGCTGAGTTTTCAATTGTAAGCTTTCAAATACAAGATAGCCCTATGTAGATATACAGAGAGTGCACAGAATATATACATTTACATTTTATTTACATTTACACTTCCATATTTAAAATGTTAACATGTTAACGTAATGTAAACGCTATGTGTTTGATCTGTAAACATAATCATACAATTACAACTTCCAATTCAAAGAGTTTACATGTGGTCTCCGAATTCCGAATGATCGGTTATACATAAAATCGACCAAAATTCGTTTTGCCATTAAAAATGGGAAGGCCGTCAATGTTAAAGGTAACTGAAATATTAATTAAGTGATCCAAATTCGAAAACTTCAACCAACGTATTAGCTCATAATACCAAAGCTTTCCACTACCCGTCAAAATAATATTTATATTATGAAGTGTTTGCAATAATTTTCGGGATCCTTCGGTTAGAAATTAAATCCACGAAACTTTAAAACCACAAGTAACTCTTAAATTAATTAAGACTTAAGATTCGATTAACTAATGCCCAATATATTGAGTCGTCTATCACTGAAAACTGGCAATAAATTTCTTTATCATCGCACGATGGAAACAGACGTCTTTTATTAAACAAAAAATTTTGACTTAAGAAAACTGTATAAATTATGTGACAGTATAAATACATTCCTAATGTAAATGTCCCGTAAATATACGGTAAGTATATAAGTTCTCAATAAAATAAAGTTTTGTAATTAATCTGTAAATGTAAAAATACATTTACAAGGCCAACGTTCAGTATATTTACAATGTAGCTATAAGCTCTCGTAGACTTTACACAATGTAGTCATTTTGTAGAAGTAATAATACAGTTACATAGTACATAATCAGAAACGTTACATTCGAAGCTATAAGCTTACTACTACACTGTAGCTTTACTGTGTACAATCAGAAACAATATTTTGTAGAAGTATAAATACCGCAACCTATTTTGAGTACAGTATGTGTTCCGTAAATAAAACAACAATAGTTTGTGACTATAATATATACAAAATGTTACTTGGGAGAAGTCATCCAAAATTAAATTTTTTTTTAATCTGTACTTTTTTTATCTACTTTAACGTAAGTATAATTAAAATTATGCTTCCTTAATTTAAATGCCCATCTTTGGGCATGAAAAAAAAACATTAATTTTTGCATTTTTTTGACATTTTACCATATATATTATATATGCTAATTATCATGTATTTTTCATAAAATTCAATTAAAATATGCTAAAATATTATATTTTGTGGAAACATTTTTTTTATTCGTTTTACCCAACTTTCCCCTATATATAAGCGTTACCGCTTGTTCAATCTGTTCCTCAAAACGCATCTGTTCCTCAAAACAGTTTGATCTTTCATCTTGGCAGTCATCTTTTGTAAGCCACTAGTTAATTGTTGTAAAAAAAAGTGAAGTGATTGCATTTATTAAAAATTTCATTTTCAACAAAGATGTAAGTATAAAAAAATAAGATATAATAATATTTTTAATACATAAAAAATTATAAAATTGTATACATTTAGTAATAGTTATCGTACTCAGGAACACGTGCTATATAATAGTAAAATAAATTTGTTTAAAATAAAACAAGTTTTCAATTTACAATAAATAACAATAAATAATTTTCAGAGTAAAAATAAATAAATGTATACCGAATAAGTTAAGCTATTATTTACACTTAAAATAATTTTAATTTTTTTAAATTTTAAATATTATAGAAATTTATGTATACAAAAAATCGACATCTATACATACCCAATTTATATCGGGCCTCATCGGGTCTTGTCGGAACATACCGTTTATTTCGAAAGTAAAGAACATAGGGGAGAGATTCCTAGTACAACGTGTTTTTTTTTAAATTGGTTTTTAGTCTTTTTTATTCTATGTTATCTAAGCCTAATTTTTTGGATTTTCTTGCAAATTTATAAAAAATGGCCCTTCCGGACCTCCAAATTTGCTAAATAATTACATGCCCACTTACTTTTATATCCCTAACAGAAAACAAAAAAAAAATTGAAAAAAACTTTGCTTTTACATCAATATAAAATGCTAATATGACTCCACTAATATGAAAAACATGTCAAACATGAAAAACAATAAAAACAATAAATAAAAAACAAAAACTACCAAATGAACAAAACTATATTTCAAACAATATAAAATATTCTTTATTTGGAGTCTTGAAATAGTCGATAAATGAAGTTAACTAGAATTTCGAAAGGAGACAATTTTCATCTTAACATTCAAATTAACTGATTGGATAGCGTCCATGACAAACGATCGAGTTCGAATCCTGATGTGACCGTAAGCAAAAACTTCAATTAAAACACTTTAACATAGCAATAATAATAATGACATTAAAAAAATGTAGGAATACAAAAAATGTTGTAATATTTTTGATAGCACATCACATTTTTAATAGCTTCGATGAGACTCCTAAAGAAGCTATAACTTATGAAAACCAGAACTTCTATTCAGCTTGCATAGCCGCGTACAAACGACCATGTTGAAGTTATTTCCAAAGTTTTATACAAATAATAGCTTCAGTAATGGCGGGGAAAATTCTCCCAATATCGTTTTTAGAAAACATTCAAAAGCTTTAAAGAGACTATGAAGGTCAGGAATCTAGTTTCGTTCAGACTGCTCAGTGTTTTAAAAGAAGTTAGAATGCCAGTTGGGTGTATAGTATGTTTTTGAACAGAGCCCAAAAGAGTCAGAGTGGTAATATATTATGCCCCAAACTTCACAAAAATGCTCCCTATAAGGGCGAATATTGAATTTCAATTATAAAGTAATTAAAACGAAGTGAAATATGTTGTACATCTATTGAGAGGACTGAGTTTCCTTGCAGCGCGCTCTTTGCCATTGCCATTATATGATCTAGACTAAGTCGTTGGCAATTGTGACGCCCAATAAACGAACGCTTTCATATTTGTATTTTTACTTATCACACATAGTAATTGAAGTATCGTTGGGAGCTCGGAAACCCAGCAACATACCATTACCAGGTGCCGTTCATGCAACAATGTGTGCATAATGTGAACCATGACTGGAACATTCAAATATTAATTCTGGATAATAACTATGGGCAGATATGGCTGATTGGTCACTGCTTAATACTAGAAAGACATGCTGGTCCAGTAACGGCAATTAATAAATATATAAATCGGCCGTTTAATAAAATAACAATTATAATTATAATTTATTGTTACATAATAATGATTTTATAATAATAATTATAATTTATTATTATTGTTATTATATCTATTCATTTTCGGATTCAATTTATCATATTATAAATTATGAACAATCTATCTATATATAAATACGCAAGCATAATTTTTGCGGTACAATTTTAAAATATTTGCTCCATCAAAAGTGTGGCAATATGTATATTGTAGGAAAGGTCTTGAGTAGTAGATGTGCCGAAAAATACCTTTTTTTTAAATTTTGACGATTTTTTCAGAAAAAATGGCAAAAATGTGATAATTGTGTTTTATGAGTTTTTTGTTCGGTTATTTTGTTTTTTTTTTTTCAAGTTATTTGTTTCACAATTCAAAATCTATATCTATCTATCTATCTATCTATATATAAATACGCAAGCATAATTTTTACGGTACAATTTTAAAATATTTGCTCCATCACAAGTGTGGCAGTATGTATATTGTAGGAAAGGTCTTGAGTAGTAGATGTGTCGAAAAATACTTTTTTTGAATTTCGACGATTTTTCAGAAAAAATGGCAAAAATGTGATAGCTTTGTTTTTTGAGTTTCTTGTTCGGTTATTTTGTTTTTTTATCAAGTTATTTGTTTCACAATTCAAAATCAATCTTTACCTATATATAAATACGCAAGCATAATTTTTGCAGTACAATTTTAAAATATTTGCTCCATCAAAAGTGTGGCAATATGTATATCGTTGGAAAGGTCATGAGTAGTAGAGGTGGCGAAAAATACTTATTTTTGAATTTCGACGATTTTTTCAGAAAAAATAGCAAAAATGTGATAGGTGTGTTTTATGAGTTTTTTGTTCGGTTATTTTGTTTTTTTTTTCAAGTTATTTGTTTCACAATTCAAAATCAATCTATATCTATATATAAATACGTAAGCAATATTTTTACGGTACAATTTTAAAATTTTTGTCCCACCAAAGGTGTTGTAATATGTGTATCGTTGGAAAGGTCCTGAGTAATAGATAAGTAAACAATTCAAAATCAATTATATCAGTTAATCAAACTCTGAAATAATGTTTTGTAGCTATTTTGTTGGGAGGTCTTTTTACAATTTCTATTTACAATGGCCGAATTTCGACCACTTGGCGATTCCTAGTAAACAGTAATTATCCTAAACCAGTCAGTGAGCCGAAATCGGCCTTATATCGGTTGTCAGGAAATATTTTAATTAGAAAAATTTATTCGTAGCCATTCCTTGGCCAAAAATTGGTCAGTGGATGTTAGCTTTCTACCCGTTATTTATTGTAAGCCTGAGATCGACCGATGGTTTTATTTCTTGTGCTTGCCAGCCTTGCTCGGCTTATGCCTTGTTAACCTAAATTAATTTTAAAATTTAATGATGGTGGTGTCAAATGTATTTCTAGTTTTAAGTTATGTCATCGAAAAATACATTGTAGGTCTTACAAAGAATACTACACAACCGTTTCAATATAAGTAATACTTCTTTGTTCTGTAACTATTCTTTATAGTTTAACAGAAATCTATCTATCGAAAAAAAATCTTACTTAGCTCAAATTTTGTTTTATCCATCCTCTATCTAAATGGCTTAAAAAAATTGGTGTATGGCTGTGGGTGGGTAGTTTCGTTTACTTGAAAATTGAAGATTTGGATTCATTTCAAAATTAGACGAAATGGCGGGGAAGTGGGGTCTACCGAACACCTTTTACTTTGAATCTTCAAAAACTTCTAATCCTGGATTTCAATCGTATTAAAACCTGGTATATAAGGTTTTAGTACTGTTACCAGTATGTTTGCGTACCAACTGCCGGTTGGTCACTTACGGTTAAAAAGTTTATTTTGGCGAAGTTTATCCCTACTGCGGCCTTCAGTTACAAATCAATTTCCATGAAACGTTGATAAAATATTTCAATCAATCTTTCTCTAATTGATTGAAATAAATTTCTTTAGCTTTCGAGGTACATTGAACAAAGTGTTGGAGGGTCCACCATACAAGAGGTGTTTTTCACTGTTTTTATTGTTTGTTGGGAGCATGCAATAATCGTTCAGAATTTTTTTCATTGTCTTTATTGATACGACAGCCTACAATAATAAAACAATTATGATTAAACTTATGAAAATGTGTCTACCTACGTGGCGTAGTCGTGGATAAACTTTCATTGCAGGGGTGTTGCTTTTTATGACAGGGCCATAGATATGGTTTGGTAAGCATTGCACTATGTTGATGGACCGGAAATATGTAACATTCCTCGTGTGTGTCTTGTTAGAAAATAATATTAATTTTAATTTAATTTATTTGTTTTGTCTAGAACATTTTTTTAAAAGAAAAACATTTTTTAAAATAATTTGTGTTATAAATGTTAAGTGTTCTTAATTAATTTTTTTTAAATTGTTCACAATGTAAGTTTTTTTCTGAAACTTGTAAATATGTGTTTATTTTTCATTTTCATTTATTTCAATTTTTTTTTGTTATAATTATATAATTTTAAAGTAACATGACAAAATTTCTATTTTTTAGATTAAATAACTTGATAATGCCTATGTGGCGAAATATTGTTAAATTACAACTTTAAAAAAGAAGGAAAAATTAAAAAACTTTCAAGATGTTAAAATGATTTTTTAATCTAATTATAACTGACTGAAAAAAGGTGCAATCAATCAATCAACTATACTCATAAATCAAATACAGCCAAAGTACATACCTTTATAAATATTGAATTTTTTTATGAATAGCAGTTTTTAATATATATGTACTTATATAAACTTATATAATATATGTACAAAGCAATATTTGAGGAATTTTTAACAGTACAACACGCATCAATAAATTTTTTATATGAGATCACAGTTTTTTATTGATGCATCAAGCAATGATTTAGACAGGCATGTGATATCAGATGATTTAACTACAATTGATTAGTATGTATATAATCGTCATTAAGTTTTGGCTTTCTATCAAGTTTATCTTTGGTGTGATATAATTTCATATAGTATATTACATTTTACAAAGTGTCAATGGATGATTCAATGGATTGTTGATCTTGGAAATATAATTAAGGTTGCCCTGGAATCAACATCTTTCCACAGGACTGGTTTTGGAATTACATTCATGTAAGCTTTTTAATTTAGTTTATATAATTTTTGTTTGTTTTTTATAAAGTTTTTGTTTTATTTTCAACCCTAATATGGTTTTGGTTATTATAGGTTTTTTATTAAAGATCTCCCAAACCAAAAATTGCCGGTACAGATCCTGCTTTTATTCATTTTTTATCAATAGTTTTAATAAAAGTTGACTGTTACATCCTATCATGAAATATTGTATTATGTCATGTTTTTTATGTGATATAATTTTTGGTTTAGCAGTCAAATACTTCAAATATCTTTTAGAGCCCTACAATTTCGTCATTTTTATTTTTTACGAATCACAAACTTACATCGGTCAGTTCTCAACTAAAGTCAAATATATCGCTGCTTCCCACAGCGTAGTTACTGAAATATTATCACGTATTGAATTGACTGATAATTTATCACTATTGAACATTTATAATAAAACAGCTAGTGCACAAAAATATAATGACAAACTATAAGATATCTTAATATCTTAAAAGAGAAACACGATCATAAGGTTTAGTAGGATGAAATTATATGACTGCAATAAAGGCATATTCTGTGACGTGATTTATAAATCTTCGTCAAATAACTTTTTAACGCCTACCCAACAATGCACATCCTGGAATTAGAGCGTTAGTGCAATTGATGCGTGTGATCAAACATGTCAAAATCTAAATTTAACACACATTCTTACACATCAACGTTGATATAGTTGGTTCGCTACCGATATAATGTAAAAAATACTATTGAAGCAAGTTTAAAACGCTTTTTATATCACTCCTTCACTCCGTTCTTTCAGAGCGAACAACATTAAAAAGATATATAACATTCCAAAATACAGGAGTAAAAATAAAATAATGATCGTTCTTAAAGACTGTTTACACAGTTTTCGTCATTTTTATACCCCATCCCTCCCTCTCATAACACATCATAACAAATTACGAGCACTCCTCCTCAGAAAAATAACGTAATACGATGCAACACACTTTTTTAATTTTTGTTAGAGATTTTGTATGCGTCAGTTAAGAAGACAATTGTATGTTGCAAAGTATTTTACGGGACAATTATGAGTTTTTATGTTTTTGGAAAATGATAAATTTCTTAACTTCCCTATTTGTGAATTTTCGATGGTTAGTAAGTATATTGTAACGACTCTTCGTTGGTTCTTTTAGATTATTGAGCAAATACGACAGTAAAAGCAGATCTTTGATTAACAGAATCTCAAACTTTATTTGTCATCAAATTACAGCAGCTTCCGTTTTTCCTTACAATAAATTCCAGGGTCTCCAATTTATGTACACTAAACTTCACCGCTTTTCCACAATTTGAATCAATAATATTCGGAATCGTAAAATCTGTATTTACTATTCCACTCAGTTCAGATTCTTTCACTATTAGTACCCAGGCTCAAGTACCACCGATTATTCCTTATACTTTCGAATATTTATAAACACTTTTAATTGCAAAAGTAAAACTGACTATCTGATATTTTTGTTTGCTTATTTATATCGAAAAATAAATAAATCGAAACTTCTATAATCCGCTAGAAATCAATACTACGTAGTCTGTACATCTTGAATAGGCCACACCTGTTTTCATTCATACTTGCATTTGTATTAGCGAACTCAAATTTAATTTATGCAAAATGTATTAGGTAACTCCTTTTAATTCATTAATGTAAACATTTGTATAACAAATTTAATTTACATTAATTTATGCAATACAATTTGCAATACAAGTAAAAGATTGAAAAAGGAGTTAACTTTTAATTAATGAATGAGTAAATAAAATTAACCCATTCTGGACGAAGTTTATTACATTGCCCTCCATTTAGTTTTGTTCGTCCCGAACAATATCAGAGATCGCATTGGTGCTGTTACCTTGGTACGGTGCCAACCTTTGCAGATGTATCACTTTCATCTTGGTACGGGGTCCCTTTTGTATGCGGTAGATGACATCATTAATTCGTTTGATTATTTTATATGGGCCTTCCCAATCTGGCTGCAGCTTGGGTGATCTTTCCTTAGTTCTTCTGGGGTTGTATAGCCATACCAATTCTCCTTCTTGAAAACCGCCACTATTTGCATTTATGTCGTACCTGGTTTTCATTTTGTCACTGGCAATCTTAATGTGGTCTCAAACCTGCTGATGGATTTTATTCATCTTCTCCCTTAGTTGTCCCACATAATCTGTTTTCGTGGATACCAGACCTCCAGGGATGCCGAACTCGATGTCACTAGGAAGATGTAGTTCTCTTCCGAACATGATATTCGCTGGCGTTTCACATGTCGTATCGTGCACTGCGCTACGATAGGCCATCAAGAATAACGGAAGATCCTTATCCCAATTTCTTTGGTTGGCTTCCACTACCTTTGACAGATGTTCTTCCATGGTTTGGTTGAATCGTTCTACCATGCCATCCGACTGCGGGTTCATAGGTGTAGTTCGTGTTTTTCTAATGCCGAGTGTTCTGCACAGCTCTTCCATCAGTTGAGATTCGAAATTCCTTCCCTGGTCGGTATGCAACTCGAGCGGTGTTCCATATCTGCAAACCCATTCATTGACTAATGTTTCCGCGACCGTAACTGCTTCCTGGTTCGGGATTGCATAAGCTTCCGGCCATTTTGTAAAGTAATCAATGACCACCATGATGTATTTGTTACCTTTTGTAGTTTCCGGAAATGGCCCCGCAATGTCTATAGCAATTCTCTCCATTGGGGCTCCGACATTGTACTGTTGCATCTCTCCTCGAGTTCTAGTCTTTGGTCCTTTGCTCGCCGCACAAGTATCACATCGCCGACACCATTGCTCTACGTCGGTTCGATACCTTACCCAATAAAACCTCTCCCTTACTTTAGCCAGGGTTTTATTGACTCCCAGGTGTCCTCCAGAAATACTTCCATGCAGCTTTCCCAGTACCTCTTCTACTCGACTTGATGGCAACACCAGTTGCTCCAACACTTTCTTTCCATCAGCGGACTCCCATTTTCTTTTTAGCAACCCGTTGTCCATAATTAGTGAGTCCCATTGCGCCCAGTAGCATTTCACCTCCGTACTTAAAGGTGCTATCTCTTTCCACTCTGGTCGCCTTCCCTCGGTTTTCCATTTCAATATTGGAGCCATAGCCGGATCCTTTAGTTGCTCTCTTTTAAATGCCTCGGTGCACCAATCGTCAGGAGTTTGGAACTTAATTTGTTTCACTTTTATTGCCTCTTTTCTCACAGCCCTGCTACATGACTTGCGCTTCTCAACACAGGGTCTTCTTGAAAGATCTTCAGCGTTACAATGTATCCTTCTCTTCCCCTGTTCAACGCGGCAATCTCCTTCCTTTTTGACATCCACTTGCTTGTTTGAAAGGTTCATCAACCGGCGTGGAACTACTCCTTCTTTTGCTGCTACTCGTGTTTTGCATTCTTGTCTGATGTGCCCTAACTACCCACAATTCCAGCATCTTACTTTGCTAGATCTTCTTCGTTGATTTCGTTCAGGCTTATCCACCAACTTTCTGACATGCATGATCACTTCATCAAGCGCTGCTTTTAGTGGCTCTTCAGAAACTTCCATCTGACGTACTCTATCTGAGCCATACGCTCTTTTTCCAGCTTCCATCTGCAGGGCCAATGCTAAGACTTCCGCAGGTAGCTTCTTTCCGCTTAGATAAAGCTGGTTTCTCATTTGCACATCTCGAAGAGCATTGATGAATGTATCAGCTGCCAGTTCGTCTCGGTGTTCAGCGTTATAATTCGGATATGATAGATTAACCAGTCTCACAATGTCAGCCTCTAATTCTTGCAAGGTTTCGCTGACTCCTTGTTTTCGTGTCTTGAGCTGCATGCAATGGAGAGCTTGCATATGACTTTCCCCGTATCTTACTTCTAAGGCCTCCATAATCTTGCTGTAATCACGTTCTGTCGCTGATAGTGTCTGCAAAATTTCAGCAACAGGTCCCTTCAATGCCAATATAAGCGCATTTGCTTTTTGCTGGTTATCTACCCCAGTTGTTGCTATCTCAAATTGCATCTTAAATATCTGATACGATGTAGATCCATCAAATGCGGGTGTTTTTACTCTAGCTGGGGCTGAAGTAGTTGATGGATTGATCATGTTACCTGACTTTCCTTGTGCTATTTCTTGGCGTAATTCACTCGAAAGATTGCGTAGTTTCTCTTCATGTTCTTCGGTAACTTTCCGCAGCTCCCTTTCCATGTTGTTGATTTTAACCTCCGCACTGGATATACGTGACTCGATTACTTCACGTAGTCGTTGTTGATCTAACTTTTGTTCCGCTGCCAGTTTTTCTTGTCGGGCCATCAGATCAGCAAGTTGTTGTTGTTGATCTACTTTTTGTTCTGCTGCCAGTTTCTCTTGTCGGGCCATCATATCAGCAAGCTGTTGTTTTTGCTCTACTTTTTGTTCTGCTGCCTGTTTCTCTTGTCGGGCCATCATTTCTTTCATCAACACCATCATCGGATCAATTGCTGGGGCATTCTGAACCGGAGCTTCCTCCGGCTCTATTTCTATGACCTCTGTGCTTTCACCTGCTTCTTCTAAAATTTTACGCAGCCGGAATGCAAGTTCTGCCTTCGTTCCATGAATTGGAGCATTCCTTTTCCTCAACTCGTCCTTTAGCTGGGTCTGGCTGAGATCACTAATATTTACTGTTTTGACCATTGTTTCAATAATCCCACTTCTGACACCACTGTAACGACTCTTCGTTGGTTCTTTTAGATTATTGAACAAACACGACAGTAAAAAACAGATCTTTAGTTAACAGAATCTCAAACTTTATTTGTCATCAAATTACAGCAGCTTCCGTTTTTCCTTACAATAAATTCCAGGGTCTCCAATTTATGTACAATAAACTGCACCGCTTTTCCACAATTTGAATCAATAATATTCGGAATCGTAAAATCTGTATTTACTATTCCACTAAGTTCAGATTCTTTCACTATTAGTACCCAGGCTCAAGTACCACCGATTATTCCTTATACTTTCGAATATTTGTAAAACGCTTTTAATTGCAAAAGTAAAACTGACTATCTGATATTTTTGTTTGCTTATTTATATCGAAAAATAAATAAATCGAAACTTCTTTAATCCACTAGAAATCAATACTACGTAGTCCGTACATCTGAAATAGGCCACACCTGTTTTCATTCATACTTGCATTTGTATTAGCGAACTCAAATTTAATTTATGCAAAATGTATTAGGTAACTCCTTTTAATTCATTAATGTAAACATTTGTATAACAAATTTAATTTACATTAATTTATGCAATACAATTTGCAATACAAGTAAAAGATTGAAAAAGGAGTTAACTTTTAATTAATGAATGAGTAAATAAAATTAACCCATTCTGGACAAAGTTTATTACAATATTATTACTATAATATGATTGAAAACATTCAATAATAACAACACAAGTTACTTAGAATTGTACGGGGTAATAATATTCCTACTAACCTTCGAACATTTACAAATTGTGCAGTTAAGAAATTAATCATTTCCCACAAACACTTTTTTAATATTGAAAATAAATTTGCTATCCAAATAAACATAACAAAATTCATTATATTTAGCTTTAAAATAAAAAGTCAGGCAAGTGCGAATATAATTCGCTCGCTGAGGGTTCCGTGTATATAATTTTTGAGAAAACAACAGTTTTGTTAGCATAGTTTCACGTTGAGGGCATTTTATCCAAAGCTGTTTATGGTGGCTAAAGAAAGCTTCAATAACGCCAGCTTACAAATTATTTATACACTGAAAAAAACATGTTCTATTTCCAATCGAAATGAAATTGTCTCAACCTCATCGTGCGGTCACATATGGCGAACCAAACTACGAAATTGCTTCAACAACTCTACAATTATAAATCGATGAAGTTGAGACAATCACACGAAACATTTATGTGAAAATAAAATATAGTTCAATTAATCTCAAATACTTAAACTTTAAAATGAAAAATTCATGATATAAGGGCAAATAAATTTTTTTTCAAGGAAATAGTTAATATCTTTATTCAACTACTGTTATATTGGATAATATAACACTTTATATTTTAAATAAACCTGATTCTGTTGTTAGGAAAATGTTGTCGTGTAGTTGTCCCAATCACAGTGAAATTGTTTGCAAATAATTTTTCTTTGCTTGAATAATAAACTGCTAACTTCGAGATGAGGTTGTCATGAACTTCAATTTTTTGTTCAGTGTATTGGAAAATATATTATGAATTGTTGTAGCTTCAACTGTTGTTGGTTCATGAATTTTCTTTACTAACTTTTTTGTAGAAAATAGTTTGAGAGCAAGTTTTGAGGATTTTTATTGAAACCAACATTAGGTGACTTTAATGTTGGTTTCAATAAAAATCCTCAAAACTTGCTCTCAAACTATTTTCTACAAATCACAATAGTTGGAGGAAAAGGTGTTGTCAAATAATTACCAACGAGTGCATTGTTAACACAGTCGACTGATTTGTCTACTGAACATTTGGGAGATCGGTATACCAACAGAAGTTGAACTTCAGCTAGTTGAACATTCACAATGACTGCCAGCAGAATTAAAATCGAAGTGATGGTGGCTACTATTTTTGTGCACTAGTGGTACTGCATGACCAACGAAAAAGAAAATAACAGATCCCCAACCTCGATTTACTTGACTGTAACAATTTTCTAATTCAAAAGTTAAAAAATTTCAAAAATGGTTGTAATTAGTGATCAACTTCACAGAGAACATTTGCAATGCAACCATATTAGACAGGAAAATTTTTTTCACATTTTTGAACATAACTCAAAAACTGGACTTTTGAAAATTACAAAAAAATTGTTTTGGACTAAAAAATTAACCTTTCATATGACACCCCACTCGACAAGATCAAAAATAATTTTTGTTTCATAATTTCAACCCACAACCCCCTCAAAATAATATTTGAAATGATGATCCGACCGCTTCAGCCTATAACCATGAATCCAACATTTTTTTTTGTAACTGCGCTTTTGAAAATTACAAAAAAAATTGTTTTGGACTAAAAAAAAATAAACCTTTCATATGATACCCCACTCAACAAGGTCAAAAATAATTTGTTTTCAAAATTTCCACTCTCAACCACCTAAGAATCACATTTGAAATGATAAGCCGACCGCTATAGTTTTCGTTCAATTTTTACAACATTGTCTATAACTAGAAAATATAAAATACCGGTAAAATACCGTATTTTAATTTTTTGTATAATACAGCGTATTATACATTGTATTATACAAAATAAAATACCGTATATTCTGTACAAAAGTGTAATAGCTGAGATCAACAAAATCAACAAACTAAGTTGCTTCTCAGCAACTATAGATTGTTGATATTTGTGTTCTGTTGATGTTAGAAGTTAGAACAATCATGGTACAAAAGAAATTTAAAAATGATTTAGAAACACACAACACTCACAAGGAGTAAAAATAATACATTTCCTCGGCGTCCTTTATATCTTACAGATGTTTGTAGACACATTTTTACAGCGTGAATGGTGAATTATGAATTCTTTTAATAATCCACGTATAATACCGCGTTTTATACAATGGTATTAAACACTTTTACATCACTACCCATAACCATGAATTTTTCCAATTTTTTTCTTGTGTAATGTTCGAAGTTACGGTGTGGGGTGGCGGGGGGGTTAACAGGAAAAACAACATTCGTTTTTGGCAATATCTAAAAAACTAAGCAGTCAAAAAATCAATGAAATTTTTTTTAAAATATTTTGATCTTTTTCGATTTTTCTCAACCAAACTCGATTCCTTACAAAAAACTTTTGTTTCACTATCTCCTTTCCCTATCTATCTTAAAAAAAAATAATCGAAAACAAATATTTGAATTTTTTTGTTATCAGTAGGCGTGGGAAAACACATACAAAAACTGTAGAAAATTTCAACTTGATAACACTTATAGTTTGTGAGTAAATTAATTATGTAGAAATTCGGACGGACACCGAAGTCTCACCAATAGGGTACCGTTTTTACTTTTTAAAGTATGAAACCCTAAATAGGAAAATAACAAAAGTATTAATGCAGTCCGATCTGAAATAAAAACCCAAGCAATTGAAACCAGCGTTTTGTTTTATATACTTCTAGTATATCATATTACAGTAGTTTAAGCAATTAGTGTTTAATGTTTAATGAGATATTTTATTCTCAGACAAAAGTTTAAAATTTGAGAGGGCACGAGCCCACGAATTGATTACACTACTTGATTCTGTCATAAAGAATTAAGTATTATATAAAATAAAAACGTTGTTTTTTCAATTAAAACGAGAAATCAAATTTTTGATTAAAAAAAACCATGATGATAAAACCCATTCCATACAATCAACCAAATTCAACTAAAAGAAATAAGAGAATTTAACTTAAAATTTGATTTTTGAACAGAACGTATCAAAGCCACTGTGATTATTATTTGAAAATAATTTTAATACAATCAAAACAATTTGACCAATTGAATCATACTAATGATAATTTTTTATAGGAAAATTTGCATTAGACAATAGGTTAAGACTTAAGTTCAATAGTCTATACTCTATAGGTTAAAATACAATGCAATAATACATACTATTATAATGGAAAAACATACAAAAAAAGTTGATATTAATAATTGTAAGAGAATAATAGTAGTTTAATCAATGAGTGTATAATGAAATAGTTTATTCTCAAGCAAAAATTTAAAATTTGAGCGAGGCACGAGCGAGAATTTTAATTTGCGAGACAAAGAATTGTGTATTGTAAAAAATAAAAACATTTTCTTCAATTAAAATAATAAAACTTTCTTGTTTTAATTGATAAATCAAATTTCTTTAAAAAAAAAAACCCTGATGATAAAAAAACCCCATCCTATACAATCAACCAAGTTCAACTAACCGAAATAAGAGAATTTAATATAAAATTTGATTTTTGAACAAAACTTATCAAAGCAATTGTGATTATAATTTGAAAATAATTTTAATGAAATCAAAACAATTTGACCAATTAGAATCATACAAATAGCATAATGATAATATTTTATGGGAAAATTTTTATTAGACAATAGGTTAAAATCATTAGGCTATAGGTTAGAAAACAATACAATAATACATACTATTATTATCGAAAAAAACATACAAATAAAGCTGATATAATTAAATGGAAGAGAATAAAAGTATTTTATATAAAACACGATGTAAAATACTTCATTGAACAAACTATCATTAACGTACTATTTTTTATTTTGCAGTTACATTTAAACATTAACATCATTTAGGCGACGGCAATATGGCCATATTCCGCGCCCCACGATGATGTAAACTATTCATCCATTGATAAAACAGGGAGGTTAGTTTCTTTAGATTTGTCCTCAGTGAAAATTTCAATGTTTATCAAATCATTCATCAATCCATTCAGCACTGGAAGACATTAATTCAAACTGTCTTCGGGTTGTAATAAACATTGTTTTTAGGTAGATTTTATATAAAAATCTACCTATTTATTTGTATATATGATGTGTGGTGGATACTTTTGACATGATTTTTTAGCATCACTTGAGAAGCAAAGTACATTTCACAACTAACACATATTCTATCTTTCAAAACGAAGCACAATAATAATTGTGCGGATGTTGAAGGTTGTTCAATTTATGATGAACAAATTGATACATAAAAGTTTAAAGTCTCACGACTTTTTATATATCGCTTGCCACCTTAATCCAATTATAGTTTGAATAAGTGGAGTTAGGAGTGGTAAACATATTTCTTTGTGCCTCTTTTAGTTTATGTTATTATGTATTTTGCAGGACCATCCCGGATATCTGAACAAAAAATTGTTTCGTGGAATTTCTGATTTATGTGGCCTGAAATGTTAGCTGTTTTTTTTAAATGTGTTGTGTAGTAAGAACTACAATTGGTGTCACAACAGCACATAAAAACCTTTTAAAACCAAAGTCCCACAACAACATGCGTTCTAAGGTGTTGATGGACGCAAACGTATGTTGTTTTTGTTTTTTTTTTAAGTTTTTTAAAAGAAGGGATAACTAAACAATAAATCCTATCATATACAAAATATGACATATTTCATGATAAGATAGAGAAAATAAAACTAAAATAAAAGGCAAACAGCAAATTTGTAATAAGAATTTACAGGAACATAACTAAAATGGGGTTGCCGATAGTCCAGCTAATGGCATATTCTCAAGGAATACTTTTCAAGGAATACTTCATACCTAAGATTGACGGTGCTACCCAAGTAGCAAAATTGGTATTACTTTGGGATTTCATTTCTTAATTCCAACTTAATTCATTCGTTTTTTGGGTTGTAAAATTTTTATTTCTTTAATGCTTCTTAAATCTTTCTTAAAATGATATTCGTACCCTGGTTTTAAATCGGTATATTAAATCTCACTTAAAGCATTATTAAAGACTTTTCAATTTGGTTTGCATATTGAAGTCTTAAATCGGAATGTATGAGCACACATTTGGTATGTATGAGTATTAAATCAGTCTGATGTTCCTGCTTTAATACGTCGAATATTGGTATGTCACATGCCGTAAGTTTATAGTGATGTATACTGAAAAAATATGTTGGTATGTTCTATAACATTAGTTCAACAAAATCAATTTTGTAAAGCATCATCTAAAATTTAGTACGATGGATAAAACGTTTAACCATAACACAAATGCTTTATATGATTGTTCTTAATTTAAGATGATGCTACAAAACTAGTTTGATTGAAGTTACTATATTGTAGATTACACCAACTTGTTTTGCCAGGGTACAAGTTGAAAACTAATAATACCAAAAATAGTATATATTCGTTGTTGGCTTTTCACCCGAATTAAGAAGGGATTTTAACTTGTTTGGTATTGTCTCATACTAAATTAAGAAGATATTTGAACTTAATTTGAGAATTTTCCGTATACCGAGTATCCTACTCAATACCAAAGAACAAAGGTTTAAAACCAAGGAATTTTTTTCAAATTGTATTCTAAAACTTGCTGTGTAAAAACATGGTGAAATCTTGGTCCTGTTCAAGCAAGAACAAGATTCCGCCATATTTTTACACAGCAAGTTTTAAAACACAATTTCAAAAAAATTTCTGTTAAAATATAAAGAATAAATATTGCACAAATTTTTTATTTTAACTTATATTTAGATAATTAACAACGATGTAAGCATGAATATGTTCGGGGTTTGATCAACAAATAATTTAAAATTTAAATATAAGGCGCATTAAATTTTGGTATATTTTAAACAATTGTAATAAGTTAGAGAAATTATGAAGGCGCGTGAGTTTTAAAGGAGCTAGAAGTTCCAATTTTACCATTAAACTCGTTTCGTTTGAAGATACCGGTGTTATGTTATCTTAAACTGATTTTAAGTCCTACATATAGTGTTTTTTTACTCTCTTCTTTCATTAAATTTTAAAACAGCATAACATGTTACATTTTTTTTGTTTCATTTCAACATTGCCATTTACTTCAATTTAATTCAATTCAATAAAGATAAAGAGAGATAGAAATTTTTGCGTCACTCTCTAACTTTGCTAGTATATAACGATACCGATGACGTAACGAATTAAGAAAGAGTTAAGCTGGAGTTTGAAGAATAGGAGTTATGAAGGTGTTGAAAAATAACATACCTATTTAAAAAGCAAATAAGATAGAAATACGGTTCTTAATTCATTATATCGGACGGCCCACATGGGCCTTTTTGTACTTAATTCATACTTAAACCCTTCGTTAAGAAGGTGCTTTGCTTCGTTTAAGTCTTTTTAGCTCCTTCTTTAAGTACTAATAATCACTATTTTTGCTACTTGGGTACCGTCAACTGAATACAGTTCATCCGAAAGCTCTTCTAATATATCACCTTGGCTAGTGATATTTCACTGCTATTACCAGGTGCGTGTAATATCTCGCGTTAGGAGCAGATAAAAAAAATTTACAAATAACCAAAAACTGATCCCTCCATGCGAATAATTGACAAAAATTATACAAAATTGTTATTTGGTACCCTGAAAAACCTTTTGATTGCACTGCGCAAGGAGCATGTGTAGCTATGAATAAGTACTTCACAAAATGATGTATAGCAACGTTAGTTTGATATCGGGGGTTTTCGGCGGGGCCACCGTCAATGGTGAACATATTTACTGGCTTGATTTTATTATTGTTTTTCGTAATAACGACGTATTATGGAAAGTGCAAAATTCGTTCAAAATCTAGCCTATGTACAATGCAAAGCGATATATGTAGAATCAAGTTAGTCTACGGCCTTAATTTTGCCTTGTCCCTCGAATTTTATGTTTATATCCGCATATATGGAATAGGAGAAGAAGGAATTAGTTTGTTTAGTTTCAACGACTCAATCGTACAGGTCAGGTAGACTAACTCTATATTTAACATTTCGACATGCAGCTGTTAACCCAATAGCTACTCTTAAATAACTGAACAAAATCGCTTAGATCATGAACAGATGCCAACTCTTCAAGATGTCGTAAAGCAGATGTTCAAAATTTGCACATCAATGTACTTAGAGTGATAATCAGTTCGCAATCGAATTAATTTAATGGAAGCGATCAAAAGGTGTCTTTTTTTCAGTACTTTCACTTTTGGTACAAGCCATTTCGAGAATAGTGAAGATTGTTTAATCAGTAAAGATGTAGAAGGTCATGTGATCCTTAATAAAATGAATTTTTTAGGGTTAAATTATCAAACTAATGTAAATTTAATATCCAACAAAAATTTGTAATTTTTTGATAAAAATAAGATATTTGGTTACGTAACATTTAAAAAATTCACCTCCACCACCAATCGTAACATATAGTAAAAAATTTTAATTGTGATATGTGAACAGTCAATACTCCGAAATCGAAATAAATATTTTGTTTGAAATGCTCACACATTAATTTTAGTTTTAAATTTGATACTTTCTCTCTTTTTAAAAATAAAAATAAATAAATGATAATAAAAAATAATGAATAAATTAAAAAAAGTAAAAATTTTGCTCTTGCGAGTAACAACGATATTAAAAATATAAAAATTTCAACTCGTGAATATTATTTTGAGAAGTGAAAAAAGCGTTCTAATAAAATAAAATTGCATATTTTAATTTAAATTATTTTATTTCATACAGATATCCAAAACGACATTTTTCGGATTATTTATGGTACAAAAAGTTGAACTTTAAAGTGCTAGGACTTTATAAAATTTTATAAAGTCCTAGGACGTTCAAGTTCAACTTTTTGTACCATAAACGTTGAACTTTAACGTCCTAGGACTTTATAAAATTTTATAAAGTCCTATGACATTAAAGTTCAACCTTTTTAGCAAAATTCAAAACTTATATCTTTTTATTTTAATAAATTTCCAGTATGAAATAAAATTTTGTATTTACCTCAAACGAAAAGTGTTTTTAAAGGTACTCACTAGTAATTTCGGCCTCGGCTAGACGCCTCGGTCGTAAACAACTAGCTCGTACTTTAAAGTTTCACTTTTCGTTCTAGATAAATAAATAACTATTATTTAAAACACTATATAAATTATTTCATTAAACAAGCTATCATTAACATACTATTTTTTATTAAATAGTTACATATAAACATTACCATCATTTAGGCGAAGACAAATTCTTAATATGGTTTAATAATAACTTAGGCCACGAATAAAAAATATGCATATTTATCTATGCTTAAGTTGTTTTATTTCGTATATGAAATAAAGATCGCAGTTGAATAAAGTTATGTTATTAACGCCGTCTCCATATAAATTTAATGTACTTTTAATTCATATCTAAGATGTTGCTCACATTTTTGACTGTGTTCATAATTTTTAAACCATTCAACAACCAACGCCCTGTTCTCAAATTTACTACATGGAGAACGAAGAAAATTGTTACTTGAATTATCAGAAGCTAACACCGTGCTATGAAATTTGGAATATTAAGAAAGCTTACGAAAGCCCAATATTCAAATGAAACAATATATACAATACAAAATATCTTTCATTACTGAAGATTCTGTCCACCATGTATCCCATAATAAAGCAGTATTTCATTTAATGTTACATCGGCTGTTCAATATACCCATGTAATGAAAAAGTGGAATACATAAGAAATACGACGATAGCAAATAGTTTTAAAATAGAAGTAACTGATCAAATTATAAAAAAGGTGGCAAATCTAAACCTATATACAACAAATGGGTCTAATACATTCAAAAGAAGATCAAACACTTTCAAAACTCGTGTACCATGCTACAAAAAATTACAAATAAACCACAAAAATACATATAAACAACGTTTTAAAAACATCAAATATATAAAATAATAAAAAGCAAATTAAATGATTACAAAGATGAGGAACAATCTGAAAATAGTTCAGGAATGTATTACAAAAATGCATTGGCTATGAAAATTTTGTCAAACATCCAGGCTCTGCAAAACTAGACTAACAACACTAAAAGTCTTCAAAACACACAGTTAAAACGACCAAAAAAATAAATTCAGTGTTGTGGACCATCAAATAAGAAGAACCAAAGAACTGGTATATCAATTTTTCCACTAACATTAGCCTCCTTTTTATGAATCTGTTTATTCGTTATATCGTCGCTTTAATGATGAAACAACGTATTCGCAAAAGTGTAGTTTCGAGATAATTGGGCTTAAAGATTTTTCGATTTTCTGATTTTCGTAAACTCGGCAGCACTTTTGAATGAATAAAGATAAATTGGAAAAAAATTTCTACCAATTACTCTTGATTAATTTTCACACAGCATATTAAAATTTCACAAAGAGGTGAAAAGTCAATCAGGTACCTTTTACGTTATTTCATATTTCTCGATTACGATTAAGCCGATTACTGATTATCAGTAAGCCGATTATTAACTGATTATTATGGAAATAACGCATGATATTCAAACAATTTTTTATTTATATGAACCGGCCCATCATGTAGTCACGAATGATGCTTATACAATATTTTATATTTACCATTTCGTGTGGCGATCGTAATGTATGTAAAATATACGACACTGATTTTACCCAAGTTATTATTCTGTAGGAATTGGAATATCGTACATGCATTTACGCTGTTTCAATATTTAACCAAATTCAAATTTGCATGTACGTTAATTATCAATATTAGTTATAAAATAATTGGCAAATGTTAAAACGCCACTCTATAGAGATCCTTATGGGGAATGCAGGTCACCCATTATATAATAACAACGTATAAATGGCATACGTTATTTCATTATTAAAGCGACGATATAACACAATAATGTTCCTAGAATAAAATCAATAAGATATAAAAGAATTTTGAAAATCCAGAACATTTTTGTCGGAAAAATTTTCGAATCCATTTTGCTTGTCGGAAATTTATATATGACGTTTTGTTGTAAATTATATTTACGTTATGTTTTTTTATACGTATATTATTTTTACATTTGTTTAATAAACATTTTACAATGGAAAAACTATCCATAATCATAAAAAAACTAAACTCGCCATTTAAACTATATATCTTATCAATATCAACTCAAAACAAATGATAAATACGAATATTAAAAGGTTTTGACATTTTTAAATTCTGTACTAAATGGGTGCGTTTATATGAGAATCGAAAATATTACGAAACATTTCAATCATACGTGGGAAAAAAAATTTGTCGTAGTATTTTCGATTCGTATAAAAATTTTCGATCACATTCAATCATACCATACCAGGACGGACGGTTTTCGTATTTATATATATTACCGATAAAATATAAAAATATGTAAAAAAAAGATAATCCGAAGAATGCTTCATCATAACGAAATATGTAATATAATTAAATACATAAACAATTTGTAATATAAATTTTCATTTGGAAACTGTTACCAGTTGATGATTTATAGATCTAATGGATGAATGATATATGATAAAAATAGTTAAAATATATATGGTGGTAACGAAATCTCAAGGACCAAAAATGTCAAAACTTCGGCTTGTGTTAAGGGTTTTTATGAGAGAAAAGCTTTATTTTTGAGAGAAAAGCTTTATGAAAACATTGTTTTTATTTTTGGGCATGACGCATATTAAACATAAATGTGCAATTTACAATTTTTTTGTTTTTCTCTTTAGAAATGAAAATTAAGCTAAGTAAGGATGAACTAAGTAAACTTCTCAAAACTCTTTACAAAATTCTCTACAAACAATTTCAATTTTTCAAAACAAACGACATATCTCCACCAATACTTAATAGTTTCTTTTAATCCAGATAATTTTTCTATTAAGATAAATCCTTCTTTTCAATAATTAATTACAAGTGACACGAGCATATTTTCCACACCAACTGTTCTTATTAGTCTAGATTCTAGCAAATTTGGCAGAAACCGTTGTATTTAATGTAAAAACTTCTTTTCAATAAATATATTTTTTGTGAAAAAATGACATTTAATATGACACTACATGATATTTTATTTATTTTAGTCTACAACAAGCTGACATATTTCAACACTGTACCAATTAGTCGGCAGTGACCAACGCTGTGCTCCCTGAAAAAACATCTTACAATATGTTTAACATAATTGTATTATTTCGCTCAACACAACTTTTGTAAAAAAAAGTATATTTCACTGTTAAATTAAATTATTAAGTTGTAAGAATTTAGGCGTTTTACTTGTAGTAAGCTTATTCAATTGTAATTAGTAATTTGTAAAAATTTAGGCGCCTTAATTAGTATTACAAATAGATTTATTACCAGATGTATTGGATTCAGCATTTAATGACAAAATAATGTAAAATAATTTTCAATGTAAAATAACTTTCAGTTCTCATCAAGTTGTCTTCAAATTAAGAAGTTTTTTTGAACAATAAAAAATCAATTTTTGTAGTTTCATGAATTTTATTTAAATTATTTCAATTCATCATTAACATTTTTTGGTCCTTCGAAGCCGATGTGTATTTGGAAATAATTTACCAGCGTATCCAACAAATCAACCAATTGAAGTAATATCCACGTGAAACAGCTCAATAGCCGAAAAAATGAGAAGACATCGACACGGAGAAACAAACCACGTTGCACCATTGTCAAGTATTTTGCTCCACAATTCGATAAGTATACCATTTTGTCTAGAAAAAACAAAATTTTTTTGAACCTTAAAAATATTTATAATATTTTTAATATAAACCAATATTTTTAATATAAACCAATATTTATATAAACCAAAAAATTAATTAATTGTTTTTAATTTAACTAATATTTACGGTGAAAATATTTGTGAATTGTGAATTGTGTCTAGTGTTATTTCTTTTGCGTGTCAATTACCGCAATGCCGCCAAAAGCTGAAACGCTAGTTCGTAGAAGAGAAACATTGATTGAAAAGGTCGACGCCATTATCGATTTTGCAATTCCGTTAACTAATTCATCTGATGTGGATGAGGTACAAGCCCGTTTGGATAACCTACCAATAATTATGAACTCATTCAGTGAAACCGAGGATGAACTTTTGGCTAAAGATTCCGACATTGAGTCAGTTTCAAAATCATTTGATGATAAATATTACACCGCAGTTGCCAAACTTAACTCATGGTTACGAAAACATACGCAAACAGTACCATCGCTAAACTATTCAGCACATAACAATGGCCACATTTCAACATCTATTCTGAACCAATCTCACAGTGAAGTTAAATTGCCTCGTTTAAATCTACCAACCTTCGCCGGTGATTATCAAGAGTGGCAATCATTCCACGATATGTTTACTGCAACCGTTCATGAAAATTCAGCATTATCTGACGTACAAAAGTTTCAATATCTGATGGGTACCCTGAAAGGACCAGCAGCTGCATTACTCAAGCACTTACCAATGACTGAGAGAAATTACACTGAAGCCTTTGAAAAACTTGTCAAACGTTATAGCAAGAAAAAATTGATACTAACTGCATTCATCAAAACCTTCATGAACCAACCAATCATCAAAGTTCTAACCTCACGTAATATACGCAACATTATTGACACGTCTGATGAAATCATTCGCGGTATTAAGGCCATGGGCACCAATGCTGAAGTACGAGATCCATGGCTAATTTATATAATTCTATCAAAATTGGATGATGATACACAACAACGATGGGCAGAAGAATCAAACGACACTGAGTTTCCAGCCTGGTCCAACTTTCTAGAATTTTTGAGTAAACGCGCTGATGCTTTCGAGAATTGTGAACATTCAACAAAAAAAACTCAACCATCAACAACTATTCGAAGTCATACCACCACCACAACTTCAAAACCCAATTGTCCATTATGCAACATACCACATTTTTTGTTCGAGTGCACCAAATTTAAGGAACTAGATGTGGAAAAACGTCGTGAGTACATGCAAAAGGAGAATCGATGCTATAATTGTTTATCGGATACTCACATGGTTTCAAAATGCAAATCAAAGAGGTCATGTTTCAAATGCCATAAACGCCATAACACCCTGCTTCACAAAAATTATGACCAACCTCATGCTTCTGAAACATCACAACAAGAACCATTGCCGCAAACCACAACATCTTTACTACATCCAAGAATACAACCATCGATATCCAGAGGGCTATTACAAACAGCTGTTATCCATGTTATGGGAAGTGACAATATACGGTATCCATGCAAGGCTCTATTGGACTCAGGTAGTTTAGTTTCTTTTATTACCGAATCATGTGCTCAAAAATTAAACCTATCAAGACAAAACCATCGAGTTCTCGTACAAGGGCTAGCATCATCAACAGTGGGAACGACAAGGGGTTTGGTCACACTAGATGTTCAGTCAGCAGTTTTGCCTTGCAAATCATTCACCATGGAAGCTCTAGTTATGTCGAAGATTACCTCAAAACAACCTGAAATCAAGTTGAGCAGTAACTACTGGAAGGAGTTTGAAAATTTGACACTAGCAGATCCAGATTACTACAAACCAGGGGAGATTGATATTTTAATAGGGTGCGACCACTATCTTTCACTACTACTACCTGGACATATCGAAGGTGTGAATTCCAGTCTTGTTGCTCAAGAGACAATCTTAGGTTGGGTAATTTCTGGAAAATTAAGTGCTAATTCAAGTTCAAATGTGACATCAATGTGCACTTCAGTTAATATTGATAATTCTCTAGCTAAGTTTTGGGAACTAGAACAAATAAACCAAACCCTAACCCAATCCCCCAATGACATTTATTGTGAAGAACATTTTATAAATAATTTTTCTAAAACCATAGATGGCCGATATGTTGTGGCGCTTCCGTTTGCAGTAGATGCTACTCCACTTGGTGAAATGAAGTCTCAGGCTCTTAAAAGACTCCAATCAGTTGAACGCAGGCTTGATCGGGATCTGAATTTGAAAAAACAATACAATGAGTTCATGCAAGAATATGAAAGGTTGGGTCACATGGAAAAGGTATCCAGAAATGAAATTGAAATTCCTGTGCACAACTCATATTATTTACCTCATCACTCCATCTTTAAGGAATCAAGCACTACTACAAGATTGCGAGTTGTTTTTGACGGGTCTGCTAAATCAAGGTCCGGAGTTTCATTAAATGAAAACCTTCTTGCTGGTCCACAACTACAACAATCACTCCAAGAAATATTGCAGCGTTTCCGGTTACATCAATTTGTCATTACCGCCGACCTGGAAAAAATGTTCCGTCAAATTTTAGTAAGACAGCCTGACACTGAATTTCAAAGAATATTATGGAGATATGATGCTAAGGATCCTGTACAAGAATATCGATTACGCACCGTTACTTATGGAACAACTTCAGCTCCTTTTCTGGCAACCCGTGTTCTCAAACAAATCGCTAAGGATAATGAACAATTGAATCCTGTAGCGGCAAAAATCATTGAACGTGATTTTTATGTGGACGATCTAATGACTGGTTGTGATGTTCTGGAAGAGCTGGTAGATCTGAAAAGGATAATAACAGATATTATGAAAAGATCTGGTTTTAATTTACGTAAATGGTTGTCAAATGTTCCAGAATTAAACACTTCTTCACAAATTCCTGACAAGACGATTGAAATTGAGAAGGATTCTAACTATTCAAAGGTTTTGGGCATGCATTGGGATCCAATATCAGATAATTTTTCGTACCAAATCACACTGGACGAGAAACCAATTTTAACAAAACGTGGCATGTTATCAGAAGCTTCTAAACTTTTTGATCCACTTGGATGGCTCTCTCCAGTAACCATTTTTGTTAAAATATTATTTCAGAAAACCTGGGTCAAAGGATTGGATTGGGACGATCAACTCCCTCATGATATTTCAGATGGTTGGTTGAAATTCAGAAATCAAGCAAAGCATCTTGAGACAACAATTGTTCCAAGATGGGTAAACTGTTTATCAGATGAGATAACACTTCATGGATTTGCTGATGCATCTCAGCATGGTTATGCTGCTGTTATTTACGCAGTCAGTCACAAAAAATCTACTATATTGATAGCAAAAACCAGAGTAGCTCCCGTTAAAAAAATGATCACAATTGCAAAACTTGAACTTTGTGCAGCCTTACTTCTTGCAAACTTGATGAAAAACACTGAATCTCTTTTTGAAAACCGTAATCGTCAAGTAAGTTTATGGACAGACTCTTCGATAGTTATTTCGTGGCTTGAAAGTTTACCTCGTATGCTAGAAACTTTTGTTGGTAATAGAGTTTCACAAATTATTGAAATTTATCCACGTCAATTTTGGCATCACATTGGATCATCAAACAACCCCGCTGATTGCGCCTCTCGTGGAATTCTACCAAATGAACTTCCAAACCATAACCTCTGGTGGACAGGACCATTATGGTTAATGGAACCTAAATCAGTATGGCCAGTCAAACAACATTCAACTTTGATGTGCAATTTATCAACCTCATCATCATCAATTCTAAGTGAAATAGTGTCAAAAAACTCTAATTTCAATTCAATTATTCGTATACTAAGTTATTGCAAACGTTTTATTAAAAACTATTTAATGAAAAACGATCAATTAGTTACCGGGTTCTTAACGTGTTATGAACTAAACAATGCAAAAATGACTTTATTTAAATGGGTTCAAGAAAAACATTTTTATAATGAAATAAAAACACTAAATAATAATCAAAATTTATCTAAAGTCAATAAACTGATTAATTTAAATTTATTCTTAGACAATAATGGTATACTAAGAGTTGGTGGACGCATTGAGCATGCAACAATTCCATATGATGTGAAACATCCTATTCTGATACCAGCTGATGACATTATTACCGAAATCTTAGTTCGGACTACGCACCAAGCTCTGTTATGCGCCAACCATACACTGTTGAATACTACTCTGAAGCAAAACTATTGGATAATCAATGCAAAATTAATCATTCGCAGGGTTATTAAAGGCTGTGTCAAATGCTGTAGATACAATATAAACACTATTCAACCCATGATGGCAAGTTTACCACCAAATCGTGTTTCATTGGTTCGTCCCTTTTATTCAACAGGCGTTGATTATGCAGGACCAATTCTTGTACGTCCCTCTAGAAGAAGAGGATTGAAGCCAGATAAGGCATACATTGCTGTTTTTATTTGCCTCAGTACAAAGGCACTACATCTAGAGTTGGCCGGTGACATGACAACTGAAACATTCATTGCAGTTTTTCGACGAATTATTTCTCGTCGTGGTCTTTGTCATGAAATCACAAGTGACAATGGATCAAATTTTGTCGGGGCGAAAAAGGATCTGGACGAGCTATTCAATATTATTAGAGACAATAATATTTCAAATTTTCTTTCACAGAACCAGATCATCTGGAAATTTAATCCACCAACTGGCTCTCATTTTGGGGGCATTTATGAAGCCGCCGTCAAAAGCACAAAATACCACCTAAAAAGAACGTTATCTGAATCATTACTTACATAGGAAGAGATGTCAACTCTCCTGGCTCAGATAGAGGCAATTTTGAATTCTAGGCCATTGTACATTTCATCAGACGATGACCTCAATCCACTTACACCGGCACATTTCCTCATCGGTCATCCTTTCACATGTTTGCCAGATCCTGATGTCACACATTTAAAACTCAATCACCTTTCTCGATGGCAATACATTCAACGGCTCCGGCAGGAGTTCTGGAAAAAATGGCATACAACCTATTTATTGTCATTGCAAAAAAGAACAAAATGGAAGACGAATTCAGTATCAATTAAAATGAATGATATTGTCTTAATTCATGACAATAACTTACCTCCAACCAAGTGGCACTTGGGTCGAGTTATTGACACACATCCTGGAGCTGATCAAATCATCCGAGTCGTCACACTAAAAACACAATCAGGAACATTGAAACGACCAGTCAATAAACTCTCCGTACTACCAATTGATGGATGACATCAATATTTCCGGGCGGCAGGATGTATATTTCACTGTTAAATTAAATTATTAAGTTGTAAGAATTTAGGCGTTTTACTTGTAGTAAGCTTATTCAATTGTAATTAGTAATTTGTAAAAATTTAGGTGCCTTAATTAGTATTACAAATAGATTTATTACCAAAAATGTATTGGATTCAGCATTTAATGACAAAATAATGTAAAATAATTTTCAATGTAAAATAATTTTCAGTTCTCATCAAGTTGTCTTCAAATTAAGAAGTTTTTTTGAACAATAAAAAATCAATTTTTGTAGTTTCATGAATTTTATTTAAATTATTTCAATTCATCATTAACAGACAAGTGCGAATATAATTCGCTCGTCGAGGGTTCCGTGTATATATCATTCTACGAGAATAGTTCTTCTCCTAAACACAATTTTAGAAATAAGCCAAAAACGATGCTTTCGGAAATTACAAAAAAAAATTGTTTTGCACTACAAAAAACAATCACCTTTCATATGACACCCCACTTGACATGATCAAAAATAATACTTTTTCAAATTTTCAACTTTAAACCCCCTTTAATGAACATTTGAAATTATAACAACCAAAAAAAAAATGTCTGTTTCGATTTAGCGAAATCCCTACATCCGTGAATTTTTTTTAAATTTTTTCTTTTGTAACGTTCGTAGATAAGGGGGGACAAAAAAAATTTTTCATTTTCGAAAATAAGTAGAAAAGTGTGCTTTCGAAAACTATAAAAAAAACTGTTTTGCACTGCAAAAAAAAACACCTTTCATATGACACGCCACTTGCCATGATCAAAAATAATTTTTTTTCGAAATTTTTACTCTTTTTTTTGAAATTATAACAACCAGAACAAAAAAACGTTTTTTTTATGCAAAATTCCTACAACCGTAAATTTTTTTCTTTTGTAATGTTCTAACTTAAGGGGTAGGAGGGGTTCAGAAAAAACACTTGGCAAAAACTCAAAAACTAAGCAGTCGAAAATTTATTGAAATTTTTTTTAAAAATATGTACATTTTTTTCGATTTTTCTATACCAAACTCGATTCCTTTAAAAAACTTTTTTTTACTATCTTCTTATCAATATCCACAAAATATAGATAAAATCAAATATTTGAAATTTTTTTGTTATCAGCAGGCGTGGGAAAACACATTTAGAAATCGATTATGTAGAAATTCGGACGGACACCGAAGTCTTACCAGTAGGGTACCGTTTTTACTTTTTCCATTTTCCTTTTTTGTGTTTTGTGACCTGTGCCGATGAAAAGTTGGCTAAGAACTTATTCAAAAGCTCAGTCGCAAACGGAGACCCGCATATATCGGGTGATGTTTTTTCTGACTTGGTGTAGTTTATCTCGGCTTCATAACGCAGATCTGAGATACTCGTGAGAACATAACTAGATATATAACTGCAAGGTTAACTGGAAGACCAGTCACTCCCAAATAAACGAATTTAGAAATGATGAGGTTGAGGCTCAGTCAGAGCTGCATCTATTAGTTTTAAACAGGAAAGACCTTTTGTATTAAAAATATGAGCTGAGAAATACGAAAAACGATTCCGTAAAACACAACTGTATTATGAAATATCAGAGGCATTCATTCTTCGCAAAGTATCATAAATAATAATACTATCCCGATTAATCTTCAACGACAAACGGTCAATATATAGCCACTTGTACAGAGTCTTCAGTGCTCCTCTTAAAGAATTACTGCCCGGTCTGCTCTGAAATGTTTGAGGTAAGGTTGCATCCAAACATGCATATTGCAAGAGTAGGTCTGTGTTTACTTCCACTATACATCCGATTTGGAAATATTTTGACTGTAAGTAATACTTTATATTTACTTTTTGTCATATCGCAGGGGCCTTCTACAACATCTGTCCCACTGCGATTGTGGCACTAGTCAGTTGGCAAGACATACTTATAGGTGCAGATACTTAGGTCATTTGTATATCTCTGCGCATACTCCATTTGCAAGTTTGTTAGAAGAGACTCACGGTAAGGTGGAGTACTATTATTCGTTGTTTTCAATTTGGGTAAAAATTTCAAAATTGGGTCAAAAATCGCTTGTTGCTAGCACTAATATGGCAGGTCTTCAGCTTTGCGGTTGAAATTGGGAGACTTAGGCAAATATCGAGATACTATCAGAGATTAGATCTTTAACCGTTAATACCTTTACCTTGTCGGAAACCATTCTGATATTCGCCAAACAGTTGTGTAGCACAAGGATTGATTTTGGCTAGCAGAATAAATGAAAAGATCTTATGTGCTGTGCAGAGGCTTCCGATTATAGTTCGTCGAATGGATTTGTAATAGACGCTGAAAATGTAAAGCATTCAGGTATGGTAACGTGGAGTTGGCTGTGCAGACGAATGGTGCAGAATCAATTGTGAGGCGAATAATATTGGAACATTGAGAGAAGCTGTCACTTAGTTCCGACACAATCGTTTGGGAAAGATTGGAGAAAAATTCTGGGTCACCGCGGGTTTGGGTTGTGGAAATCAATAAAAATGGTCTACAATATCAAGAGATTATAATAGCGAAAACGTTAGTTGTGCCAGATAAAATCTTAAGAATACCGATAAGAACACTAAATCAACTAAATCAGACAAAACAAAAACTCTCAAGAAAGTAACAATCGTCGGCAAATGTCAAGAGTAGCTACTTTTGTGAAATGAGAACAACAGCACACAGAAGATTAAACGGAGAAGAATTAAGTTCAAAATCTGCAGCAGAAGTAGACAACAAAACTTACTAAAAACAAAAGAAGTACAGCAATTGCTCGAACGTTATTCGTCCATTTCATGTAGCAACTCAGCTGACAACGGAAGAACTAATATGGTAAAACACAAAATTAACACGGCTGCAGAGATGTCAATTCGCCGACCACCAAAAAGATTTGCATTTGCAAAACGGGAAGAAGGTGATTGAATGGTAACAGATATGAAAATGGCTGGTGTTATCGAGCAATCGAAAAAGAGCAAGCAGAAATTGACCAAAAGAACGTGGCAAATCTTTGGACTATGTCCTTTTCGGACAAAAGTTTTTACAGTGTTTTACCTTTATCTCTTTAAAATCTGGTACCATCTCTTCTATTTCTCCTATTATTGACGTTGAATTAATCGTCACTGACATAAGTCAAAAAGCTATATTGTGATATTTTAAATTATAAACCTACTAGACAACTTCCAATCCTATCTAAAACTTCTATCCTATATAATGGCGATGGGAAAAAGCGCGTCAAGTAAACTCGGCGTCCTCCAAAGATATAGCTGGAATGTCAAAAAAATAAATATAAAGGAATATATATATAAAGAAATGTCATGGAGGAACCAGTGGGGGTCACCTGGGTATTAACAAAAACCTTGCCATAGTAGCACGTAGATTTTATTGGTCAGGAGCACGTCAATCGGTATTGGAATGGTGTTGTGGAATAGCTGTGGCGGTCAGACGAACTCAATTCTATTTCAATTGGTAAAATTGTAAAATATATATAATTCTATTTCATCCATTTCAATCATTTCATTTACTTCATATATTTTATTTATCTCATATGAACAAATCCAGTGAAATTACATTACAAATAAATTTATCTCATTTCATGTATGTGTGTTTATTGAAGATGGACAGATTGATTTACCCCTAATTAGCAGTAAATAATATTTTACATTATATAATTTATTACCTATTATATTATAATCGTCGCACATAAATAATATGCCTGAATTTTTGATGTCTGGTATCTTAAATATGTAATATAGATCCCAAAAAATTTATATGTGTTGTTGCGGCCACATATTAACTTATAAAAACTAAAAATTCACTTTCAGTTTCAACAAACAAACAACATATACTGATGTTTAATATCAGTTTTTCGAATTTAAATCCAGTTATTTTACTATTATTTTCTACACACTTTAAGGAAAGACGTTTGATAAAAAACATTATTTAATCAAAAAGATTTCATTCATTATTGTCCATTATTGCCTATATATAATAAATATTCTCCTATATATGTAGGTGTATTAAATGACTAGCATGAATAGCATGAAAAAAATCATTCATTTATTTATTATTTATTATAAATTAATTATTCGGTTTCATTTACCAATCTGAGTAATTAGGTAAGAAATTGATATGAATAGTAAATGTTATTTCTTTATGAAATTATATTATCCAACAGCTTAATCGATTGAATGATTAATGTTTTAGTAACTATTAGAATGTGCTTTCGAGATAGCAATCAAAACTTTTTACAATCAAAACTAATTATATTTGTCTAATTTAGTCTTGTCAATTCAGAGAACTAGTTTCGATATAGGTTCACCCCGATGGAAAATAAATCATCATTTATAACTCGCTAGAACTGAAGGATAATTTTGTATTGGTTGGTATGCTAATTTTTTTAATTGTATGGAATGCTAATTAATTAGCTTAATTTTTTAATTTTTATATTCAAATGTGTTGTGTAGTAGGAATAGCAATACGGGTCACAACAATACATGAAATCTTTAAAAAGCAAGGTCTCACAACAACATGCGTTGTAAGGTGTAGACGTAAATTTGTTTTTGTGTAACTAAACAATAAATTTATTTAATCAATACTTCGTGATAGGATAAAGGAAATGAAAATAAAATAAGAAACAAAAACCTAATTTGTTAGAAAAATCTCCACGATCAGAACACAAATTAGGTTGCCAATAAGCCAGTTAATGGCATATTCCTTAATTATGTGGAGCACTGTCTTCCTCAATAAATATCGCTCAGATATAAAGTTATATTAAGGCTCGTTACTGCAAGCGAATAATAGCGTTCCATCTTCAAGAAGTATTCCATAACTAAGATTAAGGGTGCTATTGTTGACCGAATTCAGTTCATCCGCCAGCATCCCTTAGATATCTTAGTTAGTGGTATGTGGTATAACCTTGCCATTGACAGTGGTATGTGAAATCTAATGTTAATTCGAATATCAATAGCAAGGACAAGAGTACACGGGGTTGTCACACCCTAAACCGGTGGCGGATTGCCATAGAGGCGGAAGAGGCGGCCGCCTCGGGTCCCATTCGTTTTCCAATTTGTATCCTTTTTTTTATTATAAGTTAGGCATGTTTAGTGTTAATTATAATAAATTATTAATTAACGTCTCTGAATATCCGAAGATACCATGCCAACTAGGGATTGGGATTAAGTTTGAATAAATTAAGTTTCTCTAAGAAATTTATGAACGCTAACTTTAAAATTTTGAGGATTAAAGCTATGAGGAAAAACCCATGAAGGCAACGCATTCCAGATATGAGAGACTCTGTTGAAAAAATCACGCAGAAAGGCAACAGTTCTACACCTTTTTATATGAAAGGATTTTTTTTTTCTTTTTATTCAAAGTTTGGCATGTTTAGTGTTAATTATAATAAATTATAAATTAACGTCTCTGAATATCCGAAGATACCATGCCAACTAGGGATAAGAATGAAATGCAAATTAAGATTCTCTGAGAAATTTATGAACGTTAACTTTAAAGCCTTGAGGATTAAATTTATCAGGGAAAACCCAGGAAGGTAAGGCATTCCAAAGATGAGAGACTCTGTTGAAAAAGTCACGTTGGAAGGCTACAGTTCTACACCTAATTATTTGAACTGTAAAGGAATGCGCTGCTACGTTTGCTCTGGTGTGACGCGAAAGGTTTGCTGATTTAGGTAAAGTCGATTTAATCTCTTCAGAAGCTCGTTCATCCATAATATATTTATAAAATATAGTCAAATCAGCAACATTTCTTCTGTGCTGCAAGGAATCAAGACCGTTAGTAAGACTTGGGTTACCAATGAGTTTAATAACTCTACGCTGTACAGAATCAAGGCAGTTGAGACTACTCAAGTAAGCTCCACCCCATATGTGAGAACAGTATTCCATGCAGGGACGTATAAAAGATTTATAAACTAAAAGAAGTTGTTCGCTATTGAAAAACTTACGACATCGCCCCAAAAATCCTAACTTTTGAACAGCATTCTTAACCAGATTAAAAATATGAGAATCCCACTTCATATTATTTTCAATCTCAACTCCTAAAAGTCTGACAGACTCATTCTCTTGGGACCAAACGTCAATGGAAAAGGATTGGGTGTCGTTATCCTAGAAAAATGACAAACCTGTGTTTTGCTTGTATTGAATTCAACACTGTTAGCAATACCCCAATTCATAAATGGTTTAAGATCAGTCTTAAGGGAATCTATCAATTTTGACCTACACTCACTAAGCGCTAAGGGTGTATATAATTTAGGTGCTTCATGAGACGCATGAAGCGTGCTATCACCAGCAAAACTATGTATAGGATGAACCGTTGAGTCCAACAAATCATTAAAATAGATAAGAAAAAGAGGTGGTGACAAAGCGGAACCCTGAGGAACTCCTGCATTAGTTGAAAAAGTATTCGATGATACACCGTCAACATTGACCCGAAATTTTCGATCAGATATAAAGCTCTGTGTCCAAGATATAAGCTGCTCGTCTAAACCATAGGATCTCAATTTACATATAAGGTTGTTATGCCAAACTTTGTCAAATGCCTTGGAAATATCAAGAGCAACACCGAATGTTTCTCCAAAGTTTTCAAGCGACTTGTTCCAGATATGAGTGACAAAAGACAGCAAATCTCCCGTCGCTCTTCCTTTTCGAAATCCATATTGTCTCTCATTAATTAATTTGGAAGACTCTAAGAAGCTCATTAAATTAAAATTGACATATTTCTCAAAAATTTTAGCAACTACCGATAAAATTGAAATGGGTCTGTAATTCGTAGGATTAGTCTTACTGCCCTTTTTTGAAACTGGCTGTACACTAGCCATTTTCCAAATTTCAGGAAAAATTCCTTTCTTATATGACAAATAGAAGATTTTAGTGAGGATTGGTGCTAGCTCCCTAGCAAATGTTTTAAGTATAATCGGAGGAATAAAATCAGGGCCTGTTGCCTTGTTAGTATTGATTTTCAAAAGCATTTTTCGAACAATGTTTTTCCGAAAAATTAACCGCCTCATTTTATAAGAAACTTTAGAAATAGGTTTAGGTTGGAAATTAGGTTCTTTTAAAGTAGAATTTAAAGAGAAATAATGCCCAAGCAAATTAGCTTTCTCTTTTGGATCAATGATAGGGACATCTCTATTAACAAGAGGCGGTAGGGAAGATTTACAAAAGTTGCTTTGGACAGCCTTTGCGGCTTTATAGAAATTGCATGAACCAGTCGGATGTTCTGTGAATTTAGATGCTTTTTTCCTATTAAATAGATGTTTCTCTTCATCCATTAACTTACGACATAAATTTCTCTCTTTACGGTACTGTTTTCATCGGTTTTGTTTTGATTAAACTTTCGAAAAGCCTTTTTTTAACTTTTATAGCTTTTTTGCATTTACTAGAAAACCATAGATCAGTTTTCGGAATGATCAATTTATTAGGAATAAATCTGTGCATACCATCAATTATAGTTTCAGAAAAATTTGATGCAGCTATGTCTGGGTCTTGGCCGGTAAGGCAATAGCGTTTCCAAGGAAAACATCTAAAAAAACTTTTAAGTCCTTGCCAATCCGCAGCTTTGTAATCCCAAACATTGCGAGGATTCGCTTTAAATTGTTTTGGACTTTGTATATTTAGTTGTGTGGAGATCAAATTATGATCTGAACCACCCAATGGTTCCGATATTTTAAATTGAACCAGATATGGATCGTTTGTCAAAAATAAATCAAGTAAATTACTACTTTGACCAGGAATGTCAAGAACTCTGGTTGGGAGGTCTATTATTTGAGTAAAATTGTGATAAAGAGCAAACAACTCAGCCTGTCTACCAACCTCGTCAGTTTTAGAGCTGTGTGTAAGCCATTCTTTATTGTAGACATTAAAATCTCCAAGAACTATAAACTTTGCATTAGGATACTCAACCAACCTATCTATCTTCTCAGATAAGTCATGAAATAAATTAGAGTTCTCAAAGACAAACAGCGTTTGACTTGGGCAACTAATTTTTAGTGACACCATATTGTGAAATTTTGCATTTAATTCAAATTTATTTAATCTCACATATGGTATAGTATCCCTAATATAAGCACAAACTCCATGCTTAATGTAGAAAGAGGCTTCAAGTTCATAATTGGGACAAAGGTATCTATTTTTATCTATGGTCACAGCACGCGCACTGATAATCGTTTCCGTTAAAAACAAAATATCAGGTTTCATAGTTTCAAGAAAAAGATGGACTGAATTAAGGTTTATATTCAATCCTCTTATGTTCGCATAGCTGATAGATAATTTTGCCATTTTAATTCATAGAGAAATGTCAATGAAAAACATACATACGAAAACCACAGTAATGCGAAAATACACAAACTCAAATTGAAATTGAAATTGACTACTTCAACAGCTGGACAACCTGAATCTAAGTCTAGGTTCACTGTTAAAATCGACAATTAAAATTATGAAATAATGAAATAAATAAATAATAAAATTTTACTTGAGTAGAGAGGAAAGAAAAATCTTAATTGCATTCAAAATAAAAACAAAATCTAAACTGACAAACTAACAGCTCGAAAACTTGAATCTAACTCTAAGTTCCGGCTGACAAATCGACAATTCAAACTCTAAAATCGCTATTGAACTGTGAAATTACAATTGAAATTGAAATAATGATGGTAAACAATCAACAAAAACGTAAAATTTGATATAACAAGCAAAATGAATTGGAACCTAAAAGTTAAATTTAAATGTAAATAAAATATAACTTATCTTAAACAACTTGTTCCTTATGTTCATTTAAAATAATTCCTTATTTTGAAAGTTTCCTCTGTTGTGTTATAGCTTTCTTATTTTGTAAATATCATCATTTCAATTCTGGTTGATTGTTTTATCCAGAAATCTCAGATATTGCATTACTTTTCACCTAAAACAAGATAAAAAGATAATTAAATTAAAGGAAAATTGAGTTAATTTACTGTTACAATAAAATAAAATTATTATAAAATTAAATAAAAGTAAAATATATGGAAAAAGAATTTAAATTTTTATTTATATTTAAAAAAAAATTGACTCGAAAAAAAAACAACGTCTATATTCTACGATTGCTTTGATTGAAAACAAAGGCTACAACATCAGCTCTGGTGTTACGCGATAGGTTTGCTAGTTCAGGTAAAATTGATTTAATCTCTATAGAAGTTCGTTCGTTCGTTCATAATGTATTTGTAGGAAATTGTCAGATCAGCAACATTTCGTCTGTGCTGTAAAGAATCAAGCTCATTAGTAAGAGTTGAGCTGCCAATGAGTTTAACAGCTTTGCGCTGAACAGAATCAAGACACTTCATATTACTGTAATAAGCTCCACCCCATATGTGAGAACAGTACTCCATACAGGGACGTATAAATTATTTGTAAATTAAAAGAAGCTGTTCGCTATTAAAAAACTTACGACATCGTCCCAAAAAGCCCAATTTTTGAACAGCGTTCTTAGCTAGGTTAAAAATATGAGAATTCCATTTCAGATTATTTTCAACTTCAACTCCTAGAGGTCTTACAGATTCTTTCTCTACAAGATCTTTAGAGTCGAACTTTAATGGAAATGGCTTAGGTGTGGATAATAAAGAAAAATGACAAGTCTGTGTTTTACTTGTATTGAATTCAACACTATTAGCGAACCCCCAATCCAAAATAGTTTAAAGGTCCTGGTTTAATGAATCTATCAAATTTGATCTACAGTTATTAAGCGCTAACGGTGAATATAGTTTAGAGTTTTTATGAGACGAATGAAGCGTGCTATCATCAGCAAAACTATGGATAGGACTAATTGTTGAATCCAACAAATCGTTAATATAAATAAAAAAGAGAGTTGGTGACAAATCAGAACCCTGAGAAACTCCTGCATTAGTTGAAAAGACATCCGATGAAACACCATCAACATTGACTCGAAATTTCCGCTCGGAAATAAAGCTTTGTATCCAAGATATAAGTTGCTCATCCAAACCAATACCTCTTAATTTACAAATAAAATTATTGTGCCAAACTTTATCAAATGCTTTGGATATATCAAAAGCAATACCGAAAGTCTCACCATGATTTTTAAACGACTTATTCCATATACATGAGTGACAAAGGACAGCAAATCTCCCGTCGCTCTTCCTTTTCGAAACCCGTATTGTCTTTCATTAAGTAGTTTGGAAGACTCTAAGAAGCTCATAATATTAAAATTAATGTATTTCTCAAAAATTTTAGAAACAACCGATAAAATTGAAATGAGTCTGTAATTTATTGGATCAGTCTTACTACCCTTTTTGGGAACTGGTTGTACGCTTGCTGTTTTCCATATTTCGGGAAAAACTACTTTTTTTATATGATAAATAAAAGATTTTAGTAAATAGTAAGGATTGGTGCTAACTCTTTAGCAAAGGATTTAAGAATAATTGGGGGAATACGATCAGGCCCAGATGCTTTGTTTGTATTAATTTGTAAAAGCATTTTCCGAATGATGCTTTTACGAAAAATTATGCGCATCATGTTGTGCGAAACTCTAGGAAGTGGCTTAGGCAAGAAATTGGGTTAAGTGTAGAATTTTTAGAGAAATGAAAAGAAAAAACATTTTGTTTTGAAAAGTTCCACTGTTACGAATCAATATTAATACTAAAACTTTATTTGCAATGGGCTGTTATTATATTAATCGCAAAATTATTGATGAAAACATAAAATCCAGAGAAGTATTTTTTGGGTATTTGAAGTTTATTTGAGTTTTAAGTTTTCATCAATGATTTTGGATGTCTTTCAAATTTTCTATCAAATTTTCTATATTTTTATTAAAAAATTTAAAGAATAAAAATGTTTTTTTTGTCAGACATACATATAAAATTTTTGGTAAAATCTTAAATTTGGCCCCAAAATTTTGTTCCGCCTCAGGCCCCTTAAAGGTATAATCCGCCACTGCCCTAAACCAAAAATAAACTGATCCCTCCTTATTGTTAAAAATGATCCCAAATCAAAATTCACTAAAGTACACTAAATATTTTATTTACTTGATACTTTTGAAATAGATTTGAAGATTTCCAGGTATAGTGGAGTCATCAACAAGGTTTTTTGGGTCATAAAATATATATTAATTTATAAACATTCTATAAGACAGACAATGTATAGTATGACAGATAATGTATAGCATACTATGTATAGTATGTTATATCCATGCGGAGTATCACATGTAATATAAGATTTGTCAATAGGAAATTTGGTCATTACCACTAACCTATGAATACCGGATATCCTTTGGTTTTGAAAAAAAAAAATTGCCAAATAAACAAAATAATATTTGTCAGATATGCATATCTTAAGCCATACCAAAAATTAATATCACATCGCTACTATATACTTATGACTTGAGGAGTATGTTTGGAATATTGATAAGCGTTCAGGTGCGCAACTAATGAATAAAGATTACCGATCAACAAGTACAAGATACTGTAAGCGAAGAACAACTAAGGATTTCGGAAGGTCGGTTCTCTTGAGTGTCGAAGAATGCTAGTTTGTACACTATTCCATCTGAATTCGGGTGTTTTTTAGTTAAAAGTGTTAGGTAGTAAGAATTACAACAACATAAGGGCCTATAAAAATATCACTTTTAAAACCTAGTACCTTCATCAACTTGCAATTTATACGTGTTGTTTACAATGAATGGATAGTTAAGCAATAATCATGTCCTATAATGGCAAAACATATAAATTTAACCCTATATATAAATAAAATGCATGATCTAAGATGTGTAGAAATTCGTGCAGCAATTATTTAATTGTAGTAATCATTTAAATCAGTGGTTCTTAACCTTTTTGCAGTCGCGGTCCCCATAAAATAAGTTTTTGACAATCGCGGGCCCCTTATAATAAAATATTCTCCCGGTCATCATACTCACTATAAAATAATATAATAATCATTATAATAATAATTTTAAAAGAATGAATTTATTGACATATTATGATAACAATAATTAATTGATAGTTTTCAAATTTATCTAAAGCAGAATCTTATTCCACCTTATTCGCGAATTCATTTTACTGTATTCAAAACTATAACATAAAGCCTTCAAAATTGAACCATCATGTAATAAAGATTTGGCAAAGGTGTCTTGATCCACTATTCCGACTGCTATATTACGACCGCATCAATACCACTACTTTGATTTCAGTGGAAGAAGACAACATTGCCGTTTATCGGCAGCAAATAACCAAATGAACAGTGAGCTATTTTGATAGTACGGATAGTACCCATTTAAAAACATTAGTGTTATTTCACTTCTGAGATTGCGTTCCAATTGCTGCTAAGTTGGTTTTACCTGCTAAACCTACATTTTTCAGAACTGGTCGTTAAATAATCTTGAATGTACGAAAAAAAAAACACACCTAACATGGTATCCGAGTTTTCAAGTAGGTTATTTGATCTCCAACTTATTTGATCGCTAATTTTTCATATATCCGAACTGATCAGCTAGAGTTCTGATTATTTTTCATTTATATATTTAAAAAGAAAAATTAAAAATTATATGCTAGCATTTCTGATTACCACTTTTTGAAATCATTGCTTCTACGTCAACAAAATGTCTACGCAAAAACTTCATTTATAAGAGTAGCGAAGCACGCCGGGCCCTCCTAGTTTATATAAAAACGAATATAATTTTAGTTTGATACGAAAACGAAATTTTCACATCGTTCAAAATTTAAATTCTGTTTGGCACTAATAAATTTGATAAATTTATTAATTTAATTTTCCGTGTTTGATTTTGATATTATGAAAAAAAGAGTTTTAAAAAGAGTTCTATGTGTTTGGACAAAATTAGATAAAATGATGGAGGAGGGTGTCTACCTAATAATTATTTTTCTACATCCTAACTGCGGCTATGTCACTTCGTATGTGTTGCATAAACTCGAAATATATAATGATCCAAAATTGATATGTATGTATTACTATCAGTATTTATTGAAAAATAAGTGCATAAACATTCGTACACCTTGATTTAAAAACCGATTTTGATTTAAAAAATTATTTACAAATTCAATTTAAAAAAATCTGATAATATTTTTGCGGCCCCCCAAATACTTTTCGCGGCCTCCAGGGAGGCGCGGCTCCCCTGTTAAGAATCCCTGATTTAAATGATTTTATGTGTAATCAGGCAACATGGGCAGGCAGTAAATAAAGTGAAACGAACACATATTTCCAACCAGAACATAAACCTTACCTACTTCCAAGATAAGAAAGAATAAGAACAGCGGTAAGTTTCAACAAACGTTGAAACACATTACCACTAACTATGATGCTTTGCTTATTTTGATAAGCTAATGCGTAAGGAAAGGGAAAAAAACATTTTGCTAACCTGTTTCAATTTAAAACATAAAACGGTAATATTAACAACTATCAACAAACCACCGGTTTGCAAAACTTTACCAAAAACTCTAACAAAAATTCGCAAACTGAATTAAATATAGAGCATTTAATATTGCCTAAATTGATAATGCTTCACGCGCATTAATTAGGTAAAATTGGTTGATTAATAATATGTAGATGCTGTGCCAAAAATAAGACGGTATTAGAGTATAAAATTTTATTTTTATTATGAAACTAGTTCATTGATAGGTCAGTTTTGAATTTAAACTTGGTAATGTAATACAAAGTTTAACTATGTCATAAGTTAAATCCTAGTTTAAATTAGAGTTGCTTATTGATGAGATTTTCAACAAACAATAATAATTTACAACCAAATAATGAATACAAATATTTAATATGTACATTAAAAATGTAAACGCTTATTAAACAATATGTAAATAAGCAATCAACATTGCATCAAAAAACAAACTTTCTCAATAATAAAAGATTACCGAACAAAACCACTTTACGCAAAAAAGTATAAGAACTTCATGAATTTTTCAATGAATTTCTTTTTTTCCTTAAACTACAAACACATATCCGTTTAACCACTTTCCACCATAACTTCTTTTTTTTTTTTCTTTCACGGTATATTTTTATTTGTATTTTCCGTTGAAGCTTGAAAGTTTTATCTGCATTTCCGTTATATTATATTATTCTAGCATGCTGAAAAATATATTGGATTCTTTTTTATGTATCGTTACTTTACCATACTATAACAAAATTATTTCGTGAAAATAAAATTATGCATTAATACTAAAAAAAAGTTCAAAAGTAAGGAAAGGAAAAAAATAATCGAAACAAAGCTGAATAATAATGAAGAAAATAAACTTTAAAAAAAATAGAAAAGAAAACGGTAAAGAAGTTGTATTAAACAAAATAAAAGAAATTATATTAAATAATTGAACACAATTAGGCATTTACATAAAATAAATAAAATAAAGTATAAAACTTTTCGTGGTGTGGTGAAAATAACAAAAAGAATTTATGTTGAAAGTAAATCGATTAGAGTTTTGGACAGTTATGTGGATAGAGCAATGTACTTATGATTAGAAGGGGCTGGGATGAATATCATCGATTCAACGGTTTGTCATTAATTAATTGAACTTTAAAGCAAACGGTGGATAATGGGATTTAAAATAAAAAATCCCCTATAAAAACCCAATGAATTAATATAAGTCTTTGAATATAAAAGCATTAGTTAAAACATATACTAACTTTAAGCAGACTCTCACCGATAGTGTATGTAAAATGTATATAATGATAAAGTATATAAAAATTTGGTTCTATTAAATGAACCATCTAGATCTTCTGGAACTGGCTCATATTAATTTAAAGAAGTCAGTTAAAATTTAAAAGCCTTTTTCGATTTTCCTATTCCTATAGAAGAAACGATATCTACGTTTTACTATCTGTAATATGTAATTTACCTTCAATTCTTTAACAACAACCACCTAGTACATTTCGAACTTAAATAAAGTAGTTTTGTCCTGATCTGATTATTTTTACATCAAAATTTTGCTTTACAAACTCAATTTAATATATCCTGTTCCGATTTATCAGAAGATAAATGAGTGGAATTTAATAAATTTATTTAATATAATCGTTATTATTTTGTTATTCCCATTCTATAAAAGAATTCCTTTAGTCATGTTTTCGAAATTGTTATTCATCTCTGAAAAATAAATAAAACGATCTTTACAAAGATTTTCTTCTAAATCGACTTTTTTTTGAAGAGTTAAAAATCTATAATTTGTCTATATCATATAAAAACTTGTGACACAGCACAGTAACATACAACCAACTCAGTTTTTTGTTGGTTTTATTAAAGAACTAGAAAAATACAATAAAAATATGTATTGATTTTTGGGTTATACAATATTTCTATCATATGTTTCCATTCTATGATTTATATAAAAAATAGTTAAACTGAAAAATCATGATTTCGATGGTTTGTTAGCGTAGTTTTTTTGTTTATATTTACACTATTTTCTGTGTAAATATAGATTTTTTTGTTTCGAAGTTTTAGGTAGATTTCATATAAAAATCTACCTATTGCAATGGGCTTCATCTCGGAATTTCGGAAAAATTTTTGTGCCAAACGACTATGAATGATAAGCGGAGACGGAAAAACAAAAAAAAAAAAATTTATATATATATATATATATATATATATATATATATATATATATATATATATATATATATATATATATATATATATATATATATATATATATATATATATATATATATATATATATATATATATATATATATATACTAAATTAAAATATAAATAAATAATAAACCAAATTAAAAAGGGTCGAGTCAAAATGTCGCAAAATTTTGCTGAACTTGACTGAAATGGCTTTTTAAAAAGTTCATTTAATAATAAAATATTTGATATTTAACATAAAAAAAAAATCTGAATCTAAAAATCGCCATTTTTATAATTTTCCTTCAGAACAAAAAAAACTGATTCCCGACAGTCATATGCACAACAAATTTTATCTCTAAAACAAAAAATGACGCTAGTCCTAAACTTTCACAAGTTGTTAGATATAAAATAAGCTTCAATTTTGTTTAAAAAAAAAAAAAAAAAAAAAGGCTATGCCATCTTTTTTTCAATTACATCGTTTTTTTCTTATGTTACACCGTTAAAAATTATTTCAAAAAATTAACAGTGTACATTTTTAAAAACTTTGTTCTAATACCTGTTCAACGACATATCATTTATGAAAATCGATTGAGTAGTTTTTCTACAATCGCTCGTCAAAATGCACTCACACCACAAAATAACAAAAATTGAGGGGCACCCTGTGAAGACCCCGGTCGAAAAAAAAAATTCTAAAAGAACTTGTATTTTTTATTTATCAAAGACTATCTATAAACAAAAAATAATCAAAATTAAAAGGGGTCAAGTCAAAACGTTGTTGAATCTTCGTGAAATTGCTCATATATATATATATAACGATGTGAGCTATAACGGAATTTACCGACACTCTCACGATCGCATTTCTTGACCTACAACTAAAAAAATTTTTTTCTGTTTACGTTGCGGCAAAAACTCTTTTGGACAATGACAAAAAGTCGAAAAATCTAGGGCGTTATAACTTCCGTTTGAATCAAAATATTTTAATAAAATTTATCAATATTGAATATTTGAACATATTTCTATCATTTGTTTCCAAATGACAACTTTGGCGTTCCAGGTTCCTGAAAAATCAGCTGTTTTAAAAATTTAATAAACTTTGTTGTCCTTGAGTTGGCTGAAAATGGCCAATCTCACTTTTGAATATTTACGCATACGTTTACTAGAGCATAAATCTTTCCAAAATTAAAAAACAAAATAGTTCAAGTCTAGAGGTTGAGACACCAGGGCTGTTAGAACGAAAACAAACGCAAACGGCCATGCCTTCCTCATTTTTGAGCTTATGTTATTTAAACTCATATTAACTTTTAGATAAATTTTTCAACTATAACCTCAGAGATTTTCAGCTTTCTATCCCAAGAGAACGTTTATTTGCTCTTTGGTGGATTTAATATGTTATTAAAAGTATTTTAACCAAATTAAATAAAACTGTTCCGAAATCGCATTGATAAAGTAGTTTCCGTTAATGTATTTAGTTTGGTTTGAGAAATTTTTTGGATTATTCTGGACTTGGACTATTCTACTTAGATTTTTTATTTAAACTAATCTGACACATCCAATTCTATTTGTACACAAAGCTGTCTGGTCTCGAAATCTACCTATTTCTAGCAAATATACGTGCCGCTTGGACTATTTTATCTTGATATTGATTAGTTTTGGTTTGTTTTATGAACTAGAAGTTGCTATTGTTATAAAAATCCACATCATTGAGTAAATAATATACATATTTTTATTGCAATATTTTTGCTTATGCCCTGTGAAGGAAAATAAACACGGATGAACTGAATTTGGTTAACGATAAAAGTTTTCTTCTAGATGCTGAGCCTTAGGGTTATTAATTTACATTCAGAAGAAAAGACAGCTCAGGATACCGAGATGTATCGGTTAGACAGAAATTTGAGTCAAATTCACGACTGCGGGATGAAAACCGAACGCAACGAGTTTATTGATCAAGTTGACATTCTGGATTCGATCAAATGCCTTTGAGATGTCCAATGCGATCACGTACGTTAAACCACCTGTACGTTTCACCACCTTTCTATATACATTTAGAATAAGGAAAAATAATGAAAAAAGAAAAGAATATAGTAATATATAAAAAAAACTTAACTTATAATTTGGAGGGTTTTTTTGTGAGCAATTAAGCTTAAGTACAAATTGGAAGTCACTTGAATTTTGCAATTCGAAATAATTTTTCATTTTCTCTAAAATTCCCTTAGAAAATTTGTTTGTGTTTCGTGTCAGGATTCGAACTCACACTCATCAGAGTCACATGTTCAAATCCCGTGCGTCTTACACAACTTAGCCACAGCGACGATGACGTACCATATTTTAATTTTCATGTTCAGATAATTTCTAAATGAAACTTCATCATTTTTCATATTTACTTAAGTTGAATTTTTCATCTATGATTCCATATTGGAAATTGCATTTCTTTGAAATTTTTTGTATTAAATTTCTATACATTACGATGTATGAATTCATAGGATGAGACAATATTTCGTCAACATCTTAAGCCAACATTCTAATCAACATCCTAAGTCACAAGTGTAGAGTCATTATTGATTGTTGTCAATCAATGCAAAACTAATATCTGACGGAAGGTCAATTTATTGCTATATTTTTGGTTAGTACAACCTTAGGGGAATTTTTTTTAGAGGAGTTTTTTGTGAGTACATATTAGAAGTCACTTGAATTTTGCAATTCGAAATAATTTTTCATTTTCTCTAAAATTCCTTTAGATAATTTTTTGGTGTTTCGTGCCAGGATTCGAACTCACACTCATCAGAGAAACAAATTTATGATCTGTAGTGATTTTCCGGCAACGTATAGATGTTTAGTGCTAGTCTAGTAATAAATTTTTAAACAGAGATGAAACATATATGTACTAGTGATTGCAAATTACCCGATTTCAAATTATCCGGTTACTCGATTAGTATTTTCCAAATTACCCGGATTACCCGGATAACCCGGGTAGTTATAAAAAAATTAAAAGATGAAAAACAATAAAAAAAACCTCACAGTAGTAAACTAAAAATTGATCATTTTTTAATTATAAAATAATATTTCAAAAATATTAAAGCATTTAGGGTAGCTGTACTCATCCGATTTCGTATTTTCTTTTTTAAATTCCTGCAATAGAAAAAACCCGCTCCGATAAAGTGGATGTTGGCTTCACGGTCAATAACGATTGATTTAAATTTTCTATCATTTTTTCGGTTTCCTTTATTTACATACAAAATTTTCAGCTCTTTATCAACTGTAGTACCCCTGTTATCTATAGTAGATCTTGTGTAGACAGCAATACATTTTTGTAGTTGTAAATTTTCAATATTATAATTAGCCGCATCATTATCAGATTTGATTTTTCATTGCTGACGTATTTCCCCATTTAGTTGAAATTATTCGTGCGCATCCAACTACGTGGCACCGAGATTTATCTGATGACATTTTCTTGAACTGGTCCCAAACTTTCGATGACACTTATTTTAATTATTAGCTTAAATCTTAAATAAAAACTTTTCATAATATATATACTGTTTTTATTTTAAACTAAATATAAACAAATAACCAATGAAGATCCCTAATTTTTTATGACTTAATTTTAATTTTAATAAGAACTAAAATTCCATAAATTTTGTTATGTGTTCTTCGTCGTTTTTCTGTTGTTTTCGTAATCCAAACAATAATAATTAACTAGAGGCCAGTTTAATGTTTACGGATGTGGTTGGTTTAATGTTTATGGACATATTGCAATTTGTATGGCTAGAATAGAATCATTTGTCAACAACTAGTATAAAAAATAATTCAAATTTGCAAAAAGAGAATGAGCTGAATTGTATATTTGAATTTAGACTGAATTTTGTAAATTTTATTGAGAAAAAACTGGACCTTTTGTTGTTCGGGTACCCGACCAAAATATCCAGATATTAAATACCCGAAAAATCTTGCTAAATACCCGGGTATCCGGGTACCCGGATACCAAGATTGCAAACACTAATATGTTCTTTACCCTGCCGAAAATTCTTGCAGGAAAATTATATAGGAGCTTACATGATCATTACCATTTCTTGTAGAGAATTGGGACAAGAAATTTACACGATCATACAAGATTCTTGAAAGAAAGTTTACAAGATCATGTTAGATCATACAAGATTCTTGAATTAATCATTCAGGATATTGTTTTGTCCTATATGATTCTTGCAAGGATCATGTGAACTTTGTAAAAATCAAATGCAAGTTCTTTCAAGGGCCAGGCATGTTTCTCGGAAGATCTTTAAGAAGATCCTAAAAGATCCTAAACTGGCAAGAGACTTGCATTTTCACATAGGGTCTTTGATAGTTCATGTAAAATCCTATCAAAAATTCCTACAAGAATTTTTGACAGGGAAACAAAGAGTTATGTTTAATATACATCGCTGCCCAAAACTAAAAACAATGTCCTCATAGAAGTTGTATGCCGAAAACTATATCAAAATCCTTAACCAAAACCGAAGTCTTGATATCTCAGAGCTTGAGATTTCAGCCCCTCCATATTTGTTATTTGAATTGTTTTGAATTATTTTGAGATCTGCACTTAATTTTTTAAAAGTAAAAGGTTTTATAAATTTAATAAATATTTAAAAAAAAAACAATTTCTATTAAATTTTACGTTCAATAAAAACTATGCTTACTAATAATAATAAAAACTTATAAAATTCTTGAGCTCACCCAATTTGATAGATCTTTATTCCGTTGATTGCTGCGTTGCGTTGAATTTTTGTTGTAATAGTTTCTTGATGGATGGTATAAATTCTGATCTTTTGTTTTTATTTTCCTGGATGAACGGATGATTCGGTCCCTTTATTGTATGGATTGTACTGTGTGTTTAGTTTATCTTAAATCTTGATGTTTTGGGTTTATCCATTGATGAACTGTTTGCTGAACTGAGCTGATGCACTGAACTTCTGAATTTACATTGTAAATATGATCGGTACGATTTTATTTGATTTCTCCTTAGATGTGATAGATCAATATGTTGGACTAGTTTCTAGCCTTTTAATATATAAATAAGTTTTAAAACACTAGCTATGTTTAAGCAATCTGTTAAATTATTATGATTTTTTTGTTTATGATTTGACACTATGTTTATGATTTTTTATATATATATTTTTTTAAGACTATAAAGACTATAAAGACTATAAATGCTAATAAATTTATGTCTGCCTCAAAAGACTATGTGCGATGATATAGATGATAATTAATTAATTTCTGCCTCAACAGGCTATACGCGATGATATAAATGCTAATAAATTAATTTCTGCCTCAACAGGCTACGTGCCATGATATAGATAATAAGTTAATTTCTGCCTCAACAGGCTATATACGATGATATAAATGGTAATAACTTAATTTCTGTCTCAACAGGCTATATGCGATGATATAAATGTTAATAACTTAATTTCATGCCTCAACAGGCTACGTGCGATGACATAGATAATAAATTAACTTTTGCCTTAACAGGCTATATGCGATGATGTAAATGTTAACAAATTGTTCAGGATGATAATAATGTCATCTTATGCGGTCATCTACAAAAAAAATGGATTAGGAACAATGAACACAAGTAGTTTAAGCATCAAAGCCGATCTCAATACTCATAACCACACTTTTTATAATTTAGCATTTAAGCTTCCGTATAAAAAAGCCAATTTTCACTTTTTATTGTAATTTCTTATTATATTTTTTTTTTTAACTTGTTTGTACATTTGAATAACAATTCCTTATTTCACCAGGTAGTAGAAGACCACCATAATTGATGAACTAATAATATTAACAAAAAAAAACGAGAGATTAAATATAAATAAGTCCACGACTTATATTTAATATAAATAAATCCACGACTTATATTTGATATAAATAAGTCCACGACTTATATACATGTGATGATCACAACTGTCATTAATAAAGGTCCACAAAATAAGTTCTACCAACCTTGGTCGAGTATTATTTACAAACTTTTATGGACGAAAAAAACTAAACGTACTCACTGAGCAAAATAAGTGAATACAATAGATGACTGCTCTGCATTACCGATGTGACATTTGAAGTATGACAGTCGTTTTGTTTTCGTGGAAATTTAATACAAGATAAGTCTAAATCATTTAAATTATTTAACTTAATTAACAATAATTATTATTATTTATTTCTAGTCTCATATAGACCATTGGTTGACTATGCATTTCTGGGACCAACAATGAATATAATTTAAATCAAGCTAAGTATGATATTTAATGAATTTACTTCAACTATATTTGTTATTATTTCCAGATAAATTCAACACAAGACGTGAACAATGCTTGTGCCGCATTTCGACGAGTTTCGATACATGGATTTGGAAATAAACCTATTGGATAGTGTAGTATGTATTTAGAACATCCTAACATTGAATTATGTTGTAGCTTATAACCTAGATTACATACAAGATAAATATTAAATAAAACATGTATCTCTTATAGGATTGTACAATATATATATATATATATATATATATATATATATATATATATATATATATATATATATATATATATATATATATATATATATATATATATATATATATATATATATATATATATATATATATATATATATATATATATATATATATATATATATATATATATATATATATATATATATATATATATATATATATTTGTAATGAATTATAAATAAAGTTTATGAATTATAATTACAGTTTAATATCAAATAATACATAACATGGCGCAGTTGGCTAGAGGTCAATTGTTTTTCAAATAAATAAAAAATATATGTGTGAAGTGATACTGAAATCAAAAAATTAAAATAAAAGTAAAATAAAAAATTTACAACAAAAAAGTAAGAAAGAAATTATTAGTGGATTATTTGAGTGAAATTCAAATTATAACGGTGTTAGTATTATTGCGACAAAATGGATTTTAAAATACTAAACGAACTTAAATTAGAGGGGAATCTGGCAGAAAATTGGAGAAAATTTAAACAGGCCTTGGAAATTTATATGAAAGCCACAGGAGGTGATCAAAAGAAGCCAGATGTGAAGGTGGCAATTATTTTGAGCATAATCAGAGAAGCAGCAGTTGAAATTTATAATACTGTTGAGCTAGCGAATGAAGAAACGGTGAACATAGACAAAATTAAAAAAAAGTTTGAAAGTTATTGTGAACCAATAAAAACATAGTTTATGAGAGATTTGTGTTTTATAACCGAATCCAGAAACAATTGGAACCATTTGATCATTCCCTAAATGTTATAAAAAAATTAGTTAAGTCATGTGAGTTTAAAGAAGGAAAAGAAATGTTGAATAGTACAGGGTATAATTGACAACAATCTGCAGGAGAGATTATTGAAAACGGATGATCTGACCTTGGAGAAAGCATAGAAAACCTACAGAGCTACAGAGTTATGTGATGATCAAGCTAATATTATACAATCAAGAGCAGAATATCATGCATGTGCTTCATCATCTAAAATAGTTCAAGTAAGCAAAAAACCAAATTCAAGTCAAAGAAGTTTTAATACTGTAAGTTCAAATCAAAATTTTAAAAATAGTAAAAATATTAAATTTTAGTTTTAATTATTTTAATTAAATAATATTAAATTTAGTTTTAATAATTAAATTAAGTTTCAATTGTCGGTGTTAAAACAAATCACGGTAAAAATAATTGTCCAGCATATGGAAAATTTTGTAAAAAATGTTCATTAAAACATCCCCGACTAGAAAAATCTTTCTAAACCTACTCAGGACCTTTTCAGGTATGTCCAATAAGGATAATGTATGGTTTGTAACGCAGATCAATACTCAGGAACTAATAAGGAAATTTTATCAGGTCCACATCATGTATACCTAATGTTTTCCTGATCAGGATCACCTGAGTTGGAACTAATCAGGAATACCTTTTTAGGAACTAGTAATTATCGTTTGAATAAAACCAGATTAAAAATACAACTGTATTTATATTTTTAATACACTATTGGTTACTATAACAATAAAAACAAGATTTACGTTTAATAACAGTCATATTTTATTTATTCTTTTATACATATATCTTATCGTCGCTTTAATAATGAAACAACGTATTCGCAAAAGTGTAGTTTCGAGATAATTGAGTTTAAAGATTTTTCGATTTTCTGATTTTCGTAAACGCGGCAGCGCTATTGAATGAATAAAGATATTGGAAAAAAAATTTCTACCAATTAATTTTGACTAGTTTCCCCACAACATATTAAAATTTCACTTTGGTACCTGCTGGCTTTTCTACCTAAAAAGAGGTGAAAAGTCATTCAGGTACCTTATACGTTATTTCATATTTCATATACGTTATTTCATTTTGCATGGAAGTACGATTAAGCCTAAAATAAATTATAATAGAACGAAAGCATGATATTCTTACAATTTTTTATTTATATGAACCGGTCTATCATGTAGTCATGAATGATGCTTATACAATATTTTAGATTTACCATTTCGTGTGGCGATCGTAATGTATGTAATATATACGACAATGATTTTACCCAAGTTATTATTCTGTTGGAATTGAAATATCGTACATGCATTTACGCTGTTTCAATATTTAACCAAATTCAAATTTGCATGTACGTTCATTATCAATATATTAATTTTCACCCCCAGTTGTAAAATAATTGGAAAATGTTAAAATGCCACTCTATAGACATCCTTATGGAGAATGCAGCGCACCCATTATATAATAACAACGTATATATGGCATACGTTATTTCATTATTAAGGCAACGTTATATCGTCGCTTTAATAATGAAACAACGTATTCGCAAAAGTGTAGTTTCGAGATAATTGGGTTTAAAGATTTTTCGATTTTCTGATTTTCGTAAACTCGGCAGCACTAATGAATGAATAAAGATATTGGAAAAAAAATTTCTACCAATTAATCTTGACTAATTTTCCCACAACATATTAAAATTTCACATTGGTACCTGCTGGCTTTTCTACCTAAAAAGAGGTGAAAAGTCAATCAGGTACCTTATACGTTATTTCATATTTCATAAACGTTATTTCATTTTGCATGTAAGTACGATTAAGCCTAAAATAAATTATTATTGAACTAACGCATGATATTCTTACAATTCTTTATATATATGAATCGGTATATCATGTAGTCATGAATGATGCTTATACAATATTTTAGATTTACCATTCCGTGTGGCGATCGTAATGTATGTAATATATACGACAATGATTTTACCCAAGTTATTATTGAGTCCGCATCATAACATCGAAAAATCAAATCGTCGAATCACCAGAAATCACAAAACCGAAAGTTCATACCACCGAATTTCATATCATCGAAAGTTCATATCATCGAAAAGTCATAGCATCGCAAGATCATATCACCGAAAGTTCATTACGTCGAAAAGTCATAGCATCGAAAAATCACATCACCGAAAATCATATCATCGAAAATTTGATTCACAAAATCGAAAAATCATACCATCGAAAATGGTAAAATCGAAAAAAAAATCATATCATCGAAATATCATTACATCGAAAATATTCGATGTAATGAATAAATCATTACATCGAAAAATCATATCATCGAAAAACAGGGTGTACTCTCCTCACAGATAAAACTTTAGTAAATTAAAATGTTAAATGTTAATTGGGCAATTCGTTTGAAAATGTACATTTATTTGTGGATTTTTTTTTAAATCAAAATTTTGTATGAGTGGAACGAATGAAAAAATCTAAATTCTGAATTTTTTATTTATTGCTTTGAAATGCAGTTTTGCTGGCATACATTTTTAGTAATTTCTTTTGGTTTACATAGATAATATATTATGTGCTAACATATTTTGAAGATAAAGTTTTAGGATTCCAAACAGATTTTTCTACGTTTTTTGAATAATAAATACTATGCCCTATAGTATTATATTATATTCACCCTGTAATCTTTTGAAAATGAGCATGTTTTATAGTTTTTTTTTGAAAATGCCTAAAACATTTGGTATGTTTAGTATTGACGAAATTTGTATTGGCGAAAGAAATTGTGTGTCAAGTGTTTTTCAAAAAATAATGAAGTGTGTTAAAACACGAAAATGAGCATTTTTTGCTTAAAAATCGATCATTCTAAGTGATTACGAGTAGTAACATTGAATGTGGAGAAAATTTGATGGTTGGCATTGGTATGTGGGACCAGAACCTTGATTATTGTATTGTAAGTGTGTCAAGAAATACTGTCAAGTGTGTCAAATGAATGATTTTCATTTATTTTTTAACCCAATTTTTTGGAAAAAATAAAATTAAGTATGTAATTATTTTTATGACTTGAAATGTATTTGAACATGAAATTGGACATGTTTCTATCCAGTTTCAACTCCTCCCAACTTATAGGAACAATTGGGAAATATCAAGTTGTTGCAGATTAAATGTCGTTTTAAAAGATTGATTAATTTTTGGAATATATTTAGAATTTTGAAAAAAGTTTAATTTTTGATTTTATTATAAGTTTTGGAATATTTTTAGAATTTTGAAAAGTTTTTATTTTGTTTGATTTTTGCAATATCTTTAGAATTTTGAAAATAGTTTCAATTTTTGATTTTGTAATATTCTCTTGAATATGTTTGAACTTTTGAAGAAAATTGAAATTTATGATTTTATTATAATTTTTAGAATCTTAGAAAAAGTTTGAATTTTTGATTTTGTTATAATTTTTGCAATATGTTTGGAATTTTGAAAAAGTTTAAATTTTTGATTTTGTTTTAAATTTTTGGAATATTTTTAAATTTTGAAAAACAATTTAAATTTTTGATTTTATGATAATTTTTAAAAATTTTGGGATTTTTGAAAAAAGTTTGAATTGTTTATTCTGTAATATTCTCTTGAATATTTTTGGATTTTGAAAAAAGTTGAATTTTTGATTTTATTATAATATTTGGAATTTTTTTAAATCAATTCAATCAGAATTCCTGCAATGTTTCCGGTCTGAAAGACCTAAGTATTACATTCATGAGCCAAAAGTGAAATTCTTACCCCCACTTTTTTTGCATTTCTTGCAAAATTTTTTAAGCGAATTTGATTTTTCTCTTTTTATTTTATGACATTACAAATTTAAATAATAAAACAGTAAGAATTGTGTTTGTGTTAAGGCTTTTTATATAGTTTTCACCAAAAGCTTTGTACGAGGACAAAATTACTAACAAAATCAAAAATTAAAACATTTTTCCAATTTACCAATTCCAAAAGTATTGCAAAAAATATTGCAAAAATTGAAACTTTTTTCAAAATTCTAAAAATATTCCAAAAATTCTTACAAAATCAAAAATTGAAACTTTTTTCAAAATTCTAAAAATATATAATTCAAAAATTTTATTTTTTTTTTCAAAATTCTAAAAATATTCCAAAAATTAGAATAAAATCAAATATTTAAACTTTTTCTAAATTCCAATAATATTCCAAAAATTCTTAGAAAATAAAAAAATTCAAACTTTTTCCAAAATTCTAAAAATATTGTAAAAATTATAACAATATCAAAAATTGAAACTTTTTCCAAAATTAAAAAAATTATAATAAAATCAAAAATTTAAAATCTTTCAAAATTCTAAAAATATTCCAAAAATTCTTACAAAATCAAAAATTGAAACTTTTTTCAAAATTCCAAAAATATTGCAAAAACTATAACAAATTCAAAAATTTCCATGTTCAATTATACTTACGTAAACAAACAGCTAAATTTATTTTTCCAAAAAATTATCTAAAAAAATACATGAAATCATTTTTTTGACACACTTGACAATATTTTTTTGATAAACTTATAATGCCAAAATTCTCAATAATAATAATAAAATTTCATTTCAAACAAGCAATTAATTTTATTTTTTTCCAAAAAGTTGAGTAAAAAAATAAATAAAAATATTTCTTTTGACAGACTTGACAACATTTTTTTGACAAACCTATAATGCAAGAATCTAGATTTTGGTCTCACATACCAATCCCGACCATCAAAATTTCTCCAAGTTCAATATTCCTACTCGCAATCACTTAAAATGAAAGTTTTTTAAGCAAAAAATATGCAAATTTCCTTGTTTTGACACACTTGACGATTTTTTGACACACTTCCGGTACAGTTATCGAACATATCGTCCTTTCGGCTCTTCCCATTGAGTAAACCTATTTTTAGAAAATTTTTGAAATCCGTCCAGCTGTTTTCTAGATTTCGTAGGTTGTGACGGCCGGCCGGCAGACATACATACATTTTTTTTTTGCTTATTTAGAATCAGTAGGTACTAAAACGTCGAGAAATGCCAAAAAAAATGGGGGTAAGAATTTAACTTTGAGCTCATGTATGTTATACTTAGGTCTTTCAGACCGAAGCAAAATCTTTTTTTGACACATTTGACAACATTATTTTGACAAACTTATGATATCATAATTCTCTATAATAATAATAAAATTTCATGTCATACAAATAATTAATTTTATTTTTTTCCAAAAAATTGGGTAAAAGAGTAAATAAAAATTTTTCTTTTGACACACTTGACAACATTTTTTTGGCAAACTTCTAATGCAATAATCTAGTTTTTGATCTCACATACCAATCTCTACAGTCATGATTTCTCCAAATTCAATGTTTCTACTCGTAATCACTTAAAATAATTGTTTTTTAAGCCAAAAATATGAAAATCTGCTATTTTTGACACACTTAATGATTTTTGACACACTTCCAGTACAGTTATCAAACACAGCGTCCTTTCGGACCTGTCCATAGAGTATACCTAGTTTTAGGAACCAAAATTTTTGAGATCGCTTTTGCGGTTTTCTAGATTTCGTAGGTAATGACGGCCGACCGGAAGACAGACATACATTTTTTTTTGCTTTTTTAGAATCAGTAGGTCCTAAAACGTCGAGAAATGCAAAAAAAAGTGGGGGTAAGAATTTCACTTTTGGCTCATGAATGTAATACTTAGGTCTTTCAGACCGGAAACATTGCAGGAATTCTGATTGAATTGATTTAAAAAAATTCCAAATTTTATAATAAAATCAAAAATTCCAACTTTTTTCAAAATCCAAAAATATTCAAGAGAATATTACAGAATAAACAATTCAAACTTTTTTCAAAAATCCCAAAATTTTTAAAAATTATCATAAAATCAAAAATTTAAATTGTTTTTCAAAATTTAAAAATATTCCAAAAATTTAAAACAAAATCAAAAATTTAAACTTTTTCAAAATTCTAAGCAATCCAAAAATTATTACAAAATCAAAAATTGAAACTTTTTTCAAAATTCCAAACATATTGCAAAAATTATAACAAAATCAAAAATTCAAACTTTTTCTAAGATTCTAAAAATTATAATAAAATCATAAATTTCAATTTTCTTCAAAAGTTCAAACATATTCAAGAGAATATTACAAAATCAAAAATTGAAACTATTTTCAAAATTCTAAAGATATTGCAAAAATCAAAACAAAATAAAAACTTTTTCAAAATTCTAAAAATATTCCAAAACTTATAATAAAATCAAAAATTAAACTTTTTTCAAAATTCTAAATATATTCCAAAAATTAATCAATCTTTTTAAAAACGACATTTAATCTGCAACAACTTGATATTTCCCAATTGTTCCTATAAGTTGGGAGGAGTTGATACTGGATAGAAACATGTCCAATTTCATGTTCAAATACATTTCAAGTCATAAAAATAATTACATACTTAATTTTATTTTTTCCAAAAAATTGGGTTAAAAAATAAATGAAAATCATTCATTTGACACACTTGACAGTATTTCTTGACACACTTACAATACAATAATCAAGGTTCTGGTCCCACATACCAATGCCAACCATCAAATTTTCTCCACATTCAATGTTACTACTCGTAATCACTTAGAATGATCGATTTTTAAGCAAAAAATGCTCATTTTCGTGTTTTAACACACTTCATTATTTTTTGAAAAACACTTGACACACAATTTCTTTCGCCAATACAAATTTCGTCAATACTAAACATACCAAATGTTTTAGGCATTTTCAAAAAAAAACTATAAAACATGCTCATTTTCAAAAGATTACAGGGTGAATATAATATAATACTATAGGGCATAGTATTTATTATTCAAAAAACGTAGAAAAATCTGTTTGGAATCCTAAAACTTTATCTTCAAAATATGTTAGCACATAATATATTATCTATGTAAACCAAAAGAAATTACTAAAAATGTATGCCAGCAAAACTGCATTTCAAAGCAATAAATAAAAAATTCAGAATTTAGATTTTTTCATTCGTTCCACTCATACAAAATTTTGATTTAAAAAAAAATCCACAAATAAATGTACATTTTCAAACGAATTGCCCAATTAACATATACTGCTGACATTTAACATTTTAATTTACAAAAGTTTTATCTGTGAGGAGAGTGCACCCTGTTTTTCGATGATATGATTTTTCGATGTAATGATTTATTCATTACATCGAATGTTTTCGATGTAATGATATTTCGATGATATGATTTTTTTTTCGATTTTACGATTTTCGATGGTATGATTTTTCGATTTTGTGAATCAAATTTTCGATGATATGATTTTCGGTGATGTGATTTTTCGATGCTATAACTTTTCGACGTAATGAATTTTCGGTGATATGATTTTCGATGTTGCGATTTTCGGTTGTGTGATTTTTCGACGGTATGATTTTTATTTTTCAATATATTGCTTTTTTTCGATGTAACGATTTTCGACGGTATGATTTTTCGATGATATGACACGATCCGTTATTATTGTGTAGGAATTGAAATATCGTACATGCATTTACGCTGTTTCAATATTTCACCAAATTCAAATTTGCATGTACGTTAATTAACAATATATTAATTTTCACCGCCAGTTATAAAATAATTGGAAAATGTTAAAATGCCACTCTATAGACATCCTTATGGGGAATGCAGTGCACCCATTATATAATAACAACGTATATATGGCATACGTTATTTCATTATTAGGGCGACGATATTATAGTTCGACTTTCGAATTTTTTATTCATTAAATTGAAAAACACGGTGACCATTCAAATCTTTTGCATCATTTAACACTGATGATAATGATTTAAGCATAGATTTATCGTCCAATGGGTTTTCTACACTGCTCAGTTTTCTTCTCAATACCTCTGTAAACGTTAATAACATTTTATAATCATAATAGTAATAATAATAGTTAAGATAGTAGTAACAGAAATGATATTTTTTGATGTCAAATTATTACCTTCGATACAGGTATAAAGCTTTGTATCTTTGAAATTTTTTTTGTTGAACTTTCTTTCGATCTTCTAGCTACATAATTAATGGCTAAACTACGTATGCTGTTGTTTCCAGTTCACTAATTTTGTTTTCAGCATCTTTATACGTTTCTAAGAAATTTACATTAGGATTATAAATAAGTCAATTTGAATTGCGGAAAAGTGTTTACAATAAAGCACTGTGCACTTACGAGCTCTGCCACGAATATTAACTGGGAATGTTGGCCGTACCGTTATGGGTGGTTTGAAGTTTTTCACCATTTTTTGAAGCTCCTAAACTTTTACAGGATTATCATAAGGTCCTGGCATATATTTTATCCTGTTCAAATGTGAGCCATGTTGTTGGAACTACATCTATCTCTTTTCGTTTTGGATCATTTAAAAATAACGCAAGACGATATTTATAATCCATGTCTATTAAAATTAAAACCATTTGTAAATCTGTTACCGTGAACACATGACATAAATATGACATCACAGGAAGGTCATATATGTGTGTATGACCTTCATGTGATGTCATATTTACGTCATGTGTTCACTGGGTAAATATCAATAAAATTTGCAAATATGCAGATTATTGCCAATTTGATATGATTGTGATAAGTGTGGCACCGTTTAAACGTTATTTTTTATTAAACTAAAATATACTAAATTTCAATGGTACTTAAAGGCAAATTATAATTTCGCAACTTTTACAAAGATTTATAAAATTTCACAGCACAAAACGTCGAACAACATACATACTTTAAATAAAAAAACGTTTTATTAGAGATCCCCTATGTAAATAATTGCAAATCTACAATTTTTATTAAAACAAATTCACTAATACCATACTGGTTTGCCTACAAAATAAATTATCCTCAAAATATAAAATCAATTCCTATTTTGTCATTTCTTTTAATCATAGAAAAGCATGTAAATAAATGTACTCAAATATATTGATAACTGACTATATAGAGTTAAACATAAGTTTTTTCTATAACTAACACTGTTTGTCGTTGGCACTTGGCGTAAGTTCTCAAATAACATAATGTCCAGCTCTTGTAGCTTTACGCAAATAACCGTTATTTGCGTAAAGTAACAAGAGATTGACATTATGTTATAAGTTTTTTCACTTATTAGAGGATTTTAATTTATTTTTTATTTGATTTTTCCTTCAAAAGGATTATCAGAATTTCTTTTGAATGAAAAAAATGAATGATCATGGATGATTATACGAAATGATTTGAAATTCTCTTGCAAATGATCTCGTAAGAATCAGAAGAAAAAAACAAAAGAAAAATAAATCAACAAATAGAAAATATTACAGTGGCATGGCATGAACGTTTTTTTTATCACATACTAATATAAGTTACAGGTTTACTTTAGTAGTAGCCATCGAAAACATTATTTTGTACGTAGAGCAAATATGAACTATACAATTCATTATAGTAATATTGAAAATTAAAAACGTTAAAGTCAAAAACCATTTTTTCTGCTTTTATTTCAAATTATTATGGTTTGTGTGCAATAGAAAAATCGTTTAATCTCATATTTTACAACTCACCAACATTTACAAATCTCCTGCTATAAAATTTCGCGCTCTTATAAAAAGACAATATTGCATTAGAAAACTAATCATTTTTTATATGATAAATTTTAATCTTTTAATATTTTGTTTCTTGCATCGTTTTTTTTTTTAAATAACTATAGCTTGAAATCCGGCAGGCTCACAAACTGTTGAAAGAACAAATGTTTTTTGTTTTATTAAACTTGACCGCAAAAAATTAAATATAAGCGATGTCACACTTATCATAAATCGCCACAACAAGAACGTTGAAATGGTATAGCTTCAAGTAATTAGATTTTAAAGCTTAAATGCATGAAAATTTAAACTTAAACCTAAACTATGATTGATTTATTACCAATAAACGGAAATTTAATTCACTTAAAATTAACACTGAATTTTCAAATTTAGATCTATATTTAATGTTGTTTTTATTGTAATTATATTTATTGAAGTAAAACATCTTTAGGCGCGTTTTAAGAATTTTGCAACGGAAGATGAAAAAACGAATATAATATTCGGCAAATATACGATACAATTCAATTATGACACACATATAAATGTCGACATATATATGTCGGAAGTAGTCATTTGAACAGATACATAACCATATATATTCATCTCTATCATACTACAGTCTGATTTTGAATTTTAAACATATACATGCACACAATTCCAAAAAAACTTAAGTAGAAATTTAAACACAATAAAATAAAAAAGAAACTAGAAGTAAAAAAGGCAAACGAATATTATGTTCGGCAAGTATGCGACAATTCGATTATGTGTATTGTATTTTGTATACGCTTATTCAGTATCGTATTAAACGTTAAATGACCTGGACGTGTCGATCTTAGATTTAAATATCTAATAATATAATATCCGTAATGCTTTATTGAGTTTCGTAATTTTTTAAATTTATATTTTGAATTGTTTTAGTTTTTTGAAGTAAAACTTCTTTAGGGCTGGTTATAGTAGTCATTGTGGTGATGGTGGTCATGGTGGTCATGGTAGTCATGGTAGTAATAGTGGTCATGGTGGTCATAGTGGTAATGGTGATCACGGTGTTCACGGTGGCTATGGTGGTCACGGTGGTCATGGTGGTCATTGTGTTCATTGTGGTCATGATGGTCATAGTGGTCATGGTGGCTATGGTGGTTATGGTGGTCACGATGGTCATGGTGGTTACGGTGGTCATGGTGGTCATGGTGTTCACGGTGGTCATGTTGGTCATGGTGGTCATGGTGGTTATAGTGGTTATGGTGGTCATGGTGGTAATGGTGGTCACGGTGGTCACGGTGGTCATGGTGGTTATGGTGTTCATGTTGGTTATGGTGGTCACGGTGGTCATGGTGGTCACGGTAGTCATGGTGGTCATGGTGGTCATAGTGGTCATGGTGGTTATGGTGGTCATGGTGGTCATGGTGTTCACGGTGGTCATGATGGTCATGGTGTTCACGGTGGTCATGATGGTCATATTGTTCATGGCGGTCATGGTGGTCATGGTGGTAATGGTGGTCATGGTGGTCATGGTATTCATGGTGGTCATGATGGTCGTGGTGGTGTCGCGGTGGTCATGGTGGTCATGGTGTTTAGATTTGACATCCTGTGCTTTCCCGGACGGGAAAAAATATTTGTGTTGATTAAATTTGTTTTGTTAAATAGAAAAATGAGTGTGTAATCTTTGCACGCGGTTGAAATAAATTTCTTTGACTACTGTGGTAGGTATTAATAAAAAGATGAAATATTTTTTTTTTTTTTTTTTTTATTGGCATGTTTAGTGTTAATATACAGCAAAACCTCGATTTGCGTCGTTTCGATGTGCGTCGTTCATAAATTTTCGTCATTTCGGTGTTGCGTCGTTATTATTTCTATTTGGGTTGCTAAATTTTAAATAAAAGGGATTGTGCCCATTTATTTCAGTAAGTCAAATTTGTTTAATAAAAATATATAGTTTTAAAAATTAATTGTTGCAGAGTTAAGTTCAAATAGATTTATTTTTCAAAAATTAAAATGAGTGAAAAGTGGAAACAATTAGTTTGGAACAATTACTTTATAAGTTTTAAAACGTTTTAAGTCTGGTGAAAAAGCGGTTGAAATTGGAATAAATCTTGGTTTACTTCCTACAACAGTAAGAACAATTTGTAATCTAGATTCGAGATGCTTAACAAATAAAAGTGTTTGCTAAAACTGCTCCACCATTACAATCCTAAAATTACCAAAATAAGAAGTTTAGCTATGGTAAAACTGGAGTCTCTTCTTAGCATTTGGATAGAAAATCAAAATCAGCAGCAGATACAATTGAGCAAAATTATGATTCAAAATAAAGCATTTTTAATGACATTCAAAAGAATTTAACATCTTCCACCAGTGAAAGATTTAGAAAAATTTGAAGACTGCAGTCAAGGTTGGTTCGCACGTTTCAAACTCGAACAAAATTGCATAACTTTGCCTCGAAGGAAGAATCAGCCTTGCAGTTGCTGCAGCTGAAGAGTTGAAGAAGGTGGATAATACGGCTAAGCAAGTTCTGAAGGTCAATGAAACTGGTCTTTTTTTAAAACGGCTACCACAGAGAACGTATACATTTCCAAATATGAAAAATCTTGCCCTGAACACAAGGTCAGTAAAGATCAGCTTTCACTTATTTTAGTAGGAAATGCAGAAGGCGATTTTAAATTAAGGCCGCTTTTTTGCCTATGATAAAGTGATCTTTCGGATTATTGGCGTGCTAATAAAAAAGCGGGAATGATTGCAGCTCTATTTACATATTGGGTAGAAAAATGCACTGTCTCTGAATTCGAAACTTATGTGGTGCTCAAAAATTGGATTTTTTAATGTTGTTATTTTTAAACAATGCTCCAGGACATGCAATTTATGTAGATGATTTTTCCGAAAATATAAAAATTGTTTTTATGCCGTTAGGTACTATAAATCAATCCTACAATCAATGGATCAAGGTGTTATTTCTAGCTTTATATGTTACTGTCTGACCCACATTTTGTCAGCTAGTGGCAGCAACTAACGGTGAGGATAAGCCAACCGTGAAAAAGTTGTGGAAAAATTAAAATTTGTTTTTTTTATAATTTTTTATAGAAGGGAAAACCAAACAATAAATCCTATCACATATAAAATATGACATAGGCAATATTTCATAATAGGATAGAAAAATAAAAATAAAATGAAAGATAAACAGCAAATTTAAATTAATTTTCAGGAATAAAACTAAAATGTGGTTGCCATAATCCAGCTAGTGGCAATTATCTTGATCATGCGATGCACTTCCTTCCTCAATGATTAAAGTAAAAACATATGGAGGCTCGATTCTTCGAATAAGCAATAACGTGGCATCATCAAGGAATACTCCATAGCTATGATTGAGGTTGCTACCGTTGACTCATGACTGAATAGAGTTCATCCGCCAGCACCGATAAGATCATATATCAATAGCAGGGACTGGAGTACGCGAGGTTGTCACATACAAGTAGATCAAAAATAAAAAAATGTACAAATAAAAAAAATTGATCCCTAAATGCGAAAAAAAATTTGAAGGCATGGAGGAGAACGATATTGAATAGCTATTGATATCAAACGATGAAGAGTTTCACAATGAAGATTTAATAGCGATGAATGTTGAGCATGCGATGGTAGACGATGCTGACACACCTGATATGACACACCTTATATCGGAAGCCATGCAAAATTGAAATTTATTTGGACAGAAAATCGGTGACAATTCAGCAAACTTTGGACAATGATGATTGGACAATGAATAAAATTAGCACGACCACTAAATCAGTCAACAGAAATGATCATCGATTTAGAATCTTCAAGTTCGGAGAAAAAAATTATCTAATCTCATACCTCATATAACACGTTTTATTTGTGAATTTTTCATAATATACTATTCTGGTACCAATTAACAAAGAATTTGTATTAATACATACGATAAATGATTTCGATTTGCGTCGTTTTGATTTGCGTCGTTTTTTCTGGTCCCAATTAGCGACGCAGATCGAGGTTTTGGTGTAATTATTTATACATTAACGTCTCTGAATATCCGAAGATACCATGCCAACTAGGCATTATAATCAATTGAGAATTAAGTTTCTTTTAGAAATTTATGAACGTTGACTTTGAACTTTTGAGGGTTAAAGTTATCAGGGAAAACCCACGAAGGTAATGAATTCCAGAGATGAGAGACTCTGTTGAAAAAGTCGCGCTGGAAGGCTACAGTTCTACATCTAATTATTTGAACCGTAAAAGGATGGGCCGCTACCGATGCTCTGGTATGACGCGATAGGTTTGCAGGCTTAGTTAAAATCGATTTGATCTCTTCAGAAACCCGTTCATCCATGATATATTTGTAGAAAATCGTCAAATCAGCAACATTTCTTCTATGCTGCAAGGAATCAAGGTCATTGGTAAGATTTGAATTACCAATCAATTTAACTGCTCTCCGCTGTACAGAATCAAGACACTTCAAACTACATAAGTATGCTCCACCCCATATGTGAGAACAATATTCCATGTAGGGACGTATAAAAGATTTGTATATTAAAAGAAGTTGTTCGCTACTGAAAAACTTACGACATCGTCCTAAAAACCCCAATTTTTGAACAGCGCTTTTTGCTAGGGTAAAAATATGAGAATTGCATTTCATATTATTTTCAACCTCAACTCCTAGAAGTTTCACGGACTCTTTCTCTATCAAAACGTTGGAATCAAACTTCAATGGAAGAGGGTTAGGTGTTGATAATCTTGAAAAATGGCAAACTTGTGTTTTGGACGTATTGAATTCATATTGCAATATTGTCATATTGCAATTTAGAGTTGCATTTCATGATAATATAATTTGCAGCATGTGTAATAAAAAGTAATATTTACATAATGTGCTACAAAGTCAATTCAATTATTAACATAATTGAAATATGAAATTAGAGGTTAATGACAAATTTGCTAAATTTTTTGAAAAATGTATCAATTGTTGTACGAATTTTAAATTAAGTGGACATGCATTCATCGTGAAATTTGTAAGACTTTGAAAAACGTAAATATGGCTTTTTATTACACATTATTGCAAATTATATTATCAAGAATATTAGAAAGAAACTCTAAATTTCAATATGATATATATATTTTATTTTATATTTAATATTTTTAGTAATACCTGCCGCAGCGGCCAAACAAGTTTTACTTCAACAGCGTGTAAAGATTACGCACTTCATTTTTTTTTTATCACTTTTGTATTGTTTTCGTTACAGACAAATAATTAAGCACTTTAGTATTTAACAGTTAACACTTTAAAACAAAAACGAAATAAGAATAATGTCTAAAAAATACACGATTTGATCTTCCTTTTTTTGGTTGAATATACTTTTTTTTTTAAAAAAACAGATCGAAAAAAAGATACATAAACGCGTGTGTTTGAATAAGAGAGAAATCAATCACTCTAAAAAAAAGATGTCAATCGTGTCTATTTCGCTAATTTTTATACCGAAGTTATCCGAAAAGATAAAATGTTTTACTTCTTTGGTCCTATACTGGTTCTAGTCAGGAAAGTCTGGCGTTATATTTTATTTGAAAATATCAGGATTTCCTCACTTGGACCATAGACGGACCTCAGTAGACAATCCTCAATTTCATTTATTTTAAGTAACATGAGGTTATAATTACTTCTACCTGACATGTTCCTGAGAAGGAATGCTTTTAATGGCATACCTTACAAAATCCTTAGCAGGTCCTGATATAGTCTATGGTTTTTCCTGAAGTAAATTCTAGTCGGGTCATTTTGCCATTGCATGTAATATTAAGAATATTACAGAAATTAAGTTTTGCAATTCAAGTTATGAGAATGTGTATGTAAATAGTATAGAAAATTTTTGCGATAATGAATTGAATAGAGGGAAGATTTGGTCTAAATTAACTTATATAGAAGATAAGTTGATTAAATTTAAATTAGATACTGGATCTGAAGTTAATGTATTACCTTTATATTTTTTTAAACAAATTAATAAGCAATCCAAAATTTTACAAACACAAATACTTTTAGAAGCTTACGGTGGTTTTAAAATAAAACCAATTGGTGTTGTACAATTATTATGTCAATATAAAAAAAAAGAAATTTACAAAATTTCATTATAATAGATTGTAATACTAAGCCAATATTAGGTATGAATACGTGCACCGAATTTAATCTTATAACTCGCATAAATTCAATCAATGAAACACATAAAAATAATGACAATAGAAAAGAAATATTCTACCAGCTATTGAATTATGTTACTACCAGCTATTGAATTCTGTTGAATGTTTTCAATTTGAACAGTATGATCGGCAGAATGATGTAAAATTGCACTGGAAGCTCATCGAATACCAGGACTATCATAATGTTGATGTTGGCAAATGTCAGATGACGCAGCTCCAGTACGTATTTGATTAATTCCTGATCTGGAAGTTGTACAGATTTGATTCGTATGATTTTGAGTAGTGGTAATTGCTGGAAGTTGTTGTGTAGAGTCTAGATTTAAATTCGACTGAATCCTGGAACTTCTACGGATAATTCGAGTATTGTCATGATTATTAATGAATATACTCATTTTAGTATATTTATTTGATTTACTGTATTCCTAAGACTGTTCCAAAGTACTCGAAGGACCATACGTTAATTATATACCTTTAATATTTAATTTATTAATAATCTATCCGGCTTGAAGGACCATATGTTAATTATATACCTTTAGTTAAATTAATTTAATAATAATCTATCCAGCTTAAAGTACCGAATATGAGCTAAAACTGGTCTTAAGTTAATACTATTAAATAATTTATTTTAAATTAGTTTTGTATTATTTTTAATGTTTATTGTAACAATACTAACAAAAGACAAAAAGAAAGAAAAATTAGAATTCATACAAAAAAAGTAATAATTCGGCTACTAAGTTTCATAAAAAAATGAATTTATAATGCAAAGTATAATAATATTTTAACTTATAATTTTGAATATTAAATAAGCCAATAGTATCCAAATTGAAATAAATATTAAATCTGGAATTCAAAAAATGATTATTTAAAAACATTGTGCAATCCACAATGGTACCCGTGGCTTATCCCGCCCTGAGAATACGCGATATATAAACTCATACAGCTGGGACGTTATGACGGCGCTTTATGAATCCGTAACGTCCGCTTATAAGACCCTGAAAAGAAAAACTTTTGAATTGTAGGTAATATATAATATGTAAATATTTCTTGTATAATTAGAACTTTATAGTACTTTATTGTTTAATCGTTTAATGAGATAGTTTATTCTCGATCAAAACATTATAATGGGAACGTGGTACATTGCAAAGCATTGCAAATTTGTGAGAGAATAAAATTCACTAAATACGAAATCAATACAATATTTTATCCGTTAGAGAAAATTCATTTATTATTTGTATTTTATTTTGTAGAGTAAAGCAAAATTACAATCAGTGATATTATTATTGATATTAATTGAAACCAGAGTATGAATCCAGACGTTTTGTTTTAAATTTTTTGTATCTGTTCATATGCAGACAAAAATTTTTATTATTGTGTTGCGCTGATCCAAAAATCATAGTGCAACACAACAGTATTTCAATATTCGTTATTTTAAGATTGTATACAACAATCCATACTATTATTAATCCAAAAACACGAAAATAAAGATATTTTTAATAAATGTCAAAGTTTTGTGCAACATTTTTGCTATTGATGTTTATTTGATTTTCTAAAACTAGCAAATTCTTTCCATAACGATTTTGGTACATAAACAGGTATTAGAGACGTAGGTCGCACAACAACATGAGCTCTGAACTGTTGATGGACGCAAATTGTTTGGTTTTGCTTTATTTATGTTTTTTTAAAGATTGTATAACTCAACAATAAATTGTATCACATAATAAAATATGACATATGGCTATTTGATAAAAGGAAGGAGCAAATCAAAGATTTAGGATGTAACCGTTGACTAAATAGTGTTCATACAGTAGCACTCGTAAGATATCACCATTCACCGTAGCTAGAGTCATCGCACTGGTATGCGATACATGATATATGGCATTAACTTTACTATATTTATAACTTTGTCACCGTTCTAGGTCAGTGACTAAAAGCGCTAGTCTTGCAACTCAAGAGTCAAGGGTACCGGGTTTGATTTCTGACGCAGGTCACTTTTCTTATGTATTGCTCAGAATATTTGTTTTCAGACCAGTGCAGCGATTATGGAGTTTTCTAATTATGAAAAACTCACTACTTGTGACGTCAAGTTGTGTATGAATATGCACAATTTTTTAGTATTGGTTTTGCATACAATTAAAAATTCGAAATTGTCAATTTTGAAGATCGAATATCGAACGGTTCCTTGCACATCAAATTTTATAGATGAAAAATTTTGTGAATGACAATCATCACTTTTCCCAAATATAACTGTGTTTCGAAAGATTTTATTTTAGAGATTTTTTTTCTATTGAAAAATTTAAATTAAAGAAATTAAAATTAAGGAAAAATTAAATGGTTTATTTAATGCATTTGGAAACCTTTTAGTGCATTTGGAAACCATTGACTGGCTCACATTAGCAAAAGCAACCTTCCAATGCGGCGCTGGTAGCTTCCACTGGCATTCAAATTTAAATAAAAAATAAATATATGAAATGTATTATAAAACAAAACTTACTCTTAAATGCAGTGTAATTTGACGTTTTTAAAAAAAACTCTATAGTTCCTCAACAAAATCCATAGCCAAATTATTAGTCAACCTATAAGTTTCTCTAAATCTAATTATAAAATAAATTGGACGAAGAAATTAATTATTATAATAATTGTATTTTTAAACATATTAAATACATACCTCTCCACTGAAATATCAAATGGATCCATTACACCCCTTAATATTTGCCTTAAAACTCTTAATTTAATTTTATTTTCGTATATAATAAAGGCACAATATTAAAAAATTTCATATTTATAAGTTATGTTTTAAATAAACAATACTCATACAAAAAGTCCAAACTCTCAAAAAACAACATTCATCCGCCGAACTAAAATCAACATACGTTCAACAAAATTTTCGAAATTTTTGTCTCTGTTTCTCAGACATACTTTTCTAAACTCACAATTTATTTCACAGTTTTAAACTCACAATTTGCCATAATCGCAGCACAGGTCATTAATTAATCAGTCTGAATGTATGGTAAGTAAAAGAAAACGATCTACATGTGTGGATATCGAAAACTATGGAGTTAAGAGGTGAGATTCAATGTTTAGCAATATTGATTTGATTGTTAAAAAAAGACCTACCATTGATCCAAATTTCGTTGTTTTCAGTAGCTTCCGTTTTTTAAAGAGTCTAAAAATATATAAGCAAAGATAAATGCTAAAAGAAATTAAATTATTTTTTATATGATACCTGAACCAACTTATGAAAAACTTTTCTGCAAAAACAATCATATAAAAAGTTCTGAATCCCCCAAACAAAACACATATGTAAAAACTCGATCAAATTTTCTCAATAAAATCAAGAAAATCCAATAAAATCTTCAAAACAGATAAAAATAAAAAGTTTATTTAAATAATTCAATAAATAATATTTTTACTGTCTGTTGTTGTTCCTCTTCGTCGTATTATCTTTCTTATGTGTGTACGTATGTACATATATTAGAATTTCCGCTCATACCAAAATAACAATTCCTATTCAATTTTGTTACACTAAACTGAAGAAGCAAATACAAGTTGACGGAACAAAAAATAAAATAACACCATGAACAGAAAATCTATACCACTCACCCACATATAAAATACGATGGAATTTATATTTTGAATTCATTAATATCAGAAAGAAAAAAAACGAAATACAATTGGATTTGTCCCCAGAAGGTCAATAAAACAAGAGATGATTTTATATATGGTGGATGTATTGTTTGTATTTTGGAGTACGTACTAGATTACTTATTCATTTTTATTTTTATGATTGTAAATGTATCGTGTTGGCCATTATATTCATCTACAACTGAAAAAATGTAGGTCGTTAAAAATAAATGTAAGAGATGTTTTTTTTTGTTGAGGGTGTTAATTTATGTGAAATACATTTTTATTTTATTTTATCTTCCCTTATCACTGTATAAATATAATAGGTGCTTTTTAAGCTAACTTTACTAATTTGTCCACAAAAATCGTTAATTGGTGTTAGTTTTACTTTTTGTTTAAACTGGGGAGTCAAAAACGATAGTGGGGACCTTACTTACTATATTTTACTATTTAAAAAAAAAATGAAGAAATTCAAACAACATGAAGTAAAAAGGCAAACGAATATTATGTTCGGCAAGTATGCGATGCAATTCGATTATGTGTATTGTGATTTGTGTGCCTCAATTGTCATTAATTTGTTAATGTATTATATTTTTTATTCAGTCCAGTACTAAATGTTATATAAGTTGGATGTGTCGATTTCGAGTTTCGTTATTTTTTAAATTTATATTTTGAATTATTTTAGTTTTTCAACCGACTTAAAAAAAGAGGAGATTCTGGTGTGCATTCTAGGTTTTTTTAGGTAGATTTCATATAAAAATCTACCTATTGCAATGGGCTTCATCTTGGAATTTTGGAAAAATGTTGGTGCCAAACGACTATGAATGATAAGCGGAGATGGAAAAACAAAAAAATTAAAATTTATATATATATATATATATATATATATATATATATATATATATATATATATATATATATATATATATATATATATATATATATATATATATATATATATATATATATATATATATATATATATATATATATATATATATATATATATATATATATATATATATATATATATATATATATATATATATATATATATATATATATATATATATATATATATATATATATATATATATATATATATATATATATATATATATATATATATATATATATATATATATTAGGGTGCTTTTTTTGGGGGCGACAATTCTTTTTTTCTGGTGCCCCACCAAAATTTTGCTGGAAATACCCAAGAAAACGTCCTCCTAAAATATGAGCCCTCAATATTAATGTTTAGCACTCGGCATCGGCGTTTGAAGATTTTCCATATAAAATACATGTAAACTACAGTGTTTTTTAAAAAAAAAATTACAGCTCAGCGGCATTTTATACTATTTCAAAAAGGAAAAAAGCCACTAACTCAGGACTAAATTATCTACAAAAGTGCCTAAATAGATGTAATTGTAACTTACACCGGTGACACACTACAGATCACTAAAGTCAGTTTTATATGAATTTCTTGTTCTTTTGTTTTTATTTCATAAATGGCTAAAGCTACAGGAAAAATGTCAATAACAAAGTTGTAGTTAGTTAAGTTTCCTACAAAAAACTCAAAAGAACCGAATTTCTATGATTCATATTTCTCGAGATAATAAGCTTTTATTAAAATGGATGTTTTAAGGGGTTTACGTCATCAATTTATGAAAATCGCAAGTTCTAAAATAATAAAAGTTTATTATCTCGAGAAATATCAATCATAGAGATTCGGTTACTGTAAGTTTTTTGTAGGAAATTTAATTAACTACAACTTTGATATTGACATTTTTCCTGTAGCTTTAGCCATTTATGAAATAAAAACAAAAGAACAAGAAAAACACATAAAACTGACTTCAGTAATCTGTACTGTGTCACCGGTGTAAGTAACAGTTACATCTATTTAGGTTTTTTTGTAGATAATTTAGTCCTGAGTTAGTGGCATTTTTCTTTTTTGAAATAGTATAAAATGCCGCTGAGCTGTAACTTTTTTTTTAAAAAACACTATAGTTCTATAAAAAAACACAAGTTCGCGAACTGGCCATATCCGGGTAC
>OY856186.1:129929879-130091149 GCA_963693315.1 Diogma glabrata
TTACTGCTTCCGTCGTAAAACAAAACAGGCTTCGTGCCTGATATATATATATATATATATATATATATATATATATATATATATATATATATATATATATATATATATATATATATGTATATATATATATATATATATATATATATATATATATATATATATATATATATATATATATATACATATATATATATATATATATATATATATATATATATATATATATATATATATATATATATATATATATATATATATATTTATATATATATATGTATATATATATATATATATATATATATATATATACATATATATATATATAAACGCAACAATGTAACCAATTTTAATGAAATTTTGTACAATGTGTGTATGATGGTCCAGCTTGAGATAGGATAGTTATTATCTTGATTAAATCCCTAGATATTTTTTAATTGCGAATTAAATGTTAAATATGAATGGTTTATATGCCAACTTTCAGATGGCAGCGTAAATTAATTTATTCAATTGATAGTAAACTTGAACTTCGTGTAAGGCCATTTTTAGACTGTCAAATATGTTTTAGAAAAGAAAGTTTTGTTTTATTTGATAATAAACGAAAAGCATATTATGCTAAGTCAAATACGTTACCAAAGGTTATTAATAATTTTTTGCACGATCAGGCGATTTTGCATGTTCGCTGATTCGTAAATAAACATAGGAAGTTTCGTTTACAAATCACTGGTCGGTAAGTAATTACTTACCGATCATGCAGCCGGTAAGTAATTACTTACCAGTAAAGGAGACCTCAGGGTGTGAATAAAAACGATTATTAGTTAAATAATTGTGTACGTCTATTCACTAGCTTCAAATTTAAATAACATTCATTTAAAAATATTGCAGTTAAAAGATTTAAAAAAAGCAATTAATTTTGAAAATATATTCGATGGAATTTAGTTTTGCAACAAAAAAACCTATAGTATTATGATGAAACGCAAAGCTTACTATTTTGAAATGACATTTTAAGAAATTTCCTTTAAAACATTCAAACTTGAATTTTGTGAATGAATTTTATTATTTAAATAGTTTTGATTGAATTTTTATTAATCGTGCAAAAAATGTAATAAGCATTTTGAGCATTAAGAGTATTACCGATTTCGGATATATTAGAGATGTCGACTTCGTCTCGATCTCAAAACATATATCCTCAATCGGTAAAACACTCTTACTGCCCTTAATACTTAAATAACTATTGTGGAGGTTATATATTAATTATAGAAGTGTTAAAAAGTATCGGAATTCGGAACCTGTAAAAAATTTGTTGTATTGGTTTTTATAAAGTTGGAATAAATATAAGAGTAAAAATTAAAGAAAACAATAACTTAAATTTATTTATTTATTATTTTAAATTTCTCATTGACCTTCTATGTTAATTTACAAAAATCAATATCAAATTGAAAAATACTCTTATTTGTATTGCTAATTAAAATATAACGATTAGAGCTAAAAAAAATTGTCATCAAAACTGGATGAAAAACTAGGTAGCGAAGTCTATTTTTTTACAACGTTTGCACTCTCCAATTCATGTCATATTTTTTTTATTAACCAATATATTTGATAGTGTGATATACGCCTCATAAATTTGGGTTATCCAATAGATGGTGTTGTATTTGTATTTAGAACGTTGTTTTTAACGTCGAAGTTTGTGCAAATACACTACGATTTGCTTTTCAAATTGTCGTGTATTATTTTTTGATTGGTGATTGATGATAAATATTTTATCTGATTTTTTGTTTAAATATCGGTTTATGAGCGGAGTTTGCTTTGATCAATGTTTCTATAGTTATAATTAAAGAATTCAATAACGAATTAAATATATACTCCCGCAGGAAGATTTGTAAAATTTTAAATTTTTGATCTATGGGAGTGACAACCCAGCGTACTTAGATTCCTGCTATTTGCATATGAGTTAGCTTGAGTTATCGTAAACCACTGGCAATAGTAGTGAGATATCACTAGCCAAAGTGATATCTTAGGGATGTTGGCGGATAAACTTTTTTCAATCAACGATAGCACCCTTAGTCTTAGTTATAGAATATTCTTTGATGATGACACGTTATTTCTTTTAAAATAAAATGTGTTGGGTAGTACGAATTACAATGTAAGTAACAACAACTCATGACAACCTTTGAAGAATAAATTCCACAACAACATCCTTTCTAAGGTGTTGATGGACGCAAATTTTTTGTTTTTTTATATTTTTTTAAAAAAATGAACTTTTTCGTTTACTTGGAGAACTCCATAGACTAACTGATTAGAATGTGCCGGGTTCAATCCTTCAGCAAAACAATGTTTACATGATCTTGGGTATATGCTTCTAGCACTAGCAATTTGCGTCCATCATCTTAAAAAACATGATGGTGTGGAACCTAGGTCTTAAAGGATTTTATGTGTTGTTGTGAGACATATTGTAATTCCAACTACACTGTTTAAAAAAAAATTAAAAACGCTCCAAAATCTAGTAAATTTCTACTCATTTATTTGTAATGAAAATCAATTGTCTATTATTTCATATTACAATTATTGAAGTAATCGTTGATTTCAATCCTGAAGCATTATTATTCCTGAGACAATCGTAGTAAAATAAAAAAAAATATGCAATAATACTTCTTCACTATTAAATTTACTACAGTTGTTGAATAAAAATAATATTTGTGAAAAAAATTCAATGAAGTAGGGTATTTTAGCTCATTACATACTATAGGTGCGTTCGATTTGACTGAAACAACTGAAAAAAACAACAACAATTGCATTTAATTTTTCAGTTGCTTCAGTTGTTTCAGTCAAATCGAAACGGCTTATGTTAAACAGAATACATTATTGCAAAAAAATTATTTTAAAAAATCGAGTAGCCAAAATTTCGTTTTCATTTATTTATTAATTGTCATTTTTCTGTTTCGTTTAGTTTTATAAAGTTAGAATAGTTTTTATTTTAGTGGAATCAATTTGCAAGATACAGGTAAGCAATTGTGTAATTTTCAAACATACAGGTAAGCAAGTTTATAGCATTATTAAACTGCGTTAATCTGTTCATTGCTTTTTCAATTTTAAAAATCAATAGAAAATCGATAATCTTCTGTAAAATATGCAACCGAGGGCAAGTAGATATAATATCGTATAATAGATATTTATATGCGAAACACAAATTTGTTAAAAATGGCTTGATTCTGTGCTACAAAAACGAATGTAAACAAAAATTTTCTTGCTATAAAAGTTATATCTCACATTACCACCGAACCCATTTTAAATCAACTAAATTAATTCCCATAACTGCTTTATTTGTGCGCAGTATTTGTTGGTTGTGTTTTCAAGCTGATAGGCATTAAATTATAATACTACATATGTAACGCAAAAAGGTATACAATTTTAAAAAAGCTTAAAACTTAAAACCTTAAGAAAATACTTAAAAAAAAAGATTCGATTTACTAATTTTATAATATTATAATTATTATATATAGTTGTACCTATTTCCGTTTTTCTAAAATATTCTTAAAAATAATAATAAAAACTCCATAATTGTAATTTTAATATTTGAATAAATGAAGTCATTGAAATGTATATTTTATAGTTTCAATTAAAGCGGTATAACGAATTTTAAATTGCAAGAAAAATAAAATTATATTTTACTAATTAAATTATAAAACACTCTTAGATGGGTAAAACGTCACCTCCGAAAGCTAGTAAAATTTCTCGTACAGTGTAAAAAATCCTCACCATTAGTAATATTCCTATCAACAGGTAAATTGAATTTACGGCCTTTAGTAAAATTACCCTTCAAAGAGTACACATTTTATCCATTGTCATGAAAAATTACTATTGAATATTAATATTACCTGTTAATATATTTTTACTACGATTAATGTAGGCAAAACCGATTCCTACGATAATTGTAGTAAATTTTTAAAACAGTGTACACAAAAAATTTTTTTAAAAAAATATTTCAAATATTTTGAAATAGCACAAATGTTTTTAAAAATTTTTGGTGAAAAAGATGATGAACAAAGTCATTGAAGCTACAATCAATTTTGAATGGAAAATTCAAAGAGGGAGATGTACTGTTGCTACGCATTTCAATGATCCCAACAGATATGGCATTTGAATTCAAACGTTTAGTTTCCAGTGCGACTCGCTTTTGCAATGACTGTCAACAAAGAACAAGGGAAATTGCTGCAAGGATGTGGTAGATTTGGAGAATCCATACTTCTCACATCTGGACAACTGTATGTGGTGGTCAGCTAACGTCGGAATACCTTCTGATTTATTCATGTACGCATCTAGACGGAAAAACGCAAAATATAATGTGTGCCCACAAGCACGAGCAAAGAAATAGAATTAAAACGACATTTTGAAAATTTTTCCTTATTAAAATAAATAATTGTTGCAATAAAAATGATACAATGTAAATTGAATGTTTGGTACGTTTAGTGTGACTAAAACAATTGAAAAAACAACAGCAATTGTATTAAATTTTTCGTTGTATCAAACGCTTCAGTCAAATCGAACACTGCTGTTATCAGAACGAGTTTTCTTGAATTTCCTTTCTTATGAGATACCGACAATATGCGACGGGTATAATGTTAAATAAACAAAAGTTTTACACTATTTGGTGTAAAGTAAATAAAGTTTTGAGAGATTTTTAGAGTGATTAAGCTTAAAGTAATTATTTTAATTCACATGAATTTTGCAATTTTAAAGCATTTTTTATTTTCGCTCAGAAAAACTTCTTTAAAACAGTTTTTGTGTGTTTCGTGTCGGGAACAAATACAATTTACAATAGTATAATCACAGATGAAGAATTCAATTTAAATAAATATGAGATAATGGAGTTTCAATTTAGAAATTATCTGAACATGAAAATTGAAATATGTTTTATTGTTGTTTCATCCACTGTGGCTGAGTCTGTATGATGGCTTTGAAGTTTGAACTATGATGTCTCTGATGAGTGTGAGTTCAATCCCGACAATAATTACTTATTATCGGGAATAATACTTTCAATAATTACTTTGAGCAATAATTGCTCACAAAATCGCCCAAAAATTAATATTCCATTAATGTTGTCTATATAAGGAACATATATGCCAATATATTGACCGTGTGTTAGATATTAGTTTCGCATTGATTTGCACCAATCAATAATGACTTTAAAATGACTTAGGATGTTGACTAAATAGAAATATTTCTCACCCTATGAATTCACATCCTATGAATTCTAATACAAAAACACCCAAATAATTTTGATTTTTTTGGCATCAGTTCTTCTATTCCTTTTTTGCATCACTTCTTCCATACCTTCATGGAATATATTATCACTATTCTTACTGCCCTTGCTGACCATAAAATGTTATAACGATCAAAATTGTTTGCAACGTTTTTAGTAACCTACCACAGGTAAAGAAAGCGTATATTAAACCGCATGAGCACTGTAAAAATTTGTGAATCCATATTTGTTCCGTATGTTCTAATGTTCTATATAGAGACACATCTGAAAACTTATTTGATCGCGTATTTTTTTATATATTCTTTGTTGTATATATAATACTATTTTTTTTATATTTTACTGATCAACTAGAGTGCTGATACTTTTACATTCATATTTAAAAAAAAATAGATCATTTCTTATTACAACTCTTTGAAATTATTGCTACTACGTCAACAAAATGTATACACACAAACTTCATTTAAGGGCGTAGCAAAGCACGCCGGGTCCCGCTAGTATATATTTATATATATATATATATATATATATATATATATATATATATATATATATATATATATATATATATATATATATATATATATATATATATATATATATATATATATATATATATATATATATATATATATATATATATATATATATATATATATATATATATATATATATAATAATAATAATATAATAATAATAATAATAATATTTTATTAATTGAAATTATACAGTGTTATACTCAAAACCTAAACAAACATAGTATGTAATAAAATATAATGAGTGCTGACAATAACAAAAAGTTGTCTGTCAGATTGAAAAAAGAAAAACTTAGTAGTAGTACCTAAATGCCTAGTACAGCAGTTAAAATTAACAATTCAATTGTATTGTATAATAATTAGTTAAATTCGTTAATTAATAGCGAACGATATTTAATACTATATACTAGATACGAGCCAAGAGACTCATAATTTTTTCCGTTCAATATTACGTGGCATTCTTCCCTTGTTAGGGCTTCGCTACCAAAGCACGTTAGCCTTATATTTTTATAAATTGGACAACGAGCAACAAAATGGTAGGTATTCTCAGCTTCATCCAGATTACATATCATGCAAATCCCATTAGTACCCGCTTTGAAAGCCCTTGCATTTATATTTAGCAGACCACCACGAGTTTTGAAGATTCTACTAATCTTATCAACAGAATGTTTATCATCGAAATAGTTTGGAACGCTAGAGTACATAAGATTGCAGTATTCATCGTGGTATTGTGACAGCCGAGCCTGATTGACATGTTCATCCCAATGTACCTGTTTCAGGTTGTGCAGAGTTTGTTTGTGAGTGATTTTCCAGGAGGCAGATTGGTTTGAAAAGTCCAAGTTTATTCCAGCCTTAGAGTAGATGTTTTCCCATTCTGACACCCAGAAGGTTTTATTACTAATTGTCTCTAAGGCTAAGATTTTAGGCAGTCTGCCATCAGAGTAATTCAATATTTTACGCACGTAATCAAAATGTAGCTTAAGTGTATATAGGTACAAGCGGTCGAGCCCGGTTTCCAGATGCAGCATGTAATTTGGCGTATTCGAAAGCAAATAAAACATTCTTTTCAAAAAAAATCTTAGGAGTTTTTCCACCTGTTCGTATTGTTTGTACCCCCAAATTTGCCCCGCGTAACACATTATTGCTCTGGAGGCTGGAGGCTGCATATATATATATATATATATATATATATATATATATATATATATATATATATATATATATATATATATATATATATATATATATATATATATATATATATATATATATATATATATATATATATATATATATATATATATATATATATATATATATATATATATATGAATATATAGGAATCGCTCTCCTCTGCACAGCATATAAGATCTTTTCCTACATTTTGCTATCCAAAATCAATCCTTTTGCTGAACAACTGTTTGGAGAATATCAGTGTGGTTTCCGGCGAGGCCGAGGTACCATCGATGTACTTTTCTCGATAAGGATGATTTTGGAAAAGTGTCGAGAGTTCAACATACCTGTGCACCAACTTTTCATTGATTTCAGGCAGGCCTACGACTCTCTCGAACGAGAGACTCTATGGTCTGCTCTGGTGTCAATGGGAATTCCTGGTAAACTGGTATCACTATGCAAAATGACAGTACAGAACTCTCAATGCTGTGTGCGAGTAGAGAACGAAATATCAAAGCTTTTTAAGGTCGACTCCGGTTTAAGACAAGGTGATACTATCTCTCCTATACTTTTTAATCTAGCCTTGGAATATGTGTGCCGTCAAAAGAAACTACCGACTAATAACAATATCTTGTCAATAAACTCAGTACAGATGATTGCTTACGCTGATGATGTTGTCATCCTCGGCCGAAGTGAAGCTGTTATGAGTGAGACTTTCAAGTCGCTTGAGAGTGGTGCTAGGAAAATTGGTCTGCAAATTAACTACAATAAAACCAAACATATGAATGTTTCAAGAGAGGCTGAGAAGAAAGATTTGATGTGCGGCGATGAACGAATTGAGGGAGTTGAATCTTTTAAATATTTGGGATCAATGCTTGACTCAAACAACAGCATACTTACAGATATTAAAGCTCAAATCGCTGCAGGTAATCGAACTTTCTACTCAATTAAACCTATCCTTGGATCACTGTATGTATCAACTAACACCAAGCTCAAGTTATACAAGACATTGATTAGACCGGTTCTGATGTATGGGTCACAAACGTGGACCCTTACACAAAATGACGAATCGCATTTATCTGTATTTGAGCGTAAGATCCTACGCTATATTTTTGGTCCACTTAAGACAGACGATGGAGAGTATAGAACCCGGTATAACTTTGAGATCAGAGACCTTCTTGAGGGTCCTGATATAATAGGTTGTATCCGTTCTAATAGGATTGCTTGGTTTGGGCATGTTCTACGAGCCGATTCACAGTCTGGAATGATTAGAAAAATGTACGTTAGTACCCCAGGGAGTGGTAGACCGCGAGGTAGACCACGACTACAATGGGAGATTGACGTAATAAACGACCTTAAAAAAATCGGCTGCCATGGTAATTATGTCGCTGTTGCGAATGACCGTGGTAAATATTCAAAGCTGATTAACCTGGCAACGCTCCTACACGGAACATGAACGCCATAAAAAAAAAAAAAAAAAAAATATATATATATATATATATATATATATATATATATATATATATATATATATATATATATATATATATATATATATATATATATATATATATATATATACATATATATATATATATATATATATATATATATATATATATATATATATATATATATATATATATATATATATATATATATATATATATATATATATATATATATATATATATAAAATATGAGATATAACGGAATTTACTTTACTTTACTCTCACGATCGCATTTCTTGAGCTACACCAAAACTTTTTTCTGAATACGTTGCGGCGAAAAATCTCTTCGACAAGTTCACGAACTGGCCATATCCGGGTACAGGTTAAGTGACTAGAGCCAAAAAAGTCAAATAATATAAGGCGTTATAACTTCCGTTTGAATCATAATATTTTAATAAAATTTATAAATATTGAATATTTGAACATATTTCTATCTTTTTTTTTCATATGACAACCTTGGCATTCCAACTTCCTGAAAAATCAACTGTTTTAAAATTTTAACATACTTTGTTGTCCTTAATCTTGCTGAAAACGGCCAATCTCACATTTGAAAACTGTTGCACACGTTAGATTAAACATAAATCTTTCCAAAATTTTAAAAAAATGAGTACAAGTCTAGAGGTTGAGACACCGGGGCTGTTAAAACAAAAACAAACGCAAACAGCCACGATTTCTTCATATTTGAGTTTATGTTGTTTAAACTCATACTAGCTTTTAGTTAAACTTTTCAACTATAACCTCAGAGATTTTCAGCTTTCTAACCCAAGAGGTTTCAATGGAATTAGCGTTATACTAATCGGATGATGGTACTATCACGCAATACATTTACAACAAATTCCCTAAAAATATTCCATAGAAATATTAAATAATTTTTCTTTTGTTCTGTTTTTGAGTTTTTATTTTTTTTCGTTGTTTTGAATGTTTGTTGTTGTTGTTTTGAATATTCATTATTGTTTTAAATTAAGGAATATTTTCTTGGGAAATTTGGAATATATTGGAAGTGGGTTAGTTGAAATAAATATATGCATATTGATTATACATTTCAAAAATTTTCCTAAATTGTTAGATATTTGAGGTGTAAAAGTTGTTTCATAATTTTTGATTATAAATTATGTGTGGTGGTGTTGTAGGTGTGATGCTGTGAGAACGTTTATTTACTCTTTAGTGAATTTAATATCGTCGCTTTAATAATGAAACAACGTATTCGCAAAAGTGTAGTTTCGAGATAATTGGGTTTAAAGATTTTTTGATTTTCTGATTTTCGTAAAATCGGCAGCACTATTGAATGAATAAAGATATTGGGAAAAAAATTTCTACCAATTAATCTTGACTAACTTCCCCACAGCATATTAAAATTTCACGTTGGTACCTGCTGGCTTTTCTACCTAAAAAGAGGTGAAAAGTCAATCAGGTACCTTATACGTTATTTCATATTTCATATACGTTATTTCATTTTGCATGGAAGTACGATTAAGCCTAAAACTAATTATTATTAAACTAACGCATAATATTTTTTTTTTTTTTTTTTTTTTTTTTTTTTATATAAGCACAACGGCTCTCGCCATAAAGTGCTGTGGCATTTATTTAGAGATCAAAATTAATTACAGATTACATATATACTACATATCTTAAAATTACTATAGAATTTTAATCCAACTAATTATATTATAATTTCATTCTTAAAAATAAAGTCCAAAATTTCCTTAATTGAAGATATATCGTGTAAGTTGATGACTCTTGAGACTTCATAAGGTGGAGTGTATTCCTTTTCCGTCAGTGTAGATATAATATGCGAGTGATCGAACCTAGGACAATCCCACAAAAGATGGTTAACTGACTCTATGCTATTTTGACAATCGCAAATATTACTATCTGAAATATTCAACTTATGTAGATGTTCTTTGGTTCTTGAGTGTCCAGTAATAATGCGGTTCAAAATGTTTCTTTCTCCGCGTGTAAAGAAAGTGGCTCCTTCAAAGACAAATGGACTCTTTAGTCCTACTTTTGGCTGCTGTATATAATAATAACGCCCCCTGATATCAGAATCCCATTCGGTTTGCCATTTATTCTTAAGCTCTTGCGAATGTTTTCTTGTTATCTCCTGCAAATTACAGCTAAGCCTTAAATCCCCTTGCGTTTCCGACATTCCTGCTAACTCGTCCACGGCTTCGTTACCTCTAATCCCAACATGTGAAGGAACCCACATAAACGATATGATGTAGTTTATTTGGTTAAGACTTGCAACCTCTTTTTTTAAATCTCTTATCAACTGCGTAAACCTTGCTGGATGATTTACGTTGTGTAGAGTATTTAGAACTGCCTGGCTATCACTAACAATGCAGAATTTACCGGGTTGATGAGATTGTTTGATATGTTTAACAGCCTGAGTAATCGCTACGAGCTCCACATCAAATATTGTGCCAATATTTATTTGCCAATTGTGTTTGTAACAGTCGGGGTGGATCACGGCCGCCCTTCGACAATTATTTTTAATTGATCCATCAGTATAAATAAACGTTGTATCATGTTCATATTTAGAGATTACCACGGTGAAAATGTTTTTGTGTACCTCTTTTGAGAAATTACTTTTATGGAGTACCATTTCTTTTTTGTAGGAGAAGTCGACTCGTAGTGGTAGCATCATTGTTTTTTGATGGTAAAAAAACCATGGTATATTAGGTTTCAGGTGTGAAAGTTTTATTTTTTCAAAAATATTAGCTATCTGCAGTTGTGGTTGGATAATTGCTAGCTGTGTGTACGTTTCCAGTACTTGTTGTTTATTGTATAGAAAACATTTGGCAAAAAATTTTTGTTGCAGAAAGACTAGCCTTAATTCTAACGGTGGAATGTTGCCTAGAACTTCTAAAGTATTAGTAGGAGTAGATTTCATGCATCCCAAGCATATTCTAAGTGATTTCCACTGAACTCTTGCCACTTTAATCACATGAGTCTTGGGAGCTTGTAAAATGGCCGGGGGGAAATATTCGATTACAGATCTAACTAAACATTTATAAAGTATTTCTAAGCTATTACTACCATTTCCCCATTTAGTACTGCTAATGGTTTTAAGAAGGTTCATCGATGATTGTATTCTTTTTAAAATGTTTTCAATATGCAACTTCCAATTGAGTTTCCTGGTAATTTCGACACCTAAGTATTTGACTCTTTCCACCACACGTAGGATTGAATCATTTATAAAGATCTGAATATTAGGAGCTGCATGACTACGTGATATTGGAAGTATGGAAGATTTCGATGGAGAGATTGCAAATCCATTTTCGCAACTCCATTTATTGATGCCAGAAATTCCCTGTTGAAGTGATTGTTCTGCTTCTTCTGTTGTTTTAGCTATTGTATATATAGTAATATCATCCGCATATATTATAAGAGGTGTAATACGTCTATCAATGTATTTATCAATATCTGCCATCAAAACATTAAAGAGGATTGGGCTTAAAGCAGATCCTTGTGGGATACCAATGTATGAAGATCTCTTCAAAGTCTCACTCTTAGTATGAAATACAAGTTCTCTGAACTGTAAAAGCTTGTAAATGATATTGATGCATTTCTGTGGCAATTGCAGCCGCTCCAGTTTTCCACATATTATATTTATAAGTGCATTATCAAAAGCAGATGAGAGATCCAAAAACCCAGTGATCATTACTGTCTTTTGGGCTAGTGAAAGGTATCCTTTACTTATCAAGTGGTTAAGACAGTCTATAGAGCTTCTTCCACCTCGAAAGCCATACATATATTCTGGGAAGACTTTTTGTACTTCCAGAAAACTTTCCAGTCTAAATTTAATCATTTTTTCTAAAAGCTTTCTAAAGCATAGTAAAAGACAAATTGGTCTATAAGAGCTTACGGCATCAGAATCACTATTTGGTTTTAGCAAAAGCTTGACCAAACACGATGACCAGCTTGTTGGGCAGACTCCTTCTTTAAAGATTTGGTTATAAATACTTAACAGAAAAATCTTACCTGAATTTGGTAGATGTTTTATTAGTTTATAATTTATTTTATCTATTCCCGCAGCTGTATTTCGAGTGCTATTAAGCGCAAGATTTAACTCTTCCATAGAAAAATCCTCACACAAAGAAGGATTTTGTTCTATTTCTAGTAGGTAATTCGTTGAGCCAAATTCTATTTGAGGGGTATAAAGGTGAAAACACCCTATCGGAGCTAGTTTATTTGCCATTTTGGTCACAATTTCTGAGCTAATATGCTGGTTTGTATCCCCTTCTGATCCGCGAAAATGATTGACCATTTTCCAGGTTTTTCTCATTGATTTATCATTTTTAATTGATTCACAGTATTTATTCCAACTATCCTTCTTGGATTCTTTGAAGAACTTTTTAGCTTTTGCACAAACTCTTTTGTACTCTATAAAGCTGGCTATTGTTCCAGTTTTTTGAAATTTTTTAAACGACTCAGATCTTTGGTTTTTATGCTCAGTACACTTATTGTTCCACCAATAGATGCTATAACTGTGTTTTTGCTTCGTTTGAGATTCATCAACTGATTGATCGATAATGTTCATAAAGTAGTCATACTTCTCTTGCATATTGGAGATATTGCAATTAGAGCTGAGACATTCATCCACTTTCGCTGAAAACTTATTCCAAATGACGTTTGTACGGTAATTATCAGTGCCTTTTTTTGAATTATCAAGAGTAATTGAGACAAGAATAGCGACGTGGTCGCTGGTCCCTGTATTATTTAGGCATTTCCACTTCATTCCAAGACTGATATCACTGCTACATAGTGAGAGATCGACTGCACTCCCTAACGATGGGGGCGCTGCTACTCTTGTTATACAACCATTATTCAAGCAGACTATTGAATTATTATCCATGGCATCTAATAGTCTTGCACCTCTAGTATTTCTGTTGAAGCAGCCCCAAGCTAACTCGTGTGCATTGAAATCCCCTAATATTATGGAATGTCTTGGTAGCGAGGTAAACAACTTTTCAAAATCTTCTCCTGCTATATCTACATTTGGTGGTATGTACACTGATAAGATAGAGATTTCTTTTTGATTCAAATAAAATTTTACTCCAATGTTTTCTATTTTTGATATATTAAACTGTATTTCTTTTGCCAGGTACCTCTCACGAACACCAATTAGTACACCTCCACCTCTTGCTGATATTCGATCCCTTCTAAATATTTTAAATCCAGGCAGTATAAATTTCGTCTCTTCTTTGAACCAGGTCTCACATATAACATAGCAGTCGATCTCTTCTATATGATATAGGCTAATTAATTCAAGTTGTTTGTCTTTCAGGCTGCGGGCGTTCCATTGCAAGATATTAAACGATGCTTTAGAGCTTTTCATAATTAGAAAACGAAAAGTTGGCAAGAGCTTCACTGCAGCGGGACCAGAAATTATCTAACAGTGGTATCAATATTTTGTCAATAAGACTTATAACCATTTGCGGCAGTTCAAAATCTTTCAAACAGTTTAGTATAGTCTCCCTAAATAAGGAAGGTTGACCAACATTTTTAAATCCAGGTGGTGTTTGTTTATGGGGTCGTGGTATGCTTGAAGTTTGATTGCTTGTTCTGCTTGAATGAGATCTTTTTGCACCAATATCTCTAATATTAGATGCTTTCTTCTTCTGCGCTGGCTCAAGCAATGGAAAATCTTCTAAATCTAGTTTTCGTTTAGGGAACACCTTAGACTGCATCCTTGATATTGAGGGGTTTACATTATACTCTGCATGTATATCTTCCATTTGGTCACCAGGCATTTTATCACCCAACTCATATAATATTTTAGCGTATGACATATGCCGATTATTAGCTTGCCGAGTCTGTTGTCTCTCATTGATTGCTATCCTGACTGGACACGTTACGCTTCCTGTATTGTGCTGATCACCACAATTTTTACACACTGATATTAATTTCTTGCAGTTTTCTAAAGAATGCGATTCGCCACATTTAGCACAAGTTGGTGAATTGTAGCAATATTTAGCAGTGTGGTTGTACTTAAGGCAGTTTGAGCAGTGGAGAACTTTCGAAACACGCGGGTACACTGGTATCAGTAAGTTGTATACATTTACATAATTTGGAAGCACTTGACCTTCGAATGTGATTCTGGCTGAGTTAGTAGGATATAAACGGCTATTTTCATCTTTTCTCATATTGCGATGGACCTCTAAAATTTTAATATTACTCTGACCTACCAGTCTAGTGTCTTTGAAAGTTCCGAATCCATCAGACAAAATCTCATTAATATCAGATTCACTATTTAATTTGATAATTCCTTCTACTTCAACATTTGCGGCTGGTATGTATATTCTATTTTCTAGCAATATATCATCAAATAAAACGTTATTAGCATCATCCAAATTTTTAAAATCAACCCGTATTTTATGAGCATTAACTGGTTTCATATTTATAATTTTTTCTTTTGTATACTTATTAATTAAATATTTTGTGATTTTCAATGTATTAAAACTTTTTTTATTCATAGCTTGGGCAATATAAACTAAATACGGACCTTTATGTGATGAATCATATTTTCTAGCTCTGGCTTTTGGTGTTGACTCATTCAAATCAGGTGTAATATCAGTGGTAAAAGCTGGTTTTGATTTATCGTTGTCTAGAAAAACATTAGATGAGTTCATATCATCGTCTTCGTCCTCAGAAGACGTCATGACGTCAAATAACCAAACACCATACACTAAGTTTTTCCGTATAAATGTTTATTCAGAAAAATGATTTTATTTTAATTTAAAATACTTGACAAAAAAGAATATTTTTTTCAACTTTTATAAAAACGACTTTTTACTACGGTAGTACGAAATCGAATGACTAACGCATAATATTCTTACAATTTTTTATTTATATGAACCGGCATATCATGTAGTAATGAATGATGCTGATATAATATTTTAGATTTACCATTTCGTGTGGCGATCGTAATGTATGTAAAGTATACGACACTGATTTTACCCAAGTTATTATTCTGTAGGAATCGAAATATCGTACATGCATTTACGCTGTTTCAACAGTTAACCAATTCAAACTTGCATGTACGTTAATTAACAATATATTAATTTTCACCCCCAGTTATAAAAAAATTGGAAAATGTGAAAATGCCACTTTATAGACATCCTTATGGGGAATGCAGCGCACCCATTATATAATAACAACGTATATATGGCATACGTTATTTCATTATTAAAGCGACGATATGTTATTAATAGTAGTTTTAAACAAATTAAACAAAACTGTTCCGAAATTGCATTGATAATGTAGTTTCCATTTATGTTTATAGTTTGGTTGATTTGATAATTTTTTGGATTATTCTGTTTCTACTTAAATTATTTATTTACACTAATCTGACACATCCAATTCTATTTGTACACAAAGCTGTCTGGTCCCGAAATCTACCTATTCCTAGCGGATATACGTGCCGCTTGGACTTTTTGTGTGCTGACCGAGTTCTCAAAAACGGCTCGTTCGATTTGAATGGTTTAAATTGTATTCTATTCGCGAGGGGTTGATTTTAAGAGGGTCCCATAATTTTTTATGATGTGAAAAATGCCGCATTTGATTTAGCGAAATCACGCAATTATAAATTTAATTTATGTGATTATTGATATTGATCAAAACATCAATTTCTTTACAATTATTTAGAATCAAAATATTGATTTAGTCAAATACAATAGTTGACTAAATTGATTTAGCACGTTTAGTACAATTTAGCATCAGTTGGAACGCAATCTATATAAAAAATAAATATGTCATATTGCAATTTAGATTAGCATTTCTGGATAATATAATTTACAACATGTGTAATAAAAAGCAATATTTAAATAATGTATTACAAAGTCAATTCAATTATTATCATTATTAAAATATGAAATTAGAGGTTTATGATAACTAAAGTGAGAAACATAAACTTTACATTGAAAATTTGCTAAATTTCATGAAAAACTGCATCATGTGTTGTACCAAATCTTGTTGTTGAACTAAGCGGACATGTATTCATCGTGAAATTTATTTTGTAATACGTTGTAAGACTTTGTAAAACATTATGTAAATATGGCTTTGTAATACACATTGTTGTAAATTATATTATCAAGAAATGCTACTCTTAAGTCTGAATTTCAATATGACATAAATTTTTATACATAATATTTTCAGTACCTGCCACAGTAGCCAAAGAAGTTTTACTTCAACAGCGTGTAAAGATTACGCTTTTTAATTTTTTTGTTGCAAAGTCGTTGTATGTAACGATTTTATATATATATTACTCAGTTAAGCAGTTAAGTTTTAACCTCGAAATAATTATTTTTAGCTCTCAAGCAAAAAATTACATATTTGGCTTTAAAAATTAAAAAATGTAATCAAGGTTGGATAAAGTAAAAAAATCCAACAGAAACAATTTTTCAACTTTCTGATGAACAGACTGTAATTGAAATTTATAAGTGTAAATAAATTGGATTAGCAAATTTGATTGAAGTAGTTTTTATTTGAGCTTTTCTTTTTATTACAAAAAACAATTAAAGGAGCAATTAGTCTTTAAAGTGGGCGGTTATAAAAACAAAAAACTAACTTTATTAAGAATTTGGAATTGGAATTATTTGGATGCTGATGATACATTTTAAGAATTTTACGATGAATTTTCAACAATCCTGTGCTACCGAACGGACTAGCTGAATTATTATATTGTTCAACAGAATCTGAGGTGCTGCAATCAACACTTATTAAGTTAAGTCTTTTTTCTGTACATATATGTTTCTATTTTTTTACTGACATTTGAATATTTTACATTTTTTTCCTCATATACCATTGTTTTTGAAATAAGTGATTAAACAACTTAGGTTAGAGGTTTTCTTGGGCCAGAGGCCATGTGGTGATTTTTTTCTGTTGACATATTGTAACATTGTAATTTTATTATGTGATACGATTTATTGTGAAGTTATTCATTGTTTACAAAAATAAATTTAAAAAAAAACAAACAAAAAAGTTTTCGTTTGTCAGCCATGGTTATTGTGGCGCATGTTGTTGTGGAATCGGGGTATTGGCAGCTTTCTATATGTTGTTGTTATAGTACACAAATTGTAATTCCTACCACACAACACATTTTATTACAAAAAAAGTAAGGCATTAGTTGAACAAAAATCAAATTGTTTTACTTTTAAGTTTTAATAATTTACGGTTTGTTTCATCTTTGAAATTTTGCACTCAACAAATTACAACCCTTTTGCATAAAACTATTTATAGCTTTTCAGCTCATGTGATAATTATTCTAATATAAATTTAATATTTATCTCCATTATATAATATCTTGTTTGAACCGCTATCTAATTAGTTTAATTAAAATGAGATTCTTCATAATATGATAGTGTATAGCAATTTTCTAGAAAATTTGTAATCCTATATTAAATGAAGAAGTCTTAAGTTCATTATACAAATTGACTGTCTAAGGTTTTTTCCCTTTAGCAATATATATTAAGATTTTTGTTATTTAAATGGATTATAAGATAAAACATCCATTATCCCTTAATTTGGATTCGTAAGAACTAGTAGGACCATTTCCTTACAAAATGTATATGGTAGTTATTTAAGAAACAAATACTTTCAAATTTTATTTTTGAAAGCAAACTTTTAATGGATAATGAGACCGTCATATTTTATACAAAAGATCAACATTCAAAAGTACATAGACCTTTAAGTCAGAAATGGGGTTGAACAATTATAGCTTTCATTTTTCTTTATGAGTAATGCGAATCATCAAGGAGAATGGATTTAAATTATTTGGTTTTTGCATTTAGGATTTATTATTATTTTCATGACGTATAAACAAACTGTAGGGACGAAAAAACTTGTAACAAAATTAATAAAAAATATTGACGATAAGTTCATTTGGCTATTTAAGCTAAGCGGTATTTTTATTCAACAACTTCTTGCATTTTATCTTTACACCTAAATGCAAGGCTGTCTCCATGACTTTTTGTCACAGTTACAGAAAAGTATAATAAATTTCATTCTTAAACCACGTTTCGCCTCTAATATAACTTGAACGATTTTGAGTTTATTAATGAGTTATATTGGTTTGTGATTATCTTATTTGTAAGGTGAACGTGATTGTCTTCTACTGCGTTCATACTACATTTTCGGTTATTAATTAAAACATAAAATATAAAAATGTATTGTATAATAGCAATGACAATACGTGTCACAACAACCCATAAATACCTTTTTTATTCGCCTATATATTAAAATTTTACTTTATTACTGTGATTTGCGGCCTTAAAGTGTCACTTTTTAACCATATATTTTGTTGTCATAGCTACGTTCAAAAAAATAAAAACATTTCTATTTGTTTAAATTCTATTAAAAATATAAAATTTTATCAAAGCAACCCTTAAATTCAAAATTTCAGAATCCAATCCAAAATAGTTGTTATCATTTGTTGTCATAGTTGTACAATAACTTGGAGAAATTAACAAATATTTTGTCAAAGGTAACTTGTTCCACATATTTTTATTTCAAAATTTATGCAAATTTATAATTGTAATTTAGAATAAACATTTTTTTTTAAATATTTTGCTTGCGGCGAATAGAAAATAGTATATGATGCACGGACGTAAGCTATTTTGAACTTAATGTGGGTGCAAACTCCACATACGTCCAAAATCTTTAGCTTTACGTCCTAGCATCATAATGTACTATTATGACATAAGTTCAACAAATATGTGATCTGAGGTGTTGAGAGACGTTTTCTTCAAACTTTTGATTATACAACCACTCGATACTATTGATTTTGGCAAATGATTCCATTAATACAATCTTTGGATAAAGAAATCATTGAAAATGGCAAAAGATATTTACCGAAACGTTAAAAAAAACAAATTGATTAAAAGCAATTAATGTTTTCATTTAAAATAGGCTCTATTCCCATTATAGTTATATTAAAATAAGAAACATAAGCTTATAAAATAATAAAAAAGAAATCCCGAATCCCAACAGTTTAGTTGGTTGGCGATTAGTTCGTCATGAAGAGTAAAACGGGCCAAATAATATGTTTTAAACATTTTGTATCCGATTTCATCCAAACACTGTTGGTGATATTTGATGTGAAATTTTGATCAAGTCTTTTTGAACAGAGTTCAAAATGGTGACGATGAAACCAAATGCAGCGCCCCAAACTTGACTACAATACTCCGTACAGTAATGAATATAGAACTTATAAATTTACAGTAGTTGATATGGAGTGAAATATTTTTTACATCTATTGACGAGCCCGAGTTTTCGTGACGTGCTCTTTGTCAATGTCATTGCATGACCGTTTCAGTGTAAGTCATTGAAAGTTGTGATGCCGAATAAACGAATGCTTTTGCTTACGTTTGTTCATTACACGAACTAATTAAAATAACCTTGGGTTAATATGTAGGTCTGTGATCTCTAAAAAATCAAAAGCGGTGTTATGGTGAAATTCATTTGATCAAATGTTTATAAATCCAATCCTGGTCCTCGTTTACATTTATAGCAGCAGCTTTCAGGCGGCATTAATTCGTTCAGTAATTTTAGAATTAAATATGAGGAGACAAACAAATTTTGCAGTGTACTATCACCAGCAAAACTATTAACTAGTTTACTAGTGATACGTTTAACAGTTCGTTGAAAAACACTTAAAGTAGAATGTGGGATAAAATGAACCCTGGGGTATACTGGCGCTAACTGATTTAGACTTAGAAGAAAAGCCATCTATGTAGACGGATATGTTTCGATCTGACAGAAAATCAGATGAGTGCTATGAGCTATACCAGGATAAAGAAATTTAATTTAACTGCCATCATATATTCAATTACCTATATTCATGGGAATATCAAATTGTATACTATCGTTTAGCTGTTGAGCATGCTAGGCCCTTGGGTCAGATTTTACGCCTACTACTGCAGGTGGAAGTATTTTTGTAATTATTTTCATTGAGAATGTTGTCTTATGATTTGTTAGATATTCGATTGAAGCTTCTGTATATATGCAGAAGATACAATCCAGTCTTAAGTAAATGGTTGTTAATGCAATTTCACTGTAAACATTATTGGTGATATTAAAGGATGTTTCAACAAGGCCATAACTTCTATAGCGCAACCATTTCTGCCAATAAATTACTCAATAAACCCAAAGGAAAAGGCAAAGTTTTTTCTAACTAAATACTTTTTTAATAACCATTTGATTAAAAATCAAAAGATGTGTCGATTTCTCCAGAAAATATATTCGGAATTTTGGGTTTTCCGTATTATTAAAAGTCTCAGTTCATGAGATGCACGGATGACAGCTCTTAAAAATTTGTTTTAAACATCCAAGTAGATAGAGTTTGTATCCCGGGATTTCGTTGGCGAGACTTCCCGGGAAATTAGCTATTTTATCTAATCCCGGGAATCGGAGATTTTTATTAATTTCCCGGGAAATTCCGTATAGTTTAATTATAATTGAAAAAAGTGATCTATAAAGTTTGGCGTCTCATCAATTATTTTTCCGGCCCAGTTTGACGTAATATGTAAAATATCGGGATATTTTTGATCATATTGCACGAGTGAACACTATCATTATTTCTTTTTTAACAATGAAGGAAGGGTTGTAACATATTTCATAATAAATCAGGTAGCAAAAGATTTCTATCGTTGCTTAATTGAAATAGCCAAACAATCAATAGTTCAGATATATTAAATATGTAAACAAGAATATAATATTATAAATATAAATATCGTTTAAGTAACTTTGAATAAGTTATAAGTTAACAAGTAACTTTGAATTTAATATCGATGTATCAAGTAAAATTATATCGTTGATAAATATCGATATTTATTAAAAAACCATAGATATATTGATATGTCAATTCTTTATCCTTTCCATCCTTGCGAGATTAACATCAGCAGAAGAACGAATTTCTATCAATTTCATCAAGAATTCAAACTAGTTTTCGAGCTTCTGATAGATATCCAAAACACAAAATCACGCAATTTTAATTCACAAGATCGCTCAATTTGAATTTAAATTAATAAATATTTAATATGATTTTCAGATTTTGTTTATTATTTAAAAAAAAGATACTAATTTAGTCAAATAAGAACAGTTGACTAATGACTATATCGGGTTAGCAGGTTATGAAAATTTTGGCAGCAAATGGAACGCAGTCTCAGGTGTGAAATGAAACCAATATTTAAATATAAGTATATTATTCGTATTATCGAAATCAGTCACTGTACATAATTTACACATAAAAGTAGATATATCTTGTAAATTGTTTTTCATATAGGCTTATGTACAAGTTTTGTTATTTGTTGTCGGTAAACGCAGTGGCAGATTTACCATATGCGGGGCCATAGGCAAGGTTTCTATTATATTAGTTGAGTTTTTAATACTTGTGTTCTTTTATGCTTTGGATATTTATTAAAACGTAACGAAACAAAAAACGCACATAGGTTTTAAATGTACATAAAGTATTTTTTTACTTTGGATGAAGATGCACTAATAAGACTACTCAAAATGCGGTACCATTTATTTTTTTCGCAGATTTTAAGAGGATCGATTACATTGACTTAAAACTTAACATTTCGGTCTTTTAAAGACGCAAACTCATCAATTAAATCAGAACAGTCCAAGGACCGACTTATTTTATTTTCAATGGAAATTAAAACTAATGCAGATAAGCGGTCTTGACCCATAGTGGAACGTTAATAGTTTTTTATGAGTTTTAATTTGAAAAACGACCTCTCTGTGCTTGCCACTGAAATAGGCAAAGTTAGTAAAATTCGTAGGGCAATAAATAAATTTGGAAAAATTTCGATTAAAGAATTTGCCGTAATATACTTCAAAATTTCCAGCGCATCATTCGATTCCGCCGATGCTTCCATTCTTAACAATGTATTTATTTCCGAGTATAACTCTTCATAGTTCACGTCCGTTCTGTACTAGGATTTCTCAGTGATATTTCTAAATTTTTACAGTCATTCAACAATTCATTTGCATCTAAACTTCGCTTTTTTTCGGTACGGGTTAAAAAACCAAAAATTTTGTTGTAGGAATCAAGCATTTTGAATCTTTCATTTAAGCTTACTAATGCAACATCAATTATTGCATCAAAAAAATCTACTTTATATATAGACTTTCCATTTAGAGGTGTGTCAGTTCCTTCATATTCAAAAAAACGTCGTTTTCGGCTAAACCGCACTTGAGGGAATACTGGCTCAGTACCTAATTTTATAGCTATTTCTTCAGAATTTTTAATAATCGCTTCAAATGATTCATCACTTCTGAATGATTCTAAAAAATTTGTTCGTAGTTTCCACCAATTTTATCATAATAGAAATATCTGCCGAGGGATCTGCATAACTTCACTTACTTTGTTAATTTCATACAATATACCATGCCATTAACGTTTGGCCCCAAAAATCTTTTAGAGAATGAGTCTGTCAGACTTCTAGGAGTTGAGATTGAAAATAATATGAAGTGGAATTCTCATATTTTTAATCTGGCTAAGAATGCTGTTCAAAAGTTAGGTTTTTTGGGGCGATGTCGTAAGTTTTTCGATAGCGAACAACTTCTTTTAGTTTATAAATCTTTTATACGTCCCTGCATGGAATACTGTTCTCACATATGGGGTGGAGCTTACTTGAGTAGTCTCAACTGCCTTGATTCTGTACAGCGTAGAGCTATTAAACTCATTGGTAACCCAAGTCTTACTAACGGTCTTGATTCCTTGCAGCACAGAAGAAATGTTGCTGATTTGACTATATTTTATAAATATATTATGGATGAAAGAGCTTCTGAAGAGATCAAATCGATTTTACCTAAATCAGCAAACCTTTCGCGTCACACCAGAGCAAACGTAGCAGCGCATCCCTTTACAGTTCAAATAATTAGGTGTAGAACTGTAGTCTTCCAACGTGACTTTTTCAACAGAGTCTCTCATCGTTGGAATGCCTTACCTTCCTGGGTTTTCCCTGATGAATTTAATCCTCAAGGCTTTAAAGTTAACGTTCATAAATTTCTCAGAGAATCCTAATTTGCATTCCATTCTTATCCCTAGTTGGCATGGTATCTTCGGATATTCAGAGACGTTAATTTATAATTTATTATAATTAACACTAAACATGCCAAACTTTGAATAAAAAAAAAAAAAAAAATGCCAAATTGTAAGTGAAAGTATAAACTGATATGAGGATATCTCATTCGCAAGACCGTTAGCTTCAGAAACTACAACTCCAATTGAACTTGAATCTGCAACTTTGTATAAAGCTTCTATAATTTGAACCAAATTATCTTTTACAACTTTTATACTATTAACTTCCTATTGCTTTCCCAACGCGTATCTGACAATGATTTAACAGTGATTTTACAAACACTTTGCAGTATGTCCCATCGAACGGTTGATGCAGCAATAAATGTAAAAATTCGTTGAACAGTACCAAAAAAGTTAATTGCAATTGATACTGATTTCGCAGCATCACATACCATTAGATTAAATGTGTGGTTAGCACATGGAACGTAAAGAGCTCTGGGATTTTTTTCTTTGATTAAAGCTTGAACCCCTTTGTATTGCCCTCGCATGTTAGCACCATTATCATACGATTGCCCGCGACATTTCATTAGATCCAAATTATACTCAGCTAATAAATTTTAAAAAATTTCAACTAAACCTGAACCAGTGCTATCAGTTATGTGAAAAAAACCACAAAAAAATTCTTCAATTTGTACTTCTTCCTGATTAATTTTAACGCATCTCAAAAGAATTGAAAGCTGTTCCTTATGACTTAAACCAGGAGTGCAATCCATGATAACAGAAAAATATTTTGATGACTGTACCGAAGATACGATAGTTTTCAGTATTCTTCTCGATATAAGTCCAATTATTTCATTCTGCAGATCTTTCCCAAGATAAGTATCAAAGCATTCTTTATTTTTTATTCGTTTAAGATGCTCTAACATAACTGGATCAAATTTTGCAATAAGTTCTACTTGTGTCAAGAAGTGTCCATTAGTAGGCTGATAAAGTTGCTCACGGTGTCCACGAAAAGGTAATGATCTTTCAGCTAACATTAGCACTATAGCAAAAAGACGTTCAAGTACGAAGTGCCAATGTTTCTTCTCATTTTCTATCATTCTCTGCAAATTTTGATCAATAGTTGCATTTGATTTTCAATTAACTGACATATTCATCCATTTTTGCATACAGCTAATGTGATCCTGAGATTTATCATGTTGTTTTAAGCTAGAACCTATATTTTTCCAATCTGAATAACCTTCAGTCGACGATAAACATATTTTTCGGGTAGAAAAAATTTTGCAACAAAAGCAAAATACCGAATTATTTTGTATAGAATACACTAGCCAGCTTCTAGAAACTTCTTCACCGTTAGCAAGAACTCTCGTGTAGAATTTAGTATTAAATCTGCGACCCGATTTATCGGCTTTAAAATTGATTTGTTTAACCTGACTCGGTCCTTTTTTAACAATATCGACCCTTTCTCGTTCATTAAACGAAATGGGCCATAACGTCGGGTCGTCGGAAACAATAACCACATCAGTTATGTCTTGTTGTGCTTCATGCAATTTGGGATTTGAAGCTAAAACAAAATCATTGGAAGCTAACGAAGACTCTTGAGACAAATTCATTTCAAAATCTTTTTCATGGGTGTCCGGTAATAGGACAGCAGAAACTTCAGAATTTGAAACAACAAAAGATAAAGACCCTAAAGATGTTTCAGACTGGTCAGATAAAATATCTACCAATTTTTCTGAAACATCTTGCGAAGTACTAGCACCTGCATCAAAAGTTGTGTTAGTACCTGATGATATATTAAAAAAACTTGTCAATGGTTTAATTTTCTTTAACATATCTGTATGTTTTTTCTTATTTCTTTTTTTTCGGCACCGAAGCCCATTTTCTTCCAGTGTTTCGATCACGATAAGGATTCATAGTTAAATAACGAACTTTTTCTAAAGTTTGATATTTATTTATAAATACATAATATAATTTATATAATATTAATATAAAAGCGAATAATCAGAAGAATAGCCAAGGGAAGAGCAGAAGTCGTCAATATAAAATGTATAATCAGAAGAATAACCAGGAGAAAAGCAAAAATCGTCAATATTAAAATCGCATAAATTACTAAGAACACAAAAAAAGAACGTCTGAACTATAAGAATTATAATTTAGAAGTGAAATGGAAAACAAATAATCTCTATTTTTACATCATTCATTACTTACATTATACCAAAAAATTGTAACTCGCACACAATCATAACACAACATTTTTTATACCAATAACAATCATAGGTATAGCAATCATATATTCACAAAAATATAATAACTGTGAAATGTTAAAAAAAAATCTAGTAGGCTTAGAAAAAATTTCAAATTTCGTTTATGTATATGAGACTAGAAAACGCATACTCTTTCATATGGTTGCCAGGCATTATGTATAACGCAAAAAAAATTGCTACATACACAATAATAGATGTATATCCCAGGTTAGAAATACCAAGGCTTATCGAATAGGCCAAGCTTGGCCCAAGCTTGGAAAACTAAGATATGATTATCAAAGCATGGCCAAGTCTTAGTCTGATACATTTTGTCATACTAAGCCAAGGTTAAAATAAATAAATGTAAATTGTATCTTTTGACTACTATATTTAGTTTTGGGCCAAGCCTGGTCCAATGTTAAAACAAATTTATTGTAATTGTTATATAATTTCAGCATTTGTTCAATGATGGACTGTAGCCAACAAATTTACAATATATGAAGAAATTCCATTACAATACCCGGGTAATAAAAGGCTAAGGGGCCAGACCTGTGCCAAGTCCGCACCACAGCTTTTGGGGTTTGGGCCAGACTTAATATTTTTAAATTTTTTAATATTTTTCGCCCAAGTTTGTGCCAAGCTTGTGCCAAGTTTGTGCCAAGTTTGGACTGATGTCATTGGGTCAAGTTTGGTAAATAAGACTTGGGCCAGATCTACCAAACCAATTTTTTTCCAGACGTCCTTTAAATGTGTGGAAAGAAGTTGTTGAAAGAGTAACATTTATAAAATTAGAGAAAAACTTAATATGGCTTTGCACTACATTAGACTAGTAAATAATGCGTAACCTAATAAACTGAATCTTGGTTCAGTTTAGGCATTTACAACTGGACCAGACTGTAACCAAAGTTAGCTAGCCAAGGATTATACTGAATTATACATTAAAATGCAATATTTAAAAATATACTTATTTAATATATTTATTTTTTTTTATTTTTTTTTTATTAATTATAATATAAAATTCCTTATAGTAACAATTTGAATTTGATTTTTTATATTAATGAATATCGATTTCGACTTACGTCATCCTCAGTTCTTAAGCTATTATTACAATCTTTGCTTAAACTAATGTCTTATATACTATTTCAACTGCTATTATCATAATAACGATGAGTTCCCATTTCTATTAGTTTTGATTCTTTTAACTTTTTTAATTTCAATTTTATATTTTCACTTTTCTTTTTTATCGTGCTTTCCATATCATTCTTTACCGATTCCATTACTATTTCATATTCTATTTGATGTTATACAATACATAATCAGCATAGAACCGTCCATTAAATTCACGTTAGAAAATGAAGAAAAAAACACAACAAATTTTTTGAATTTATCAATCAAAAATGTAGATTCAAAACACACATTCAAAATATTCCGAAAACCAACCTAAACGGATCAAACAATAAATATTAAATCACATCATCCATACCAATATAAACTAGCTGCGTACAATCACATGATCAATAGATTGAACAACATACCAATGGATGCAGAAAATTATCAAGACGAATTAAATAACATAAAATACATAGCCTGTAAAAACGGCTATAAAAACGAAATAATTGACACATTAAATAGAAAACATAAACACAAGAAAAATTTGCAAACCCTAACAACACTGAGGCATGAAGAAAACTTAGCAGGCAAAAAATACATAGGCGTAACATATAGTAAAACAACATCCAAGATAATGCAAAAAACTTCTAAAAAATATGGATATATTGCAGCTTACAAAAACAAAAATAAAATAGAAAATTACCTAAAAACCCAGACCTTAGACACAGGTGTTTACAAAATTACCTGTGATGACTGCAGTAAATTTTATATAGGTCAAACAGGGCGGTCTTTCAAAAAAAGATTTATTGAACCCACCAGTGAAATTAATAAAATTGATCCAAAATCCAGATATGCACAACATTTAAAAATAGAAAAACACAAATATACCAATATCAACACAAATTTAACCATATTACATAAAAAAGAAAAGGACAAAATCTAGATAGATTGGAAGAAATAGAAATATCTGAACATAAAAACAATATCAACATTTTAAATGATAAAATCAACACTAAAACCAACAAAATATATGACATAATAATAAAAAATAGCAGTTGAAATAGCATATAAGACATTAGTTTAAGCAAAGCTTGTAATAATAATTAAAGAACTGAGGATGACGTAAGTCGAAATCGATATTCATTAAAATAAAAATCAAATTCAAATTGTTAATATAAGAAAGTTTATATTATTATTAATAAAATAAAAATTAAAAATAAACATATTAAAAAACTATATTTTTAAATATTGCATTTTAATTCAAAAGTGACAAAAGCGCACAAACAGTGAATAATATGTAAAACCATAACAACACATATATAGTGAATTATACATTGAATAAAAAATTAAAAAGCTTTGAATTCGATTTATTTGTTTTAGAATTGGTCCAGCATTGTATTTAAATATTGATCCAATGTGTAAAAATAATAATGGTACGTGGTTATCATTTAAGGTTAAAACAACATTCAACCAATTTTATTTTAAAGCTTGTCTCAACGTTGTTCAACCTTAAAACAAGATTGGCTCTATGTAAAAACAATCCTTTGTGCTTACCTGGGTAGAATTGGGCCATCATTGTATTTAAATATTGTTCCAATGTCTAAAAATAATAATGGTACGTGGTTATCATTTAAGGTTAAAACAACATTCAACCAAGTTTATTGTAAAGCTTGTCCCAACATTGTTCGACCTTAAAACAAGCTTGGCTCAATGTCAAAACAATCCTCTCTACCTACCTGGGATGTAAAGTTAAATATTTTTTAAAAATACTGTTTTCCTACTCCTATCACAGTAAATTATAAATTACATCACACTATCCATGACATGTAAATTGATTATTTCAAATAGCGTGCGGTAATGGATTTTCATATATATATTACCGCACGCATTTAATAAAAAGAAAAATTTTTATTTAAAGAAAAATTTGATTTTTAAAAATTAAATATTTCAATTCATTTTGACACAGAATAATGCAAAGCCTACCACAATTTACAAACTATTTGCATTTAATTTATAATTAGTAGTTCATTTTTTCAAGTAATTATATGCGTTTGGGCATTAAAACAAAGTCGTAGGAAAAGTATATAACAAATCTCGAGTTGTAAAGCATTTCCATGCTCGTGAAGATACTGCACTCGACGCTACGCGTCTCGTGCGCAAAATTTTCCCTCGCATGTAAAATGCTATTTACAACTCTAGATATGTAATATACTATTACAAAAATACTGTACGCATACATTATATTGAATTTTAATAAATGAGTTTCGTTGTTTATATTTATTGTACTAAGAAAAATTTTTTATATTACTTGTACTAAGAAAAAAAAATGCGAGGCCACCGGCAAATGCCTGGTTTGGCTGTGCTTAAAACCGCCACTGGGTAAACGTGGCATTATTGTTTTCCTCCACTGAGGTCAAGGTAAAGTAGTTTGGACACAGCCGTGAATATTTCAGTTGGAATAGTGGATCAAAACATAATTTCAAAGCTATTTTACATTAATTTGTGGTGAATGCAGTAAAATTTATTTGTGAATACGATTTAGATTCTGCTTTGATTTATTTATATATTATCAATTACACTTATTGTCATCATAGCTGGCCGCGACTGCTTAAAGGTTAGGATCTATTGACAAGTATATAATATAAATTATTTTAGTCCTTTATATGAATGATAAACTAATATATTAAATTTTTAAAAGTTTTAATATCCATAATTGCTTTAAAATTAACAAAACCGTTAAGATTTTAATGAAATTTCAACAAAAAAATAAAAAGGGGTTATTTTTTAATAGATTTATATATATAAAATACTTCTCGGAAATCCCGGTATTCCCGGGATTGATTATTAATTCCCGTATCCCGGGATTTAAAAAATGGCCGGGAAATACAAACTCTACGAGTAGACAAATTCTCTCTCTATACACAAGCAATGAAAAACATAAATGTCAAAAGCTGGATCTGTAAGTAAGTTCTGAATAGATTGTGCTTGAATTCAAAACATTACGACAATTTTCTTTATACTTATTTTTTTTTTATTTTTTTAAAAAGCTTGCAACAACTTTAGAAGACTGTCAGTAATTCGCAAGGACACATCAATTTAGAAACCACTTCTTTAACATTACGGTGAATAAAACACCTAAATACTGCACTGTCAATCGACGGCAAGAGTTCAATCAAATCTTCTTAAAACTTAAAAAGCCCTGATCTACATAAATATAAAACACCTGGTGATGTACTACACTGGATGAAGGATCTGTATTCCATGTAATGTACCATATACAGCAAAGTTTCATGTTAATCTTCTTTATATATTAATACGCTAGATCAAAACTTTGTGGAGCCTAAGGCTTTTTTATTCGCAGATGGATTCATTTCAAATTTTCACAGCTAACTGATATTAGTGTAACCTATAATCGGATTCGGATTCACACAAATCGGATCATAAATAAAAAAGTTATTATATACGGAAAACTTTTTATATACATATGCATTATAAGTTTACATACATATAAAAACGAAATTAAAAATTTATTTTATTTTTTTATATTTTCTTTTTTATATATTAGCGAACAACGAACAACAAAAACGAAACTTTTTTTTCTCATTCATTTCAGTCGTCTTTTGTCTTTGAACAAAGGACGGTTTTCGAGTCGTCGGAATAAAAGAGATTATATGCGTAATATGCGTAATAATGTTGATTTTATGAATGATATTTTATGAATGATATTTATGATGATATTTTATGAATGATATTTTCTTTTTTATATATTAGCTATCGAACATTAAAAATTTATTTTCTTTTTTAAATCATTCATTTCAGTCGTCTTTTGTCTTTGAACAAGGACGGTTTTCGATATTATTTCGATTATTTTGTTTATTGATATAAAGATATTTGCGTAATATTTTTCTTTGTTTTCTTATTATAGGAGGGCTATTATTTTGAAAACGTACATTTTTTTGTTGATTTTTAAATTTTTGATTTTTAAAAAATCTGAAATTTTGATATTTTGTTGGTATTGACGTAAGGAAAAAAGTTGTTTCTGCTTTTATTTTTTGTGTACTCTGAATCGGCGTTACGCGCGGTTGAATTTTTGAGGCTTTTTCACGTAGTTTTGGTAATGGTTTAAAACTTAAAACTTTTTTTTCTTTTTTTATATTTATTTTCTCTTAGTTAGTTTATACATTTCCTTTGAAGTTTAGAGAATTTAGTTTATGAATTGATTTAGGGGTCGATAGACGTAATATTTTTTTCTTTGTTTTTTTATTATAGGAGGGCTATTATTTTGAAAACGTACATTTTTTTGTTGATTTTTAAATTTTTGATTTTTAAAAAATCTGAAATTTTGATATTTTGTTGGTATTGACGAAAGGAAAAAAGTTATTTCTGGTTTTATTTTTTGTGTACTCTGAATCGAAGTTATGCGCGGTTGAATTTTTGAGGCTTTTTCACGTAGTTTTGGTATTGGTGTCAATGTTTTGTGAATAGGTGCCACAAATTTCATCCGACTTAAGTATATTTTTGCAAGTAAAAAGAAAAATCACTGAATAATTGAAACTAGGAGGGCCCGGCGTGCTTCGCTACGCTTATAAATAAAGTTTTTGCGTAGACATTTTGTTGACGTAGAAGCAATGATTTCAAAAAGTGGTAATGAGAAATGCTAGCATATAATTTTTAATTTTTCTTTTTAAATATATTGTAACGACTCTTCGTTGGTTCTATTAGATTATTGAGCAAATACGACAGTAAAAAAGACAGATCTTTAGTTAACAAAATCCCAAACTTTATTTATCAACCAGTTACAGCAACTTCCGATTTTAATTACAATGAATTTCAGGATCTCCAATTTATGCACGATGAACTTCACTGCTTTTCTACAATTTGAATCAATAATACTCGGAATCGTAAAATCTGTATTTACTATTCCACTAAGTTCAAATTCTTTTACTATTAGTACCCAGGCTCAAGTACCACCGATTATTCCTTATACTTTCGAATATTTGTAAGACACTTTTAATTGCAAAATTAAGACTGACTATCTGATATTTTTGTTCGCTTATTTATATCGAAAAATAAATAAATCGAAACTTCTATAATCCACTAGAAATCAATACTACGTAGTCCGTACATCTTGAATAGGCCACACCTAGTTCCATTCATACTTGCATTTGTATTAGCGAACTCAAATTTAATTTATGCAAAATGTATTTGTTAAAGGGAGTTAACTTTTAATTAATCTTTGCCATAGAATGTAGAAAACATTTAGGCGGAGCGTATTGGTTATTTATGATTAAATTAAATTAACCCATTCTGGACGAAGTTTATTACACTGCCCTCCATTTAGTTTTGTTCGTCCCGAACAATATCAGCTATCGCATTGGTGCTGTTACCTTGGTACGGTGCCAACCTTTGCAGATGTATCACTTTCATCTTGGTACGGGGTCCCTTTTGTATGCGGTAGATAACATCATTAATTCGTTTGATTATTTTATATGGGCCTTCCCAATCTGGCTGCAGCCTGGGTGATCTTCCCTTAGTTCTTCTGGGGTTGTATAGCCATATCAATTCTCCTTCTTGAAAACCGCCACTATTTGCATTTATGTCGTACCTGGTTTTCATTTTGTCACTGGCAATCTTAATGTGGTCTCGAACCTGCTGATGGATTTTATTTATCTTCTCCCTTAGTTGTCCCACATAATCTGTTTTCGTGGATACCAGACCTCCAGGGATGCCAAACTCGATGTCACTAGGAAGATGTAGTTCTCTTCCGAACATGATATTCGCTGGCGTTTCACCTGTCGTATCGTGCACTGCGCTACGATAGGCCATCAAGAATAATGGAAGATCCTTGTCCCAATTTCTTTGGTTGGCTTCTACTACCTTTGACAAATGTTCTTCCATGGTTCGGTTGAATCGTTCTACCATGCCATCCGACTGCGGGTTCATAGGTGTAGTTCGTGTTTTTCTAATGTCGAGTGTTCTGCACAGCTCTTCCATCAGTTGAGATTCGAAATTCCTTCCCTGGTCCGTATGCAACTCGAGCGGTGTTCCATATCTGCAAATCCATTCATTGACTAATGTTTCAGCGACCGTAACTGCTTCCTGGTTCGGTATTGCATAAGCTTCCGGCCATTTTGTAAAGTAATCAATGACCACCATGATGTATTTGTTACCTTTTGTAGTTTCCGGAAATGGCCCCGCGATGTCTATAGCAATTCTCTCCATTGGGGCGCCCACATTGTACTGTTGCATCTCTCCTCGAATTCTAGTCTTTGGTCCTTTGCTCGCCGCACAAGTATCACATCGCCGACACCATTGCTCTACGTCGGTTCGATACCTTGCCCAATAAAACCTCTCCCTTACTTTAGCTAGGGTTTTATTGACTCCCAGGTGTCCTCCAGAAATACTTCCATGCAGCTTTCCTAGTACCTCTCCCACTCGACTTGATGGCAACACCAGCTGTTCCAACACTTTCTTTCCATCAGCAGACTCCCATTTTCTTTTCAGTATCCCGTTGTCCATAAATAGTGAGTCCCATTGCGCCCAGTAGCATTTCACCTCCGTACTTAAAGGTGCGACCTCTTTCCACTGCGGTCGCATTCCCTCAGTTTTCCATTTCAATATTGCAGCCATAGCTGGATCTTCTAGCTGCTCTCTTTTAATTGCCTCGGTACACCAATCGTCAGGAGTTTGGAACTTGATTTGGTTCACTTTCATTGCCTCATTTCCCTCAGTTCTGCTACATGACTTGCACTCCTCTATACAGGGTCTTCTGGACAGGGCATCGGCGTTACCATGGATCCTTCCTTTGCGGTGTTCAACTTTGAAGTCGTAGTTCTGCAGGATCTCTATCCATCTTGCTGCTTGTCCTTCAGGAAATTTGAATTGTAATAACCATTTTAGAGCAGCATGATCTGTGCGAATCAGGAATGGCTGTCCACACAAATACTTGTGGAAATGTTTCACAGCCTTGATGATAGCTAGCAACTCTTTCCTCGTGACACAGTAATTCCGCTCCGGCTTTGACAGAACTTTACTGAAGTAGGCCACCACTTTCTCATCGTCTCCAACTTTCTGTGACAAAACCGCTCCGATTCCTACATTGCTTGCGTCTGTGTCCAGAATGAACATCTTTCCGGATTCTGGATAGGCTAGTATAGGGGTGTTGCATAGTTTTTCTTTTAAACGGCAGAATGCCTCATTACATTCGGTTGTCCACAGAAACTTGGTATTTGCCTCTGTCAATTTATGTAGACTCTTGGCGATATTTGCAAAATTCTCCACGAATCTTCGATAATAGGTGCATAAGCCAAGGAAACTGCGTAGCTCATGAACATTCTTCGGTACTGGCCAATTTTTCACAGCATCAATCTTCTCGGGATCGGTTCTAACTCCATGTTCTGTAATGATGTGTCCAAGGTACTTCACTTCTTTGTGGAAGAGATTGTACTTTACCGGATTCAACTTCATGTTGGCATTACTTATTCTTCTGAGTAGTTCTTCGAGGTTCATTAGATGCCCTTCGAAGTTGCGACCCATTATAATGATGTCATCAAGATAAACTAGGCAGGCCTTCCAGGTTAAACCATGCAACACGCATTCCATTAGACGTTCAAATGTTGCTGGGGCATTGCATAGACCAAACGGCATCACATTGAACTCCCACAACCCATTGCCAGTAGAAAATGCTGTCTTTCGTCGATCTTCTGGATGCATTTCACCTTGCCAGTAGCCACTCTTCAGATCTAATGTGCCGTACCATTTGGCCCCTGATAGTGTATCCAGTGTGTCATCAATTCGTGGCAGTGGATAGCTGTCTTTAATGGTTACCTCATTGAGCTTTCGATAGTCTACACAAAAACGAGCTGACCCATCTTTTTTTCTAACTAGCACCACTGGTGAGCTCCATGGACTCTTAGATGGCCTGATGACTCCATCACTTTTCATTTTGTCCAGCATTCCTTGCACTTCCTCGTGTTTAGCCAGTGGTAGTCTTCTAGGAGGCTGTCTGATAGGATGAGCGTTTCCAGTGTTGATCCTATGTCGCACGATGTTTGTTCTTCCAACATCTTCATCTCCAGTAGAGAAAACGCTGCTCATCTTCGTTAATACCCTCTTGATTTCTTTGAATTCGGCTGGATTCATTCTTTTACTAAGATCTTGAAGTATTGCTACTAATGCGGGATTGTTTCTCTGCATGAAGACCTTTTGCTCTTCTTCACAGCTGATTAACTCTTTTATGGTGCTGCATTTGGCGATTTCTTCTCCATGATTGATGACCACTCGTTTATTTGAGAAGTTAATCAGTTGCACTGGAACTACTCCCTCTTTTGCTGCAACTAGCGTTCGGCCAATCATAATGTTTCCCCCAAAGTCGTTGTTAGCTGGCTCAATCATCACAGGTGAATTTTGGTCACTTTTATCTAGTAGCTTAGTCCATATGATTTTCTCAGATTTTGCCGGGATCTCAGTTGGTCCGTCACTAATAACACGGACCTCAGCATTGTCGTTGGTGGCGTTTAGCACTATTTCTGTGTTTCCATATCTCAGTACGTGGCTTCCCAGATCTAATATAAAATTGTATTCTTTCATGAAGTCAAGCCCAATTATGCAGTCATCTTCTATATCTGCTACAATAAATCGGTGCCTAAATGAATTTCCTCCAAGGTGAACCTCTTCGTCGCTTTCTCCATGAACTAGAACTGTTTCACCCGTAGCTGTTTTTAGGGTGAATCGTCCGTCTTGCTGTATCGATCTGACTATCACAAACCACATCTGGACGCACTATCGATCTCGAAGCACCTGTGTCCAAAGTCAACATGCACGATTTGCTTCCAACGGTTGCCTCTAAGACTAGACTACTATTTTCTCTTTTTACTTGTGATACCACCAATGTAGGGCATTGTAATTGAGCCAGCTTTCGCCCTTCAAAACTGGCACAATCTAGTTTCCCGAATCCGGAACGCGGCCTCTGTCTTCCGGGTGTGGCTCCCATTTACATTCTCTTCGGATGTGCCCCAACTTCCCACAGTTCCAGCATCTTACTCTGCTAGATCTACTTCGTTGATTTCGTTCAGGTTTATCTTCCAAACTTTTGACACGCATGATCACTTCATCAAGCGCTGCTTTCAGTGGTTCCTCAGCAACTTCCATCTGACGTACTCTATCTGAGCCATACGCTCTTTTTCCGGCTTCAATTTGCAGGGCCAATGCTAAGACTTCCGCAGGTAATTTCTTCCCGCTTAGATACAGCTGATTTCTCATTTGTATATCTCGAAGAGCATTGATAAATGTATCAGCTGCCAGTTCATCTCGATGTTCAGCGTTATAGTTCGGGTATGACAGATTAACCAGTCTGACAATGTCAGCCTCTAATTCTTGCAAAGTTTCACTGACTCCCTGTTTTCGTGTCTTGAGCTGTATGCGATGGAGAGCTTGCATATGACTTTCCCCATATCTTACTTCTAAGGCCTCCATTAGCTTGCTGTAATCACGCTCTGTCGCTGATAGTGTCTGCAAAATTTCAGCAGCAGGTCCCTTCAATGCCAATATAAGAGCGTTTGCTTTTTGCTGGTGATCAAACCCAGTTGTTGCTATCTCAAATTGCATCTTAAATATCTGATACGATGTAGATCCATCAAATGCGGGTGTTTTCACTCTAGCTGGAGCTGAAGTAGTTGATGGATTGATCATGTTACCTGACTTCCCTTGTGCTATTTCTTGGCGTAATTCACTCAAAAGTTTGCGCAATTTCTCTTGTTCTTCGGTAACTGTCCGCAGCTCCTTTTCCATGTTGTTGATTTTCACCTCTGCACTGGATATACGTGACTCGATTACTTCACGTAGACTTTCTTGCTTCGCCATCATATCAGCAAATTGTTGTCGTTGCTCTACTTTTTGTTCTGCTGCCTGTTTCTCTTGTCGGGCCATCATATTGTTTCCTTGTTTGGCGATCATATCAGCAAATTGTTGTTGTTGGTTGTTTCCTTGTTTGGCCATCATATCAGCAAGTTGTTGTTGTTGATCCACTTTTTGCTGCGCTGCCAGTTTCTCTTGTCGGGCCATCATATCAGCAAGTTGTTGTTGCTGCTGTGCCATCATTTCTTTCATTAACGCCATCATCGGATCAATTTCTGGGGCATTCTGAGCCGGAGCTTCCTCCGGCTCTATGTCTATGACCTCTGTGTTTTCACCTGCTTCTTCTAAAACTTTACGCAGCCGAAATGCAAGTTCTGCCTTCGTTCCATGGATTGGAGCATTTCTTTTTCTCAACTCGTCCTTCAGCTGGGTCTGGCTGAGATCACTAATATTTACTGTCCTGACCATTGTTTCAATAATCCCACTTCTGACACCACTGTAACGACTCTTCGTTGGTTCTATTAGATTATTGAGCAAATACGACAGTAAAAAAGACAGATCTTTAGTTAACAAAATCCCAAACTTTATTTATCAACCAGTTACAGCAACTTCCGATTTTAATTACAATGAATTTCAGGATCTCTAATTTATGCACGATGAACTTCACTGCTTTTCTACAATTTGAATCAATAATACTCGGAATCGTAAAATCTGTATTTACTATTCCACTAAGTTCAAATTCTTTTACTATTAGTACCCAGGCTCAAGTACCACCGATTATTCCTTATACTTTCGAATATTTGTAAAACACTTTAAATTGCAAAATTAAGACTGACTATCTGATATTTTTGTTCGCTTATTTATATCGAAAAATAAATAAATCGAAACTTCTATAATCCACTAGAAATCAATACTACGTAGTCCGTACATCTTGAATAGGCCACACCTAGTTCCATTCATACTTGCATTTGTATTAGCGAACTCAAATTTAATTTATGCAAAATGTATTTGTTAAAGGGAGTTAACTTTTAATTAATCTTTGCCATAGAATGTAGAAAACATTTAGGCGGAACGTATTGGTTATTTATGATTAAATTAAATTAACCCATTCTGGACGAAGTTTATTACAATATGAATGAAAAATAATCAAAACTCTAGCTGATCAGTTCGGATATATGAAAAATTAGCGATCAAATAAGTTTTCAAGTAAGCTTATTTGATCACTTACTTATTTGATCGCTAATTTTTCATATATCCGAACTGATCAGCTAGAGTTTTGATTATTTTTCATTCGTATATTTAAAAAGAAAAATTAAAAATTATATGCTAGCATTTCTCATTACCACTTTTTGAAATCATTGCTTCTACATCAACAAAATGTCTACGCAAAAACTTTATTTATAAGCGGAGCGAAGCACGCCGGGCCCTCCTAGTTGATATTAAATGGTTTGTTGACCATATTTAATATCAATTACCGTAAAGGGAAGGTAGTGGAATGTCGTGAAACTGAATTGTGATAAAGTAATTGTTAATTGTGATAAAGTAAAAACAAAAAGGTAAGAAAAAATCTGTAGTGTATAGCAAGTAACAATATTGTTTTTATTCGCCTGCATATTAAGGTGTTACTTTATTACTGTGATTTGCGGCTTTAAATTATCACTTTTCAACTATTTATTTTGTTGTCATAGCTACGTTCAAAAAAGTAAAAAGCATTTGTTTTTGTTTAAATTCTATGAAAAGTAAAATTTTTTATCAAAGCAATCCTTAAATTCAAAATTTCATTATCCAATTAAAATAGTTGTTATCATTTGTTGTCATAGCTACACAATAATTTGGAAAAAATAATAAATATTTTGTCAAAGGTTACTTGTTCCACATATTTTTATTTTAAAATTTATGAAAATTTATAATTTTAATTTGGTTATTCCAAGTGTACCAATTTTCTTAAAATATTTTGCTTGCGGCGAATAAAAAATAGTATATGATGCACGGACGTAAGCTATTTTGGACTTAATGTGGGTGCAAATCTCGGCTAGCGCCTCGTTTTGCAAACCCAACATCCGTCCAAAATCTTTAGCTTTTCGTCCTAGCATCATAATGTACTATTATCCGTACCTTAAAGTTTATCCGTACCTTCATATACACATAAGTTTTGTTTGTGCTGGTAAAATTTAGACTTTCGAGTAAGCAATAAACTATTAATATAGTTTGTATTAAATCCAAAGCTATACCAAATCTATAAAATTATAATCACAAATCAAACCTAAAAATTGTATGAATGTATGTATAGTATTAATATTCCTCATAACGAGAACTACTATATTAAAAACTTATTAAAACCATAATCAAAAGCAAAACACATTAATAATTTGCAATAAATGAAATAGATTTGCTATCGAAAATAGGAAAAGTCCATTATTATGGTCGACCATTACATTGATTTTATTTTTCGATTTTTGATCAATACAAAGTTTTCAATAGTTTGTTGTTGCTTCAATAATTATTATTGATATAATTGGATTTTAGTTTTATGTACAATGTACATATGTAGGATTAATATTTCCAATAAATATGTACAAAGATTTGTTGAATTTATACAGTTGATAATATTATTTTTAATTATAATAAGATTAAACATATACATGTAATTTATAATACATTTTTTTAACTAACATAATCCTTTTGAAAGTGTTCATTTTCTTTAGCATTTGTATTTGGTGATGATAACATTGATGTAATAAGTTGCCGCTCCATGTTGGAATGAGTTAATAATGAATTTTGTAAAATATACTAGAATCTTGTGTAGTGAGGCCTTTCTTGTGGCTAACTATCTGAACTTGCAGGATCATGGTTCAATATTCTTTTTACCAAACGTGTTTGCAGTCGCATAGTTAGTCACATAAAATGGAAAAGAGTCCTTTTAACTCAATGAAATAAAATTATTACATCATATGGAAGCGGAACTTAAAAATAATAATCAAATAGTGAAACAGCAGCAGAGAACACAAAGTAACTTAAACTTTATGATCAATAGATTTATGTATCATTACACGGATAAAAATAAACCTTTGATTGCAGGTCATAAGTTTTCTATTAAATAATTATAAATGGTTATTCTTGATAAGCACTTTCTATAATATTGTTGTAATATCCATAACTTTGAGGCATACATTTTAGGTAGATTTCATATAAAAATCTACCTATTGCAATGGGCTTCATCTCGGAATTTCGGAAAAATTTTTGTGCCAAACGACTGTATATGATAAGCGGAGAAAAAAAAACAAAAAAAAAAAAAAATTTATATATATATATATATATATATATATAAACGATATGAGATATAACGAAAACGACCGGCACTCTCACGGTCGCATTTGTTGAGCTAGATCAAAAAAATTTTCTGTACTTGTGTGTTTTAATAATATCTTGGACAAGTTCGTGAATCAGCAAAATCCAACACGTGGTTAAGAAACTAGAGGCTTTTTTCTGAAAAAAATTGATTTTTTAAAACCATTATAACGGCCGTTTGGATACCAATATTTCAAAAAATTTAACAAATTTAGAATCTTTGGAATCTTTTTTATCAATTTGTTTTAAAAATAGACCTCTGCAGTTAGAGGTTCCTGAGTGAGCGGCTCCAACAAAAAAGTTTGCAAAAAAATTTTTTTTTTTAAAACAACCGGCACTCTCACGGTCGCATTTATAAGGCCAGATCAAAAAACCTTTTTTAAAAATGTGCGTTTTATTAATATCTTGGACAAGTTCGTAAATCAGCCCAATCCAACACATGGTCAAGAAACTAGAAGCTTTATACTAGAAAAAATCTCTGTTTTTTAGATCCGTTATAACGGCCGTTTGAATTCTAATATTTTTAAAAACTTCATAAATTTAGAATTTTTGAAACCTTTTTAATCAGTTTCTTTCAAAAAAAAGACCTCTGCAGTTGGAGGTTTCTGAGTGAGCGCCTCCAACAACAAAGCTTGTAAAACACAAAATGCGTTTGAATCAACCGGCGCTCTCACGGTTGCAGTTGTGGAGCCAGATCAAAAAACCTTTCTTAAAAATGTGTGTTTTGTTAATATCTTGGACAAGTTCGTAAATCAGAAAAATCTGACACATGGTTAAGGAACTATAGGCTTTATACTAGAAAAAAAAGTAGTTTTTTTAATCCGTTATAACGGCCGTTTGAATACTAATATTTTAAAAATCTTCATAAATTTAGAATCTGTGGAAACATTTTAATCCGTTTCTTATAAATATAAACCTCTGTAGTTAGAGGTTTTTGACTTGTTGGCTTCAACAAAAAAGTTTGCAACAATCCCCAACTACAATTTCCAAAAACCTTATAACAGTCAATGTCAACCTTATAACAGTCAAAAAAATAAAAAATTTGAATAGAAGAAATTAATTTTTTTTTTCATAGAAATAAACTATTTTGATATTTTGCAGCAATTGCACGACATATGATATAGAGTAGATTTGTGTCATAAATTGTCACACACATGTTCTGTGGTAGATTTGATATTTGTTTGTTGCAAAATTGGATAGATATAATTTTGCTTGTAGGTAGCTAATTATCTTTTTACAATTTGTTCGATATCTGTTTGAAATTAGTTTGTTTTGTTTAAACTAATCTGATACATCAGATTCTACTGGCACACAAAACTGTCTGATCTCGAAATCTACCTATTTCTAGCGGATATACGTGCCGCTTGGACTTTTTAAGAATGAAATATAAAACCCTGGCATAAAATATTGAAAGAAACGAAACTGTGATTACTAGTCCCAAACAAATGAATAACAAAATGATAATTTTCATGCCTAATAATCATTTTATATTTCCAAATGTACATGGAGAAGGCATAAAAATTTTTCGACAGCAAAAAAATTTAAAAAATAATAGAAAAAAAACCATTTTTTATAATTTACTAGACCTTTTTTGTGAAATGTGAGTTGTATATATATACAAACTTTGTATTTACCATTCGAATGATCGATAAATATAAACATTAGAAATATGAACATAATATATGATTATAGCTTATGACATATCATGACCATAGGTTTATTCGGTATCTGGACACTTCATCAAATGCTAGGAATATAAATGCCTGGTTCTATGGTTTATTTTGCCTAAGCGCCATAATTTAATATATAATATCCTTCCTTATAGTCATATTTTGTTATCTAATAAGCATACAATATTTTTTCAACAAAGTTATTTCTCTCTTCCTAATTAGTCATGCTACGTACCCTATATTTATAAAATTCATTGAATAATATTCATATAAGCTCCTTAGTAATATTTTGAACAAGTATTCCTTATAAGTATATAATACACCAGGTTTATTCACGGTTGAAAATCAACGTAATTTAAGCATGGAATTTTAGCATAAAATTTAAGCATAAAAAAACCTAGATTTCTATCTGTGTATATAAAGTTACTAAGTGATCGAGACGTGAGGGCGACCTCGATCTGAACTAAATTTTGACCCATTTCAATTTTTTCGGTTGTTTCTATAGTTTTTGAGAAATATATTAATTTTAATATTATGAGCTTCTTAAAATTGTCAAAATTACTTAATGAAAGACAATACGGATTTCGTATAGGAAGAGCGACGGAAGGTTTACTTTCTTTTGTCACGCATATCTGGAACAAGTCACTTGAAAACCATAGTGAAACTTTCAGAGTTGCTTTTGATATTGCCAAAGCATCCCGAGTCGAAATTTAACTACTCCTTAAAACCTACAGATCCTACTATTTAGAATTTAGAGTATTTAAGTATCACTTACATATTTTCAATACAAAAATAACATCTACATAACTCATACAAAGGCTACTTACCGGAAAAAATCCCATTTAAGTTGTTAAATAGACGTTAAAAAAAATTTCTTTCAGTCTTTTCTGTAATATTAAAAAACGAAGAGAAACCAAATTTGTTTGATGATAGTAAAAATAAACAAAAGAAAAGAAATAACAGGAAATAAGAATAAAAAAATAAAAAGTATTTTTATTTATATATTCTAACATGGCTGGTTTTTTTTAACATTTTCGGAAATAATTTACATGCGTTTAATTGAATTGAATAATTTGAATATAAAAATATGTGCAAAAGAAATTTTGTAGTGAATGTAATGCAACCAATCTCGCTAAACAAACAGGCCCTTGCAAAAATTAATTTTAGTCATTTAAAAAAAATATTATATATTTTAATATTTTTTATTTGTCTTGTTGCATGTCGATTTATCGATATTTTAATTTAATTTTTCATAATATTGAGAAAATTATGGATAATTAGGATTATTTTCTACACATAATTCAAATATTTTAATTTTTTGATATCTGAATTTTGGTCTTTTAAATTGTATCATTAAAAAAATGGCGAAAAAATGGACGCATCCTTTACAAACAAAATCACACTCATACATTTCCAATTTAGAACTTAAATATACGAGCGCTATCTTCATGTATAAAAATGTTTGTCGGGTTTGATGCGAAATAGATCGGAATCGTAAATAGTTCTTGAAGATTCAAATAAGATGTTAATTTTGTTCGTTGATAGAATTGACAAGACTTTTTACGTTCTTAGGATATGATAAGTACTTAGTAAGGTGTTTAAAAACAGGCTGGTTTAGGTGTAAAGTAGTAGTTTAAGAATAAGTCGTCTGTAAATAGTTTTTTGAGAATTCTAATTAGATGTTAAATAGTATGTTTTTAGATTTTGGATGAGTTAATAAGTTTATCGAGGATAAAAAGTTCTTATTTACAGGCAATAAAGGACGAAACGAATTAAAATAGGTTCATTTGAGAATGTCTACTACTTAAATCGTAGTAAAATTCGACTCGGGTTTTGACAAAGTATGGCACAAGAACCTTATTTGCAGAGAGTGGTCTTCAAAAGAGAAGAGTGGTGGTGGTCTTCAAAATGTTTTCCATGGTTTCCCTTTCGACCGTTATTGTTTTTACACTGACAATGTTAATCTTTCTGCTCAAAACTTTACAGAAACCATCTTATTTGCTATCAATAAATTCGTCCCTTTTTCCATAGCAAAACCCAAGCAAAAATACTTGTATTCGAAGGCTGTCAAAGCGGCACTTAGAAACAAACGTAGATCATTTAACATATTTATTCATAACTAAACTCCCGCTAATCGATCCCAATATCTAAAAGCCAACAAAATATCTAACCAGATTATCTCAAACGAAAAGTCTGAAATTGACAGAACGAAAGCTTCAAAACTTACGTCTATGTCTATTTTTGACAATAGTTTCTACAGTGCCATCAATTCTTTAAATTCTGGTACAAAATCTTCTATTCCCCTTATTATTGATGGTGATTTAATCGTCAATGATCCCGCAAGAAAAGCTAACTTGTTCGCTGAATGCTTTGCTCTCAACTCCACTGTTTTGGAAACTCCTAAAGAAATACCCCAAATCCAGTCTTCAGGAGTTAATATGAATGAACTCCACTTCAAACCCAAAATAGTCGCCAAACTTTTAAAGGGGTTAAACATCAACAAAGCCTCAGGAATGGATAATATTCCACCCATGTTATGTAGCCTGGGATGTGATAACGTAGTGCAATTAGTCACCGATTCATGTAGTTTCCATTTCCCTATATATCACATTTTTTTTATATATATATATCATGCGCATTTAACAACAATTTTTCGTTCATCCGTAGTCTATGGTCATATTTTCGTATAGTTTCTGTTACATAAATTTGTTCTTCGCATAAAACAATTAACAATAATATTTCCTTTACAATCCGCTATTATTGACTCACAATATGTTTTCACCAGCATTACTTCACCATCCTACATAAATTTGAATTCTCTGGACACTAACCGTAATGGCCCTGAATGTTTTCAAACCTCAAAACAGCTGTGCATATTTGTCCATTCGTCGCAATAGAAAAAAATTATTATCCTACAATTAGTTATGTGTTCGATTTCTTATATGGATATTTTTTTTTTATCAATTTTTCTCTCCGTTATAGATCTACATTTTGCTGTAATACTATAGTAAGCTATTGTTTCATAACACATAAACATTCTAAGATCGGTTAAACTTACGTTTAATTCATTTTAATATTTCTTACAAATGTGTTGGAAATAACTTATTTCGTTAAATTATTTTACAATTTTATGTATGACAAAATAACAAACGGTTTTGTTTTAACGAATGTTCCTAACATTTATTAACATAATATAAATTAATTTCCTTTCAACAGAACCATTTTGTCGAATTTTTCGATATTAAAAATCCTATAAAAGAGATGGATATATGCTTTTTGTTCTCTTAGTCTATTACATTTTTCATTCGTTTGTTTGACGTCTCGTAGTCTAATTTAAAACGTTTGCATGTAATATTTGTTGGGTGTGTTAAAACTTCTTCGTTTTGTGATTTTTTTTATTTTTAAAAATATTCCTTACCAAATTTTAAATAGAAATTATGAATGTTTCTATTTGTTTATAATACATATAGTTTTATTATTGAAAATAAAGAATAAATTGTTTTATAAATTGTTAAATAAATTGTTAGATAAAATAACAGTAACTAGTGATGCCTTAAATAAAAAAATAATTCCACTACATAGTTATCGTTTAGCTTAGTCTACAAAAATTGTGAATTAATTTACAAAAAAAATATATATGAATGTTCTGTGAACTGTTCTGATAAAAATAAAATTTAATTGGAAATATTTTATAAAGTGAAATATAATGCCAGCAAGGCAATAGAGTTCATTTTTTGTGTAACAAAGTTTTGTTATTATTTCAACTCAACATTGATATCAAAGTTTTACTATTACTACTGTGTATTATACATATTTCAACGCAACATTGGTATTAAATTTTTGCTGTTAATGACATATTTCAAATCAACATTTATATCAAATTTTTGCTGTTGCTCTCATCTATTTTACATATTTCATCTCAACATTGATATCAAATTTTTGCTATTACTACTTATTTCAACGCATCATTTGTGTCATTGTTTTACTATTGCTGCCGTATATTATACCTATTGAAACGCATCATTTGTATCAAATTTTTGATGTTACCACCGTATATTTGACATATTTCTACTCAACATTTATATCAAATTTTTGCTGTTGCTAACGTATATTGTACATATTTCAACTGATATCAAATTTTGGTGTGGTTACAACTGAAGTTCAACTCATCATGGATATACAATTTTCTTGATACTTTACCTGTTGGATTGTTCATCGCTGATGGAGGGCTGAGGCCGTAAGACTTGGAAGTCGGGAGGATTTAAACATGAGGTGAGCGAACTTGATTTATTTTTTTTATTTTTTTTACATAGGGGTGTGAATGTGTGTGAAAAAGGGTGTGCCAGTGATTGAATGGGGGCTTGCCTGTCGATGCGTGTGTGTGTGTGAGCTGGCGATGCGTGTAACGAGATGCATGTAGTCTGAATTGGAAATGATTTTAATCAAAATCTTTTTTTTGCTCCGAGGTAACGTCTCGTTTTCCAAATACCTTTTCTTTTATTATATTACCTAAATTTATGAATTTATATTTTTAAGTAAATCAAAAACCATTCTCAAATAACCTGTATTACAAAAAAAAGAAGAAAAAGGGACAAATTCTCGTCATGTTTTAGGTTTATTAATTCTATCATACATTAACCAACTGTAAACTACAGGTATTGAAACAGACTGGTTTGGACATGTTATTTTCAACTTACAAATCGAATGATAATTTTTTTTGAGCTGTAAATATTTTTTTTGGGGAATTACGTATGGTTTTATAAATTTTTAAAAATGATATTAATAAAGAAAAAGGAAAATAAACAAAAAAGACTTTCAATATGGCGTGTGACGTTCTCCAGTGCTCTAAGGGTTGATTCACGGTTTACCATGGCAGTGGTTTACGAGCTGTATCATATTGCTCAGATGACAGCAATACAACTTAATTTTGATTTCTACCACTTGCGGTACTTGCTGCGGGTCTTGGAGCTTAATTGTCTTGCTTCGCAGTCTGAGTGTGTGGGTGAATGTTAGCATGTATGAAGCGTGATTGTGTGAGCGTATGGGAGTGATTGTGTGGGTTGGACGCGCTGATCGTGGTTGTTTCGCAAAAGGGGTCGCCAGAGTCTCCTTTTTCACTTGTATTTTTTTCCATTTCTGTGTATTTTCGTAAAATGCGTACATTTCTGCATTTGTGTTGAAGCAGCAGGTAAAAATCTTTCAAATCCACGATGGCTGAGCTTTAGTCGTTACGGCGTTAAATTTCTCTAGGTACGCATCCTGCTATGCCATTCTCATTGGTTCGCCAATGAGAAAGCTCTTCATTACACCCATCATTTTAAAAACCTTTTCTAAAGAACTTGCACCAACTTTGACTAAAATATTCTACCAAGCCTACAAATCTGGTATATTTCCCTCGTGCTGGAAGTTGGCCAATGTCTAGCCCGTCCCCAAAAAGGGACCGAAATCCGATATCTCAAATTATAGGCCAATAGCTTTACTATCGGTCCTATCCAAAGTCTGCGAGCATTATATTAATACACACATTTCAAAATTTCTGGAAGTAAATCATTTAATAGCCGACAGCCAATACGGTTTTCGAAACAAAAGATCAACCACCGATCTATTAAACTATGTAGCGCATTGTTGGAACAGCATACTTGATATAGGTGGTGAAACATACGTTATCGCTTTAGACATCTCCAAGGCATTCGATCGAGTCTGGCATGCCACCCTGATCCACAAGCTCGTTGCGTATGGTTTTCATCCCAATATTGTGAAGCTGATTCAAAATTTTCTATCCAACCGATACATTTCGGTCTCCTTAGACGGATTTTCTTCTGAGTCTAAACTAATTAACGCTGGTGTACCTCAAGACTCAGTATTGTCCCCAACCCTTTTTTTGATTTATATCAACAAATTGTTGAAAATCACCTGCAACCCAATAAATAGTTTTTCAGATGATAATACTCTGCACAAGTCGTTCGAGCCCCTTCCTTCAAAAGGTAAAATGCACGAACGAATTAATCCCGCCCGGAGAGACGCTGCCATAAACGTGAATAAAGACCTAAAAATTGTCGCCGACTGGGGTGACCAAAACCTGGTCAATTTCAACTCTACCAAAACACAGCTGTTGATTGTTTCCAGATCAAAGACCGGGTTCCCCAAAGATATTTTATTCAGTATGTGTGCTGAACCAATAGTTGAATGTAAAAGCATTCGTTTATTGGGTGTCACAGTTTCAAATGACCTACTCTGGAACGATCATGTAATGGCGATGGAAAAAAGCGCGTCTAAAAAACTCGGCCTTCTAAATAGATGCAAAATAATTTTCACTCCATACCAATTGCTCAATGTTTATAAGTCCTATATTCGTCCCTGTATGGAGTACTGCTGTCAAGTTTGGGGTGCTGCTTCTGTTTTTATCTTGGCCCTCTTGGACTCTGTTCAAAAGCGGGTTATACGAATTGTGGGTGATCGAACTTTGACATCAAAACTTGATTCCCTACAACATCGTCGCACTGTTGCTGCAGACCTCGTTGTTTTTTACAAATATGGTCATCAACAGTGCTCAGATGAAATCAGCAGCATCATGCCTCAAACTTATTCTTACCCCCGTTACACTCGACAATCGGCTACCGCAACCAGTCAAACGGTCGAGATCCCACGCTGTCATACTGGCCGATCGCAGAGGGAATTCTTTGTGTGAACTGCATACAAATGGAATAGTTTGCCGGAATCCTTAGTCTCAGGTGACTTCAACCCGCAGAGATAAAAAAAAAGCGTTTATCATGACCTTAGAACGCCAGTTGTTGTGGGACCTAGGTCTTAAAGGGTATTTATGTGTTGTTGTGACACATATTGTAAACCCTATAACACAACACATTTTATTCAAAAAAAAAAATTGAGATGCTACGGCTTAGACGAGCAACTTATTTCTTGGTTACAAAGCTTTATATCTGAGCGTATTTTTGAATTAATGTTGATGGTGTCTCATCAGAAGGTGTCAACTAATGCTGGTGTTTCTCAAGGTTACGGTTTATCACCCACTCTTTTTCTTCTTTATATTAATGACTTATCAATTAATCATGGATCATCCATGCTAAATATTTATGCACCATCAAATCGTAATGTTGCTAGTTCAAATTTGATAGAGTCATTAAATATTGATTTAAAATTGAGTTGAAATCAACACAAGCAAAACTTAAGTTTGCAATTTTTCTATAGGTTATCAACACCTGATCCGTTTTCATTAAAGTTTGATTCAAATGATCTTGAAGAGAAAGAATCTGTTAGACTTCTAGGAGTTGAGATTGAAAATAATATGAAATAGAATTCTCATATTTTAAGCCTAGCTAAGAACGCTGTTCAAAAATTAGGATTTTTCTTACAACATAGAAGAGACATAGCTGATTTGACGGTATTTTACAAGTATATTACGGACGAACGGGCGTCTGCAGGGATCCAACCGCCTGAACAAGCAATCTTCGTGCGTTTCACTAGAGCATTAATAGCAGCTATCCTTATACAGTTCGAGTTAAAGGATGTAGAACTGTTGCTTTTCAACGCGATTTTTTGAACATAGTTTCTCATCTCTGGAGTGCCTTACCGGCGTGGGTCTTTCCTGATAATTTTAATCCTCAAAACTTTAAGATTAACGTTAATAAATTCCTCAAAGAAAATAGATTAATACTCTCGAGCTCTGGCTCCCTAATTAGCATGGTATCTTCGGATATTCAGAGACGGTAATCTATAATGGTTAGCACTAAACATGCCTAACATTGAATACAAAAAAAAATTCGGTGGAGGTTCCCAAGTTGAAATTCTTTTTGAAGTGTTATCTTTAAACCTCACACAACTTTTTTGTGCAACTGGGCTATACAACTTAAAGATTATAAACCTTGGCATGCTGAAACAATCCCTTTGAATAGCTAGGGGTAAGAACTAATTCAACTACTTAAAAAAATAAAAATTGAAGAACCAAAATAAAACTTTATTAATATTACATAAAGAAAACCAGCACCATACACTTTCGAATGATTACTTCGGTCTGAAAGACCTAAGTATTACATTCATGAGCTCAAAGTGAAATTCTTACCCCCACTTTTTTTGGCATTTCTCGACGTTTTAGGACCTACTGATTCTAAAAAAGCAAAAAAAAAAATTTATGTCTGTCTGCCGGCCGGCCGACACAACCGACGAAATCTAGAAAACCGCTGGACCGATTTGAAAATTTTTTTTTCCTAAACATAGATTTACTTAATATAAACAGGCGAAAGGACGATGTGTTCGATAACTGTACCGGAAGTATGTCAAAAAAATCGTTAAGGTGTCAAAACAAGGAAATTTGCATATTTTTTGCTTAAATAACGTTCATTTTAAGTGATTACGAGTAGGAACATTGTATTTGGAGAAATTTTGATGGTCGGAATTGGTATGTGAGACCAAAATCTAGATTATTGCATTATAAGTTTGTCAAAAAAATGTTGTCAAGTGTATCAAAAGAAAGATTTTTATTTATTTTTATACCTAATTTTTTGGAAAAAAAATAAAATTAATTGTTTGTTTGAAATGAAGTTTTATTATTATTATTGAGAATTATGGCATTATAAGCTGGTCAAAAAAATGTTGTCAAGTGTGTCAAAAGATTTTTAATTAGTTTTTTACCCAATTTTTTGGAAAAAAATAAAATTGTTTCTTTGAAATGAAATTTTATTATTATTATTGAGAATTATGGCAATATAAGTTTGTCAAAAAATGTTGTCAAGTGTGTCAAAAGAAAGGTATTTATTTATTTTTTACCCATTTTTTTAAGAAAAATAAAATTAATAGTTTGTATGACATGATATTTTATTATTATTATAGAGAATTATGGCATTATAAGTTTGTCAAAAAATAATGTCAAGTGTGTCAAAAAATGATTTCATTTAGTTTTTACCCAATTTTTTGGAAAAAAAAATGTATCTGTTTTTATGACGTAATTGTAATTGAAAATGAAATTGGACGTGGAAATTTTTGAATTTGTTATAGTTTTTGAAATATTTTTGGAATTTTGAAAAAGTTTGTATTTTTGATTTTGTAATAATTTTCTGCAATATTTTTAGAATTTCGGCAAAAGTTTTAATTTTTGATTTTGTAAGAATTTTTGGAATATTTTTAGAATTTTGAAAAATTTTAAATTTTTGATTTTATTATAATTTTTGGAATTTTGAAAAAATTTTCAATTTTTGATTTTGTAATAATTTTTGCAATATTTTTAGAATTTTGGAAAAAGTTTGAATATTTAAGAATTTTGAAATATTATTGGAATTTAGAAAAAATTTAAATACTTGATTTTATTCTAATTTTTGGAATATTTTTGGAATTTTGAAAAAGTTTGATTTTATTTAATTTAACAATATTTTTGAAATTTTGATTATAATTTTCCGGCAACGTATTGATGTTTCGTGTTAGTTTTGTAATAAATTTTTAAACAGAGATAAAAAATACTTTTACTTTAACAAAGAATTATGTTTGATATAAATCGCTGCCCAAAACTAAAAACCATGACCTCATAAAAGTTTTTTGCCGAAAACTATATCAAAATCCTTAACCCAGACCGAAGTCTTGATATCTCAGAGCTGTGAGATTTCAGCCCCTCCATATTTTGAGAAATAGATTTTAGAAAACAATTCGTCAAACTGAATTATCGTCAAACCTGTTTGTAAATTTTGAAATAATTAATAAATAATACACTTCTTGGTCGAATGGTCAATAAATGTTTATACATTCACTGCAAATGGGGACTTCTATGAAGGCTTTGCTTACTTTTTGTCATTTATCTACCAATTGTGGTGACCAGTTCAATATTTTATGTTGTTGCACTCTGACCAAAAATGTTTTTTTATGGGTATTAACTTATTAAGGGTGAATTAAACAGTCATCTTCCAAATTGCTTTTCTCTATACTTAATCGACTGAAACCTTATCCTTAGTTACATTTTCGTTGTAATCTGCAGTGCTCGATATTGTTGTAGTATGAGTGGTTGGATCACCTGCTTCACATCCCATGTCTGCTTCTGCTGATGTAACGTTAAATAATCTTCAATAAAAACTTTTATGGAAATTCGACTTGGAATAGTAAGTATGTTCGATGTATCATCAACAAAAGCAGAGTTTCCCTTCTGCAAATACAAATACTAATACTGCAAGTATTAAAGTCTTTAATACTCAAAATTTTTCGGTTTTCCTTGCCTTAATGCTAGTTATTGAGACATTCGTCAACTGGCGAACTAATGGGTTGCTATGATTTTCTAGCTCAGGACAACCTAAAGAGCTACAAGTGCGGTAGCCAATATTTCATGATAGAGTGGAAATAGTAGAACGATTAAGATTGAAGGTGCTACCGTTGACTGAATAGAATTTATCCGCTAGCACCCTTAAGATATAAACCTTAACAAGTATTTTCTCATTGCTATTGCCAGTTACCAAAATTAAAAAAAATACAAAACAGGGCAACAGGATTCCGTGTTTTAATTGATTAATCTCGGCAAATATGACAATCCCGTAATCCCGGAATTTTTTTTAAATAATTATTACGGGATTACGGGATCATAAAAATGGGTCGGGATCCCGGGATTGCAATCCCTACTGTAAGCATACCCTATATCAGAATAGATAGAAAAACGTGTTCTACACAGGTGAAAAGTCGGAATATGAACTTGAGCATTATTGGTTTACTTGAAACTTGGCATATAAGTAGTGTGAACATAACAAAAACTACTACTAATGTTAGAATTTTTTTAAAGTGCATAGTTTGAACGTCCGTATGCTCCTTAACCCTAACATGCATGAAAAACAACAATTTTGCCAGGCGGAGGCAACTTTGAAATTAAATTGCTCACAAACGGCTCATCTGATTTCATTAAACGTTGTTTTGTTTGATAGGTAATTAGTTAATAGTTTGGAAAAAAAATTTAATTAAACGTTTTTTTAATCAATTTTTAAATTTAAAAACTTTATTAAGCATGACGCTTGGGTCAAACTACAATTAAATTAAAAAAATTTTTTTTAGAAAAAGGTTCTATCCGTACTCTAAAATATGTCAAAATTACAAATCGGCGTTTTTTCGTTTTCTAAGCTATTTAAAGATTTTTAGTCCGAATAAAAGTTGTAATTTTTCATAATCTTTTCAAGAATTTCTATATACAATGAATATTTATTGCCAATTTTAGGTCAATATTGGTGTTAGGTTAGGTTGTCATTCTTTCGGATTACACACATAGTCCAGTTGTGGGTCATTTTAACTGGGTAGGCATAATAAAATGTAGTATCTCGAAAATTAAGAAAATTTTGTTGCTTAAAATTATGAGATTGCTTTATTTTAAAACAATTACACTGAATAAAAATTAAACATTTTCAAAATAATTAAAGTATGATGTCTAGCATTATTAGTTAGCTATAGTCAGCTATCAAAAACATTACCGATAAAATGTGAAGTGAATTTCGTTAATTATGCAAACCTAAGCATAAACGAACCCAATTTTATACCCTCCTCAAGCGTTTGTTAGAACTCTCTAGTATCCAAATTATGCACCGCACCATTTTCAAGAAAGACAAATCGCAAAAAATTTGAGTTTAAGTACAATGTATTAAAAGTCATAAAATATGATTATTTAATAAATTTTATATTTTGTATTTTAAAAGTTCATCCATTAAATTTAAAATTGAATTTCGTTTACAGCATGAGACAAATCCCCGTTTTTTGCATATCAAAATATTTATTATTTATTATAAATATAAAATTTATTCTTTAAATCTTTGTACTATGCATATTTGATTATGTATCCATTGTGTCACTCACTACAAATTCATATTAATGTTAAAGTATTTAACTTTTCAGCATTTTTTTTATCGATTGTTAATAAAATATCATTAAATCGGAAAATAATTAAAGTTTACAATTTATTTTGAAAACAACAACATACAACACATATAACAAATTTGTTAAAAAGGATTAAAAACTCATTGGAAAATCAATTTTAAACGAGTTTTTTCTGCAGTTAATGTTTTTTAATAATCTTGTTTGATCCGATAAATGGAAGCTATATTCATAAAATTATATAAAGTTGAGTGATAAACGAATTTATCCGTACATATAACAATCATATACAATGTACAATGTTACATTTCAAACATATAAGTGTAATTGAATAGAAGACTTAAAAAAGTCGTTATATATTCAACTAAAAAAAAACCTTACTTAAACATATACCAAACGACCCTCGTCCTTATAAAAAATTGTATTGTAAATAAATGATACGTTGAACCAATTTCATTTTTATATGCTAACTAAAAAAAGTTATTTTGATTGAAAAAAAATTAAATAAAACCGAAACCAATTTAATATTAACACAACAATTATTTTTAATGAGAAAAGTAAACAAAATGTTTCGTTAATTAAAAAATATAAATTCAAACATTTTCCAGGTAAAACTAATAATTGTTTAAATTTTTATTTTGTGTGTGTTTAAAAATACAATATTTAATATTTATAGCTTATGTAAATATTAAATCTGTATGAAATTCTTTATAAAATTTTCTATTTTTTGTAAATCAAAAGATGAACTTCATTTTTTGTGGTTAAATAGTTATACTGCTTCTTGGAATTGAATGTTTTTAATAACAAAAATATATAGCTCAAGGCTTTCATGGAATAAATTTTTTCCAGCTATTAGAAGGATTGCTTATAATCCTATTTTACATCAAATAAGAAAATGAAAGTAAATCGATTATTTATTCTCGAAATTTAAATTGTTTAATATCTACGTCATCAAAATGTGCAGGAAACGAAATTTATCGGAAAACGGCTGTAAAGTTTAACTTCACTGCCGCTATGGAGAAGGTTAAAGTGTTACTTTTTTTTACATATAATCAAGCGGCTGTAAAATAACGCCATTTTTTCCATTTTTTTACGACGGCAGTAAAGTAACCTTCATATTCTTAACTTACGGCGGTAGTAAAGTGTCACCATTTTATTGCAATATTTTTAGGGCGGCAGTAAAGTAACATGTTATTTTGAAAAAAACTCACCACATATTTATCAACAATTTGATGTATTAACACTATATATACCGACAATTTAAATATGTGAGATACACCGACACCAGTCAAAAGGTATTAGGAAAAATGGTTACCTATATTTTTGTAAATAAAATTTTTGTAAATAAAGTTTATATACAGGGTGTCCCACGAAAGTTGTCCCACCGGTTAGCTGGGGATACCTTGGAATAGCGCTAACAACCTAAAATTTAAAGACCATCTTGGGCTAGCTCTTAAAATTAAAACTTCAAAATTTTATTTTGAAATTGAATCAATCAATTTTAACTTAAATAACCTCGTAATAAAACAAAAGAAATTATTAATAAAAAATATTAAGTTATTTTTATTTATTAAAGATAATTTTCAATATGTCCACCCTCATTCGCAATACACATTTCAATTCTTCTTTGGAATGCTTGAGAGATATTTCTGGTTTGAGATAACTGAAGTGAATTATACTGGTTTTAATCAAAGTAACTTTCAAGTTGAAATTTCAAGGAACATTTCCATTGAAAAAAAAATTATGACGTATATCACCGTTTTTGAAATAATGGAAAGCAAAGTATTATTTTTTTTAAATTTTAACTAAAAATTGACTTTGTAAAAGAATAGCGTCAAAAGTATCAAAGTAATCTTTGTCAAATGTTCACCCGTTTTAATACACAAACTTGTGAATCAAATAAAAAAACCGCGACCTCCTAACTTCTTCGCTCTTGAATTTAGAGGTATTTTAATTTGATAAGGCATAAAAAAACAAAACAAACCGTTTTCCGCGAAACAAAAGAACTATTCGCGAAATGCTTGAATAAAAGTTGTTAGCGCTATTCCAAGGTATCCCCAGTTAACCGGTGGGACAACTTTCGGGGGGCACCCTGTATATAAACTAATTTTAAATAAAATAATTTATAATAATTGATTGTAATAGTTATTTTGGTGTCCCTTCAAATACGTTGCTATGAAAATGTTCACATAGCAACGGGCCGTTATGAAGGCCGTTATGGATAAATAACAACCGGCATTTATGATGTGATATGACGTTCATAACATTATTCAAATCGAAGCTGGTTATGAAAAATAAAACATTAATTGTCCTCGTCAAATCTAAACGTTTGTCGAAAAAATAGTGTATTTAATTCGGAGCTAAAGTGACTTTTTGTGTTTCTCAAAAAAAAAAACGTGTGCACTCAAAAAAAAAATGATGTAGATTTGATGAAAAACTACATCAAATTGATAATTTTTTATTAATATACGGTCAACAACTAGCGTTGATTATTATGATAAAATATTATCAAAAACTAAAAATAAAATTAAAAATTTTTTGTTTAACAAATAATTATGTATATCATAACAAAATTATCATATTGATAACTTAGAATCATTTCATAAATTTGAAGAATTTAAGAACAATTATAAATATGATAAACTATTTTATAATACTAAGAATATTTTATAGGCATATGTGTGGCGATAATCAAAAATAATTATGATATTTATAAATTATTATCATGATAATAAATAGTTTATAGCTTCATTTCTCATACATTTTATAAATATCTATGACTAGGATGAACCATTATAATACATTATAATCATTTATCATATTTATAAAAAATTATCTGTGCAAATTATCGATTGGATAAATATTTATCATTTATAATTACAGTGACCATTTGATATGCAAATATCAACCTTTTGTCACCGTCACCTTTTTCGCATAAACTTTACACGAACATGAATGTAAACTTAAAACTTTTCTAAATTTCTAAAATAATAAGGTTGACGAATAAGTAGTAATCTTCTTCATCTACCTCAAAAATAATTTGATGAACCACAGGTCTCAAAAAAAAATCATATCTCAAAATAATAAATAGATAAACAGAAATTTTATTTAAAAATAATTTTCATTTTATTAAATATATTAGCTATACTATATGTATTACAATAAATCGTCGCTTTAATAATGAAATAACGTATGCCATATATACGTTGTTTTTATATAATGGGTGGCTGCATTCCCCATAAGGATGTCTATAAAGTGGCATTTTAACATTTTCCAATTTTTTTATAACTGGGGGTGAAAATTAATATATTTACTACGTTTTCATGATTAGTTCAAAACGATTTGAAAACCAAATTCGAATTGAATTCACCATGAAAACATCAAAAATTACAGTTTTGAATAAAATTTATTTTTAAATACGATCTCGATTTTTTTTGGGATCGGATCGGTATCCAAATATTCGGAAATACATGAAAACGGAAAACTGGATCGTGTCATGCGCAGTAAAATGTTTATGTTTGTTTTTAATTACAAAACAACTAATTTCACATTGATTTATAAAATGTTTATTTCATTAACTTTATTTAAAAGAAAAATACAATATCAAGCATAAAAAAATAAAATATTGAACACAATTAATGAAACACAATTAAACGCTTTTTGACATTTTGACAGTTTTTCAACGCAGTTTTAAAAATGTTTTCAACTCGTTTTCAATCCTATCATGAAAACACTTTACAGTTTGAATACGGGATAAGGATTCAATTCTTTTTCGATCTGCATGAAAACGTAGTAAATGTTAATTAACGTACATGCAAATTTGAATTTGGTTAAATATTGAAACAGCGTAAATGCATGTACGATATTTCAATTCCGACAGAATAATAACTTGGGTAAAATCAGTGTCGTATACTTTACATACATTACGATCGCCACACGAAATGGTAAATCTAAAATATTGTATAAGCATCATTCATTACTACATGATATGCTGGTTCATATAAATAAAAAATTGTAAGAATATTATGTGTTATTTCAATAATAATTAGTTTTAGGCTTACTCGTCCTTCCATGCAAAATGAAATAACGTATATGAAATATGAAATAACGTATAAGGTACCTGATTGACTTTTCACCTCTTTTTAGGTAGAAAAGCCAGCAGGTACTAATGTGAAATTTTAATATGCTGTGGGGAAATTAGTCAAGATTAATTGGTAGAAATTTTTTTCCAAAATCTTTATTCATTCAATTGTGCTGCCGAGTTTACGAAAATCAGAAAATCGAAAAATCTTTAAACCCAATTATCTCGAAACTACACTTTTGCGAATACGTTGTTTCATTATTAAAGCGACGAAATTTGTATCATTAGAATAGCATATTCATGAATTAATTCATTTTATATTTGTCAAAATATTCATTTAAACAAAGTTTAGAGATTATTAAGAATTTTTTATTTAGTTAATTAATAAACTAATACACGGATGCATCTTATCAACTTTCGTTGATATTTTATAAAAATGTTGCTGAATAAAATTCCAGACCATTGAAGATGGCACTGGGTACTCCAAATTAAATAAATTAAAAATTTTGAAGCAGGTGTCTAGTGTCTACAGCTTTTGAAAAATAATTTATAGTATATTTGATGCCATCAAAATATACCAATATACTGGTTGGATTTATTATTTCTCCAACGATTAATAGCAATGGTGGAATTGATTGCTTCAGATCTATTTTTTTGTTCTAAAATTAGTTCTACCTCCTCCGCAGTTTTCCGCACCACCATAAAGGAATTTTGGGAGTCCTTGATGGAGTATTTTACAATACTTTTTTGGTTGTTGTCAATTTTCGTTTCCCGTGCTGTTGGTGGTAAAACAAAATGTAGCAAATAAAATATTGCTGCAACTTTTCCGTCTGTGAAATTAAAAGAGAATAAAAATTATATTTGTAAAATAAATACATAAATAATTTAAACTTAGGAATCGATTATTGGCATCAATAAAAATACTCAGCTCAATATATAATTAAGTATTACTTGATGAACCTAATAGTCAAATACCAAGTTAATGATTGCTTGATCATCAAGACTTAATAAATTCTATAGTTATATATATTTACAAAGATTTTTTAATAACCGAAGAAGGTTTAAATCAATATTTTGATAGCCATAATATACTTACTTTCTTCAGAAGTGAGTTTATCTAAAATAATTTTCGCTGCTACGTGCTTAATTTTGTCTTTTAAAATGACCAGCATTTTTAACATAAAGCCATCTATATCAGATATGAGACTGGATGAATATGGGATAGCTCTTTGAAATCTACATCAATCTATGTCAAAAATGAAAGCACCGTACTTACAATTAACTTTATAAATTATTTTTAAATATAAACTGCCTACCAATTTATATCCTAATGGTGAACTATATTGTTTCCATTTCTTGAGTATGGCTATAGTTGACTCTGATTAAATAATATCATTGCACCTGTGTTTTATTGTCAACCGCCAATGCTGTTCTAGTTCTGCCCAGCTACAGTTGTTAATAAAAATCGCCTCCAGATCATCAGTTATATTTTCTTCTGATTCTTTAAGGAAGATATTTAATATTTCAATTTAATTATTTCGTATTTAATACTCTCCTATTTAATAAAGACGTGGTCTGGTTTTAATTTTTATAAGTAATATAAACTTAACATGACATCCAAAAGTAACATAAAATTACCCTCGTACAATTAAATTTCATACGAGTTACTGAATTATAAGCTACTATTGTTCTTAAATAAAATCGACTTTAACTAAACTAATTCTGAATGGGAAATAATAATTTATTATATCAAATTATAGGAACAATTCGTACTAATACATAACGACCTAACTTGAATACACTACCGACCAATATCAATGATCTCTAGAGAGTGGAGTTTTAAAATATGTTTTCAAAATGAAAATATTCAGAAATAAACTAAAAAATATTTAAACTTAAATAGTCATACAATTTAAAATAAATGCAATAAGCTATGAAAATATTTCCTAAGTCTGTTTTTTAATTCAACGAACGCGGAATGTTCTCCACTAATAAAAATAATTACGGAATAATTTGATAACGACCTGGTTCAATTAAAATGCAGACCCTATGTTTAGTTTAATAAGCCAATATATTACCTAAATTTTTATTTGAGGTTTTAGAGCAAGAAGGAAGTTCTATATCTTGTTCAATTAATTTTCCTTTTTTAAATCCTATTCCTTGAAGCGACCGCACTTGATTAAAATATTTAGAGTAGACTTTACCCATAGGTCTCTTATTTTTTTCTTTAAAGAAGTATGTCGTCTATCATTTAAAAAAATAATATTATATATATATTACAAATAGTAACTGAAAATTACTCACAAGTGTTTCTGTTGGAAATTGTTGAACAATAATATTTGAAATATATTTTGCAATTTCAATCGTCATTTTAATTTCTTTTTGTATGATGTAGTTAATTATAATTTCTACCAAGAAAGCTCGACAATGATCATTCAGTATATTATGGTTTTCATAATATGTTTTTGTTGTTATGCCTTTGGTCGAACTTTGAAGTAGTTCATCTAAATTTATCGATGGAATTTCATCATCGGTGTTTTCTTCGCCAAAATGTTTGTCCATCACATGGTCATTAGAATGCAAAGAAGTTACAGTTGAAGTTTCGGAACTTTGCCAAAGTTTTAATTTATGGAAGAATTTAATTTGAGATCCAATAGTCCAGTTCTCAGTGAATTTATTCATATAGTAAGGAGTCATCAGGTGCAGTGCCTCAATATCTAAATCTTCATCTATATAATGATTTTTTAAAGATATATAAGATCAAATGACATTTTTTGTAATAAACTTTTAAAAAAATTACCAACGAAAGTTTTAAATATATGTTCTAGATTCCATGAATACAACAATTCCTTTACTTCATATGCTGATTCTGCTGGCATTGTATATTTTTCCGATATGTCCTGTTGTTGATTATTGTTATTTAAAAATTCCTGAACATTTTCTGATGGAATTTCATAATCAAAACTTTCAGAAACATTTTGAAGCTCTGAGTTATTAAACTCGAGAGGTGCGTTTGGGGCATCCTGCATTGTGCCAGGCAAAAATACAAACAAATCACTCATTATAAAAATTCAATGCCAAATTCTTTAATTTCGTATACATAAGTTAAATATATTATTAAAGTAAGTGTACGCATAAATTCCATTTATAACATAAAATTGAAGAAATAAAATATTAATGTTAGATAGAAATAATATAATAAAATATAAAAATAAAAGAAATAGAAATATAGACATATTTAAAGCAGAAAAAATAAAAAGTTGGATTTATATAAAAAAAATTTTTCAATATAATTATATTTGATGCACATTAAAAAGTTTTTAAAAGTATTCTTTTAAGCGAATCATACATTTCCCATTAAATAACTTGTTTATATTAATAGGAGGACCGCTAAATGAGTCTATTTTTAAAACTAAGTTAGCGACAATAATTGTACTGATTTTCGATTTAAATTTACATTAATATAATTGTGTAAACACAAAATATTTATACACTTTACGCAGAAATTATGTTTAGTTTTATAAAATTCACCTAATAAAAATAATCAAAAAAAACTATCCACAAATAGTAAATTAAAAAAATGGCGTCATGTTTGTTATTGTTTTTATACGTGCGGGTTTGTATTAGTTTTTGCTGGAAGACAAATTTATCAAAAAAATCTCAATTTCATAAAATTGATTTAAATCAGAAAAAACATCAAAAATTTTGTCTGAATGAACGCGCCCAATTGATTTACATCAATTTTTTTTATGTGCATCACTTTTTTGGGGCTGAAAGAACTCCACATAAGTAATTAACTAACTTTAACTGAGGATGATGAAACTGGCCCTTATTAGTTTTTCATAACTTACCTTCAAAGCACTTAATTAAATTATAAGTTTCACAATCCACACCAATGTCTAATAAAAGTTTTTTCCGTGATATTTTTTAACACTGTTATAATATTTCACTGTTATAGTATTAAATTTTTAAAACCTAGCTAAAACACTAACTGTTTTTACTTTTATTTCAATTTTTTAATTTTTCTTCGAATAATAATTACTCACTTAATTAATTCAAATCACCAAATTTTATATAAACAAATTCACCCACAACCTTGTCGCAAGAGATCGAACACGTGAATGTAATACAACTCATTAAATTTATTCGTCTTTTTCATTTACAAACAAATCGGAAGCATATTTATAATTTTTTATCATAATGATAAAATGTTATGCGCCCATTCAAAATCGAACAGACAACAATACCATTTTTTAAAACCATAATTTCTTAAAACGATAACCATTTTACTTCGGTCTGAAAGACCTAAGTATTACATTCATGAGCTCAAAGTGAAATTCTTACCCCCACTTTTTTTGGCATTTCTCGACGTTTTAGGACCTACTGATTCTAAAAAAGCAAAAAAAAAAAAATGTATGTCTGTCTGCCGGCCGTCCGTCCGGCCGTCCGTCCGGCCGTCATTACCTACACTGCAGGGAAAACGGCTGGAGGGATTTCAAAAATTTTTTTTTCTAAAAATAGGTATTCACAAGGGACAGGTCCGAAAGGACGCTGTGTTCGATAACTGTACAGGAAGTGTGTCAAAAAAATCATTATGTGTGTCAAAAATAGCAAATTTTCATATTTTTGGCTAAAAAAACGTTCATTTTAAGTGATTACGAGTAGGAACATTAAATTTGGAGAAATCTTGATGGTCGGGATTGGTATGTGAGATCAAAAACTAGATTATTGCATTATAAGTTTGTCAAAAAATAGTTGTCAAGTGTGTCAAAAGGAAGATTTTTATTTATTTTTTTACCTAATATTTTGGAAAAAAAATAAAATCAATTGTTTGTTTGAAATGAAGTTTTATTATTATTATTGAGAATTATGGCATCATAAGTTTGTCAAAAAAATGTTGTAAAGTGTGTCAAACGAAAGATTTTTATTTATTGTTTTACCCAATTTTTAGGAAAAAAATAAAATTGTTTGAAATTAAATTTTATTATTATTATTGAGAATTATGGCATTATAAGTTTATCAAAAAATGTTGTCAAGTGTGTCAAAAGAAGGGTTTTTATTTATTTTTTACCCTATTTTTTTAGAAAAAAATAAAATTAATAGTTCGTATGACATGATATTTTATTATTATTATAGAGAATTATGGCATTATAAGTTTGTCAAAAAATAATGTCAAGTGTGTCAAAAAATGATTTCATTAAATTTTTTAGCCAATTTTTTGGGAAAAAAAATGTAGCTGTTTTTATGACGTAAATGTAATTTAAAATGAAATTGGACATGGAAATTTTTGAATTTGTTATAGTTTTTGAAATATTTTTGGAATTTTGAAAAAGTTTGTATTTTTAATTTTGTAATAATTTTTGCAATATTTTTAGAATTTCGGAAAAAGTTTTAATTTTTGATTTTGTAAGAATTTTTGAAATATTTTTAGAATTTTGAAAAATTTTAAATTTTTGATTGTATTATAATTTTTGGAATTTAGAAAAAATTTTCAATTTTTGATTATGTAATAATTTTTGGAATATTTTTAGAATTTTGAAAAAAGTTTGAATTTTTATGAATTTTTGAAATATTATTGGAATTTAGAAAATATTTAAATATTTGATTTCATTCTAATTTTTGGAATATTTTTGGAATTTTGAAAAAGTTTGATTTTATTTAGTTTAACAATATTTTTGGAATTTTGATTATAATTTTCCGGCAACGTATTGATGTTTCGTGTTAGTTTTGTAATAAATTTTTAAACAGAGATAAAAAATACTTGTACTTTAACAAAGAGTTATGTTTGATATACATCGCTGCCCAAAACTAAAAACCATGTCCTCGTGAAAGTTTTTTGCCGAAAACTATATCAAAATCCTTTACCCAGACCGAGGTCTTGATATCTCAGAGCTGTGAGATTTCAGCCCCTCCATATTTTCAATTTTATAATTTTGTTATGAAAGTTCATAACACAAATACCATTGGATTTATAAAACATTATGATGGTCTAAAATGATAATTTTATCGTTATGAATCGCTTTCAGATTGATAATTCATTATGAATCATATAGAATTTGAATTGGACGTAGTAAAATAATGTTTTTGGAACAACACTATTATAATTAATTATAAATATGATGAATTATTATTGGAATGATAAATATGAAATATTTTGTTTGTATATTTGAAGAAATGTACTTAAATTGATAATATTTTTTAATATTCATAATTTTTTAGTTATAAAAAATGTATAATCTTTTTTTATCAATATTACCTACGACTTTTTTTTGGGTGTGTAAAAACAACATTTTAGGGTATTAATTTTCATCCGGCACAGGCAAAAATGTAATATTTTTTATAAATGTGATTTATTACCGCTATAATTACGCCCAAAAAGTAGAAAACATTTAAATTTATATAAATAAAATTCTTTATCAAATCAAGCTCCAATTCAAAATTTCATGATCCAATCAAACTATTTGTTTTGTTTTGTTGTCAAAGTTATACAATAATTCAAAATTTCATCCAATCAGATTATTTCTTATTTTTTTACACTTATACAATTTGTTTGAAAAAATAACAAAATAATTAGCTATTGAAGCATATTGCTTTCGGTTTTCCATATAACTTTGAAAGAATTCATATGCCTGACTTGTGAATCCTGCTTCTTTCAATTTATTTTATTTATTTATTTATCTTATTACCGTCTCATCAGACTACATAAAATTTTATAAAAACCTAATATTATTGACAAATTAGACAAACGTATACAGTTCTATTAATTAAAAAAAAAGGCCGAAATTGATATCATCACTTTCCCTTATTTGTTTATTATAGGAACGACGACCTGTTGATTCCAAAAATTCATTGATTGATGCATTAAAATGCCTACAAAGAACAACAAGAGGGTTCTTATTATGTCTATAGAGTCCCTTATTGAACACTTCAACCAATGTTGCATCAGATGGATTGTGCGCAATTTTTATAACATCGTGTAGAAGATTTGTGATGAGCTTTTGTGTGACAATATCATACATGAACATCAATCCATTGTTTATTCTTCTTCTTGCCAATGATTCAATGTTGAGTACAGCTAATCTTTCCTTGTAAGGTCTAAACTTAAAATTTTCATCTCTTTGTTCACTGCTTCTTAAAGCATACACCAGGAACTGTTTTTGTACACTCTCGATTTTATTACGATATTTAGCTTCAGAGGGATTCCAAATAGGTGAACAGTAATCAAGTACTGGTAGCAGTATCGATGTATATAATAATTTAAGCGTATTCGGGGAAAATGTTTTACATAGGCGTCGAATAAAACCCAAAGTAATCATCCCCTTTGAAATGATCATTTCGATGTGTTTATTGAATTTTAAAGATGTTGTAAATAACACGCTCAAATCAGAGTATTCGGTTAATCTTTCAATGTATTCATTCATTATTTTATATGATGTTGTTATAGGCGACTTAGACTTAGATATACTAATTGTTTTACATTTTCGGATGTTCAATGACATACAGTTGACATCGCACCAGTGTAACACATTATCAATAGCACGTTGAATACAAATCGAATCACGAATACTTCCAATACTTTTAAACAATTTTACATCATCAGCAAAAAGCAGTATGCCAACTTCTGGTACAGTTGCAGGTAGATCGTTAATAGCGATTAAAAATAATGTAGAGCTCAATGGATTCCCTTGAGGTACACCAGATGTTGGAATAAATTCACAAGATAGTTGATTTTCAATCTTTACGTAGGACACACGATTCGTTAAAAATGATAAAAACCATTTTAACGTTGCATTAGAAAACTCATAATTAGACAATTTAGTGATAATTACATTGTATTTTATCTTATCGAATGCGTTATTGAAATCTAAGTATACAACATCTAATTGTTTGTCTTTTGCCAATGATTCTGAAGCTGCATGGTGAAATTCCATTAAGTTTGTTAATGTAGATTTTCCTTTCACGAAACCATGTTGTTGGATACAGATATCTGAAATAATGCAATCTAGCAAGTATCGTGAAATTAATCCGTCAAAGACTTTTGCAATAGTTGATCCAATGCTTATAGCACGGTAATTTTCAGCATCATTTTTATTACCCTTTTTATGAAGTGGAAGAATATGAGTTATTTTCCACTTTTCAGGATATTTGTTTTGATTTATTGATTTATTAAAAAGTAGTTGCAGTGGAAGCGCAAGTGATATAGCACAATTTTTTAGAATAATTGGCGATACATTGTCGGTACCTTTTTCCTTACTAGGATCTATCTGTGTAAGTAATGTAAAAATTTGCTGCCATGAAAATGTTGATAATCTTTTATAGGTTTTTGTTTTATCATTGTTCATTGCATCTATGTAACTATCATTTCCTTGGTTTTTTGAATAGGTTTCACAAAAAAAGGATGCAAATATATTTGCTATGGATTGAATATCTGAAGTTGACGATCCTTTATACCGGATTGATGTGAAATTTGTTTTCGCCTGGCGATGATTTCGTACATATTCCCAAAATTTTTTTGGATCATTAAGTACATTATCCTCCAAGTTTTGTATATGGTTTGCATGTAATTTTTTATTAAGATCATTAAAATTAACTATCAGTTGCTTTAGTATAGATGTATCATTTGTCAATCTTACTCTTTTGTATTCTTTTCGAATTTTATTTCGGATGTTTGAAAGCTTTTTACAGATCCATGGTGGATCAGAATTTGATTTAGGATGGTACTTGGGAATAAACTTTTCAAATCCGTCATACAAGACACAATAAAACATATCAAGAGAATCATCAATTGTTTTATTAAAGAACATCGTTTCAAAATCAAATGAAAGCAAATAATTCTGAAGTTCATCAAAATTCGCTTTTTTGAAAGAAAAAATCATATTTTTTACATTGGTATTGTTTGGAAAATATTTTGATGAGTTTATAACATATGATAACTCCAATGGCGGATGGTGCGGATCAATTTGTGCAATGGGATTTAAACTTACGTTCAACTCACATAAATCAGACTCAGATACATAAATCAAATCAAGAATATTTCCAGATGGATTTTTAAAGTGGTTTAATTGATGTAGACCATAAAGCCCGATTTCATTTATCAATTCACTTGCAAAATTTGGGAATTTGGCAGGTGTAAACGAGTTCAGCTCAGGATCATATCTCCATTGTGTTCCGGAGAAGTTCATATCACCCATTACCATAAGTGAATCAGATGATGATCTTTCTATACCTTTTATGGCTGATACATGTTTATTGTATGTTTCAAGAGACGAGTTTGGTGGCGTATACATAGTATAAATCAATATATCTTCTTCTGCAGTGACAATTTTAACCAAAAGGTGCTCTATTTTTAAATTGTTTGAAAATCTTATTTCTTCAGATGAAAAGTTCGTGTGAACTACAATAAGAACACCACCACCACGTTTTGTACCAGTGGTTGTGTGGCGATCTGCACGATAAACGTTATACTTGTTATCAAAAAACTCGGAGGTGTTATGTGATTCGTTTAACCAAGTTTCAGTTAAAACAATAACATCGAAATCACAAAATATAGTCCTTTCATATATCTCTTTTCTTTTTGTTGACATTGCTCTAATGTTTTGATAATAAACTTTTAAAGTACTATATTTATAAAAATCTTTGGTAGAGTCTAATGAATAATTTTCTGCAACTTCGCAAACTTTGTCGACAGCCTTAAAATATTTAGTTATTTTCTGTTGGTTTGACGATTTTAAATTTGAAATGTTGGAAAGCGGTTGTGTTGAAAATTGCAAATTGATATGTGGAAGATGTTTGATAGTTATAGTTGAAGAATCAGTTCTATCATTTAACTTTATATTTGGTTGTTTTGATTGACAGAGTTTTGAAAAAAAATCTCAGAGGAAGCATGATTAGGATCATTAACAGTAGAGAGAGATATCTGACTTGAAGGTAATGTTGAATCCAATGATAGAGTTGACCTTTTAGTTGTTTTATTCTTTGCAATGAAATCACCAATTAATACATGTTGAGGCCAGAAATCTGTTTGAATAAGACTATCATAAAGGTCCTCAGTGCACGACAATTTAAACGACACAAAGCTCAAATCATCAAGACTTTGATCAGCTTTAACCAGTAAACGTAGTACAATATTATCATGAGGATAGTCTAATTTTCTTTTTATGTAGGCTGTTATTTTGGTAACGTCAATCGATGGGTGTAACCGTGAAACATATATCGATCTTGAAAGAATCTTTCGATTTGATGAATTTGAGACAACTGATTTTTGGCGAATAGAAACAGCTGAACCCAATTCATGATTTGTATCTGAACTGGTACCAGACACCAAATTACGATTTTGAAAGATAAATTTATGACTAGTTTCTTCGTTTTCCAAAACCTTGTCAGAATTCTCTTTATTAACCAGCGATGATGAATTACGACAAGGCACATGATCATTTGTTGTTTTTGGCATTGACTCAAAATGTGACACATCACTATATTTCTGAACAATGTTACGTTTTTTCCTAGGGGGACTAATGACAGAAATGCATTTGTTGATTGGCTGGCTACGGAATCGTCCTTAAATTTATTCTTAATAAATGCAACATCAGCAATTAATGAATTCATACTTTTATTCAAAACATCAAAATTCGTCATTTCTATGTTATCAGTTGAGGTTGATATAGCTTTGGTTGAGCGCGTAGATGAAGATGCTAATGTATCATTTATAGTTTTATTTCTAGTAGAAAATGTTGATGCACCATTATCACAGCAGTCATCACATAAAAATTTCAAGTTTCTCATTTCTTTAACAACATTATTTAAACAATAATAAAGGATGATCAACTGAATCAAAAGAATTTTTGATATCAATAAATAAACAAGAAACGTGTAGTTTGATGTCGATTGTTTTACAAATTATATCAGTTAGTGCCAAGCAGGCCGATGTTGTGATTGAGTTTTTACAAAATCCGTATTGGATTGCTGAGTTCACATTATTATTATCAATAAAAGCAATCAGTCTTGATGAAATTACTTTTTCGAATATTTTAGAGAACACACTCAATAAAGATATAGGTTTATAATTTTGTACGTTCACCGTCGAGCCCGTTTTAAAAATAGGTATAACTTTAGCTATTTTCAGAACATCTGGAAATTTAATATTTGTTATACTTTCGTTTATCAGTTTTACAAGAAGCAGGATTATTTAACTCTTAAAAATTTTAATAAATTTAGAGGAAACTAAATCATAACCTGACGCCGAATTATTTTTCAAATTATTGATAATGTTTTGGATTTCAAGGATATTGGTAAGTTTAAATAAAAAATTGCTAATATGCAAACAGCCAATCTGACAAAATTGATTTAAAGTGTTACTTGGAGATGTAACCGAGCTAGACGCTGTAAAAAAGTTACAAAACTCATCCGCAATTATTTGTTCATCATTAATTATTTGTGACCTAATTTCCAGAAAAGTTTGATTCGTTTTACTAGGACAGTTATTAAAAATAGAAAACTTGAGATATTCCCAAAACTTACCCGGTGAACCTTCACATTTCTCAAACTGACGAGTAGTATATTCTTTTCTAGCATTTTGAGTTTTAGTTTTAGTTACTTTGCAATAATATTCGTACTTTGTTAAAACGTAAGCATCATTAGGAATTTTTTTTTTTGTATTTACAAAATTTCTCACGCAGGGAATAAGATTTAATATTTCGGCTCATTCAGTTCATTTGCTTACGTATAATCGGGACCGAAACTTTACGAGTATTTTGAACTATTGCAGATTTGAAATTTTTAATGAGATTACTAAAATTGCTACTATTTAGAATATTCTTTAGAACTAAACTAATTCGGCTGTCAATTCAACTAATACAAGTTTTGCTGATGATAGTAACATGAGCAGAGTTAGAATTAGCTGAGAAAGCCTGAATACAATCAGGGCGTGATCAGGGCCAGAAAGAGCAAGCTATAAGGACAATCTGATGTGTTCTAGGCCTAAATTCAAATACTCTCGAATGGTTAACCTTATTTGAATATATCCTGTCCTGATTTGGTTTTTCGTATTAGACCTCTAATTGGGCAATCTGATCAGGGCCTGATTTCATGCTACTATTAATGAAATACTTATAATCCATGCACCGTTAGCTTTTAATGTCACTAGATCAAATTTATTATAGATTGGTTGAACATTAATTGAATTCAAAACGACCAAAATACAAGTTTGCCATTTTTCTAGGTTAGCCATACCTAATCTATTTCCTTTAAAGTTTGATTTAAATGATCTTGAAAAAAAAATAATCTTTTGAAACTTCTAGGAACTGTGATTGATAAAAATATGAAATAGAATACGCTGTTTGAAAATTTGAAGGTTTTGCGTCGGTATCGTACGTTTTAATAACAGTTTCTTCGAATATACAATTCAATAAACGTCCCTGCATGGAATATTGCTCTCACATTTGAGGTGGAGCGTACTTAAGTAGTTTAAATGGTTACTATGGTTAACACTAAAAATGCCTATAACTTTATATAGAACAAACAAATGCTTGAAGTTTTTTAAGAGAACCCAATTATTAACAGTATTAAAAATTTCAGAAGAAATTTGCATTTTCGCCGCCGCTGATACTTCCGGTAGTCCCACAAACTGTTCAAAATTAACAACTGTAGCAATTACTGCTAATCTATCCAATAGTGAAGACAACCTCAAAAGTAAAGACAACCTTGTACAAATATTATAATATCACAATTGTTAATGCTTAACAAAAATGTTTGCAGAAAGAAAACGTTCACAAAATATGTTTGTTTGAAAAACCAACGATAACAATAACCACAAGAAATAGAACAAACTCATTATCATGAACAATTTGAATACGGATATTATCAGATGAAAGATAAATTTTCATTCACGTTCTGTAAAAACATACTTATATGTGTGTATGTATATTGTATTACTGGTTGATTTTCTTATTTGTTACTGTGGTTTTATGACTGGAACTGAACTACATATGTAGTTTTGATATTTGTTTTCTTTATTATAAAATGTGAGTTTATTATCTTTTGCTTAAATCCTTTTCATTCGTGACGAGATTCCATGTTGAACATTTTGAAATCGTTTTAAATAGCAAATATACATATTTGGTATTTTTAGAGGACGGCAATTGTTGTCATTCAAACTGACGAGCTATTTTGTACTAACTGTAGAACACGCCATAGTATTGTCCTGTTCAACAAAATTCTTCTTAGGAATCTGTTTAGTATTTCGGTTTTATTCTCCACACTGAAAACTGAATTACCAACACTAATTCCTATGGTTAGATACGTATCCTACAAATCATAAATGTATTTTCATATTTATCCTAAAACGTTTTTGATGAATTTTGTTGCCTATCGTCACACAAAATAATCCATTCAGATGATTTCAAAATACCATATAAGTATATGAATTCACCATTATGTACTTTAGGGTTGAAAACATACAGATAATTGATACCGTAACAGAAAAAATGAAAATACAGCAAAACATGAAAAAAACAAATAAAAACAAATCTTAATTTATGTTCATCGTTTTATTTTATTACTTTTTTTCGTACTTACACATAATGTGGTTCTCCTATGTACTAATAAAAGCTCATTTACAAACATTTTTTGTTTTATTATTTGGTTACACAAAAAATGCGAAATTATAATCTTTGAGACTTTTAGAAGCATTTTTTGTCAAATATTATTTTATTTGTATTAGTATTAGTTTACGCAAAGCAGGAATGGGATTAAGTGTATCTCTTCTGTTTGGCATAAAATCGACCAAAAAAACGGTTTTTGGAAGTCACTATGGAATTTACAATATTAATGTATGTATGTATAGGTATATATTGATATGAACTAAATAAAACTTTATACAAAATCAGTTTTTATAGCTGTCTTCGGCGTTGCCACTCAAAAAAATTAAAATTTATCCAATTTTATAAAAAAATGTATCCAAATGTATCCACTTTTTTGAAAAAATGAAACATGATTATTTGATATTGCTAAAGGACTAATTACAATATATGTTTAGTACAATTCAGTATCCTGATCACATTTATTTATAATATAACAACAAAAAAATCACATTAATTCAAATTTTTATCTGATTATTTTTATATGTGTTTTATTTGATGAATAAATTCCATACACAATTTTTGCACAGTTTTTGTCAGCTCCGAAAATTCCACTTTTACCAGTTTATTCTATGCTAAAAATGATTGTACTGCATATCCCATACTTATTTCAGACAATTGTAATGGTTTTCTTTATTTTCAAAACCTAGCTCATTTACATTCCTTAGATTTAAGAAACGATAAGGTTCTATAAAATTGTATAAAATGATTTTTAAATCGACTTTTAAATTATTAAAAAAAATGTGATTGATTTTCAAAAACTGTTTAAAATTAGTTACACTGCTCGCTAATTTCTGATACTTTTTCGTTCACAAAAAGAGAATAGACGAACAATATAACAAATTTCATAAACATTTTCAAAGTTTTTGGAAATCCAACACAGCTAAAGGCAAATTAATTAAATGTATCTATTCTAGCAGTTTTGTGATTTTTTTGTATCCAGTATCCATTTAATAAATGTTTCAAATAATGTATCCAAATAGATACAAATGCATCCAAGTGGCAACGCTGGCTGTCTTATTTTATAAAATATGTTGTGTAATACGAATAACAATATACGTCACAACACATAGCTAGAAACCTTTTTATACCTAGACTCATCAGCAACATGTGTTTTGAGGTGTTAATGGACGCAAATTATGTTTTTCGTATTGTTTGTGTTTTTAAATAGGAATCGTAACAACACATATAAAATATGTCATAAGCAAATTTTGTTATATTTTACTATCTAAAAAATAGTAAATTCTATTGGTTAAAGTTTCTAAAAATGATAACTCTCACACATTAACTGTATTAACTGTTAACTATAATTAATTAATGCGTTATGGAAGTGGTTTTTGTGTTAGAAGCAAAGATCGCTTACAACTGATCTTATATCATCATATTGCATTGCAACACAAACCCATTTAATTACCAAATTTTTAAGAAAATAATTTATCAGCAGTTAGATACTTTTGTAAATGTAAAATTCGTATTATTTTTTATTATTATTATACAACTAGTATAATAGAACAACTGAGCTACGCTCATCTAGTAATTTACATATCATATTTATAGCACATTTTTGGGGTGTCACCAGTGCCGAATCTAGGTATTTCAGTGCCGGTTGTAGATTTGGTAAATGGCGCCCGCAAATTTAAATATTTTGTAAAAACGTATAATCAAAAAAATGCAGCAAATGTTTTAATACGAAGTGTTTTATAATAAGAATAAGAATATGTGTCACTGTCACAGCAACACGTGGACAGCTTTTAAGATCTAGGTCCCACAAAAATATGGGTTCTCCAGTATTCTCAAGTGTTGGACGCTTTTTATAAATGGAACAACATTTTTTTATGGTTTTTAAAATGTTGAATATTTAGAAAAATAATCCTATCATATTATAAAATATGATTCATGTTAATATGTGGCAAATAAAAACAAACTAAAAATTAAATTTTTTATTAAATTGACAAAAACATAACTAAAACTGGGTTCCTAATAATCCAGCTGGTGGAATACTGCTCATTCATATGACGTACTCTCGTCGTCAATGATTTAAGTTCACAAATAGAGCTGGGTAAATAAAGGATCATTTCATCGAGCGAGCAATAGCACCTCACCAAGTAAATAAAAATTGATTATAATAAATAAAAAAAGTTATGCGAATTTATTTTAAATATTTCTCATTTTGTAAATATATTGTAACGATTATGGAGTGCGATGTAAAAAAGTCCATTGATAATTTTCTTTCTGGAAAGCGTTTCCACTAAAGCAATTTAACTGAATAACACGTAAATAAATATCTGAAGATAACAAAAACAAACTTGCATTTAGAAATTGAATACTTTTAACTAATGGAAAATAAAATAAAAACTACGTTGTCTTTGATAAAGTAGGTAAATAAACGAATAAAAATAATAGATTTCACACCTAGGTGTGAAGTTTTGAAGATTGTGTTATTATGTTTTTTACTATTCAATGGAAAATTCTATATTAAAATATTGTAGTGAATAATTGCTATTGATTTAACTAGAATAAAAAAGGTGGCGTTGGCGATAGATTAGTTCAAAATAAACGATACAGTTAGTTGAAAATTAATGGTGACATAAGTTTTTAATAATATAACAGTGATACGGTATAGTAATATAAGATAGCCCTAAAAAATTTATACAAGATGAAGGAAAAAATAGTAAAGGAATATCATAAAAGTGAAATTATTATGAAACAAAAACGATTAATAGAGAGGAGGAATAATAAAAAAAATAAATAAATATTTTGTAATAAAATAATGGGACGTTATTAATTATGAAAATAATAAATTGTTATTAATTATGAAAATAAAAATAGCATTAATTTATAGGAGAGAATAATTATAATATGAAAATCAAAAATAATAAGAAATAATATTCATGTATACAAATAAAGTTGTAGTAAATAAATAATCACATATAGTCACTTTTATGGCTTTGTTTTCCGAAAACTTTTTTATTACGGGATCGTATTCTAATAAATAAGAAATTTCAGATTCAATTGCTTTAAGAGAAAAGGCAACTATAGTCTGTCCGGCACATGCTTTATCACCTGTCGCGTGCTTAATTTAATGTTAATGGCAATATTTGACTTTAAATAAATTCGGAAAAATATCTTTAATACTTTGCAAATATAGAGGGTTTAAAATTTCCTATCGGAGTTAAACTTATTAGTTTTTGTTCATGTTGTAAAATTTTGAAATTCTCGCAGAGTTCTATAGCAACAACATCGCATTAACCTCAACAGTAGTATAAGTTTGTCAAAATTAATTCTGCATTCCAAATATTGGAAAATATAATCCCAGTCCTAGTTTTTTAATTAAAACGTGTTATGCGCTTAGTTGCAATTTATAGGTAACAAAATATAAATTTTTGAAATGTGCAAATTAAATTTATAATTAAATTTGATACCAAACCTTTATTACCTTTCATTTGATGTCAAATGAAAGGTAATAAAGGTAATTTCATTCAATTAATTTTTTTTAGTTCATGACATTATGTCCTCTAGGGTGTGCGCTGTTCAATTTATTAAGTCATCATTAAGCATTTAACCCTATTTACTGAAAATTAGACCAATCGACTACAATCAATCCACTCAGCAATTCACTCGATTATAAAGCTACTTACAATTCTTAAAACATCGAACCGATGATCGTAAATGTAATTGTAAGGACACTTTGATAGCTGTAGTAGCTCGCATATGTTATCGTGTACACAACGATACAACAATATTTACTATTGCAATAACCAAAACGGTTACGATCATCCAATAAGAGTGTTAGCCATTATGAAATTATTCCCAATTATCGGGTGCAGCCAAGCAAAATCGCTAGTTAAAGGCAACAACATATATATTTTTGAAATGTGCAAAGTCCTTTCATTTGATACCCAACACGGTATCATTAAATAAAATTGTTTTTAGGTCATGACCTTATGTCCTCTAGGAACAACCATAAGCAATTTATTGTATCATCATTAAGCCTATAACCAGTAGAAGATCAAAACGCTTCATGGGTAGTTCTACACACGAAGGAAGAAAATGGAGCTAATTGCGGCACGACATGTTTTTAGCGTATAAGTTCTGGCAACTAGTTTTAGTTAAAGTTGATGACGTTCTTTCAACTTTTCTGAATGTGGCCAGTCAAAAAAAAAACAACAAAAAACAAAAAAAAAACAAGAGTTAAAATTAAAAAATATCCTTCTTAATCCTAAACTAACTCAAAATTATCTCAATATTATCTCAAAATACGAAATAAACATTTATCTAAGTCTGCCCGCTTTTAAATCTTCCAGGGGACTGAGAACTGGGAACTGATAATTTATCCGTATTTCGCTTAAAAATGACATAATTACGTCTAAAAAAAAATAAACGGATTCTATACCAAAGCAATACATATTCACGACGTATAAAATTACAAAATTACCTGAAATTAAAATAGTTTTTACGAAAATACTTGCCAGGGGGACTGATAATTTGACTGGACAACACACGATCTTGCTACTAATGATGACTGTTTTGAATGATAAAATCTCGGACTAAGTAAAACACTTGCAATATTATATTTATTGAGCTTTAATTAATTCCTGTGACGAGTGATAACTTGATAGAAATATGAATTTCCAATATTTTTAATGTGTTTTGATTGGGCAGGAGAATAATAACAAATTCGTGGGACAAACTTCAATAGGATATATCTTATATGAAATATAGAGTAATGTTATGATTATTTACACATTATTAAAGCATCATTATTCAAAATTATTACTACAGAGTAAATTTGTCTCTACACACTTAGAATCATTGATTATTTAGTTTACCAGCTTTGAATTTCATGGTGGGACACGCCAGGGGACTGATAATTTGACGTTTTGAATAATTTTTTTTCTAAGAAATGTATTTCGAAACTGGTTTATTTTGGGTGACCAGCTAGACATAGTTAAGGTTTACAAATTTCATGTGAAAAACATTTTTTTTTTCATATTAATATACGAAATAAGCAGAGCCGTCCAAAATTCCTATATTTGTAGAACTACCCTCATACGATACCTCGTTTGTCAAATTGTGATTAGTAGTTTAGAAGTCATGAGGGAACAAATAAACATACATAAATACATCGACCAACCACATAACTCGCCGTAGTCGGGTAATAATAAATTATCATAAACCAATGTTACTTCGGTCTGAAAGACCTAAGTATTACATTCATGAGCTCAAAGTGAAATTCTTACCCCCACTTTTTTTGACATTTCTCGACGTTCTAGGACCTCCTGATTCTAAAAAAGCAAAAAAAAAAAAAATGTATGTCTGTCTGTCGGCCGGCCGTCATTACCTACGCTGCAGGGAAAACTACTGGAGGGATTTCAAAAATTTCTAAAAATAGGTATACTCATTTTTTTCTAAAAATAGGTATACTCAAGGGACAGGTCCGAAAGGACGCTGTGTTCGATAACTGTACCGGAAGTGTGTCAAAAAAATCATTAAGTGTGTCAAAACAAGGAAATTTGCATATTTTTGGCTTAAAAAACGTTCATTTTAAGTGATTACGAGTAGGAACATTGAATTTGGAGAAATCTTGATGGTCGGAAGTGGTATGTGAGATCAAAAACTAGATTATTGCATTATAAGTTTGTCAAAAAAAAGTTGTCAAGTGTGTCAAAAGAAAGATTTTTGTTTATTTTTTTACCTAATTTTTTGGAAAAAAATATAAAATTAATTGTTTGTTTGAAATGAAGTTTTATTATTATTATTCAGAATTATGGCATTATAAGTTTGTCAAAAAAGTGTTGTCAAGTGTGTCAAAAGAAAGATTTTTATTTTTTTTTACCCAATTTTTTGAAAATAAAATTGTTTGTTTGAAATGAAATTTTATTATTATTATTGAGAATTATGGCATTATAGGTTTGTCAACAAAATGTTGTCAAGTGTGTCAAAAGATTTTTATTTAGTTTTTTACCCAATTTTTTGGAAAAAAAATAAATTGTTTGTTTGAAATGAAATTTTATTATTATTATTGAGAATTATGGCATTATAGGTTTGTCAAAAAATGTTGTCAAGTGTGTCAAAAGAAAGGTTTTTATTTATTTTTTACCCAATTTTTTTAGAAAAAAATAAAATTAATAGTTCGTATGACATGATATTTTATTATTATTATAGAGAATTATGGCATTATAAGTTTGTCAAAAAATAATGTCAAGTGTGTCAAAAAATTATTTCATTAAATTTTTTAGCCAATTTTTTGGGAAAAAAAATGTAGCTGTTTTTATGACGTAAATGTAATTTAAAATGAAATTGGACATGGAAATTTTTGAATTTGTTGTAGTTTTTGAAATATTTTTGGAATTTTGAAAAAGTTTGTATTTTTGATTTCATAATAATTTTTGCAATATTTTTAGAATTTCGGAAAAAGTTTTAATTTTTGATTTTGTAAGAATTTTTGAAATATTTTTAGAATTTTGAAAAATTTTTAATTTTTGATATTATTATAATTTTTGGAATTTTGAAAAAAGTTTGAATTTTTGATTTTGTAATAATTTTTGCAATATGTTTAGAATTTTGGAAAAAGTTTGAATTTTTAAGAATTTTTGAAATATTATTGGAATTTAGAAAATATTTAAATATTTGATTCTAATATTTGGAATATTTTTGGAATTTTGAAAAAGTTTGATTTTATTTAATTTAACAATATTTTTGGAATTTTCATTATAATTTTCCGGCAACGTATTGATGTTTCGTGTTAGTTTTGTAATAAATTTCTAAACAGAGATAAAAAATACTTGTACTTTAACAAAGAGTTATGTTTGATATACATCGCTGCCCAAAACTAAAAACCATGTCCTCATAAAAGTTTTTTGCTGAAAACTATATTTTTTCTGTTTGGTTCACGGTTCGGTTTTATAGTAGAAAACTTGGTCTAGTACCTACATAAATTGGAAAAATTTACTCATTTCATTTTTAAACTACTACAGTATTTTTTCACGTCTACTACATTTTTGTATTCAAATTCAAATTACGGGTTTTTTATGTTACGACAAATGTTAGGTTTTTAGTTTATTAAACGGAATAAAGCGTGAAATTATCTTTTTCTTTTCGAACTTAATGAAATCCACAAAAACGGTCTCTTTAATGCGACTTATTAGTAGAATAAAGTTGTTTTTATTTGAATATCAAAAAGGAAAAAGTATAAAATATCAAAAAGTATAAAATTAAATTTCCTACAAAAAAAATTAAATGATTTTTTTTTACATCTGCACATTTTATGAGATATAACCAATTTTATCAAAAAATAAACTTCGATGATTTTGCGGCACGTGTTCTTTTGACTTAAAAAAAAAAAATTAGTGCCGTTGTGGTTTTTTGACCACAAAGAATTTTTATAGGGGGCGTCTCGCAAAATTTAGTTTTTAACGACCAGTCTAATATATATATATATATATATATATATATATATATATATATATATATATATATATATATATATATATATATATATATATATATATATATATATATATATATATATATATATATATATATATATATATATATATATATATATCCCAAGTAACAATTCTTAGAGCTATTAGTATCGAGATGCTGTACTGAAGCTCTAGAAAAGATTGTATGTTGCTAGTTGCGCGTTTTATTTGTTGAGTGATACTTGGAGCTCTAAACAAAATTATTGTTGCTTTATAAAATAGTTTTCGAAAACTCATAACTCTAATAAAATATAGAGCAGTCAGTTATTAGAATAGCATTACAATAGCTTCATACCCTAATATAGAGCTTTTAAACTAAAGTAGTACAGCACCACTATTTATAGACCTATAAGCTGTATTTTACCGTTGCAACAGCAAAGCGAGCTATAATTGAGCTTATTTAAAGCTATTGGCATTATAAAATTTTACTGTAATATAGCGTTAATGTATATTTATAAACTGGTTTTTTCTAATATAAAAAGCGCTCAAATATAACAGAGCTTATTTTTTACGTAAATTTTGAGTTATTGCGAGTTTTTGAATCTTCAATAGTTCAAAATGGTTCCGTTTTTCAGTCAAACGTTAGTTGAAATTGAAACATTAAATTTGATTATGTGTGACATTTTCCTTAAAATTTTAGAGCTTTCTTAATCACACTACTTCTATATAAAGCTATTTGCTTTGTAACATAATAAGTTTATTATGCAATAAAGCATTTGTGACACAAAAAAAAGAACAGCTTCATAGAGCAAATAGCTTTATAAAAAAGTAATGCGATTGTGATAGCTCTATATTAAAATAAACCATTATAAATAGCATTATAAAGGACTAATATGTAATAGGTAGCTCTGTATTGGTATAATTTGCCACCATCTTCGTTTTTATAAAGATGGAGTGAAAAATATCACCATAATGGCCAAAAATGTCTTAATAATTATTTTTGATAATGATGTATTTTGCAAATATGACAAAGCACGATAACATGGATTTCTATTGTTAACCATTTATAACTAAAATTTTTTTTAAAGGTAAATTCACCAAAATAAATTTATTTAACATAACATGAAACTGTCAAAAATGTTTCAAAAAATTAAAAACGTTTTTACAATTTTTCTATTTTGCCACCAAATACACAAAAATAATAACGGCGTACTAAAATTTTAGTTCTAAACTATCACTATTCACCATAAAAAATAAATGGCACATAAAATTTGTATACATATTTTCAATAAAAGTAATTACATATATTATTTATTTAAAATATAACATATTGCCATTTAATTTATAAAAGAATTTATTTGACAGAAACCATAACATCAAAATATTTTAAGACCGGATCGATATGTATTAGTTTTTGTAAACATAAAGTTCATTGAAAAACTTACTTGTATTTGTATTCAAAAAGTGATATTAACTCTTAAAAACTCTAACAGTCAACCTTTATACAGCTAATATAGCTCTATTAAATATTACTAAACAACTTCTTTAGAGGAAATAATGCTGTAAAAGTAGCAAATTTAGCACCACAACAGCTCCGTTAGAGCTGTGGCAGCGCTGCATCAGCAAAATATAAAGCAACCAGCTGTATATTATAGCTCTAGAGCACTAGAAGAGCTTATATAAAACTGAAATTGTTACTTGGGATATATATATATATATATATATATATATATATATATATATATATATATATATATAAATTTAGTTTTTAACGACCAGTCTAATATATATATATATATATATATATATATATATATATATATATATATATATATATATATATATATATATATATATATATATATATATATATATATATATATATATATATATATATATATATATATATATATATATATATATATATATATATATATATATATATATATATATATATATATATATATATATATATATATATATATATATATATATATATATATATATATATATATATATATATATATATATATATATATATATATATATATATATATATATATATATATATATATATATATATATATATATATATATTAGACTGGTCGTTAAAAACTAAATTTTCCGAGACGCCCCCTAGAAAAATTCTTTGAGGTCAAAAAACCACAACGGTATTATATTTTTTTTTTTTAAATCAAAAGAACACGTGCCGCAAAATCGTCGAAGTTGATTTTTTGAAAAATTCGTAGATTTTTTCAAATATCTCATAAAATATGCAGATGTCAAAAAAAATCACATAACCATTTTTGTAGGAAATTTAATTCTCTACGAAAAAGGTCCAAGTCATTTTTTCCCGAAAACGTATAGTTCTCATGATATTTTGAATATGAACTTGTAAGTTTTCGTAATTTTTAAAAAACGTAAAAAATAAAGATGACGAAAAACTCCTAATTTTCTTCTTATGCTATAGAATGAAATGTATAAAAAAATAATCGCGACAAAAAAAATCAAAATTTGTACTTTTTCGTCGAAATTTTGATCATTTGGTTTTACGAGTTTCGAAGAATTTCAAGTTTTATTTCAAAATATCATCAGAAATATAGGTTTTAGGAAAAAAATGACCTGGACCTTTTTTGTAGAAAATTAAATTTCCTGCAAAAATGATTATGCGATTTTTTTTTGACATCTGCATATTTTATGAGATATTAACAATTTCATCGAAAAATAAACTTCGATGATTTTGCGGCACGTGTTCTTTTCACTTAAAAAAAAAAAAAATAGTGCCGTTGTGGTTTTTTGACCACAAAGAATTTTTCTGGGGGGCGTCTCGGAAAATTTAGTTTTTAACGACCAGACTAATATATATATATATATATATATATATATATATATATATATATATATATATACGACCAGACTAATATATATATATATATATATATATATATATATATATATATATATATATATATATATATATATATATATATATATATGTATCAATATATATATATATATATATATATATATATATATATATATATATATATATATATATATATATATATATATATATATATATATATATATATATATATATATATATATATATATAAATTTTTTTTTCATTTTGATTTTACGTCTCCGATTATCATCTATAGTCGATTGGCACCAAAATTTTTCCGAAATGCCGAGATGAAGCACGTTGCAATAGGTAGATTTTTCTAAAAAGTTTACAACGCAAGCGAGCATTGCAAATTTGGGAGAGAATAAAATTCATTAAATACGATGCTAATACAACGTTTTATCCTTCCGACAAAGTTACATGTGTTAATTTAAATTGAATGATTTTAAAATCCATTGATAAAACAAGTAAAACGAATTTATTTTATTTGTTTGTACCATTAATTAATTAAAATAGTTTAATAAACTTGATTCAATTTCGATGCCTATGGTTTGATTGTTTAGTATTTTAAAAATGAAATGACCTAAAATGAGAAACCTCAAAGTTTAAACTAATTATACTAATGAGAATTAAGAAACCAAAAACAATCATAATAAATATAAATTGCTTCAACAATGGAAATTTAATTCAATTTATTCATTATAGCTTTTGCCTTTTTCAATAACGATCGATTGCAGTCATTATATACCGATATCCATGGGATAGAGTTAAAGGAAATCGACGTGAATATGCTCGAATCTGGCCGACCGTATTCAGAATGAGTTTGTCGTTTAATCTTAAATCTTTGACTTGAAAAGCATGTCTTAGACCAAAATCCAACATCTCCAACGTTTAGAGAGCATCTTCCGGGATGCTCTAATACTGGGGTGGGAAAGACCGTGTCAAGAATTGGATGTTGATCGTCTTAGGTACTCAAGTAAATATAGACGAAATATGTTAGTCGAGATCTCACACCAAATGGGTTTACTGCAGTGCATTTCTGTTGAGATGGGTTTTTCCTTCCATTTAAAACCTATGACATGTGGAATCTTGATTAAATGCTGGAGTTCTAGGTCGATATCTAGAAGTACGATAAGTTAATCAGCATCTAAGCCAGCAAAATTGATAATCATTTCCTCAGTTCGTGAAAGAGTTTCTCCCACTACATTATTCGTGCCAGCGATTTGTCGAATATCAGTTGTAAACTGGGAAATTAAATCAAGATGTAGATTTAATGTAGATTGTAGTAGAGGTTGGCGGTCTGTGAACACTACGAACAAACGACCTTCTATGAAGTAACGGAAGTGTGTAATAGCTTAAAAAATAGCCAATAGTTCGCGATCAAAAGTCGAATAGTTTTTCTCTATTGATGAGAGTCTTCTGAAGAATAATCCTAAGAGCTGCCAACTTCCTTTGTTTAATTGTTTTAATACTGCTCCTGTTGCAGTACCTGAAGCATCCGTTTTGATACAAAAGCTTGCATTTTGTAACGGATGAGTTTAAAATTTCCAGTTCGACATTATCAATTGCTGTACCGCATTGGAGGGGGCAGACAAATGCTGACTTATTTTTTATCTTGGCTAGTTCAGCGAGATAGCCATGTAGTGGAGCAATTAGCTTGGCTAGGTGGGGTTTAAATCTATGGTAATAGTTTACAATTCACACAAATCGCTGGACTTGGCAAACTGAAGTAGGCTGTGAAAAACCTTGTATGGTCATGATTCGATCTGAGGATGGCTTTATGACATCCTTTGTGTTTTCGAATATCGAAATCAGATAATCTTTTGAAGAGAATGTGTAGGTGATTTTGGTGTCCCAGTGGGGAATTGCTTGCCACCAATCGTCGATATTCGCAAAAACGAAGTGTAATTCTTTGAACATTTCGTCCAGAAAACGCTGGCACCATATAGCATTCTGAGAATTTTGAAGAGACCAAACGGGATACTTATCGCAGTTTTATGAATATATTTTAACTTCAACTTAATCAACAAGCTCGTTTCGTATGGTTTTCATCCCAATATTGTGAAGCTGATTCAAAAATTTCTCTCCAATCGATATATTTCGGTCTCCTTAGACGGATTTTCTTCTGAGTCTAAACTACTTAATGCTTCTGTACCTGAGGGCTCAGTATTGTCTCCAACCCTATTTTTGATTTATATCAACGAATTGTTGAAAATCATCACCAAGTCAATAAATAGTTCTGCAGATGATAGTACTCTGCACAAGTCGTTCGGGCCCCTTCCTTCAAAACGTAAAATACACGAATTAATCCTGCCCGCAGAGACGCTGCCATAAACGTGAATAAAGACCTGAATAAAGTCGCCGATTGGGGTGACCAAAACCTGGTCAATTTCAACTCTACCAAAACACAGCTGTTGATTGTTTCCAGATCAAAGACCGAGTTTCCCAAAGATATTTTATTCAGTATGTGTGATGAACCAATAGGTGAACGTAAAAACATTCGTTTATTGGGTGTCACAGTTTCAAATAACCTACTCTGGAACGATCATGTAATGGCGATGGCAAAAAGCGCGTCTAAAAAACTCGGCCTTCTAAATAGATGCAAAAATTTTTTCACTCCATACCAATTGCTCCATCTTTGTAAGTCCTATATTCGTCCCTGTATGGAGTACTGTTGTTAAGTTTGGGGTGCTGCTTCTGTTTCCATCTTAGCTCTTCTGGACTCTGTTCAAAAGCGAGCTATACGAAGTAATAGAATAGCTTTGACATCAAAACTTGACTCCCTACAACATCGTCGCACTGTTGCTGACCTCGTTGTTTTTTACAAATATCGTCATCAACAGTGCTCAAATGAGATCAGCAGCATCATGCCTCAAACTTTTTCTTACCCCTGTTTCACTCGGCAATCGACTACCGCAACCAGTGAAACGGTCGATCCCACGCTGTCATACTGGCAGATCGCAGAGGGAATTCTTTGTGTGAACTGCATACAAATGGAACAGTTTGCCGGAATCCATAGTCCCAGGTGGCTACAATTCGCAGAGGTTTAAAAAAAGCGTTCATCAATACCTTGAAGCGCAAGTTGTTGTGGGACCTAGGTCTTAAAAGGTTTTTATGTGTTGTTGTGACACAAATTCTTAACCCTATAACACAACACTTTTTATTTAAAAAAACAAAAAATATTCCGCAGCGACCGGTATTTGGTGGTAAGCCCGGACAAGATCAATTTTGGAGATTATAGTACATCCGATAAGATGCATGGGAATCTTGTATATGTGATTGCAAGGTCTCCACTACATTGATCCAACTTCGGAACCAAATGTGGTGAGGATGAAGCACAAGATAAGGATAGTTTAATCAATCCTAGCTAGGCCATATGCAAAAATTCGTGCTCTTACCACACGATTCGATTCATAACAAGACCCAGCTTATGGAAACACGCGAATTCAAATAGTTCACGTACTAGTTTTAACAAGTTCTTATCTAGCTTTTCAGCAATGTAATCCTTTAGTAGTGAAAAAATGACAACAACGTAAGAAAAAGTAACAATGATGCTGAAAAGGGATTAGAAATTTCTGTAAAATAAAACGAAGGATATTAGTACCATACTAACCGAAGGATAGTAGTGCCATACTTTTAGCAGACTCAATAATGGTTTCTCAATATATGTACCTTTTTGTTAACTTTAAGCAAATAAAATGTTAAACTAATCAAGCACCGCTAACAGATACGCTGTCATAAATATTTTCATTGGAAAGTTTTGTATCTCTTATGGAACATGACTTAACTAATCAGATTTCAACGCACATTAATTCTAAAAAAACCAAAGTATTTTAGGTCAAATAGAGTCAACCTATTAATAATTATTGATTTCAAATTAAATTTGTTTTATTTTTACTTTCCACGCTTATAGCTGATGTTAAACGAAAAGACATCCATCAATTTTTTATTTAAAGATATTTGAAGTTTTTATTTCCAACGAATATTCGTTTAATTATTAATTTCTTTAGCACATAAATGAAGTTTTAATTACATTTGTGTTTAAAAATTGCTTTGTTTTACCAAAAGTATTAATTAAAGTTTCTTAAAAATTAGAAATAAAATTATTATTTTTAATCGAGTGCGGATAAAATCATTTAAGCCAACCATTAGAAAAATTTGCTCTTTACCTGTTTTCAAAAGTTGAGTTAAAAATTAAAATAAATAAATTAAATTCGACAAACCATAATGATGTATTAATTAGAAAAAAAAAGTTTTGTTGTTTCAAGCTGATTTCCTTATTTATACGTATTTATTTTCTTTAACAACCCCAACAAAACGAGTCATTTAATAAGTAGAAAATAAATAAAAAAATAATGATTGGACAATTAAAACTGAAATGTGAATAAAAACTTACAGTCAAGTTAAAAGGAACAAAATATTAAAAATTTATTGTTTAATTTTTCTGTTTTATTTATTTTCCTGTTGTGTGAATGCGTCGGAAATATAGTAATTTTAAAGCACTGGTATTATTTTCATGTTTACCTCAAGGGCATGGAAATCAAATTTCGATGAAAAATTTCAAAGTTCACTTGAGTTTTGTTTTTTTGTATCGTCGTAAGAAAACTGAAATCATTTGGTTTGGTTTTTTTTATTTTTCTCTGTTTTTCTAAATGTCTTTCTGGTTGTTATTTCCTTTTCTGTTTCTTTTTGTTTAGTAAAGTTTCAAAAACGTTCTTTTAGTTACAATTCAATTATTTTAAATTATTGTTAAGTGTTTAATTTAATAATTAAAATTGTATATCCTCTTTTAGTGCTTAAAGTTTTAATATTAACCTAATTATCAAATGTAAAAACGGCTAGGTAGCAAGAAAATATGTTGTTACAATTTATTTTAATATTAAAGGAAAAGGTTTAAGATAACCTATATTTAGATTATAAATTTCATTTTCGTACCAAACCAGGCCAAATCGAACCAAGAAAAATATTCTTATTCTATAAATATTAGTTTTAGAAAATGGAACATGTTCAAAGAAGAGTTTAAAAATTTTTATCCACGACAACTAAAGAATATATACTTTCCACGCGTATGTCTTTCATTGTAATTGTATTCATTCCTTTCTATATATCAAATTCTTTTTTATTTATTTCATTCCACTTTATTTATTCAAAATTCCCCTAACAAATTAAAAACTTGATTTGTTGGTATAGTAATATAAACAAGATAAAACAAGAACAATACAATATAAAATAAACAAACATGTTTTCAAACATGTTATCTTACACATAGTTTATATATCAAACTTTGTTTTATATAAATGTCATTTAATTATTTTATTTCAATTTTGATATAATTGTTATTTTTTATATAAGGATCCTGAAGATGGGCCTAGCCTGAAATATATTGATCAATTAAATAACAAGTATTAATATAAATTGAAAACGGGGTTTTAATTGAGGAAATACAAAAGAAAAAATTAATAACTATACTCCCGGCGAAACAAACGTACAATATGAATGTTTTGTTTTGTTTTTCATTTCATAGATTTATTTCAATATGGCGATATAAATTTTTACAGAAAACTTGAATGAAATTATTTGAAATATTTGTAGTCGTGGATAAAATAGTATCTTGTATTCGCTAAGGATGAAGGCAATTCTTCACTCAGATGATTCCTTCCACTCGCTACGCTCGTTCTGGGAAACTTCATCCTCGTGAAGAATTGCCTTCATTCTAAGCTCATACAAGAATCTACTATTCTTCAACAGCTGGAACTTTGGTTGAACAACTAAGCTAAAAACGTTGAGTCACAAGATCACAAAAAATAATATAACACTTACCTTAGTGTAATCTATCCACATAGCATTTGATTACGTCATTACTCAAACTGTATTAAACCAACCCACTTTGTGCTCATTGTCGCACAAAATCACAAAGTGTACCCTGGTTTGAAGAGAATTCCTTCGAAATTGACGTTTCAACCTAGTCCGTTAAGCTGAATAGAAAATGGATTACTAAAGTCAGTCTTTTCAATTTTGATTACAAGTAGAACTACATTTTATTAATAAAGAACCGATAATCAGTTTAAATATATTACAAATATATTACAAAATTTTGTTACAATTTCATTTACAAGAATAGTGTATAGCTATACATATACCTGTTGCACCATTTTTCTTTGTACAATAATACATCCTCAAGGCCCTCAACATTGTCAAATAATCACCTCGAATTTCATAAATATAAATTACTTTTAAGGTAAACAATATAACAATCTCATGATAATAAATCTGTTTGATTACAGGTAATTTCTTTTCATTAGATATACAAAATGAGAAGAAAAAACTCCAAAACGGTCTAGATATTTTATCCATAATTAATACACTTTAACCTCAATTCATTTGATTTATGTTCAAAAAAAATAAATTTAATTTTTGTTTTCGTTTTTAAATGTAACTTTAACTCATCCTTTTTTATGACGACAAAAATAAACTTAATTTTTATTTAATTTGAATTATTTTTTTAAATTTATTTTAATTTGAAAATACTTTAAATTTTCTAATTTTTTGAGGAAATTATTGTTTTCCGTTATAAGAGGGAAGGAAGGAGGAAGAACATTGAGGTTGTATAAAGAACATTTAATGATATAGTCCAGTCGTTATAGGTTTTAACTGCGGAAAAATTCCTATTGAGCTGAATTTTTGTATATACCTTTATTACGGAATTTTAATTAATATTTGAAAAATCGACATTTATATCGTGCCGGCTAAAAAAGTTATCAAGGTCAAAAGGTCACGAAAATCAGTTTTCCGCGAATATCTCGCGACCTATTACTCCGAAGTCAATTGAGGTCAAGCAAAAATTGTTTATCGTCCAATTATCTACACAACATACATCAATCATTTTTCTGTAAGATCAACCATTTTTTAGCAGAGCGCTGAGAAAGCGACTATACATTATGATTATGCACTCGTTCCGCACCACGCATTTTTTACATGGTTTTCACAGTGAAAATGATTTGTAATAAAAGCTTTTTTTTATTTAAAAATGAAGAGTTTTTTATTTAAAATCTGAAAAATACAAAAAAATAAACTTAATACTGACTACTAATTTTTATGCATACATAATTTTTTTTTATTCACTCATAGTCGATATCCTCAGTTTCTCTATCATTAAAATTTGCTGACAAAACATTGAGTGGAATTATTCTTTTACTTAAGTAGTCGACATCTTCATTCCCCGTTTAAGCATGATTGCCCACGGAAATGTTCACGAACTTTTGAGCATCTCAAAACCATTTTTTTGCATCCACACTTGCCGCTACAATTTTTTGTACAATTACAATAGATTGTGTTTAGTAAATCATCGGGTGCTGGTATAATAAAGTTGTTACTGGCTGACGTATGTTATTTTTTTACTCGTAATCCCAATATTTTGCATCAATTTCTCTTCGTAGTTTGTATTTTACAATACACTCGAAAAATATGATGTTGAGCTGCTGAAGATGGAGGTGCCAATAACGAAAATTTCACACCTGTGTTTTGTTTTGTTAGCTTACCAAAGCTAAAATATCTGTAATTATTTATCGAATGTTCTGATTTTGGAGCACCGTATATTGCTAGTAGCACTGTGTTGCAGCATCGACAACTACTTCTCAAGCGCAATTTTCTTGGAGATATTTCTGCGGAGTTTTTTAAATCATGTATTTTTTCAAACATCTTCATGACTTTAATTTTTGCTTTGCCAAAAAGTGTTGAAGTTGTATCACATGCGGTCATGGCATGGAATACCGAAAAATTAAGCGGCTGGGATATACTTGTGATATACATGTTTCTTGCTGACGTATTTAAAGGTTACGATACTCAAATTGTTCGTATAATTTTTACGACAATTACGATAAACATTTACAGAAGCAGCAGTATTTAAATATTCAATATTACCATCACCTATTTCCATACTAGCATTTTTTAATGTTTGCAAGCCACGTGTAGCTTCTACTAAATTACAATCCGACAACAATTCACTGCATATAAAACAATTATCACTCATTATGCAAAATTGTTCAATAGCATGAAACTACTAAAATAAAGTCTCTAACACTCTAGAAATATTTCTCAACTCAGCTAAACACAGTCGGACAGACACTCTCGACAGCGGGTCCGACAGCGGGTCTCGGAACAATAAAATACGAAACATCTGCCAGTGGAGATCGTTTGTTTCCGAATCCTCTATAATATAAGTATATTTTTTACAAAACACACGAGCATCAGATGAATGTTTTTAATACACTTGACAACATGAATAAAAAGTAACTGAATTTACATCTTGATGTACGGTATACAATATGGTATGTGACTGCATTCTAGTCGCTTTTTCAGCGCTCTACCCTAAAAACGGTTGATCTTACAAAAAAGTGAATAAGGCATGTTTTGTAGATAATTGGACGATAAACAATTTTTGTTTGATCTCAATTGATCTCCAAGCAAATGGTCGCGAGATATTCGCGGAAAACGGATTTTCGTGACCTTTTGACCTTGATAACTTTTTTAGCCGGCATGATATCAATGTCGATTTTTCGCATATTAATTAAATGCCGTAATAAAGGTGTATACAAAAATTTAGCTCAATATTAATTTTTCCGCAGATTGGGGCTTAAAACTACTAAAATGACTGGACTAGATAGTGATTTATACGTAACAATGTTAGTTAGTTTATTGCAATTAATATAGAATATAAGTAATACAGTCCTTGTGTTCGGTACAGTGGGTAATTCTGTTACAAACCGAACAGATTTTTTGATTTGGCTTGACACATTTTTGATATGGCTTAAATTTTTTTTATGGGTTTTATATAAAAAAAAGATATACGTGTTCGAGGATTTTTTTTTTGGAAAATATAGCGGTTCTAAATTTCGAGAATTTCGTGATTTTTGGCTTGACGAGTTATTTTCAAATATTCATAGCTTCGGTTCTATTAAAAATAAAAACTTCTAGTTTGTTTTAGTAGTAAAGTTAATGATGCTAGTTTTCAAAAAAAATTAAAACTAATAAAATTTATTAAGAAATTCCTATTGTTATAAACAAATAAAATGTTCAAATCGATCTTTAGTCATCGCCCCGCCCCAACCACGAAATGAGTTATAAGTATAACCATCGTATTCTACGTTTCATTTCCTATAAAAAACGTATTTTTAGTTAATGGAGAAATGATTTTTACTGTTAGAAAAAAATTAATTTATCGAGCGCGGGACGACAAAAAATTCCATGTGTGGGTCTTTCTTTTATATACCGAACAGATTAGGACAAAATGTTACTAAGACATTTTTGATTCAACTAAAAAATTGTTTACCGGTTCTATATAACCAAAAAGATAGACGTATTTTCTTTTTTTTGTTACGGAAAATAGAGCGGATCTATATAGCGAGAATTATGTGATTTTTGACTTGAAGACTTATTTTCAAAGATTGATAACTTCGGTTCTGGTAAAGATAGACACTTTTTGTCTGTTTTTTTTTAAGTATAAAGATGAAATTTCTGGTAACCTTAAGATGCAGAATGGACCCATTCACGACAATTTGGGTTGGGCCTAAGGTTAGCACCCTAGCCCCGGAAAAAAATTTTTGTTAAAATTGGAAATCAGAAAAGAATAACACACCCGGACAAAAACAGAATTTTACCTAGACGTGAAAAAGGACCAGACTACCGAATCGGAACGAAGAACGTGCGCAGCATGAGCGCTTCTGATGCTATAATAATGGTGAGAGAATGACTGAGTTTTCATTATCAAATAATTTAAGAATTGCCAGTATTTTCTTTCCACCCCGATCGATTCATAAACAGACTTGGGTCTCACCGAATGGAAACACTCGAAATCAAATTGATCACGTGCTAGTTGCAGCACGTTTCTTTTCGAGTGTTCTGACTCTGCGATCCCTTAGAGGCGCATACATTGGAAGTGACCACTTTCTTGTATGTGCTAAAATAAGGTTCAACTTCAAAAAACCCAAGCATTCTGAAATTAAATCAACGGAAACGTTTTTACATCTCATCACTAAAGAATGCTGAAACAGAAGAGAGATATCAAAACCTTATGTTATGGTATTTGCTCAAAGATGATGTTTTAAGCGCTGCTGAGGGAATGCTTGGACGACCACAAAACCACTCCCAGAAGCCATGAATAGATCAAGCATGTCTTGACGCTATACAATACAAAAGAGATTGCTATCTGAAATGATGACAAGGACGCAACACCAGGTTCACGAAGGAGAACTATAGACTGACAAGACAAGCCGTTACAAAGCTATGTAGACGAACGCAGCAAGAATGGTGGAAGAGAAAGTGTGAGGAGATTGAAAGCTTCAATAAGGAACATCAATCGCGCAACTTCTTTCAATAGGTTTAAACCTTAAAGATTGCCCTCAAACTAGAATGACTGCTATTCAAAACGAAGGTCTACAAGTAGACCTTAAAAATATTTTAGATACTTGGGCCGCTTATTTTGAAAATCTTCTCAGCTTAAGTGAACAGCAACAAATCGGGCGACGAGCAAAGCTTATTCGTGCGTCAAAGGTACATGTAGACGAACCAACCAAAGAGGAATTCGACTCGGCGCTGTCAAAATTAAAACGCAATAAAGCTCCTGGTATCGACGATATAACATCCAAAGTGAGTGTACATGGTGGAGAAACTCTATCCTTAAGATTGTTTGAACTTGTTTAAATGATCTGGAGGACTGAAATCATGCCACAGGACTGGAACTCAGCTATGCTGATACAAATCCATAAAAATGGTAATCGCCTACAATGTGCAAACTACAGAGGAATCGCTCTCCTCTGCACAGCCTATAAGATGTTTTCCTACATTTTGCTATCCAAAATCAATCCTTTTGCTGAACAACTGTTTGGAGAATATCAGTGTGGCTTCCGGCGAGGCCAAGGTACCACCGATGCACTTTTCTCGATAAGGGTGATTTTGGAAAAGTGCCGAGAGTTCAACATACCTATGCACCAACTCTTCATTGATTTCAGGCAGGCCTACGACTCGAAACTCTCGAACGGTAGACTCTTTGGTCTGCTCTGATGTCAATGGGAATCCCTGGTAAACTGGTATCAAAAAGACAGTACAGAACTCTCAATGCTGTGTACGAGTAGAGAACAAAATATCAAAGTTTTTAAAAGTTGACTCCGGTTTAAGACAAGGTGATGCTATCTTTCCTATATTTTTTAATTTAGCCTTGGAATATGTGAGGGGTCTAAAAGCAAAACCGGCAATATCCACCGTCAAAACAGTGGATATTGCTGGTTTTGCTTTTAGACCTCTCATGTGTGCCGTCAAAAGAAACTACCGACTAATAACAATATCTTGTCAATAAACTCAGTTCAGATGACTGCATACGCTGATGATGTTGTCATCCTCGGCCGAAGTGAAGCTGTTATGAGTGAGACTTTTAGTCGCTTGATAGTGGTGCTAGAAACATTGGTCTTCAAATTAACTACAATAAAACCAAACATATGAATTTTTCAAAAGAGGCTGAGAAGAAAGATTTGATGTGCGACGATGAACAAATTGAGGGAGTTGAATCTTTTAAATATTTGGGATCAATGCTTGACTCAAACAACAGCATACTTACAGATATAAAAGCTCGAATCGCTGCAGGTAATCGAACTTTCTACTCCATTAATCCTCTCCTTGGATCACCGTATGTATCAACTAACACCAAGCTCAAGTTATACAACACATCGATTAGACCGGACATATACAAGACATCGATTAGACCATTGATTAGAAAAAACTATTTTAAAACCATATAAATAATAATATTACTCATATTGCAATTGCTACTGCATGTCTACAAGTGAACGGACAGATAGACCGAGTTAATCAGATATTAACTCCCATGTTTGCAAAACTAGAAAATCATGAAAAAAATATTGATTGGGAGCAAGTTCTAGAACAGATCGAGTTTGCTTATAATAATACTATACATTGTACTAATAAGTTTAGTCCACATATGTTACTTTTTGGTATAAATCTTCGAGGAAAAAATGTTGATAAGATAAGAGATGCTATTGATAGTAACATAAATTTAAATGAGACAGAAAAAACTAATGATGCGTTGAGAAATACAGCTGATGAAAATATAACTAAAAGTCAATGGTATAATAAAAATTATGTTAACAAATCGAGAAAACATAGCTACAGTTTATAAAAAGGTGATCTTGTCGTTATTAAAAATGTTGATACGATGGTTGGTGTCAATAGTAAATTCATTCCTAAAAATCACGGACTGTATATAATCGAAAAAGCATTGGACAACGATAGGTACATCATAACTGATGTTAAAGGTTTTCAAATAACTAATAAGCCATTTATTGATGTATATGATGTCAATAGAATAAAACCATTTATAAACTAAAAATAATTATATAAATGTAATGTTAGTATGTAATTGTAATGTGGAATAGTTTAATGTATTTAAAAAAAAAAGGTTCTTGTATTTAGATATATATGATCGAGGTCGATCTTTTAGTCAGATCAGATTGGTCAGACTGTAATGATTTTCGAATTTAAATTAAAAACATTGAATAAGAATACCGAACTACATACAAAATAAAATAACTAAAGAACGCCGCTCGCAGTGGGTATAAGGACCAAAAAATAAATCGCTAAGTTGTCAAAATATATGAAAAAGGGACTTCACTTTTTGTTTTACGATTGGATTGAATAAATTGATCGAATTTGAAATTTTAAAAGCATATTGTTTTTTATTTATTTGATTTTTACAAGTTCACTACAGTATTAAAAATTATTTTAAATTATTTAATTCATAAAATGTTAGTATGCCATTTTTTCAGTCAAAATTTTAAGAATGAGTTAATATGCCCTTTTTTCAGTCAAAATTTTAAGCATGAATTATTGTTTTTATTTATATTTAGTCTTTTATTTTTGTAACCGATGATGCATGCATAACATTCGAAACGCGTCAAATAAATATATACACCCAATTCGTTTTTACGCGATTTTTTTTAAGCGATTTCGCTTATACACGGATTTTTTCTTAAGTATAATTTCCTTTTTTAAGCGATTTATTCACTTTTGCGCGATATTATTTTCCCCAAAAGTTCAAAAGTTTTAGTTCAGTGTGTTTTATCTTACTTCGAACATTACACAGAACTAGGGGATTCCTACAAAGTTGAAAAATATTTTTCTAATAACTAAACAAACTAGTAAAATCTTTTTATTATTTATTTATGTTTATAACATCCGTCATGTGAAGTAAAAGTTATGTTAATTTTATTTATTTAAAATTAGACATGTTTCGATAAAATATAATTTATCATCATCAGTTTAACGAAGATACAAGGACAAATAAACAAAGTGTAATGACTTGTAGGAATTTCCAGATTCCTACATCAAGAAACCTAAAAAGAAATACAAAAATCAAGCTATGAAACTTTTACTAAAATTATTACCTTTGTCGAACGAAGAATCTGACATTTATTGAATCTGACAATTCAAAATAAATCGAATCGAATCCAATCGAATCCACTGCACTAATATGTAGAACATTAAATGCCGGCATATAGATGGAGTGCAGTGGTAGTAGTCTGGTCACATTTATAAGACCGACGTTAAGTGTTTTCGTTCTTTTTGCAATAATAAAATCGTCTAGATTATCTAGACTGGTATAGAACGTGCAAGCGCTATAAGCGACGGATCAAATTGCTGTTATATTCAAATTCATTGTGAAGTGTTGTGTGTGTAATAGAACAAGGTAATTTAATATTTAATCATGTGTTACTATTTGTTTTAATTTATATTTATATTGTTTAGTTCCTACTGTATAATAAATACTTTTAAAACGTACTTTTGGTGTATGGTTATTGAGAGCTAATGTTGGAAGGCGTGTAAGAGATTAGGACTTCCACAGTGGTGACGCCGATAGGAGTCGAGAAAATAATAACCAGAAAATACCACCAGCATTTGCAACGAAAAGGGAACTTGGAGCTATTACACACGTTAAGCAAGTAAGACTATTAAATGATTTAAATTTGTTCGAGAAAACTTTGGGGTTTATCAAGATATCGAGAATTTCAAGCATCGTAAAAATTTTTCAACCAGTACATACGGTTATTCAGGTCAAGACCGTTTTTCGATGAACAGTAAACCGAAGCGTCTGTTGAAGGTCAAATAGGACATTCGGAAGAATATTATCAGAAGACGTTTGCTCATAGCATGCTAAAATTATTGTGTAAAATTGTTGTGTAATTAAATTACTGTGTAATTCATTTAATTTAGCACTAATTGCGCATGCGTATCATCAGTTTTGTGTTTGTAAAGCAATTTGATCCGCCGTTTGTTTCGGAAAATACGGTAAGCTTGTTTAGGCGCGTTTGTTAAATAAAATCTATTATAAAATAAGTGTTGTTAAATTTCGTATTATATCAATAGAACAAAATGCTTGACGAAGGTAGAGAAGGTTCGGTCGATAAATGTAAGGTTTCGAAAAACGATGATTCTTCCGTAGCCGCGATACCGTGAAACTACCAACGTTTTGGACAAATTGCCCAGCTGCTTGGTTTATTCAAGCTGAATCTCAATTTAGCTTGCGAAATATTAGAATAGATCGAACAAAATTTGACCATGTCGTAGGTGCTTTACCACAAGAAGTCATCATGTCGGTCATCCCCCCAAACAAAATCTTTATCAAACTCTCAAGAAAACGTTAATCGAAAGGCATTCATTGAGCGAGGAAAGACGGATTGAAACATGTTTGTCGAATACGGAGATGGGCGACCGTAAACCTTCGGAATTTTATCGTTCTCTTGAAGTTTTAGCGGGCCCATCCAACGCCTTTTCTCAAGAACTTTTAATGAAATTATGGATGCGACGTCTACCGACAAACATAAATGTAGCACTCATGGCCACAGGGAAAAACGATACGTCAGAGCTAGTATCAATAGCCGATAAAATTTGGGAAGCTTCAAACCCTCTTCATATTTCGGGTTTCCGTTCCCTTAATTCGATTTCAACCGCAAGTACCTCGAACAATGGTCCAATGTCTGAACTGTATACAGCGTTAGCAGAAATGACGAAACGGTTCACAACTTTAGAGATGGAAATTAATGAGGTTAAGTCCTTAGCATTACAAAACCGTTCTCGCTCACGTTCTCGGTCAAATAACGTTCGTTTTAGAAGTCGGGGACGAAGTCAGTCTCGAGATGACATGCCGTACTGTTGGTACCATTACAATTTCGGTGATAAAGCTCGCCAATGTCGCGAACTCTGCACTTATAAAGGTGAGAAGAATAATAATGCTCAAAAAAACTAGAAGGGTGTACTGACCCAGCGGTAGTCAGTAGATTCGCAAATTCTCGCCGCTTATTTATTTATGATTCGCTGAACAAACTCCAGTTTTTAATTGATACGGGTGCCGACATTTCGGTAATTCCTAAATCTCATTATAGTTATGCCAAACCGGATAATAACAATACACTTTCAGCTGCAAATGGATCGCACATAACAACCTTTGGAACAAAACTACTTAAGGTAAATATAGGACTTCGTCGGGAATTTACACATGTATTTACAATTGCAACAGTCTCACGTCCTATCATCGGTGCAGATTTTCTATTGAAATTTGGCTTAATGGTGGACCTTAGGAAGAGACAGCTTATCGATCGGGAAACTTCAATAGCAGTAAACGCAGTTTATTTCCGAACCAACGTCCCAACCATTAAAGTTAATATTCTGGATGAAAACGAATTCACATCTATTTTACGGGATTTTCCTAATATAACACAAAACCCACGGTACGATTTGCCAGTTTCACGTAATGTACAACACTACATTACAACAACTGGTAGGTTACCATTTTCCAGACCTAGGCGTCTCGATCCAAACAAGCATAAGCTTGCTAAACAGTCATTCGACGATATGGTCAGCTTATGTATTTGTCGACCGTCATCGTCCCAAGTTTCCTCTCCACTGCATATGGTAGCAAAGAAAAACGAAAATGACTGGAGACCATGTGGAGATTATCGACGGTTGAATTTTATAACAATTCCGGATCGATACCCAATACCGCATATTCAAAATTTTTCATGCCATTTGTACGGTTCCACGATTTTTTCAAAGATTGACCTGGTACGAGCATACCATCATATACCTATTGCAGAGGAAGATATACCGAAGACGGCGATAATAACTCCATTTGGTTTATACGAATTCGTAAGAATGCCCTTTGGATTGAGAAATGCCACACAGTCTTTTCAACGATTCATGCACCTAGTGTTTAACGGGTTAGACTTTGTGTTCATTTATGTTGATGACCTTTTAATTTTCAGTAAAAATGCAGAAGAACATAGAGCTCATCTTCGCATAATTTTCGAGAGATTGTCGGAGTACGGGTTAACGATAAACCCCCAAAAATGTAGATTTGGTGCAGCTAAACTAGATTTTTTGAGCCACGAAGTGTCCGAAAATGGCATATTACCATCCCGCGACAGAGTTCAAGTTATAGAACAGTTCCCGACGCCAAATAGCATTCGGCAGACTCAAAGGTTTCTTGGCATGGTTAATTACCATGCCTGAATATTAAGTTAGTAATTAATTAGTAATTAAAGTAATGGTAGTAATTAACCATGCCATTAAGTTAACCATGCCTGATATTAAGTTAGATAATAAGAGTTAATATATAGCTAGATAATAAGATCCGTTACCGCCTCATTTAACTAAAGTAATTCAACTAAAAACAATTCGTAAGAAAATCAATTCTACTGAAACAATTCAACTAACTACAATTTGACTAAAACTCAATTCGACTAGAGCAATTTAACTAAAGCAATTCAACGTTTGAAACAAATTATTTTGGAACTCTTCGACCTGATGGGGTACGTAGAGATGCACGATTTGAAAGAGAATTGTGGAAGTTTTACGAAGAGGCTCGAACCAAAGGACATAAAACAAACAACATTTCAGAGGGCTTCAATAATGCACTAAACAAAATTATAAACATTAGTAACCCAGATATAGGGCAACTAATCGAAGGGCTTAAGATAAAACAGGGTGACATGGAGTTCCAAAAGGAACAACTTTTAAGCCAAAAAGAAAGCGGGGTGCCTCAAAGAAAAAATATAAAAACGCATCTGAATATTTATCTTGTTTAGTAGCTAATTTTGATAAAATGGATCCTTTCGAATATATGAAACAAATTGCAATTGTATTTAAAATTGATTTTATGTCTAAAATTTATGTCTTTTCTGTTATTTTCATATTGACGTGCTACTTTTTATGTTCTTTATATTAAATAAACCTATAATATTTTATTTGATTATATTTTTAACAATGATTATATGTTAAATAAATTCAACGTTTGTAGAAGAATCTACTTGGGTAGCGGCAATTCAAAGTTTGCGGCAAACGTTGAATTGCCGCTACCCAAGTAGATTCTTCTACAAACGTTGAATTGCTTTAGTTTAATTGCTCTACTCGAATTGAGTTTTAGTCAAATTGTAGTTAGTTGAATTATCTTAGTAGAATTGAGTATTAGTCGAATTGGTTTTAGTTGAATTGCCTTAGTTGAATGGGCCTAGAATCAATAAGATCAGGTATAGGGTGACCAGATCGAGCACTACAAAAAAGAGGACAAACTTTTATTGAGAGTGGAGGGCGGTCATTATTTTTAAAACTCATCAGAAAAGGTTCACTTTATTCCCGAGCTAAGAAAAAATAAGTTTGTTATAAAAAGAATTACATTTACTATCTGAGCATGCATGCATGCACAATAAAAATAGTAGATTGTATTACTACTGCGAATGCGTTTTCCAAACTAGAGTTAGTTTGCGGCAATAACTCGCGTTTGGAAAACGCATTCGCACTAGTAATACACACTACTTTTTGTAACAAATGCATAAAATTTATATATATTTATTTAATTGTTAATTTAATCATTTATTTAACAAAGTTATAAACAAATTTGAGATATTTAAATAATTAAAGTGGCCATCTTCGTTGTAATAGTTACAATTATAATTATAAGAATCCAACTACCGGTAAGAAATAAACATAAGAATCCAACTACCGGTTTTATAAAAAAACAAAGAAATCCAATAAGAGCTGTCAAAATTGTAAACCTTGAAAACTCAAATAAATTAAAATGCAATATTTAAAAATTTACTTTTTACTGTTTATTTTTAAATTTATTTATAATAATAAAACTTCCTTATAGTAACAATTTGATTTTTATTTTTTCATTTTAAAGAATATCGATTTCGACTAACGTCATCCTCAGTTCTTAAATTATTATTACAATTTTTGCTTAAACTATTACTTATATACTATTTCAACTGCTGTTTTTTATTATTATGTCATATATTTTGTTAGTTTTAGTGTTGATTTTATCATTTAAAATATTGTTATTGTTTTTATGTTTATATATTTCTATTTCTTCCAATCTATCTAGATTTTGTCCTTTTCTTTTTTTATGTAATATGGTTAAATTTGTGTTGATATTGGTGTATTTGTGTTTTTCTATTTTCAAATGTTGGGCATATCTGGATTTTGGATCGCTTCTGTTAATTTCATTGGTGTGCTCGATAAATCTTTTTTTGAAGGACCTCCCCGTCTGGCCTATGTAAAATTTACTGCAGTCGTCACAGGTAAGGTTATAAACACCTGTGTCTAAGCTTTAGGTTTTTTTAGTTTTTAGGTAGTTTTCTAATTTATTTTTGTTTTTGTAAGCCGCAATATATCCATATTTTTTTAAAGTTTTTTGCATTATTTTGAATGTTGTTCTATTGTATGTTACGCCTACGTATTTTTTACCTGCTAAGTTTTCTTCAACGTTGTTAGGGTTCGCGAATTTTTCTTGTTTTTATGTTTTCTATTTAATGTGTCAATCATTTCATTTTTATATCCATTTATACAGTTATTCAGTCAAAAATAACACAGAATTAATCAATAGAATAGAACCAATAATAATACCTCACAACGCAAAATTATCATCGTTTGATATAACCAACATGTATTCCAACATACCAATAAAAGATGCAATAAATATAACAAAAAATATGTTAATAAAAAATGGTTTAAACCCAACAGATACACAAGAAATAATAAACATAATAACCGAAATAACAAAAGAAAACTATTTCACACATAACAACGAGTATTATCAACAAACAGAAGGATTACCTATGGGTAGCCCACTATATGGTACATTAGCCGAAATATATCTCAACGATTTTGAAACAAAATATATATATATAATAACTCAAATCCACACAAAGAAAATATCATTTATTGGTATCGCTACGTTGATGATATAATTTTATTATTCAAAGGAACAAAAAAACAGCTTAATCTATTACACCAATACATAAACAGCATAGAACCTTCCATTAAATTCACCTTAGAAAATGAAGAAAACAACACAATAACTTTTTGGATTTATCAATCAAAAATGTAGATTCAAAACACACATTCAAAATATTCCGAAAACCAACCCAAACGGATCAAACAATTAATATCAAATCACATCATCCATACCAACATAAACTAGCTGCCTACAACCACATGATCAATAGATTGAACACTATACCGATGAACGCTGAAAATTATGAAGACGAGCTAAACAATATAAAATACATAGCCAGAAAAAATGGATATAAAAATGAAATGATTGACACATTAAATAGAAAACATAAAACAAGAAAAATTCGTGAACCCTAACAAAGTTGAAGAATGAAGAAAACTTAGCAGGTAAAAAATACGTAGGCGTAACATACAATAGAACAACATTCAAAATAATGCAAAAAACTTTAAAAAAATATGGATATATTGCGGCTTACAAAAACAAAAATAAATTAGAAAACTACCTAAAAACTAAAAAAACCCAAAGCTTAGACACAGATGTTTATAAGCTTACCTGTGACGACTGCAGTAAATTTTACATAGGCCAGACGGAGAGGTCCTTCAAAAAAAGATTTATCGAGCACACCAATGAAATTAACAGAAGCGATCCAAAATCCAGATATGCCCAACATTTGAAAATAGAAAAACACAAATACACCAATATCAACACAAATTTAACCATATTACATAAAAAAAGAAAAGGACAAAATCTAGATAGATTGGAAGAAATAGAAATATATAAACATAAAAACAATAACAATATTTTAAATGATAAAATCAACACTAAAACTAACAAAATATATGACATAATAATAAAAAACAGCAGTTGAAATAGTATATAAGTAATAGTTTAAGCAAAAATTGTAATAATAATTTAAGAACTGAGGATGACGTAAGTCGAAATCGATATTCTTTAAAATACAAAAATAAAAATCAAATTGTTACTATAAGGAAGTTTTATTATTATAAATAAATTTAGATATAAACAGTAAAAAGTATATTTTTAAATATTGCATTTTAATTCAAAAGTGATAAAAGCACACAAACAGTGAATAATATGGAAAACCATAATAACACCTATACCAAATAAATTGTTTTTTCTTGCAATTTCAAATGATGCAATGTGTTTAAGTTGTTTTATCATTTCAACTCCATTTCACCCTGTTTTTTTAAGCCCTTCGATTAGTTGCCATATATCTGGGTTACTAATGTTTATAATGAATACACAAATTTATTTTCATTTTGAGATTTTCCTCAATCAACACCAATATTTATTTTTCTACAAAAACGCATAAAAGTACAGGAACAAAACTTTTAAGTAATATTTATATATATATATATATATATATATATATATATATATATATATATATATATATATATATATATATATATATATATATATATATATATATATATATATATATATATATATATATATATATATATATATATATATATATATATATATATATATATCTTCTTATATATTAATACGCTAGATTAAAACTTTGTGGAGCATAAGGCTTTTTTATTCGCAGATGGATTCAATTCAAATTTTCACAGCTAACTGATATTAGTGTAACCTATATTGGGATCCGGATTCAAACAAATCGGATCATAAATAAAAAAGTTATTATATACGGAAAACTTTTTCTATACATATGCATTATAAGTTTACATACATATAAAAATATATTTGCTATCGAACAACGAACAACAAAAACGAAACTTAAAACTTTATTTTGTTATTCTTTTTTATATTTAATTTTTTCTCAGCTGTTAGTATATTTATTTCTTTGAATGTGAATAAACGTACATATTGTTTTTCCATGTTTTAAATTTCATTTCGAATTTTTTCTTATGCGTAAGATAGGTTTTGAGTTAGATCGTGTGAATCCTTTTGTTCGTTCTTTTAAATCAATGCATGAATTTTGTGAAAGACCTGAGAATGTTACTGCTGATGTGTCAATGGTTATAAAAGTTAACAGAGAATGTGATATTCGTCGTTTTAATGATGCTGTTCAAACTGATGTGGTTGCTATTTTTAAAAATGATGAATTTTGTTAAATTTGTCAGATGAAGATAGAATTGATGGAAATGAAATGATTAATAAATTTGTATGTACTGAAATCCCTGATCCCATTCTTTTTCCTAAATTACATGAATATGTGAAACGTCATATGATGCATGAACCATGTGGTGCTCTAAATCCCAATTCTGTTTGTATGAGAGTGGTAAATGTAGTAATAATTTTCCAAAACCTTTTTCTGAAAATATTAAAGAATATGTGAATGCTTATCCTTTGTACCGTCGACGTGATAATGGTATGAGTGTTGATGTACGTGGTGCATCTCTTGATAATAGATATGTTGTTCCGTATAATATTTACTAGGAAGGCCCGGCGTGCTTCGCTACGCTTATAAATAAAGTTTTTGCGTAGACATTTTGTTGACGTAGAAGCAATGATTTCAAAAAGTGGTAATGAGAAATGCTACCATATAATTTTTAATTTTTCTTTTTAAATATATGAATGAAAAATAATCAGAACTCTAGCTGATCAGTTCGGATATATGAAAAATTAGCGATCAAATAAGTTTTCAAGTAAGCTTCGTATGAAAAATTAGCATATGAAAAATTAGCGATCAAATAAGTTTTCAAGTAAGCTTCGCTAATTTTTCATATATCCGAACTGATCAGCTAGAGTTCTGATTATTTTTCATTCATATATTTAAAATCTTATATATTAATACGCTAGATTAAAACTTTGTGGAGCATAAGGCTTTTTTATTCGCAGATGGATTCAATTCAAATTTTCACAGCTAACTGATATTAGTGTAACCTATATTGGGATCCGGATTCAAACAAATCGGATCATAAATAAAAAAGTTATTATATACGGAAAACTTTTTCTATACATATGCATTATAAGTTTACATACATATAAAAATATATTTGCTATCGAACAACGAACAACAAAAACGAAACTTAAAACTTTATTTTGTTATTCTTTTTTATATTTAATTTTTTCTCAGCTGTTAGTATATTTATTTCTTTGAATGTGAATAAACGTACATATTGTTTTTCTATGTTTTAAATTTCATTTCGAATTTTTTCTTATGCGTAAGATAGGTTTTGAGTTAGATCGTGTGAATCCTTTTGTTCGTTCTTTTAAATCAATGCATGAATTTTGTGAAAGACCTGAGAATGTTACTGCTGATGTGTCAATGGTTATAAAAGTTAACAGAGAATGTGATATTCGTCGTTTTAATGATGCTGTTCAAACTGATGTGGTTGCTATTTTTAAAAATGATGAATTTTGTTAAATTTGTCAGATGAAGATAGAATTGATGGAAATGAAATGATTAATAAATTTGTATGTACTGAAATCCCTGATCCCATTCTTTTTCCTAAATTACATGAATATGTGAAACGTCATATGATGCATGAACCATGTGGTGCTCTAAATCCCAATTCTGTTTGTATGAGAGTGGTAAATGTAGTAATAATTTTCCAAAACCTTTTTCTGAAAATATTAAAGAATATGTGAATGGTTATCCTTTGTACCGTCGACGTGATAATGGTATGAGTGTTGATGTACGTGGTGCATCTCTTGATAATAGATATGTTGTTCCGTATAATATTTACTAGGAAGGCCCGGCGTGCTTCGCTACGCTTATAAATAAAGTTTTTGCGTAGACATTTTGTTGACGTAGAAGCAATGATTTCAAAAAGTGGTAATGAGAAATGCTACCATATAATTTTTAATTTTTCTTTTTAAATATATGAATGAAAAATAATCAGAACTCTAGCTGATCAGTTCGGATATATGAAAAATTAGCGATCAAATAAGTTTTCAAGTAAGCTTCGTATGAAAAATTAGCATATGAAAAATTAGCGATCAAATAAGTTTTCAAGTAAGCTTCGCTAATTTTTCATATATCCGAACTGATCAGCTAGAGTTCTGATTATTTTTCATTCATTATTCAAAGCGGAAAATTTTTATACAACAATGACGGTGTTGACAAATTGTCCAAACCCACCGGAAACATTACCAAAACTGAAATTAAATGTTAACAATTTCGAAACATTCGAACCAATTCCATGTAAAAATGAAATAATTGATAGAAACACTATCAAAAGCCTAATCCGAACAGAACATTTAAGTAAAAATGAAAAAGACATTTTACTCGATACAATTTTTAAAAACCAAGCAGTACTGTTAAAACAGAACGAGAATTTGTCATCAACAACAATAATTAAACATAAAATTATAACAAAAGACGACAATCCGGTTTATACGAAAACATATCGATACCCACATCATTTTAAACCTGATGTAGAGGAACAAATTCAGGAAATGCTAGACAGTGGCATTATCCGAAATTCTAAAAGTCCTTATTCGGCACCAATTTGGGTCGTTCAGAAAAAACAAGATGCTTCGGGCAAACGGAAAGTAAGAGTTGTCATCGACTACCGTAAACTAAATGAAAAGACAGTAGATGATAAATTTCCAATCCCACAAATAGAAGAAATTCTAGACAGTCTCGGAAAATCTGTATATTTTTCAACCTTAGATCTAAAATCAGGTTTTCATCAGATTCCTTTAGACCCAAAATCTCAAGAAAAAACAGCTTTTTCAACAGACAAGGGACATTTTGAGTTCAACAGAATGCCTTTTGGCTTAAAGAACGGTCCGGCAACTTTTCAGCGAGCGATGAATAATGTATTGCAAAACCTAATAGGAAATATATGCCATGTATATCTTGATGATATTATTATTGTTGGATATAGCTTAGATAACCATATACAAAACCTTAACACTGTTCTCGAAAGATTATCGCATTTCAATCTTAAAATTCAATTGGATAAGTGTGAATTCCTAAAGAGAGAAACAGAGTTTCTTGGTCATATAATCACACAAGATGGAGTTAAACCTAACACCGATAAAATTCAGAAAATTCTGGAATGGCCATTACCAAAAACTGCTAAACAAATTAAACAGTTTTTAGGACTTTCAGGTTATTACAGAAGATTCATAAAAGATTACTCAAAAATTGCCAAACCCATGTCAAAGTTTTTAAAGAAAGATCAAGTTGTCAACACAAAAGACGTCGAATATATAAGAGCTTTCGAAAACTTAAAAAGAATTTTAGCTACAGATCAAATTTTAGCATATCCCGATTTTACTAAAGAATTTATTCTAACCACGGATGCATCAGATTTTGCGCTAGGTGCAGTCCTCTCTCAAATCCAGAACAATATAGAAAAACCTATTGCGTTCGCTTCAAGAACACTAAACGCTACAGAGATCAACTACGCAACCAACGAGAAAGAAGCTTTAGCTATAATATGGTCTGTCAAGAAATATCAACCATACCTGTACGGCAACAAATTTACGTTAGTAACAGACCACAAACCACTTACTTTCATTAAATCATCCGAAAAAAATTCAAAAATCTTAAGATGGAGACTTGAATTGGAGAACTACGATTATAACGTCGTCTACAAAGAAGGCAGAGCAAATGTAGTAGCAGATGCGTTAAGCAGAATGCCTACAGTAGATAACGAGGTGAATATAAATATAGGAACAGATAACACTCCACGTGAATCTGAAGCAGAAAATCTTCCCAATAGGGATAGTGACATAGACACTATTCATTCTGCGGATACATCCGATGATTATTTCATCCACTTCGCAGGTCGTCCTATAAATTATTATAGGAACCAATTATTTTTCAAAATTTCAAATCTAGACACAGTAATTTTGGAAGACATATTTCCAAACTATAAACGAGTAATTATTTCGAAAAAATCATTTCAAAAAGAAGATATTACAAATTTCATAAAAGAGTTTCATAACGGTAAGCAAACAGCAATCCTGGCACCTGAACAATTGTACCAGACAATCCAGGAAGTATTTCGAGAAAATTTCTCACAAAACGGCCATTTCGTTTTCGCTACAGAAAAGGTCGAAGATGTTAAAAATGAAGAGCGTCAAAATGCAATCGTAGTTAAAGAGCACGAAAGAGCCCATCGAGGGGTGAATGAAGTAGTAAATCAGATCAAACGATCCTACTTTTTTCCTAAAATGAGTAGTGTGATCAAACGACATATCAATGCATGTAACATATGCAATGTTCATAAATACGACCGAAAACCGTATAATATAAAAATATCTCCGCGACCGAGCACTAAAAAACCATTAGAACGAGTGCACATAGACATTTTTAATATCAACAAAACAAATTTTTTGTCCGTTGTTGACTCATTTTCTAAACATTTACAAATGATTCCAATCGAAACTAAAAATCTATTGGATACAACAACAGCTCTAACGAGGTATTTCACTCAATTCGGAATTCCTAACGTTATTTTCTCAGATCATGAGACAACTTTCCAGTCACTACAATTCAAAGAATACTTAAGCAATCTTAATATCCGATTGGAGTACGCATCATCATCGGAATCAAATGGTCAAGTTGAGAAAACACATTCAACTATTATAGAAATTTTCAATACAAACCGTAATAAATCGCCAAACTCGAGTATTCAAACAGCGATAGAGTTATCAGTAGCTTTGTATAATAACTCGGTACACTCGTCAACCGGTTTCACACCGAACGAGATCATTTTTAATCAAAATAACTTAATAAAACCGGCAGAAATACAAGAACAAGCCAAACAAATTTTTAAAACGGTCAATACTAATTTAGAAAAAGTTATAAACAGAATAGAGAGACAAAATAACAATAAAGAAGATCCACCTAGATTACATATTGATCAATTGGTTTATCTTAAACCAAACATCAGAACAAAATCTCAGCCAAGAGGGCTGGAAACCAAAATTAAAAATGCAAACTACAAAACTTTTAAAACAATCAGGAATATAAAAAGAAACAAAAATAAAATTAAAAGATTAAAGAAATACTAATTTTGATTTTTACTTTTCATTTCAGAAATTTTTACTATGACAATATAATTTTTATTTGAATATCTTAATTAATTAATTATCCAAAACTGATTTTACAAATCTTACAAACCAATTTTACTATTCTTATCCATGTTAATAAAAACAAGAAAAATAAAAGCAAAATTCTAAATAAAAGAAATTCTCATTAGAAATTTTTATTGCATAAAAATTAATTAATATTAGAAATTTTAGAAAACAGTTTTATCAATCGATAATATTATCATCAATAATAAATAAAATTAAATCTAAAGTTAAAAAGAATATTGAATTGAAATATTGTATTGTAGTATTGTATACTGAAATTTTTACTTATTATTTTGAAACATGGTTACTTTTAAAAATTTATTAATTTTGACTATATTTAATTGTATCAATACACAAAAATTGGAAATAAAAAATTTGCATGAAGATCCAATTCTGTTAGAAAAAATAAACGAATGCAAAATTCAAACAGGGATCATAAGGGTCATACACCCAATTAATATAACAAACCTAGAAACTACCATAGAATTAATTATGAAACATATAGTTGATAAGATAGATAAGAATGAACTTGATTTGTATACAATAGTTAAGGAAAAATGTAAAAGGTTACATAACAACTTACTACAAATAAAACCACCAAAACGTCTCCGACAACGACGATGGGATGCATTGGGATCAGGATGGAAATGGTTAGCTGGAAGCCCAGATGCAGACGACTTAAGGTTAATCAACGCTACAATGAATGGTCTAATAAATGAAAACAACCAGCAATACCAAGTCAACGAGCAGATCAACAAAAGAATTCAGCTACTAACAAAAACAATAAATGCAGTCTTAACCAACACATCGATAACCAATAAAATAGTTCTGAGCGAGTTAGAAATTATGACAGCAATTATGCAAATTGAAACCATCGATGCAATTATTGAGGACATCCAAGATGCAATAGTAAGAACCAAAATAGCACTGCCAAGCAACAAAGTTCTTTCGTTAAAAGAAATCATTGTTCTAAAAAATCTTTTGACTGAACAAGGAGTAAATATAACAATTCCAGACGAAGCTTTAAAATTTGTAACACCCAAAATTGCTATATGTGAGGAAACACTATTATACATATTAGAGGTACCAAAATTGGAAAATTTTACATCAACAACAATAAGACTTACTCCACTAGTTGTAAACAACAGCATTATCGAAAGTTACCCACAATACCTCATCAAAAACAGACAGAAACTATACACCACCATCAACTACAACAATTTTGTCCAAAAACATACAGATCTAAAAGAATTTAAGGATGAATGCATAAAACCACTAGTCTTTGGAAATCAAGGCAGCTGCAAAGTAACATGGGAGATCAACACAGCAATACAATGGATATCTGAGGGTAAAATACTAATAAATAATGGAAAGAACGTCGAAATAGTTACTAATTGTGGACCAAATGACAGAAATTTAACAGGAAATTTTTTAATAACAATCAATAATTGTACAGCCACGATAAACAACAAAGAATTTCAAGCTTATGAAATTCAAACCGAGAATGAGGAAATCCAGGGAGCACTTCACAGTATTCAAATAGTAAGGAAAATGAAAATTGTTCAGAACATAACAGCAATCGAACAGGATACCATTCAAAACAGGAAACTGCTACGACAAGTTTTTTTGAAGCAATATCATCACGAAAATTGGATATGGACACTTTCAGGAGGTTTATCATTATCATCCATATGTGTAATCGTTGTACTATCGTATATGTGCCTGTGTAAATGCTCGATAACAAAAACAGTACAAAATCCAATTAACCTGGAAAATACCAAAGTAGCATACAATGACCTATTAAGGAAAGCCGGCATAGTAACAAAAGTCGAGGACGACTTTTCATCACCCCAGGGAGGAGTTATAATCCCATAGTATCATCAAGTCATATAACAAAACTGCTTTCTCACGAAAAGTGCTATCAATGCAAAATAGCATAACTAGAAATATGATGGAATGTTATCAACCAGACATAACATGTAACAACATGATAGAAGAATCAAATATCATAAAACATATTATAATAGAATATGCTGAGTGGTTGTTTTGTACCTTTAGATTTATAAAATTTAGTTTTTATAGTTAGTCTAATTTTTAAACTCTGTAATGTAACATGTATTAAATAAATCATTTTTTTTAGAATTTATTTATTCATGAAACATAACTATATATATATATATATATATATATATATATATATATATATATATATATATATATATATATATATATATATATATATATATATATATATATATATATATATATATATATATATAATATTATATATATATATATATATATATATATATATATATATATATGTATATATATATATATATATATATATATATATATATATATATATATATATATATATATATATATATATATATATATATATATATATATATATATATATATATATATATATTATATATATATATATATATATATATATATATATATATATATATATTAGACTGGTCGTTCAAAACTTAATTTTCCGAGACGCCCCCTGGAAAAATTCTTTGTGGTCGAAAAACCACAACGGCATTATTTTTTTTTTTTTTAAGTCAAAAGAACACGTGCCGCAAAATCATCGAAGTTTATTTTTTGATAAAATTGTTAATATCTCATAAAATATGCAGATGTCAAAAAAAATCACATAATCATTTTTGTAGGAAATTTAATTCTCTACAAAAAAAGTCCAAGTCATTTTTTTCCTAAAACCTATATTTCTGATGATATTTTGAAATAAACTTGAAATTCTTCGAAACTCGTAAAACCAAATGATGAAAATTTCGACGAAAAAGTACTAATTTTGATTTTTTTTGTCACGATTATTTTTTTATACATTTCATTCTATAGAATAAGAAGAAAATTAGGACTTTTTCGTCATCTTTATTTTTTAAATTTTTTAAAAATTACGAAAACTTACAAGTTCGTTTTCAAAATATCATGAGAACTATTCGTTTTCGGAAAAAAATGACTTGGACCTTTTTTGTAGAGAATTAAATTTACTACAAAAATGGTTATGTAATTTTTTTTGACATCTGCATATTTTATGAGATATTTGAAAAAGTCTACGAATTTTTCAAAAAATCAACTTCGACGATTTTGCGGCACGTGTTCTTTTGATTTAAAAAAAAAAAAATAATGCCATTGTGGTTTTTTGACCACAAAGAATTTTTCCAGGGGGCGTCTCGGAAAATTTAGTTTTTAACGACCAGTCTAATATATATATATATATATATATATATATATATATATATATATATATATATATATATATATATATATATATATATATATATATATATATATATATATATATATATATATATATATATATATATATATATATATATATATATATATATATACGAAGCGCGAGTTTTTAAGAATGGGATGCTGCGTTCTAAATAATATTCCACAATAACAATTATTAAGACTCAAAAATATAGCCTATTTTAAGAAACATAGTACATTTTGCTACAAGATATGGAAACGCTGCTTTTTCGTGAATGATATTATAAATTATTTAATTGAAAATCGACGACATACCATTTAAAATTCATATTCTATTTTTCATGGTTACTTTGTCTTAAAAACTATTTGATGAAGATACCATAGCAACTACAATTTGTTATCTAGCGAATATGATTTTATACACTAGAGGAAAAAACGATTTTCAAAGGAGATTAAATCTGCATGAAAATAGAATTCATTTGCTATTATAGAAAAATATGCTTTTTGCATATTTTTCTATTACTTTTAACTAAAGACGCTTAGGCCCGCTATACACCTGAGCTAAGCTATGCGAAATATGCGAACTATGTTTTTAAAAAAGTAATGTTTTAAGCGAATAAAGCTTTTTAAAAAAATGTAATGTTTCCGTTTTTCTTTTCTTTTTTAAATGTTTCTTTCCGTAATGTTTTTTTCTATAATTACGTTATATACATTATTTTTTAAAAACATAGTTCGCATATTTCGCATAGCTTAGCTCAGGTGTATAGCGGGCCTTGCCATTGAAGATCAAACTTGTTTCACTTTAATCTACTCTCCCTCGAGCAAGTTGTGTAATTGAAAAGCATTTCATTTTACTAATTTATTTAGATCGGCGGCTACAAACATGTTTTTGTATTTTTTATAATAAAATGGACTAGTCAGATCAAAATAATAATGGACTAGTCAGATCAATCATAAGCTCAAAATAATTATTTTAAAATAAGAATAAAATTGTGTATTTATATTTGAAATATTTTTAAAGCTTATGCGTTCCATTTGTGATCTACTCAAAGCTTTTAAGTTATTTTGTTCTAACGGAACAGTTTTTATTTAATATCCGAAGCAGTTGTTTGCTATGAAATTATCAATGCACAAAACGGCAAGGAAAATAAATTTTGCGGTAAAAACTTGATCCTCTGGTTTGAAACGCAAAATTCAATCTATTTTAAAAATTGCATTTATTTATATGTACTAATATTGGAACATAAATATGGTTGTTACAAAGCAGCTCATCTCATCAGATACATGAACAAATTTCTTTGCTTAATATATCAAAGTATGGACTATGGTTTTATATTATTGAAATTCTCCAAGGGAAAAAATTATTGTATTTGTTGATTTGTCCTATCCTAACAAACAATCGAGAAATAGAACCACAAAAATGGTTCAAAAGAAGACAAATACCAACATAATTTAGAAATCAGTGGGTCTTCTATTTTCTTATTGAAAAATATGTTGATATATTAAAACAAAACTGTTTTGGAAACTGTTCTGCAATAATTTTTAATTAATAATGCACCATAATTATTTATTCAAACATTTGTAATTCAAACAATAAATCCAAATTCTTATTAAAAATCAATACATACTTTGATATAAAGTAGCAAAACTTAGCTAAAACAATTAAACCAGTACATATAACCAGAGATATAGCTAAAACAAAACAGATTTACCATAGTACTACTATGATAGTATATGATATGCTATAAGCAACACAGCATCTACTGCTATGGTTTTTGTTTGATTTTTTTTTGTTTTTTTCTTTTCCTATTTGTGTTTTTTCTTTTTTTTTTGCGTACAAATATTATAATTCCGTACGCTGCAAGTTGGACAGCTTCTTGTATATTATGTGGACGAAATAAATAAATATTTTGATTGCGTTGAAGTTTTTTTATAAATATTAGGAATTAATATAATTAAATAATAATAATAATAAATATTTATATGGAAATATTTGTATAATTTTACAGAAACTTTGAAGATTTATTTTAAATAAATACTAAAGTATTGAAAATTTATTGAATGATGGTTGATAAAAACCCTTTATTAAAAAACAATCGTGAAGTTGAAAATGGGCGGCCTGTTTCAAAGGGAAGCAGTGCTTCCCTAGCATCCAAAGACGCTTCGCCTATGATATATATATATATATATATATATATATATATATATATATATATATATATATATATATATATATATATATATATATATATATATATATATATATATATATATATATATATATATATATATATATATATATATATATATATATATATATATATATATATAGTAAAATTTATATTAATAAAAATACTGTCTTGGAAAAATCAACATTGAAGAATAACAACAAAATTTACATGACTATACCTTATGTCAAAAGTCTTTTCGAACAAATAAAACACTTGTTGAAAAACTTTAACTTTGAAGTTGTAGGAACATCTCATAATAGTTTATATAATACTATTTTTTCAAAATTAAAAGATAAAATACCATTGGTATATTGAATCCAATTTAGTGTATCAAGCAGATTGTGGATGTGGTAAATCGTACATTGGCCAAACACAACAATATCTGGGAAAACGTATAAAACAACATTTAAACGACGCCAAAAAACATAATAATGACAATATGAGTGCATTATCTAACCACAAAAAAAGCTGCCGTATAAATCTACCCCTGCAAAATTTTAAAATTTTGGATAAAGAAAAAAATTTAAATAAGCGAAGAATTTTAGAAATGATTCGTATCAAACAACATAATAATTGTATGAATATACAAACTGATACGGATTTTCTTCATAATACATACGATTTTGTTCTACAAAATTAAAAAATGAAACATCATGGAGCTTTTACTACTTTACATTTTCTATTTTCTAATTTTTTTTTCATTGTATTATTGTTTTGTATTTTCTTTCATTATTTTTTATATAGTAAGCTTTTTCTTTTTCGATTGTTAGTTTTTCATAATAAGTTTTTCATGTGTCAATTTGTTGTTTATTTTTTGTATCCGAATTTTTTATTAAATGTTATCCCTGAAGATGGTTTTTTGAAAACCGAAACAATTGTTGGATAAACAGTTTAAGAAATATTGTTTTATTTATTGGCTTTAACCAAAAAATTTATTATTTACAAAAATAATATACAAGCCAAATATCTCATCATATAATAAATATAACTCCCATTTGGTGAAAACATGGGTAAAAGAAGAACAAATTTAAACAAGAACTTTTTTAAATTTTTAAAAAGAAAAACGAACAATGATACAATGAAAATTGTTGCCCAATTTTTTAGTGAAAGATTAAAGTTAGCGAAAGCCCTGAATAAAAAGTATCTATTGCTACGTTATAGAAAACAAGGTGTTTTACCAAAAAATAGACGTCTCAAGAACACATCAAAAATAGACAAAAAAATTTTTGAAAATGCAGAACAACGGTTTTATTCACAATCCTCAGTCGTGAAATTACTGAAACTTTTGGCATGATTAAAAAACATGAGAAACAAATTGAATTTTTTAGAAATTATATAATTGAAAATATACCATCTGATCTTTCTTCTTTGATCTTTAATCGGGCAGAAGAACAATTTAAAAATGTTTTTGAAGAAATCAAAATTAATCATCGTCGAAAAATTGACAACCTTTTAAGACCACAACCAATAAATTTAGTAAATCATCGAGAAAACATCATTGTTGATATGGACCGTGAAAACTCAACTGTAGCTGATAATCATTTTACTGCCTTATCTCATGACAAATGGCTAGTCAATCTTTCAAATACATTAATACCAGAAAATGTTGAAAATGTTTTGAAACTGGGAGAAAAATTTGCTCCTCCTGTTATTCCAAAAAGAATTCCTTTCGATAAGATTGTGTGTGGTGTTGAAAGTGTTCTTCTAAATTGTGAAGATCAATTTGATGATTTAACAAGGTCAAATTTACGTAATCGTTTTGTGAACATATTAACGAACTTTAAACACAAACACAACCATAAAAAATTGCTTACATATGAAGAATTAAAATTACTTCATGATTTAAAAGATACAAAAAATTTTCTGACTGTAAATGACGATATAATTGTATTAAAAGCTGATAAGGGAAATATCACAGTAGTTATGAAAAAAAGTGATTATGACTTTAAAATACAAACATTGTTACAAGATGATACAACTTATTTGAAAATTTCTAAAGTACCAACTTCCAGTATTCAAAAACATCTAAATAAAATGGTAATGACTTGGGAAACTGAAGAACGAATATCTGTACATGAAGGAAAGTGGTTGAGGTCTTATTATGGTGTCCCTGCTAGTTTATATGGTTTACCTAAAGTTCATAAGTCTGGTACACCTCTTCGTCCAATTGTGAGTTCTATTGGAACACCGCTTTACAATCTGTCATCGTTTTTGTCTAATATTTTAAATAAATTTGTGGAAGAACTAACACGTTTATCAAAAATGCAGAAGATCTGAAAGAAAAATTAGGTGAATATCAACTTCCTGATGACTACATTTTGATTTCTTTAGATGTCGTGTCTTTATTTACAAACGTTGACAGTAATCTTGTTGTTCAAATTGTAAAACAAAACTGGATGGAAATCAAAAAATTGAACAAACTTAAATTAACAAAGTTACAATTTATCGAAGGATTAGAAATGGTTTTGAAAAATTGTGAATTCACATATAATCAACAAGCATATAAGCAAATTTTTGGTAGTCCAATGGGCTCACCTGTTAGTCCATCTTGTGCTAATTTGATAATGGAATATGTTGAAGAAAATGTTTTAAATGATATGAACTTCAAACCACCCTTTTTCTTTAGGTATGTGGATGACATTCTAACTGCTTGTCCCAAAGACAAAGTACAAGAATTTCTCAATAAATTTAATAATTTTAACAACAATATCCAGTTCACGCTTGAAACAGAAATTGATTGCTGCCTACCATTTTTAGATCTGATGATACATCGGCAAAGTAATGGAAAATTAATAACTGATTGGTTCCATAAAAAAACATGGTCTGGTAGATATTTGAACTTTAATTCATGGCTACCACAATCTTATAAGAGAAACACCGTTACACTTATGGTTAAAAAAATTTTGAGCCTTTCTGATCCAAAATTTCATAACAAAAATTTTAATTTACTTTTTGAAACTCTTCAAAAAAATAACTACCCAGAGAATTTTATACGTAAATTAGTAAATCAACAAATTTATAGTAATAAAAATACTGTCTTGGAAAAATCAACATTGAAGAATAACAACAAAATTTACATGACTATACCTTATGTCAAAAGTCTTTTCGAACAAATAAAACACTTGTTGAAAAACTTTAACTTTGAAGTTGTAGGAACATCTCATAATAGTTTATATAATACTATTTTTTCAAAATTAAAAGATAAAATACCAATGAATATTGAATCCAATTTAGTGTATCAAGCAGATTGTGGATGTGGTAAATCGTACATTGGCCAAACACAACAATATCTGGGAAAACGTATAAAACAACATTTAAACGACGCCAAAAAACATAATAATGACAATATGAGTGCATTATCTAACCACAAAAAAAAGCTGCCGTATAAATCTACCCCTGCAAAATTTTAAAATTTTGGATAAAGAAAAAAATTTAAATAAGCGAAGAATTTTAGAAATGATTCGTATCAAACAACATAATAATTGTATGAATATACAAACTGATACGGATTTTCTTCATAATACATACGATTTTGTTCTACAAAATTAAAAAATGAAACATCATGGAGCTTTTACTACTTTACATTTTCTATTTTCTAATTTGTTTTTCATTGTATTATTGTTTTGTATTTTCTTTCATTATTTTTTATATAGTAAGCTTTTTCTTTTTCGATTGTTAGTTTTTCATAATAAGTTTTTCATGTGTCAATTTGTTGTTTATTTTTTGTATCCGAATTTTTTATTAAATGTTATCCCTGAAGATGGTTTTTTGAAAACCGAAACAATTGTTGGATAAACAGTTTAAGAAATATTGTTTTATTTATTGGCTTTAACCAAAAAATTTATTATTTACAAAAAACATATATATATATATATATATATATATATATATATATATATATATATATATATATATATATATATATATATATATATATATATATATATATATATATATATATATATATATATATATATATATATATATATATATATATATATATATATATATATATATATATATATATATATATATATATATATATATATATATATATATATATATATATATATATATATATATATATATATATATATATATATATATATATATATATATATATATATATATATATATATATATATATATATATATATATATATATATATATATATGTAGGAGCACCATGTAACCAAGGATTAAATTTATAAATCTTTTCATTAGTAATTATTCTTGTTTATTTATCAATGTTAAATTTTATTGCTTAACGGTCTATCCAATTGTTGTTTGATATTAAATATAGAATATAAATAATTTGATTGCAAGAGGAGATGGAATTAGATTTTTGAAGTGAACATATCTCAATAAATATTAAAAGTTGTATTATTTGAATCAAATAAATATTGTTTAGTTGATCAATGAGTTTAGATTTTAATTAAATTATTTTGAGGAGAATAAAGTGAATTCTATCTGATTTCTGTAGAAGTCCTACAGAAAACCTGGGGGCTCAACCGGGATGATCTGCACATTGCAGATAGTATTTTGCTGAACATCAAGTATAGATTCCAGATCAAGAAAAATTGAATAACGGATAGTACCGCTTTGATAGTGCCGCTAGATTTCAATAAATTTATACAAACAAAAAATCACATAATCTATATTGTGAGGTAAAATTATATTTGATTCAATTTTAACTAATTTTTGGAGATATATTTTTTAGTATTTGCAATATTTTATAATATTAAAATGGGAAACAGTAAGAAAAATAAAAGTTATTCAAGTTTAAGCCGTATATCAGATGCAGGTAGTGTTGTTCAAAATAGTGGGTCGGCTGCTAATGATAATTGTCTGATGACGAAAATGCAATTGGAATTAGAACGGCTTCGGAAAGAAAATGATAAATTAAGAAATGTTACTCCATCAACATCAAAAAATAAATCACCATATGTTGATGACGAATCTAAGATCACAAGGTCGAGTTTACAAAAGTCTAGAAGCTCTTTATCTTATAGTGATGTGATAGATTCAATCACGGAATTCGACGGAAGCACAAATTATAAGATAAAAACGTGGTTAGAAGATTTTAATAACATGGCAAATTTAATGAGATGGAACGAATTAGAAAAATTAATTTATGCGAAACGTAGTTTAACCGGTTCTGCTAAACTATCATTAAGATCACGTGTCGATTTAAATAGTTTCGATAAATTAAAAGATTTCTTGATAAGAGAATTTTCTATAAAAGTCAATAGTGCGGATATTCATCAAAAGCTTTCTTCTCGAAAATTAAATAAAGACGAAACATTGCGAGATTATTTTTATGCAATGCGAGAATTAGGTGCGCTTGGAAAAGTAGATGATGCTTCAGTTATTAAATACGCTATTAACGGTATAAATGATAGTGAAGATAATAAAATAATTTTGTACGGTGCATTAGATTTTGAATCATTTAGAAGTAAGCTTGAATTATATGAGGAATTTAAAACTAAAATGAAGAAATGGAAGGAAACATATCCATATGTTTCTGATAGTGAAACAACTTAAGATGATTTTGTAAAAACAATTACACCAACTACTATTGTTTAAAATTACGTTATTTTTATATTTTATTATACCATTTAAGACGATCCTGGGTATAACTTTTTATATCATTATGTAAGACGGATAAGAATTACAAATTAAGGCGAATGTAATTATAATTAAGACGAAAATAATTACAAGTAAGGCGAAAATAATTATCAATAAGACGAAAGTAACTATAATTAAGACGAAAATAATTACAAGGCGAAAATAATTATATTTAAGACGAAAATAATTATACTATGTAAGACGATTAAATTAGGTGCAAGGCGTGTAATTCAATAAAGGTTTACCGGGACGGTAGAACAGCAGGAGGGCCGAATCTGTAGGAGCACCATGTAACCAAGGATTAAATTTATAAATCTTTTCATTAGTAATTATTCTTGTTTATTTATCAATGTTAAATTTTATTGCTTAACGGTCTATCCAATTGTTGTTTGATATTAAATATAGAATATAAATAATTTGATTGCAAGAGGAGATGGAATTAGATTTTTGAAGTGAACATATCCCAATAAATATTAAAAGTTGTATTATTTGAATCAAATAAATATTGTTTAGTTGATCAATGAGTTTAGATTTTAATTAAATTATTTTGAGGAGAATAAAGTGAATTCTATCTGAGTTCTGTAGAAGTCCTACATATATATATATATATATATATATATATATATATATATATATATATATATATATATATATATATATATATATATATATATATATATATATATATATATATATATATATATATATATATATATATATATATATATATATATATATATATATATATATACATATATATATATATATATATATATATATATATATATATATATATATATATATATATATATATATATATATATATATATATATATCTGTAGGTGGGAGGTAAACTACACCAAGTCACATTTTTAAAATTTTACAGGAAAGCCAAAAAACTGTTTGAAAATGGACTATTTACTATGGACTTGGACTATTTAAAATTGTTCTATCTCGAAAACTACTCTAGTTAGGACTCAGTGCTATTAACCTCTCGGTAGAGAACAAAATCCTGATTCTAACAGTATAAAAAAACGTATTTTGAAAAAATTGGACTTGGTGTAGTTTACCTCCCACCTACAGATATATATATATATATATATATATATATATATATATATATATATATATATATATATATATATATATATATATATATATATATATATATATATATATATATATATATATATATATATATATATATATATATATATATATATATATATATATATATATATATATATATTCTCATTTTAGGAAGCCATTAGTACACTTTTATATGCATCAAAATGTTTGAATAAAAATTAATCATTAATTCAATGAATTATTTGTGACATAATATCACTCCGATGGAAGTTTTCCCATCATAAATAATAAGACTGAATCTAACAATATATGGTGGGCAATTTATGAAATATTTTTGCTATCTATACAACAGTCGATCGATCTAGTTTCGAACCCAATAAGAATACTTTTAATAATAAAAAGTTTATCCATTCTTATCAGGGCTAGCCGACTAGATAAACTACCAAAAAAAGTGAACGCTTATAAACCAAAATTGATCTACTGTTCAAGCGAAGTACAAGAAAACAAAAGACTTTCATAAACATATATTTTTTAGGTTCAGGTTTAGTCAATTTATTTGTCTAGTTGATCACTATTGCTGTTATACTCTAACCAAGTTAGAATTGAATAACAAACTTGTATCAGCGAGAAGAAGATGACGCGTCTTCACTTATGTCTATTGACACATTATCAAAAATTAATTCAATGAATTATTTGTGATATAACATCACTCGGATAGAAGTTATCTCATCATGAATAATAAGACTGAATCTAAAAATTTATGGTGTGCAATTTATGAAATTTTTTTGCTATCGATACAATCTAGAAACTAGATCGATCGACACACATTGTTTAAAAGGGATTTTCTGATTTCAAAAGATTCTAAGGCATCCAGTTTAGGATCTTTGGCTTCAATGTGTAAAATTTTTGTATTTTCGTTATTCTTGAAGCAGGCATTATGGTTTTCGCCTTTCGGAAATCAAATATTTGGCAAATGTAGAGGACGAATAACCTAGCTTGAGAGCACGAAAATGTTAATAACAACGACTCTGGAAATCACGACCAGTTTGTCCAATATATATATATATAGCAGGGCAGGGATTTTGTTCTGACTGGATTTGTTATTAACCAGAAGTTTTTAGATGGTGTTTTTATTATAGTAAGCACAGTTAAAAGCCGTAGATTTCGAAAGTATGTTTCCAATATTTTTACTGAGTTTTCCTGTATAACTAATTTTACGCCATATTTTGGCTTCTAGGGTTTGGTAGATTAACTTATATGCGGCACGGTGGGTAGATGGGTAGATTAACTTATAGGTGGCACGTTTTTGTTTTTACGTAATATTTTGTAAACCACATTGTGCTTAAATCCGTTGCTTTTTGCAATGTGAAGAATAGTGTACTGTTTAAAAATGTATAGAAGAAAGGGGAACTTTATCACACAGTGTTTTATGCTTAGAGGATGGTTAGAAGAGGAATTTATAATTGTGTCAGTACAGATTGGCTTCCGATAAATGTTGAACTCAAATTTTTGCCGTTGGATGACTAATTGATATGTCCAAAAAGTTAATAGATCTATCACACTCTTTTTTCATGGTGAATTGGATAGATTGGTGTTGGTTGTTGAGAAAAAAGCGAAAGTTTGTGAGTTGTCTATCTGTACCATTCCATAGACACAATTGTGGTACCTAGCTCCTGTAGGAGTCGACAAACAAATTTAATTAAACGAACTGTTCTATTAACTATAGCACTTGAAACATTTACTGAAGAAAAACACAGTATTTAGTATATTAAATTGTCTTCACTTTTGAATTTTATTTCTTTTATTTTTGTTGGTAATTATTTTTGCTATTACAATTATTATAAATTTAGTATCAAGATTCACCTGTACTCTCTGCCGTACTTTTTTCACAACTCAATTTTAACTCTTTTTTTTTAAAAATCAAATCAAAATCAATCTACAAAAATAATCTATAAAATCTACATTTGTTATATTTTTTGGAAGGGAGCGTAATGAACCGTTATTAAAATAATTTTGTTTTAAAATTCGTTAAGCCAATCATATTAATTTAAAGTACAAATCAATTCCCCTACAAAACAATCAAAGGTGAAAAACCCATCGTTCATTTACATTTTCAATGTACAGCAATTATGCGATTTTGCATAATTGTTGAACAATCGTAATGTTGCTATTTAATTAATATTTCTATTTCGAAATATTAAATAAACAGCACTAAACGTATAAGTTTATTCACCCTGCATTATTTCGTTAAGAAATTGTGAAATTTGGTATAGATTTTTGTAATGGATTTTTATTTTAATATATGTATGATAACGGGTCATTACACAATATATCATCTACATATCTAAACCAAAAAGAGACGTGCTTAGAAAACTGATGTGTACCGTTGAAGATTTGTCTTTCAAACCAGTTCATAGAAAGTCCATCAACAAATTTGAAATATCGATATCAATATTATTATCGAATGTTCATCTTTGAGTTCAATAGAGTATCATTAAGGATTGTAGAGAATTGGACATTTATAAAATTAATTCGGAAACCCTGGCCCTGGAAATCTCTTATTTATCACAAAAAAAGTATAATCGAAAATAAATTAAATATTTAATATAACAAAAAAAACTAATTTAATACAAAAAAGAGCTAAAACATAAAAATTATATAAATCAAATGAAAAGCATTAGTTGTTTTCTTCCAAAACCAGTCCTATGGATTAAATGTTGATTGTAGGCTGTCACAAATTGCATCCCAAAAAAATTGCATCCCAAGAATCACTTATATAAAAATCTGGAGCGTCATCCACAGACGCTTTGTAGAATGCAATACACCATGTTAATCATTCCAAAGATGAACAAAATCAAAAGTTGAACCAGCATAACAATCATACATATAAGACTCATTTGCAATTAAATCACTCATTAAAAAGTCTTCCAAATCGTCGCTTGATGCCCCAAATAAAGACTGTGATGTCATTACAACGGTTTACTGTTGTGTTTTGTAATGTTAAAAATTCTTCAAACACTAATTTGTACATATATGTTTCGCGTTGAAATAAATCTACCGCTATATTTGTAGGCGCTAATTTACAAATTAAGCTCAACATACATTCCATATCCAACTTCTCGTTCACTTTTATGTGAAGAACTTTTGACGAGTTATTTTCACCTTTTTTAACACATATCCTGGTATCCAATTCTTATACGTCCGTTGAATTTTTCTTAGCCACCATCGATTTAATTTGTTCCAATAACTTCCGGCATGGTTTAACTATCTTCGAAGCAGCTTTCTAATACCAAAATGCTCATGTATAAAGATATAAATATGTTATTCCAAAACAAAATTAAAAAAAGCTGAAATTGGTTTGGATTATCTGTTTACTTTTGAGAAATGGTGCTAGTCAAACTTCTTAGCACTCAAAACTCAATAAAAAAACGAAAACTTAGCACTGTTTGAATAAAAACACAAATAGCAACAATAAATTAATTTAAACAATTTAATAGAAACAAATTATAAAAACATTTTTTTTACATTTTTTGTGCCACAATAACAGTTTGATTTAAATTTACAGAATGATTTTTGGATATAAAAAAATCGATCATAAATAGGATTTTTCAGTTTCGTTTTTATTGTATCTTTCATCGCATATAAATCAATAATTTCTCCCTCCATATATCATTCGAACAAAAATTTTTTGAAACAAAAAAAAAATCTCCTCCAACCAGTCTTATTATTTACAAATGAACAAAACTGTATTCTATCTAAATATAACATTAGCTGCGTTTTTTTCATTTGGGTCAGGGTCAAGGTCTAGATCAACTCTATTTTTTACATGTAAAAACAACAACAACATAACCCAGATATTTATCTGGGTCTAGATCAATGATCTAAAATATTTTGGTTACATAAAATTGCAAGAGATGGCGAAACGTAGGTTTTGATTTTATAAAGTTGGTATGGTCATTTTAAAACTTATAAAATGTCAAAGAAAATTTATTCAAAATAAAAAAACTGTCAAAGATGCTTTGTTAAATTTGTTTAAAATCAATTTTAATATGATTTGTTTTCAACATGATTCAACATTTTTTAAAGAATAGATGTTTACAATTTTTTATTAATTATCAATTATTTTATTTCACGCCATTTGCAATAATCAATGAACAATGCCATATGTAAAAAAATGGATTAGTGTTTCTGATTAAATTTTTTTGAATTTTTTTCATATGAAGTTTTATTTTTCAAGAGACGTTAAATATTTTTTGAATTTTTTTTATATTGAGTTTTAATTTCAAAATGGCGCTACAAGTTCACAATTTTTTTTCTTCTCAGCTCAGTGTTGCCAACAATTTAAAATATAATATTTTTTTTCTTTGCGTGACCCACATCGTTTTTTTCAAACCTTGACCCTGACCCAAATGAAAAAAACGCAGCTTATGACCAAAAATTTCTATGTAGAAACAAACAGGTATTACTAATTGAGTAAAAAAATGTTAAAATATTATTGATATACTTATATGATCGCTTTTATGTCGAATTAAAATTAGCAAATTATTAGCGGATTTCTATAAATATGAATATTCTTACTTTAGAGAAATATTCGAAATAGTCAGTCGTTACAGGATATTCATTGGAACTGATGTGAATAAACTAGCTACATCAAACGAAATAAGTTTGGCATTCATTGGGATGGTGACATCTTTGAATTGGAATTCGTTGTGATTATTTTCGTTACCGTTAAGTTTTTCAACTGTTATAATGGTATTATTTTTGATTTTTATTTGTTGTCTAAAGCCATAAATTATTAGATGTATCATAAACATCATTGGAAATATTTAAAAAAGTTGTTTTGTAAACCGTCAACTTATTGTCCATAAACTCAATATAAATGATTGCGAATGTTGATGATGTCGTCATCCGCGGCTTAAGTGATTAATTTATAAGTGAGAGTTGCAAGTCGTTTGAGAGTGGATCTAAACAAATTGGTCTCAAATAAAATTATGAAAAAATCAAACCTATGAAGAGAGCATGAGAAAACATATTTGATTGCAATTATAAACGATCTGAGGGAGTTGAATCCTGTAAATATTTAAGAGCAGCATTGGAATCAAACAACAGCTTACTTACAGATGTAAAAGGAAGAACCACTTCAAGTAAACGAAAGTTTTTCTCATTTAAACCTCCCCCGGATTGAAAACTGACAAAAATTGACGAATTACTTAAAACGTTTAAAAACAAGTGCAGACACGTGCAACAAGCAAGATTTTTAAAATTTGAAACTAATCTCTTTCTAGGAAGAAGATGAAAAATTGATAACTAGGTTTTAACTTTCAACTACTCAATTAATACAAGTTAAACAATAATGTGTACACATTGATAATCCGTAAGCGGGTAACATTAATCATTAGATAATAGTGTCATTTTTAAGTTTTTTTCTCTGTAAACACACTTTTGTAAACACACTAATTTGAAGTAACATCACATCATGGTAAAAAATGTAATCCTTTTACCATCAACACCTTGCAGACACATTGAAAAAATTATTACTAAAAATCAAATCAAACCAACAGAAAAAAAATTATCCAACTCAACAAATTTTACCATTTTGACGGGAGGCAATTTTAAGAAAATATATATTCTTATCGCATAACAGATTGTTGATGTATCAAATCAAACATAAAAATAAAAAATGGTGAAATCCGAAATGACTTTCCAAACAGCAAAAGGAATATATTTTTTCGGGGTTCGTTTAATTTCAACAATGGAATATCTTCCATCGATTCATTGAGTATTTTGTATTATCGTAACGTTAAAAAAACAGATAAAAATCATGAAATTGATCTGAAAATAAAAGAAATCAAGAGATAATAAAGAGATTTTATTATAAAAAAACTATTATTTGAATTTTCTGCTCTTTTCATTCACTTTATATCCGGTAAATAAATGTTAATGGGTTGTATATGACTGTGGTTTCTATAGTCTATTTATTGTTTGTGGTTTTTCTTGAAATCAAATTATTGTTAAAGGTTGTATTCGGTTGATTTTGCAAACACGATAAGTCGATTACGCTTTTCATTTGACTAAATATGGAGATTTAGCTCCGTATACTTAATTGATCTCATAATTTTGTAACATAAGCATAAAGCAGCATAGAACCTACAAAAGAGCTTAAAAAGTACTAATAATTACTAATCGGTTACTTATCAGATAAATACTGCAAAACTGTATTTACCTGACGCACTATCTAATAACGCCTAACAATTTAAATGACGTTAACTAAAGCTTAATTAACATAAAACAACATATGCGGTGGGACTGTTGATAGAAGATGTTGATATAAGGACCCAAATGTGAATGATATCATTTTCTCTCTTTCTCTCTCTGGCGTTTACATCTCATCAAGGGATTTTGTCGCCTGTGCAATCATCTTTAATTCATCTGGTTCCATGACTAGTTGACCTTAGTTCCGACATTCTACACCAGAAAGCTCATGCATGATGTCATCGTTGGCTGGGTCTTACTCTTCGGCGAATTGGTTCATGTTGGGACAATTTCTTTATAATTATATCTAATAAAGCTCTTTCTGCAAGACCAAACCCTCTAATCCGGTTGGATTTATTAAACCCGATTAAATCGCAGTTTCCAAGGAGTTGTCTAATTTCATGATTTGTTCGGATTGTATACGGATTTTCAGCCACTTTAAATGAACCATACATTGATCGTATGATCTTCTTTTTGAATGTTGATAGAATTCTACAGTCGGTGGTAATCAGAGTCCAGATTTTACTTTCAAAGGTTAGCACAGGTCGAAATTATGATTTGTAAAGCGTGAGTTTACACGATCGCTAAGGATGTTTTGATTGCAGAAGTTTTAAGTATGCATAGAAAACTCTTTAGGTGGCAGTAACACGAGCTTTGTTATTTGCCCTCATGTTATTTAACGATGGTATTTTATCTTTTTCACGCGTTCTACAACATAGTCGCCAGTATCCAGATTTCCAAGAGACATGTTCATTAATGGTGTTAAAAGTTTAGTTATCGTTATAGTTTAATAATATTCTTTGGGTGTTGATTATTTCACCATTTATTGCTGATGAAAAACGTGTTCTAGACAAAGTTGTGAAAACTTGACCATTTTTGATTTTCCTGAAACAGGGCATATAAGTAGTTTGGACAAAATAAAAAATACGACTTATTTTAAAATTTTTTTAAAGTGCATAGTTTGAGCACCCCAACATGCATGAAAAATGAAAATTCTGCCAATCCGATGTAACTTTGAAATTAAATTGCTCAAGAACGGCTTTACCGATTTGATCAAACTTTTTTTGTTTGATAGATGATTAGTTAACCCTTTGAAAAAAAATTAATTAATTGTTTTTATAATTAATTTTGAAATAAAAATATTAAAAAAACTTTTTTAAAGATGGCGCTAGGGTCGAAGATCAATTGGAATTAAATTAATTTTTTTTCTGAAAATAGTTCTATCCTTACTCTAAAATATATCAAATTAATTATCAGAGGCGTTAATTTTTGTTCTTGAGATATTTAATTTTAAAGATTTTTACTACGACTGAAATTCGAATTTTTCTTCATTTTTTCAATTGTAGTGTAGAACTGAGATGTTTAATGTTTATGTAACTTTTATTAAATCAAAATAGATTTTGGCTTTACCTATTGTGTCAGACTTTTTGTTTATGGAATTAGCAAATGACAAGATAAATAGTGATTCCTTCGTGATTCGTTTTGAACGGATTTTTTCTTTGCATAGGACTTCAGGATTATCTAGGACGAACGTGTGTGAAGTGTCACCTATGTGGTACGCTAATGCCGTTGTATAATGTTTTTAGGATTGTCAGGGGGTTTGGTGTTAAATGGGTGGGATTAGGGGGAGGGAGTAAATGGGTGGGTGTAAATGAGGAGTAGGGCTATTAGTAGGAACAGGAAGAGAAGTTTGTTGTTCGGTGGCCGTGGGTAATCTATTTATTGAGTTTGGTGTTGTTGTTGGGGAATTCATCATTTTTTTTAAATCGACAGTGTGTTGGTACATCCTTTTTTCCAGATATTGGGCTGATACACCAATATAACAGCTAGTGCAGTCCTTACAATTTATTTTATAGACAGTGTTGCATGTTTTTCGGAGTTAAATCCTTGAGTCTTGTGAAAAATTTTTGGTGGTTCGTATTATCAAACAAAATCGAAAATCTCCTCAAACAATTTCTACCCGCCAATAAAATCAAAATAACGTTCAGACCAGGAAATACGAACTACCAAAAAGGTTTCAAAAGACTCAAGGATTTAATTCCGAAAAACAAAACATGCAACAATGTCTATAAAATAAATTGTAAGGACTGCACTAGCTGTTATATTGGTGAATCATCCCAATATCTGGAAAAAAAAGTATATACCAACACTCTGTCGATTCAAAAAGAATGATGAATTCCCCAACAACAACACCAAACTCCATAAATAGATTACCCACGGTCATCGAACAACATTCTTCTCTTCCTGTTCCTACTAATAACTCTACTCCCAATTTACTCCAACCTCCCCCTGAACCCACCCATTTAACACCAAACCCCCCTAATACTCCTAAAAAAGATTATACGACGGCATTAGCGTGTCATAGGTGACACTTCACACACGTTTGACCTAGATAATCCTGAAGTCCTATGCAAAGAAAAAAACCGTTCGAAACGAATCACGAAGGAATCGCTATTTATCTTGTCATTTGCTAATTCCATAAACAAAAAGTCTGACTCAATGGATATAGTCAAAATCTATATTGATTTAATAAAAGTTACATAAACATTAAACCACCTCAGTTCTACACTAAGTCTCCAATTTTTAATAAGATGCTTACCAACATCCAATAATGAACTAACACATACAAAACAAGTTGTTCCTAAATAGTAAATAGTAAACATTAAAAACACTTATATTTAAACAGTTCCTTTAAACACTGACAGTATGTGATAATGTCTAGTCGATTAACATTTGTAACTTTTAATTTAAGTTTATGACATCTTTAATTAAGTTTTAATAGTTTTGAAAACGTACATTTTTTTGTCGATTTTTAAATTTTTGATTTTTAAAAAATTTGAAATTTTGATATATTGTTGGTATTGACGAAAGAAAACAAGTAATTTCTGCTTTTATTTTTTGAGTACTCTGAATCGGAGTTATGCGCGGTTGAATTTTTGAGGCTTTTTCACGTAGTTTTGGTAATGGTGTCAATGTTTTGTTAATAGATCCCATAAATTTCATGCGATTTACGTATATTTTTGCACATAGGGAGAGAAATTATTGAATAATCGAAATATGTAAGTTGGAAATTAATAATTCTTCTCTTTTCCGCTAGGCGGCGCGTTAAACCTTGCTTTACTTCAAAGCTCATATCTCAAAAATCAACTTTTTTTTTTTTGCTGTTTTTTACAAATTTTAGAGTAAACACATGCAGCTATGAAATAAAGAAATAAAAAGTGAGAGATTCCATATGGATTTTTTATACGATTTTTTTAAAGTTTAGTATATGAAAAATTCACATGTGTTTTTACATCAAATTAATTATTCTTTACTAAATCTGAATCTAATGTATTGAAAATTTTATATTTTAACATCTGTACTAAATATTGAAACATATTCTGTGCATTACTTAATGAAAGCTGGTTTTTATTGAGAATCAGGATTGGAGATTCCAACGATTGAAGATTGTGATTTACTTTAAACATCTTAACACTAACATAAGCATGAGTTGATTATATTAATAAGTTTTTTTTTCTATAAAAATTATAATTTAATGAAACAATAATAATATTACAAACAACAACATTAAAAAATTAATTTAAATATTTTTTGGGCTCTAAATTAAAATACATATTTCTGATTATCGGAAAAGGGAAACATTTTTGCAATTATTTTATCGCGTTTAGTATTATCCCGTAAAAAATACTGAGACCCTTGAAGTTCACTAATTGTTTTAATGTCCGAAAGCCGTGAAAGAAATTGTTCCTGTAGTTTGATATCTTCTGAAAACACATATGAAAAAATCATACGTGTATAATTTTTTTCGACCAAATTTCTATAATTTCAAATGATTCCCTTTGTGTTGATATTTTCTCTCCATTAAGCTATGCTCTCCGGGCTTCTTTTTTAGGTGTGCTTCCGATCCGATGGACCCTTTCCATGTGCAGTTGCAAAGAAATGGCTGCGGGTATTTTAAAATCAACAATATGTTTGCAAAGATTTATAAAATTTTTCTTATTTTTATATTGAGTTTCTGAGCCATCCGTAAAATATAAAATTATTTTAATACTTAGAACGGACCAATAATAAAGACCAGTATTGCAACAATGGCCGAATACTGGCAACTACGACTGGACCGTTAAAAAACATATAAAATATTATTATATGTAAATTTAAATAAATTAAATACAAAATAATTAAAATAAAATTGAAATGTCTTATGAAAAATAATTAAAACTCATACCAACATTAACAATAATATCAAAGTCTTTCAGCTGAGAAACTATATCTAAACTATAGGTAAAATTCTTCAAACTATTTATTTCTAAATGGATATTACTTTAGTGAATTTAACAAAATGACATAAATCGGGAAAATCATGGTTGTAGTATACTTGCCCAATATCCAATTAATGCTAAACATTAAGAGGCCATTGATAGACCATATAAAGTAAAGTGTACTGGCTATTATCTATAAACCGTAGATCGGTCAATTTATGGGTCCAGTAATGGCCCAATCAAATAGCCAAGTACTGTTAAGGCCAATGCTTGGCCATTCAAAGGTAACTCTATACTGGATCTTTTCTGTAAACGATAGATCGGCCGATGAATGCTTCTAGTGCTGGCCCAATAACAATAGCCATGTACTGTAAGCCATTAATGTGCCAGTGCTTGGCCGTATTTCAAAGTCTGGCAAACTATGGTTGGGTTTTTACCGGATAACACTACAGTCGATAAAATAATTGGCAAAGTGTTTTCCTTTTCCGATAATCAGAAATATTTCAATTTAGAGGCAAAAAAAATATAAAAATTAATTTTTTTATGTATTTGTTTGTAAAATTATTATTGTTTCATTAAATTATGATTTTTATAGAAAAAAAATTTATTAATATAATCGACTTATGCTTCTGTTAGTGTTTAGATGTTGAAAGTAAATCACAATCTTCGATCGTTGGAATCTCCAATTCTTTATCTCAATAAAAACCTGTTTTACAACGAACCATGCAAAGAATATGTTTCAAATTTAGTACATATAATAAAATATGAAATTTTCAATATATTAGATTCACCATTTAGTAAAGAAATGTAAACACCATTTACATCAAATTAATTGATGTAAAAACACATGTGAATTTTTCATATACCAAACTTTAAAAAATCGTATAAAAAAATCCATATGGAATCTCTCACTTTTTATTTCTTTATTTCATAGCTGCATGTGTTTACTTTAAAATTTGTGAAAAAAGCAAAAAAAAAAGTTGATTTTTGAGATATGAGCTTTGAAGTAAAGCAAGGTTTAACGCATCGCCTAGCGGAAAAGAGAAAAATTATCAATTTCCAACTTACATATTTCGATTATTGAATAATTTTTCTCCATATGTACAAAAATATACGTAAATCACATGAAATTTATGGGATCTATTAACAAAACACTGACACCATTACTAAAACTACGTGAAAAAGCCTCAACAATTCAACCGCGCATAACTCCGATTCAGAGTACTCAAAAAATAAAAGCAGAAATTACTTGTTTTCTTTCGTCAATACCAACAATATATCAAAATTTCAGATTTTTTAAAAATAATCGATTTTTTTTCGATGTACGTTTTCAAAATAATAGCCCAGTTATTTATTTATCTAGAATGAAAAGTGAAACTTTAAAGTACGAGTTAATTGTTTACTAGAGAAATTACTAGAGAGTACCCTTAAAAACACTTTTCGTTTGAGATAAATACAAAATTTTATTTCATACTGGAAATTTATTAAAATAAAAAGAAATGAGTTTTAAATTTTGCTCAAAAAGTTGAACTTTAACGTCCTAGGACTTTATAAAATTTTATAAAGTCCTAGGACGTTAGTTAAAGTTCAACTTTTTGTACCATAAATAATCCGAAAAATGGCGTTTAAGATATCAGTATGAAATAATAGTTATTTATTTATCAACAACGAAAAGTGACACTTTAAAGTACGAGCTAGTTGTTTACGGCCGAGGCGTCTAGCCGAGGCCGAAATTACTAGTGAGTACCTTTAAAAACACTTTTCGTTTGAGTGAATACAAAATTTTATTTCATACTGGAAATTTATTAAAATAAAAAGAAATGAGTTTTAAATTTTGCTCAAATTATTCGTAATATTTAGTAAACAAACAAAATAACATATAGCAACTGGCAAAATTCGATATTCGGTGTTTGCGAAGTAAACATCAAATTATCAAGTTATAATCAAATTTTTTCAATATTAAAATTTCTAACTGTGTTTTATTTTGTGTTTGGATTTGTTGTTAGTTTTAAATTCAAATCAAATTAAAGTTAAACATTGAAATATAAATTGATTGTTTTGTGATTATTGTGTGTGGATGCTCACAAATAAAAGAACTATAAGTCGCCAGATGCGTAGCCTCCCTAGGAGCTCGCTCAGCAGCATTAAACAGATGAGTCAAGGCATTAAAATGAGTGACATCCCAACAGTAAACAGGTATGCAGGATTACCGCCTAACGTTAATTTATCAAAATATGCAAAAACATCGCAAACTAGTTCTCCGTATGGTGAAAGTTCTAGAAAACCTGTAGAAAAAATTCCTCCAATAATTACAAAATCTTCCTCAACGGAGATTCATAAAACTATGAAGGAACTAAATATTTCAAAATATAATATACAAATAATGTCAATTGGCATAAAAATACTTACATATAGCCTATCAGACTATAACAAAATTTTTACTAAATTAAAAGAACATAACAATGGTATGTTCTCATATACGCTTGAGGAAAATCGTTTTGTTAAATTTGTACTATGTGGGCTCCATGATATGGATACAAATGAAGTTAAGAAAAGCCTCGAGAATAGTGGCCTGAGTCCTGTTAATGTTTGGAAAACTATTCCTAAAAAATATCGTCGAAACAGTGAAGATGCCCTTTATTTTGTTGCTTTCAAAAAGGGATCAATGTCTCTGAACCAATTAAAAAATATTAGATTTGTTAATAACACAGTGTGCAGATGGGAAATTTGTCGATCCACCAGCAAAGGTCCTCTCCAATGTTATAAATGTAAAATGTATGGTCATGGAGCGAACGCATGCTACATGAAGCCAAAATGTAATTTCTGTGGTGGAGATGAACATATTGATGATATGGAGTGTCCTTTACAAAACGATATTACTAAACATGTTTGCTGTAATTGTAGTGGAAATCATACATCTAACTCTATAATTTGTCCAGAAAGAGAAAATACATTCAAATAAAAAATCATCTGAATCTAAAAAATAAGTTGAGTCGACCTTCAAATCAACCAACGTTTTCATTTCAACAACAGGATTTTCCTATTATTTCTTCAATACCTCATCAAAACAACAATAAAAATTTTAATAATAATTGTAATAATAATTTTGTTAACAAAAAAATGCAGTTCAGTACAGTGGTTCAAACAAATGCAATCAATCATGAAAATTCAATTAATATTAATTCAGATAGCACAAATGATTTGTTTGCACCACATGAGTTATTACAAATTCTCAAAGAACTTGTTTCAGGACTTCGGGGGTGCCATTCCAAAGAAGAACAATTTGATGTTATGGCTAATATTGCTATTAAATATGTCTGTTATCCATAATTCTTTAAAAATTTGTGTGTGGAACGCGTACGGTATAAAAAATAAAAAATTTGAGGTAATTCAGTTTTTAGATAATTTTAATATTGATATATTACTTATTAGTGAAACGCATTTAAAGCCTTCTATTTCATTTTCGATTCCTAATTTTCGATTTTATCGTAATGATAGAGAAAATATTCGCAGGGGTGGTGTTGGTATTCTTATAAAAGATTGCATTAAACATTCGCTTCTTCCTGACCTTAAATTAAATTGTATAGAATCCCTGGGTATTAATATAATAAGTAGTGATAATAATCAACTTAAAATATTTTCTGTATATTGTTCATATTCGAATTCTGAGCATGAAATGATTTTATAAAAATTTGTAGTGGTAATATTCCTTACCTAATTGGTGGTGATTTAAATTGTAAGCATCCTAACTGGTTTTGTCCTAGAACTAACCGCGGTGGTCGAACTTTATATGATTATTCTATTAACTCTGATTGTGTTGTTATCGCTCCCCAAGATCCTACCCACTATAGTCCTGCTGGAGTCCCTAGTATTATTGACATATTTTTAACAAACAACCCTCAGTTGATATCCGAAGTTAACACCATTCAAGCACTCTGCTCCGATCATCTGCCAGTCCTCTGTTCAATAGTATTTAATAACCAAGTAGATCATTGCCATCGTAAATACTTTAACTATAAAAATGCTAATTGGAGCATTTATCAGAATCATATTTCATCTGAAATTGAAAATTTCAATTTAAGTTCAATTCATACTATTTCAGATGTCAACGTTGCAGTTGATTTTTTGACAGCATCCATTTCTTCAGCTCGTGATCTATCCGTACCGCTTGTGCCTGTTCTTCCAACTGATAAATTGTTATTATCTGATCAAGTGTTAAGTTTTATCAGACACCGAAATTCGCTTAGAAGATCTTACCTTAGAAGTCGCCTTGCTCACATTAAAACCTCAATAAACTTGCTAAATAGAATTATTAAATATCATATAAATATTCTTTATAATCAAAAATGGCAAACGAAGCTTGAATGCTTGGATAATGGTTCAAGAAACTTCTGGAAAACAACTAAACATTTTAAAAACCATCGCAAGTCCATTCCACCATTAGTTACTCCCAACACTGGAAATCGAATTTTCTTAAATACAGAAAAAGCACAAGTATTGGCTGATGTCTTCCTTGACGCTCATCAAATTCCAAACTCCAATATTGTAATTGAAGAACAAGTGAATGACTTTTGCACTAATTTCAATAATTTGGATAACAATGCTCCAATTTCTGAAATTCACCATTCTGAAATTTCTGATATTTTGAAATTCCTTCCAAGGCTCAAAGCTCCAGGTGTAGATAATATTCCTTTTATTTTACTTAAAAATCTTCCTGAAAGTGGAATCCATTTTCTTAAGATAATGTTCGAGTGCTGCTTGAAGCTAGGTTATTTCCCAATTCAATGGAAAAAAGCTAAAATTACTCCTGTTTTAAAGCCTGGCAAAGACCCCACTCTTGCTACAAGCTACAGACCTATTAGTCTTCTTTGTACATTGGGAAAACTCTTTGAGCAGATTATCAAAAGAAGAATGGAAGAGTTCATAACTGACAATCAAATAATTATAAACGAGCAATTTGGTTTTAGATCTGGGCACTCTACAGTTCATCAAATCCATCGTGTAGTCAATCATATTAAATCTAATAGATCTTCGCTAAAATCTACTGGAATGATATTATTAGACCTTGAACGAGCCTTTGATAAAGTTTGGCAAGACGCAGTCTGCTATAAATTATTTATATATGGATTTCCAATATTTTTAATTAAAATCATAAAATCGTTCTTAACTGATAGAACATTTTTTGTCCAGATTTTTGATTCCATGTCCTCTATACTTAGCATTCCAGCTGGGGTTCCTCAAGGTGCCGTATTGAGTCCTTTGCTTTTTTGTTTATTCATCAATGATATTCCAAGAGATAGTGAATGTAAATTATCATTATTTGCTGATGACACTGCAATATTTGTGTCAGATGAGCTGGCGGTATCTATTATCAATAAGCTTCAATTGTACCTCACTAAAATTCTCGAATTTTTTAAAAACTGGAAACTTAGTATTAACATATCAAAATGTGAAGCTATTTATTTTACTAGGTGCAGAGCATCCCGTAAACTTCCACAACAACCCTTTCTGATTCAAAACTCTTCTTTGGAATGGAAACCTTCAACTAAATATTTAGGAATTTATTTGGATAAATCATTAACATTTAAGACACACGTCACTCAAATACAACAAAAATGTAATGCACTGTTCAAAAGTCTATATCCTCTACTCAACAGAAATAGTAAACTGAATAGTCATAATAAGACACTAATTTACAAGTGTGTGATTCTTAATATCATACTTTATGGTGCGCCAATTTGGTGGGATATTGCTTTGTGTCATAAAAAGAAATTTCAAATTATTCAAAACAAATTTCTAAAAACTATATATAAACGCCCTAGACGTTATAGCACTTTAAGACTGCACAACGAATTAAATATAAAGCTTGTCAATGTAGTTGCTAGAGAAGCTAATGATAGATACATAAATAAATTAAATCATATTGAAAATGAATTGATAAACGCCATTAGCTTTACCACCGCTTAATTTTTGCAACGTAGCTTTTAAGTTTAGATTTAAGCAGGTTAGGTAAATATAAGTTTTTTATTAGTTACTAAGCAGACTGAACTGCATTTGAAAATATAAACATTCTTTTTCACTTATTTTTCGCAATACTCATACTAATTAATTTCATCTGTTGTAAAGCTTACTATTAAAAGCTGATCTCAGTAAACTATTAAATGTATACAACTGTATTATAAAATTTAAAGTCAATAAAGGATTATTATTATTATTATTATTATCATATAGCAACTGGATTATTGGCAACTACATTTTTGTTTTGTTTCAGCAAATTTTTGTCAAAATTTGCTATTTACTTTTTAATTTACTTTTATTTTCTCTATTCTATAATAAAATATTGGCCTATGTCATATTTTGTCAGTGATAAGATTTTTTGCAGGGTTGTAACGTATAATACGGTAACGTATAAAACACGTATTATACGTACGTATAAAACGTATAAAACGTACAGTATAAAACACACAATTATTTACGTTTTATACCGTATAAAAGTAAAATCCTTAATAAATAAAAATACATTTATATAACATTATCGCGGGCGTATTTATTCATCGTACTCGTGATATTTAATATTTATAAAGCCTAGATTTCTGGACTAATAGGAACAGTTGCTTTAAAAAATATAGCGTCGTCATGATAATTTCTTACCCAACTATTCCTATTAGTTGAGAAAACTTCCACATTTAACGTGAATGCTTCTTTTCAAAATATAATTATTTGTTTTCAAAACAAATTTAGTCTGCAATAATTTGACATTTCCAGCCATACCTATTATTTATTCAACAATGACCATAATTGAACTTACTCAATAATCTTCTCAATAAACTTTTTCGTTTGACGTAAATACATATTTTAACTATTACAACTTTTGTATAAAAAGAAGATTTAATCTGCAAGAACCTGTTATTTTCAAACTGTGTCTATTAATTGGAAGTGGTGCAACCCGGATTCACTCAACAAAATTTTTTAAAAACATCTCTATAATAATCTCTAATAATTTCCCTAACTGCTATGAAAAAAACGACATTTATTCTACAACAACATAATATTTCCCAGCTGTTCTTATTAGATGGGAGGAGCTGAAGTTGGATTGAACCATATTTTATATATTCAATAACATTTCATGATTCCAAATAATTAAGTTCATGAACCAAATGTTTCTAATCCAAAATATTTCCCATTAAGTAAATGTTGGAATCAAAATGAAAGAAAATCATATACTTAGTATACGTGTTGAAAAATTCAAAAATTAAATTAGCTTGAGTTTAAGTGCTCAAAAAATCTCTTCAAATCTAGTGAATTAAAAATTATTAACCAGTTTAATGTACAGTAACATAGTCTTTCGTATAAAGTATAAAAATATACATTCAAATAACATCTAGAATTTAAATAGTTTTTGTCATAAATTATAAAATATATAAATAATTTAAAACTACGTAATTATATTTTTACTAAAATATATATATTTTTACTAAAAATATAATTAATATCTGAAGTAAGAAGTATTTTTAATTTTTTATGAATGAATTTCAAAAACAAAATCATATTATACGTTTTATACGTTATATACGTTTTATACGTTTTATACGTTACGTATTATACGTGTAACGTATAAAACGTTTTATACGTGTATATTAACAACCCTGATTTTTTGTTTAGTTATCCATTCTTTAACAAAAAATATAAAAATACAAAAAAAGAAAGATTTACGTCCATCAACACCTTTGAACGTATGTTGTTGTGGGATCTTGGTCTTAAAAGGTTTTTATGTGTTATTGTGACACATATTGTAATTCCTACTACACAACACATTTTATTAAAAAAAAAAAAACCAAAAAGACCCGTCAATTGTTTTTGAATAATTTGTTATTTTTGATAAATTTGTTTTCAATTATTTGTGTTAAAATGGAAGCAAATTAGATTCGCCGTAAAGAAGAATTTGCTGCCAAATAAATCACGGAGTCAATACGAAAAGGAATACGAGTTGTTTTGTGAGTGGAGAAAGAAAAAACGCATTCTGATTGTAAATGAAGATACCCTTTTAGCTTATTTTTCTAATAAGGTAAGTACCTAATTTTGAAAAGTAGAAAAATAACATTTAACATTAACAAAAAATTATAATAATTATAGTCAAAAAGGTTGAAATCTTCCTCATTGTGGTCAAAATTTTCTATGCTGAAATCAACACCACGTGCTAAGGATGATATAGACATTGCCAATTATTGTAAATTAAAGGCGTTTTTAAAACGAGCAATGGAAAATGTTTTCTAAAAGTTTGAATTATTGTTATGGCAACAACTGACGTATAATTTTTTTCCTACTCCTATCACAGTAAATTATAAATTACATCACACTATCCATGACATCTAAATTTATTATTTCAAATAGCGGCGTGGGGTACGTAAAAAAAAGAGCGTGCGGTAATGGATTTTCATATATATATTACCGCACGCTTTTAATAAAAAGAAAAATTTTTATTTAAAGAAAAATTTGATTTTTAAAAATTAAATATTTCAATTCATTTTGACACAGAATAATGCAAAGCCTACCACAATTTGTAAACTATTTGCATTTAATTTATAATTAGAAATTCATTTTTCAAGTAATTATATGCGTTTGGGCATTAAAACAAAGTCGTAGGAAAAGTATATAACAAATCTCGAGTTGTAAAGCATTTTCCATGCTCATGAAGATACTGCACTCGACGCTACGCGTCTCGTGCGCAAAATTTTCCCTCGCATGTAAAATGCTGTTTACAACTCTAGATATGTAATATACTAATAAAGTCCTAGTACTTTAAAAAAATTTTAAAGTACTGGGACTTTAAAGTTCAACCTTTTGTACTATAAATAATCCGAAAAATGTCGTTTTAGATATCAGTATGAAATAAATTAATTTATTTTAGTTATGTTGCTCTTTTAAACTAGTTAAATTTTTGTGTTTTCTGTGGAGTGTACAATAAAGTTAATAATTCGTGTTAATAGTTTTCCAATTAATTTAATTTAGTCTTGTAAATTGTTCGTACTTAACAAAAAATTTTATAATTAACTGTTTATCAAATATAAATTATGCAATTGCTCACACCATCTTTTTTAAACATCGTTACCTCTAATTACTTATTTCATGTGAGTTGTCATACATATTTTTTAAAATTACTCATAAACTTATAATTAGTTAGTTGTGTCCTAGTTAATGTTTTTATCTATTGTTTATCCTTATACAAAACATTTATTTTATTTATAGTATGTACTGTAGTACATATGTTTCCTTTTATGGCTGAAGTTTCAGAAGACTCTCCTGTTACCAGATTGTATTCTTATAAATAAGAAATTCAATTGACGTAGAAGCTGAGGCAACTAGTCTCTCCTGGCACATGCCAGGTTTTAGTTTTCAATAATTTTTAATAAGCTTTAATTTAGAAAAGATCCTCTCAGCGGACGCTACTGTTAATTGCAATGTCAGCTGTAACCTGGCTGCTATAAATACATTCGGAAAAAATATTTTAATTTTTTGCTAATATAGGTTTAATGTTTTTTATTAGAGTTAAGTTCAAGTTATAAAAATTTCATGTTCATGTTATAAAATTGCAGAGTTCTCGCAAATTTCTAGCATCAACATCCCAATCGGATCAGCATGAGGTCGCAAAAATAATTCTAGTTCTTAAAAAAATTTTTAAAAGTACAATGTAATCTGGTTCTTTTATTCAAATACATTTCATAAGAATCCAGATCTATCATTGTGCTTTTGCCGAAAGAAAGCCGGCATCTTTTTTGCTTAACTAAATACATCTCTAAAACGTATACATTTCATCAATTTTTATGAAAATAAAAACATGCAATTATATTCAAGTTTGGACTTTGCATTATATAAACAACATTAATTTTGGAGAGAAGAGTCTCACAAAGCTAGACTGCAAAGAAATTTAAAGCACGAGATTCGCTTCGAAAAATATGTTGCTGCAAATTTTGTTATAGTGCTGCGAGTCTTGTCTAAATGAATTTTAACTAAAGTATCTTAACATTCGCAAATTTGAAATGTAAGAGGCCTTATTGCCGATATTTATTGCCCAGCCCCTTTAATATGCTGCCTAAGAATATTAAAACCACAGGTTGATTTCGAAAATATTTATAACAAAATTTAAAGAATGACCCACACATGGGATGAAAGGTTAGAGTTAAGTTCAATAAAAGCTCGATGTTGAACTACGGTATTTTATCCCTTCATGTTCGATCCATTATGATATCTTGTTAATATGGACCTTTCGTACAAAATAATATTAATAATATTGCTACGGGATAGCGCTTATCCCCACAGAATCCTAAATTTGGGAATCTCTTATTATCTGAAAAAAATCTAGCCTATCATTCCAAAGGGGAACGAGGAATAAATAAAAAAAAATTTAATATATTTACTGTAAGTACCTTAACTTATAACTGTTGATTGAAGATTTGGTCTATGTGTTCCAATTCCCTTGACTAATCAACCAACTGTATTGGATGAACTAATTTGTGAACATCAGTTGCTGCTGCTGAATTACACCTTCGTTGTTCGAAATGCCCAATTGAACATTGCCTTTAATCCTTTAACTTTCCACTTCATATTTTGCTTTAAATCCATACGGTTTCTACAACCGGAAAATCCACCATACACTCGACTGTTTCTAACTGTGGTAATATGCTTCGATCACTGTTATCCTTACTACTCATACTTTCGATAACATCATTGGATACTTTATTTTTCATGTACTGCCACTTTTATAAAGCAATCTTTTTCCTTTATGATAAATTAATTATAAACTTAATGAAAACAGAATGAAACACTTTTAAAAAAATATATATATATTTCATCCAAATCACACACTAGTGAAAACAAAGTTAACCTTTTTTCTGTATAAATTAAAACAATTTCTTTTTAAACTCAAAATAAAATGGAATTAGTATTTTTTCTTTAATACGTTTTATTGAGTGTTTAATAACAATCTCAATTCAACATTTTGGTTGAAGACCCAAAAACAGAAAAGACCATATTTTCAAACAAAAAATGTGTTTTTGTTAATTCTTTTTGACATCTTATCATGTCAAAATAGCTCGGGTAATACTAAAAAGAAATTCAATAAAGATTAATAACGACATCTGTTTGTTAGAATTGGAAATAAAAATTTAGTACGTTCGTTTGTTTTTTATAGTACAATTGAAATTTAACTAGCAGTTAAGTATTAGAAAATTTTAAATTATTGTTAATGTGAAAATGAATGGAAACTAATGAGATACATTTTTATTGAATTGAAAACGAAGATGAATTTGGTTTTATTATTGTTTTGCGATTATTGCGATCGTTACACCATGAATTCAAGGTAGAAACCAAGATTTTTACTCTTGAAATCACAAAAACGTCGCCATCCCCTCCATGACAGAAAACCACCGAACTACTTCCACCTATTAAACTGTATCTGGGATCGAGATACCAATGGTAACCAGCGTCAGGGTCGATGATCAATTTCAATACTCATGAAGTTCCTAGGAACTATCAGTGAGTACCGAAATCGATCATCCATCCATCTAACGTCAGCACCATTGAAACCTCGATACAACCAGTAATATATGATGCTGAAGATGTGAACCCCAGAGACGACAATCAGCCAGAGGAACGACCCTACCTAACGAACAGACATCATTCTCTGATGTCTTTCGCGTGATGGACTCCAAGACTCTTACCGCTCATATCTATGCACTCATAGAGTACATTTCCAATCTTAGTCTTAATCATTGCAGGTAAGAACTTTGGAGCCAATTTTGCCGAGAACTTTTTGGTAGCGTCACTCAAATGATGTTGCCGTACAAACACACGTTGTTGTGGTTGAAAAGTCCGTAGTTTAGATCGCAGGTTGTACTGATGTTGCGATTTCTTGAAAGCTGCTTTCAAATTCTGTTGAACTCGATTCCTGAGCAGAGTCAAATGATCAGCACGTTCTATTTCCTCACCAGCATCTTCACCAAGCCTGTGTAGTGATCTCAACAATTGGTAAGTATTTCCATCCGATATTGGATGTTGACCAAATAATAGATAGTAAGGTGAGTACTTGGTAGCTGAATGTACTGCAGCCCGCAGTGCATAAGCGATTTCACCAATTAATGAATCCCACTTGGTATGTTGACCTTTTATGAACGCTCGAATTGCTGCTAGAACTGACCTATTGACCCGCTCTGACGCGTTGCTTTGAGGACTATAGACACCGGTCCTAATGTGTTTAATGCCGAAATCTGACAAAAGACTTTGAAAGTTCCTACTAGTGAACTGTTTGCCATTGTCACTGTGCAGAAACTCTGGTACCCCATATGTAAGAAACACTTCGTTCTTCAGAAAAGCATTCACCTTCGGTGAAGTTGCGTTCCTAAGTGGTTTCAGTAGTACAAACTTCGTAGCATGATCCAGAACTACCAATAACACCGTATTCCCAAGTGTTGAACGAGGGTACGGTCCCAAAAAATCTATATAGACTCTCTGCCATGGACGTGCTGTTTCGAATTGATATTGCATCGGAGGACGCAATATCTGATTCGTGGCTTTTGTTTGTTTACATGTGTCGCAGGACACAACATAGTTGTGTACCTGTGACGCCATGCCCGGCCAATAGTAAAGACGTCGAAGTAATTCTAAAGTCTTTTTAACACCCCCATGAGCAGCAGTACTATCATCATGATGTTTCTGAATCATGTTGGAAGTCATCGGTTTTGGTACCCAGAGTTTCCACACAGGAACATCGTTGGGTATTGCATCAGGTTTTGGCTCAATACGAATGTATAGCTTATCATCCACGACTTTAACTGAGGGAAAGTCCTTTGGTGATGATTGAACTTTAGCTATCATATCCGTATATTCCTTGTGCCGATAACCCTCATTGTCGATTTTAATCTCATTAATGTGATGTACTAATGCTTCCGTCAATTCTTCGTGTGTATCGTCATAAAGACGAGATAGAGCATCAGGGACTATATTTTGGGTACCTTTTTGGTGGACAATGGTAAAATCCATATGTTGGAGTTTTAGGCTCCACCTAGCCAGACGACCACTCAAGTCTTTCTGTGACATAAGCCACTTCAGACTTGAGTGATCAGTCACAATTGTAAATCGGTGACCTTCAACATAGCCCCTGAATTTCTTCACACTCAGAATTGCCGCAAGACATTCAAGCTCAGAAACAGAATAGTTTCGTTGAGCTTTATTAAGTTTTTTCGACATGAAGGCTATCGGACACTCTTGTCCGTCTTCGTCGATCTGATACAGTACACTACCTATCCCTGTCAGACTCGCATCGCATCTAATAAAGAACTCTTTATTATAATCAGGGTTTACTAATACCGGTGCTGTAGTCAGCAATCGTTTTAAATTTTCGAAAGCAGCTTGCGCTTCCAATGTCCATTTCAATTTCCCAGAACTTTTCTTTAATAAATCTGTAATCGGTGATACCACGCTTGCATAATTTGGTATGAAACGTTGGTACCAACCAGCCATTCCCAATAGTCTACGTATTTGTTTCACTGTTGACGGAGCTGGATACTCAGCAACAGCTCTTACCTTGTCAGGGTCTGTTCGAAGACCATCTTCACCAACCAAAAATCCTAAGTATTTCACCTCTCTCAGAACAAATTTGCTTTTCTTGAGGTTTATGGTTAACCCAGCCGCTCTTAACAATGAAGAGACTTTGGACAGCAACTCCATATGTTCCTGGAACGTGGAAGAGACTACCAATAGATCATCTAAATAAACAAAGACATTTTCGTGATATTGATGTGGTATCACTTTGTGCATTAGCCGACACATTGTCTGGGGAGCATTGCACAATCCAAAGGGCATAACCCGGAATTGATACAATGGACGACCAGGCACTGTGAAGGCTGTCTTGTCTCTAGATGCTTCTGCCAGAGGAATCTGCCAGAAAGCATCTTTGAGATCAATACTTGAAATGTACTTTGTGCTATTTAGACGACCTAGTAAGCCATCAATCAAGGGAAGTGGGTAAGCGTCCTTTTTCGTTAGTGAATTGACACGACGGCTATCAATACATAATCTGTTTTTACCAGATTCTTTTTGTACCAACACCACTGGCGAGCACCAAGAACTGTTACTCTCTTCGATCACGCCCATTTGAAGCATTCGGTCAAGTTCAGCATAGACCTTTAGTTGAACAGCCGGCGATGTGGGATAATGCCTCTGTTTAACAGGTGCATTATCACCAACATCGATGACATGTTCAACCAAAGAAGTCTTTCCGAGTCCAGACACTTCAAATGACGGGAAAGAATCCTTGATCATATCCAGTTCTCGTTGCTGGTCAGTGGTGAGGTTATGTATATTTAAATTTTGTGGCTCTGTACGAGTCAGTTCACTAACAAATGAAGGAACAATACCAAATTTCTCCCAGAAATCTATGCCCAGGTAGAGCTCTTCTCGTAGTCCAGGGACAATATGAAACCGCATTGGTTTAGTGGAGCCATTCACAGTTATTGGAACTTCTATGTAACCCAAAATTTTATTTGCAGTACCATCTGCCGTACGAATACACGAAGTGTACTTACGGTAAGTTGTACCTGCTGACTCCAATAATTCCAAGGAATTTCTTCCAAGTATTGTGATTGACGCTCCACTGTCCAATAGTCCTGAAATGTGTTTGTCCAAAATCCTTATTGTTAATCGCGGCCGAGGATCCTTTGTTTCTGAAAGGATAGATGAAATACAAGCTTTACGAAATAATTTCCTCATCCTCCAATATCTAATATTACGTTCTAGACGTCTAAAATACGTTCGATGTAATGATGGGAAATTAAATGTACTAGGTGATTTTATTCTGGTTTCCTGAGTGGTGATCGATCGTCCTGCGTTGCTACATCTCTCGTCGTTTTCTTCGGGCTCATTGGATGTTGAACCGAGGGTACCATCCCCGAAGCATGTACTCTCGGACGGTAGTTTAACGACGGGTGACAATATGAACAATTTGCATATATAACATCCGGCTTGTTACATTTCCAACAATATAGTTTAATTCTATTCTTAGAGCACTCAGGAGCTCGATGACCGTTTACTCCACATCTGAAACACACTATTGGTTGTCTGGATATTGATGGACCAGGTTGACTGTTGTCAGAGGTTATGCTAGGTCGCTGCAATATCCGTCTCTGTGTTGAATCCACCGCATCAATATATCCATGTTGTTCTGGTTCAGCATCCACCTCATAATCATCCATTTGCTGTACCTCGCTAATTCTTAAATTTGATGTTCTGGTTGGAACTGGTGTGGACCACAAACGTTCAAACTTCTGACATAAAGTCCGAAGTTCATCCATTGAGTGTATTGTTGCTGCTAATGTAGCATTTTTGAGATCCACACTCAGTCCCTCCCGAGCAATCTCTAGCATTTCACGATCAGCAAATGGACGTGCTAAGCGACGGTTTAACGAACCAATCTCCACCAGATATTCGTATACGCTCTCCTTGGATTTTTGTTTACGGTTCAGAAGAACGCGCAAGATCGCCTTATCATCAGTTAGCGTACCGAAGGTCTGTAGGAGTCCCTCCCTTAGCACTGGGTAGGTCACCACCTCATATTCATGAGTTAAATTCAAATAGTATCTGTCGGCCGCTGCTTTCAGATACCGTGGTATGATAGACCTAAGGTCGTCCCATGACACACGGTCTCTTCTGGCAGCCGCCTCCACTCTATGAATGAACTCATGAATATCAGGAGAGTGACCATCCCCTGTGAAGGTTGGAACCCAATTTGAGTCATAACGACTCAAATTGTTCCCACGAACCCCTCGGTACTCCACTGGTGCTAACGCTGGAGCCGCGTCACGCCATACCTGAGGAGGTTGGTTGTATGGTGGTGGTGCTGTTAGTGGAGCTGGTGGATATATTGGTGGTAGTTGTACCTGTGGTACTGATGGATAATTTAATTGTGGTTGTGGTTGTACCAATGCTGGATTGTTATGTGTATGTTCAGACTGGAGTGATGGACCCAATTGTGGTATTGCAAAGTCCTCGGCTCTCAACCCAGATTGCTGGAAATAAGCCGGTGGTAATTGATCTGACCGTCTCTGATGTTGCTGGTTTGGACGATTCAGACTATTTATTGTTTCCGATATTGGCCGTACTGGGATCGGTGTGGATCTCTCATCTGGTTGAAAAGCAGGTGAAGCAGAAGGAGCAGATGACACCCCTGGTTTACTCTGCATAATTGGACGTGTTGATAATGATCCTATTATACTCCAAGCGCGTGACAATTGTGAGATAGCGTAGGTGCGGGCTTCTTGCAAGTCATTGCGAGGACCCAACCTATTCATCCTACCCGTATAATGTAACACTCGATTCGCCAAACCATCCAAGAGGGTCTGATCAATCGGTGACTGAAGTCGTCGTACTTGATTTAAAATAAGTTGTGCTGCCTGCACCACCATTTGAGATTCCTCTATCAAATCTCTCGCATGAGACACTGTTATTGGAACTGACCCATGATCTACATGGTTTCGCAGTTCCTCTGCCCAATCGGCCCCCCCGAAATTCACACCCCGAACCAAACATTCGACCAGCAGTTCGCTGGGTTCTAGACCATAGAACGGATGGTCAACGTCTATTTGGTTTGACATTTTGATGGTAAAATTTATCAAATCCAGAATTCACAAAATCAAACAACAATAATAAAACCAATTCTCAACAACCAAAAAAAAAAATGTAGAGTTAGTACGACGGAAATGTAAAAGTGAAAACAATAAAAACCGCAAAACGGAAAAAAACAACGAACGCCCCAAAAAAAACAGAAAATTTTTGTAAAAACCAAACTTGTAAAGGAACAAAAAAACTGTCGTAGCTAATCTTTGCTGAATCTTTACAGAAATTCCTAAGATATTGTATATTAAAATATAATTTATTTATTTAATTTCAGATATACTGAAATATATATATATACCTAAAATTAGTTATTGACGATAGCACCCCTAAAATATATTTATTTATTTTAAAAAAAATTGAAAAATAAAAAATATTCAAAAAGGATGTTTATTTATTGGATGCAACGCCCTAGCTCAAAATATTGATTTATTTTTTAAAAAAAATAAAAAATATTTATTTATTTCTTGACGTATTGCTTAATTAATAAAAAATTTATTTTATTTAATTACCTAAAATTATTTAAATTTAAAAAAAATTATTTAGTTACCTAAAATTTAATTTACGAAAATTTATTTTATTTAATAAAAATTATTTATTTAATTTTTTGAAAAATTTGTTTGATTTATTTTATTTTTATTTAATATAATAAGAGATTCCCAAAATCTAGATTCGTCTGGAGACACATAAAAGTAAGTATGGCTACAATATCCATTTCATTCAGTATTTGAATTATCGCGTTCGCGAGCCCACTCCAACAATGCATGTGAGAACCGACTAGAAAAGCCCCTAACGACCAGATTCTACAGAACAGTATCTCCCCAACCTAACAAAAACAATCGCAACTGTCACGATTAGACTCCAGGCCCATTTCTACTGACCCAGCTGCGGTTGTTCTACCTAAAAATAAATTACCATTAAACTAATGCCATAGTCGAAGAACGCTCCCGAACACCAGACTTCAAATCCTAAACTTAATGAAAACTGTCTATTGCAAGCTAAATGTAAGAGTGGAAAAATGTTGAAGTTGTGTGAGGTGAAGCCTCGATCCTGATAAAAAAAAATGATTGGTTCTCCTCTTCATTTCGTTAAAGAAGCTTCTGTGCAGGGAATGGTACTACTGGTTTGTACCTAAGTACAGACCAGCAGTAGTCACTCCCTTATCACCAGAAAACTCCTTCTGAAATGAAGAGAAGAAACCAATGAACTTCGATCGCATGTCCATAATGGACAGAGGCGATCTAAGAACATAATTATGTTAAGGAGATAAGCCCCATGGATCCTTTGTTAGAGGTACCGCTGAGAGAAATTATCAATTACACACTTGTAATCATTACACAACAATAAAAAAATTAACACCCAAAAAAAAATCAATTAATTCTAACAAACGCTCAACTGTAGTGGAATGTACAATATTTTCATCGCGAAATTAAAAATAGTTCGAATCTACCACAACCAAAACAGGATTTTCACCGATTATAACCATTAGTGGTAAAGAAATTAAAATCATGTATTTGTTTCACGCAGGCCAAAATGCACCGTTAAAACGAGCATCAGATTCCAGATCTAATTTATTAATGTATAAATATTTAAATATGATCTACTATCCAATTCCTATCAATGTATAATATTTGCCAAAGCTACTCACAAAAAGTTCAAATGGCTAAATCGTTTCATCGGTTTGGTTTCTTAATTTCATCTCGTTGGTGCTATTGTAACATAACACTCCACACAAACCACTACATCCGCTTCCTATATACCAAAAATATGTACAAATATGTACAATTATACAACAATTAACCTACTATATACACTATGTACAATGACAGTATAAAAAAACAGTCTCCGAAAAAAATTACTGCCCCAAAACGGTTTTTTTCCAAATTCAGAACAAAATACATTTCAAAGATGCACACAATTTCCCGGGGCCACTTGCGGTCCCAACCACCGTCGAGGGTTCTCTCCCCTGTGATTGGACTCAGAGATAGCGTTCTCTTCAGCCAATATCTCCGCATAAGCGTGCATGACTGACGAGAACTCTACCTCCTCGGCCAACCACGCTGCCTTCTGCTTCTTCCTCCTACTCTTTTTCTCCCTCCACCTTTTCCTATCCCTTTCTAGCCTCCTCAATCGATATCTCTCTCGCGCATCCATCACTTCATCCACACACTCATTCACTTCATCAACTACCACTTCTCCTACCAACTCCTCATTCATCTCATCCACTTCCTCCACTCCATGCACTACCTCATCTGCCCACTCATTTATCTCCTTATTCATCACTCCATCCGCCAACTCATTCACTTCCTCATTTACAATCTCACTTATCACTACATCCAACCATTCATCATACTGCTCATTCGCTATGTCATCCATCAATTCTAAATATAGTTGATTCCTTTTCTCATTCAGTTCTGCATTCATTTTTTCCTGTTCCCTCTCATTCACCACATTCATCACTTCACTCACAATCTCATGCATTACTTCATCTACCTCATTCACACCCGGCTTAACCGCTGCCTGACCCAACTCTCCTGGCCCCGGCCGACGCTTGCTCCTAAACGAGCCAAAATTTCTGACTGTGTGCATTTTTGAGTGTAAGAAATATAGTGTTAATCCAAATACAATTCTACACTATTGTAAAAACCAAATTAAATGTTAGAATTAGAATTTAATCTTTAGAATATTATATTTAATTAGAGAAAAACAAATAATGGTATTTTTAACACTGGCTCTACCAAGAACTCAAAGACCAAAAGGTTAATGCGAAAGCAGAATACAATTTCCTTTCAAATTCTAATAAGTCTTAGAATTGCTTATTATTTGTCTTCTTCAAGTAAATATTTATATATCCCAAAATTAAATGTACCTGTGCAGCATTTAATAGTCATTTGAATTCGTTATTGCAACTACCGCTGAATTCAATTCTCAAAAATTCCTTTTAAATTTATCAAATTGTGAAATTCTTAAAAATTATTAAAAAAATGAAAAAAAAGAAAAATATACATATAAAAAAAAACCCAACTGGTTCTTATCCAAACAAGTTCGAAGTCAACCAAACCGGTTGACACCGCCCAAATACATGAAAAAAAATGAAAAAAAAATATTTTTCGCGCCGAAAATAGCTCTAAATAACACAACAAATTCGTACCTAACGGTAACAAAACTCCACCGTAATCACGGTGTTATATTACCAAAATATTCCCCCGGTCCGTTTTTGGTTCGGCGACAGATTGTTAATATGGACCTTTCGTACAAAATAATATTAATAATATTGCTACGGGATAGCGCTTATCCCCACAGAATCCTAAATTTGGGAATCTCTTATTATCTGAAAAAAATCTAGCCTATCATTCCAAAGGGGAACGAGGAATAAATAAAAAAAAATTTAATATATTTACTGTAAGTACCTTAACTTATAACTGTTGATTGAAGATTTGGTCTATGTGTTCCAATTCCCTTGACTAATCAACCAACTGTATTGGATGAACTAATTTGTGAACATCAGTTGCTGCTGCTGAATTACACCTTCGTTGTTCGAAATGCCCAATTGAACATTGCCTTTAATCCTTTAACTTTCCACTTCATATTTTGCTTTAAATCCATACGGTTTCTACAACCGGAAAATCCACCATACACTCGACTGTTTCTAACTGTGGTAATATGCTTCGATCACTGTTATCCTTACTACTCATACTTTCGATAACATCATTGGATACTTTATTTTTCATGTACTGCCACTTTTATAAAGCAATCTTTTTCCTTTATGATAAATTAATTATAAACTTAATGAAAACAGAATGAAACACTTTTAAAAAAATATATATATATTTCATCCAAATCACACACTAGTGAAAACAAAGTTAACCTTTTTTCTGTATAAATTAAAACAATTTCTTTTTAAACTCAAAATAAAATGGAATTAGTATTTTTTCTTTAATACGTTTTATTGAGTGTTTAATAACAATCTCAATTCAACATTTTGGTTGAAGACCCAAAAACAGAAAAGACCATATTTTCAAACAAAAAATGTGTTTTTGTTAATTCTTTTTGACATCTTATCATGTCAAAATAGCTCGGGTAATACTAAAAAGAAATTCAATAAAGATTAATAACGACATCTGTTTGTTAGAATTGGAAATAAAAATTTAGTACGTTCGTTTGTTTTTTATAGTACAATTGAAATTTAACTAGCAGTTAAGTATTAGAAAATTTTAAATTATTGTTAATGTGAAAATGAATGGAAACTAATGAGATACATTTTTATTGAATTGAAAACGAAGATGAATTTGGTTTTATTATTGTTTTGCGATTATTGCGATCGTTACAATCTTTGGGTTCTCTTGTTGTTCAATAAGATCTTCATATAAGTTATCTAAATTAATAATGGGCATATGTATTTGGTAAACCTTTGCCATGTGTATCAGTTGCTGGAATAAAATCTTAGCTGAAAAAAACAACAACCAATGAATACAATTGTTCAGTTGTTTCAGTTGCTTCAGTCAAATCAAACACTGCTAATGAAACCAATATATAAACAACAAACAATATTTAATGATAAATAAGATGTAAGAAATAAAAGCAAAATATGAGATGAAAACCGATTTATTAAAATAGTTTAAACTTAAAGAAATAAAACTAAAATTGAGTCGCCGTACCGATTCGAGTACACACCTTGATCATTTGACGCATTGCTTTCCTAATTAAAGCTTTTAGAGTTAAACGGAGAAGTATGAGATTTATCTGAGAATACGAGCATGCAAAAGGATCAACAAGAAAAACTGCATATAGCATTGATAGTACCACCGTTGACTAGCTAGAATTCATTCCCCAACTCTACTGAATTATCACCTTGGCTAGTAATATCTTACTGCTATTGCCGTATTGCAGTATCTGATATCTCACATTTAGTCGTATTAAAAAAGCAGCAACTGTAGTACGTCAGGTTATCACACCGGTAAATAAAAAATTAAAACATATATACAAATTAATAAAGTCTGATCTTCATGCGAGAAAATAGCAAATCTTCAGTTATTTCGTTTACATAAAATTTAATTTTGATAGAAAACTGAGTTTGTGTTGTTTACACAGAAAAATAAAATTCAATTCGTCACAAAATTTAATAAAAACCAAAACCCAAAAGTAACCGAATTTAAAATGAAAAACATTTTTTGCGCCTTTTTAAGTTGCGCCTGGTGTGGTGGCTCCATTGCACCCATGGTTTATCCGGCCATGCCAAAACTTTTTGAAAAGCTTGTTTATGATAAGATTGCAGCGATGGTAACAAGCTAGCCTTAACGAGCAACAACATGGCTTTAGGAAAAGCACTCTACAAATACAAATTTGGTTTTGTTAACGTTATATCTGCTTAAAGCTTAAGAAAATGGATACCAAATTTTTGATCACAAAGTAAAATAGATTCGGCTCTTTGGTGGATTTTTTAAATGGATTACATCAATCTAAATTTTAAATAGATTACATCTAACCAACAGAAAGCAGCAAGTACAATTTCTAGATTGTTTGTTATTTGCGATTTATCATCGATAGCGATTGTTTTATGCAGACGACCTGAAAATTTTTCAAGAAATAAAAAGTATATAGTACATGTAACTTTTTGGCAATCTAAACTAAATGACATATCCAATTGGTGTACGCATAACAAGGTCTTTGTATTTAAACATAAATAAATCCAAAAAATTATCTAGAACTACCGTGTTACACGGCAATTAATAAACTTACATTCATTGAAGGATAGACGTTTTCTATGAATCGCGGTAAAACTGGAAATAACGTTACTTACTTATTAATTAAAAAACATGCACATAAAGTGATATGAAGGCTCATTTCTGTAGGCGAGCGAAAGCGTGTCATCATCAAGGAATATTTTATAGCTAAAATTAGGAGTGTAAACGTTGACTGAATAGAGTTCATCCGTCAGTACCCTTAAAATATCACCTTGGCTAGTGATATCTCAAGTACCAGTGGTATGTGATATCTCAAGTATAAGATTATATGTCAATAACAGTTACGGAAGACAAGGGCTTCTCATACCCGTAGATCAAAAATTTAAAAAAAATTAAATTTATCAACGAAACTCTGCATCAGTTTTCATCCTCTCCTCCATGTAAATATGTAAATGGGAAATTGTATACTGTTCCCAAAAATAACAAAATAGAATAAAATAAAAAGTAAAATATTCATTTTTTTTTTCAAAAATAATCTGAGAATAAAATAAAAACTCCAAGTAAATTTAATTTTCTAACGTGAACACTGATACAACAGAGTTGTGACTATGGACCCTAAGGTCAATATGTTAGAAATGAATTTCTGGTAAAATTATTTTTAGTACTATTAACATAGCTTAATGAGTGTTGAGTGACTTAGTAGTTAGTACGCTGGACTGTTATGCCTAACAAGTTCTGTTAAGTGTATATGTACACATTTTCTTTTGCAGCTAACGTAAATAAACATTTAACACACAAACTTACCAACTTCCCTTAACATTTGTAATCAAAAAAATCATATGATAATTAACGATTAGCATATGCGAGTCCGCTGCAACTAAGAAGAAGAACATGAAGAATTGAAAAAAAAACAAAATTATTCTTTTTTCTCATATATTTTTTTACCGCATTTACAGCGACACACAGTGGGATTTGTTCATATAATGTTTGGCAAAAAGTATAAGGAGTGCTCGTAGAATGTTGAAATTTTGCTCTGAGCCTTTGGTTAGCTCAATTAAGAAAAATTTAAAGTTTCATCAAAATTGGCCACGCCCACTTTTCACCGCCCATAGAACCCAAAATTTATTTTTATGCCCAAAGTTTTTGAAATTTGGCACAGAGCCTTTTATTACCTCAATTAAGAATAAAATAAAGTTTCATAAAAATTGGGCACGCCCACTACCCACCGCCCATAGAACCCAAAATTTTATGATTTTATGATTTTATAAATTTTATGATTTTATAAAAGATTATTATTTATTTAAACTTTTTTTTTTTTTAATTGATAGTATGGAGTCTTACCTTTCATTTTATTATAGCGGGAGCACCTAGCACGACCGAGCAACCTTTTTTTTTCTTCCAAGGAAGTTTGCAATCACGGCACATTATAGAACAAATTTTATTCTATCATATCTTTTAAACCATATGAGCGAACTTTATAATTTTTTTATTAAATACGCAGAAAAGGGTATATTTGAAAATAATCACTATTTAAATTAAAGCAATAAAGTTATCTTACGTACAAACACTATAGAAGTGCTTAAACAATTTTCAATATTTTGGACCAAAATTTACATGTGACTTTACTTCATTATTTCAAAGACAAATAAAATATTTTTTGGGATACAATTTATGGATTCTTCATACTGAATCAATTTTCTACAAAACTGCATCATTACATTTTTAAATTTTATGTGTCGAAAAAATTACTTATTGCACAAAAAATCCCACTGTGCGACATAGCAAATTAGTAGATAGTTTATTAATTTGCATCCTGTCATATTTAATATGAGTTTACAGCGTAGATTGCAAATTAAATATTTTATGGTATAAACACATTTTAGGCCGTGGCCCATTTCTCCGATGAAATTGAAATTGAAATTGAATCTGCAAATCGACTGGAATAGTTAATTTACTCTAGTATCCCACCAAAGTAAATTTTGACAACTGCCGCTGAAATCAAATGTCAGTTATTTTGTTTTTTCAAATAAGTCGTTTCAATCAAAAAACATTTTTTTAAATAAATATTTGAAAAATTAAATAAATTTGTTTTGATTTTAATACAAATATTTGAATATATTAAAATGGACCAAAACAGATCTTACGCGGGGAGAAGTAAGTTTTTAATCCATACCAGTATTTTAAACAGATTAAAATGAATCAAAAAAATTTGAGTAGTTTTATTTATTATATCTTATTCAAAAAATGTTTTTAGTGACTGAGGAGCAAATATTTCACTTGATTAGGGAAAGAAAGCGTTTGGCCCATTTATTTACTAATCCTCTTAATAAACGAGAGGCCTGGGAAACGGTTCAAACAGCGGCGGATCTGTGTGAATATTCGACCATTCAATTAAAAAATAAATGGAACTTCTTAGTTAAATGTTACAAGGTGAGTTGTAATGTTAAATATATTAATCAAAAATCTTAAAATGGGCATTATAATTCTCTTCTTTTTTTCAAAGGATTTAGTAAGAACTGCCACCACCATCAATGGAATTACTTGGCCGTTTTTCGAAACTATGGATGAATGGGGTGAAACGCAGGAGACAATTTATCCACATCTCCTGGTCAGTAGTAGTGTTTCGGAGTCAGCAAATGTTCGTACTACTATAAGTAAACGAAAAGCTCCGCAAGATTTAAATACAAATGGTCACTCGACCAACACAAATGATCAGAGTCAGAGTGCAAGTGCCAATGTGTCAGGAAGGCAGCAAGGATCCCAAGCGGAGTTGCGTGATCATCAGAGCACAAGTGCCAATGTGTCAGGAAGGCAGCAAGGATCCCAAGCGGAGGTGCGTGATCACCAGAGCACAAGTGCTAATGGGCAATCCACATCCAGAGGACCGCAAGGATCCCAAAACGAGACACCGACTGCGCCAAAAAAAAGACTTTTGAATGCTGAAATTTTCAATTTCTTAAAAAGAGACGCACGAAAGCAGCGCCATCAAACGGAAGAAATGCTAAATATTTTTAAAGCGTTTGCGCGTGCGGCTCACATAGAAATACCACCGATGCAGGAATCTTCTTCAAGCGGTTCAGAGTAAAGATGAAATAAATAAGTTATGTTTTTTTAAAATAGTGTATTTCCATTTTGAAATTTCAATATCTATATTATAATAAAATTTTTTGAAAAACTAAACATAATTTTTACATTTTTAAGATTCGGTTTTGTAATAAAATCTTATCACCATGGTATATATATATACTATTTATTCGTGAGTTATAGCATTTTGTGTGAAGCAACTTTTGTTTTTGAAAAAAAATGGAAAAAGTGAATTTCGAATTTTAATAAAGCATTGCTTTTTGATGAAAAAAAATTACAGTGGAAACCAAACAATGGCTTGATAAACATTATCCAAACTCTGCTCCATCGAGACAAATGGTAGAGAAGTGGATGGCTGAATTTAAATGTGGTCGTACCAGCACAAAAGATGCAGAGCGCAGTGGACGTCCAAATGAGGCTGTTATTCCAGAAAACATAAAAAAAATCCACAAATTGGTTATGAACGATCGCAAATTGAAGGTGCACGAAATAGCTGACATTGTAAAGGTAGCAGATGGTAGTGTTTTTACCATTTTACATGAACATTTGGGTATGCGAAAGCTCTGTGCAAATTGGGTGCCGCGTGAGCTCACAGTCGACCAAAAACAACAACGAATCGATGCTTCGGAGGAGTCTTTGGCACTGTTAAACCGCAATAAAAGGGAATTCTATCGTAGATATGTGACAATGGATGAGACATGGCTTCACAATTACACACCAGAATCCAAAAGACAGTCAGCTGAGTGGACAGCAGTCGACGAACCGAATCCAAAGCGAGCAAAGACGCAACAGTCGGCCGGTAAGGTGATGGCGTTTGTATTTTGGGATACGAACAGAATAATATTCATCGACTATCTCCAAAAAGGAACCACCATCAACAGCGAGTATTACTGTGAACTTTTGGATCGATTGAAGGCTGAAATCGCAAAGAAACGGCCACATTTGCAAAAGAAAAAAGTGTTGTTTCACCAAGATAATGCACCGTGTCACAGATCGATGAAAACGATGGCAAAATTGAATGAATTGGGCTTTGAATTGCTTACCCACCCAGCATATTCTCCAGATTTAGCCCCCAGCGACTTTTTCCTGTTTTCAGATCTCAAGAGAATGCTTGCTGGAAAGAAATTTAAGTCCAATGATGAAGTAATCGCTGAAACTGAGGCCTATTTTGACGAGAAAGAGAAGTCGTACTATAAAAGTGGTATAGAAAAGTTGGAAAATCGATGTATCGCCATCGAAGGCAACTATGTTGAATAAAAAAATCGAGTTTTGTCAAAATGTTGTTTTTTTCTTACTTATCCTACGGACTTATTGAACGACCTGTTATATATATATAAATAAATAAATATTTATATATATATATATATATATATATATATATATATATATATATATATATATATATATATATATATATATATATATATATATATATATATATATATATATATATATATATATATATATATATATATATATATATTGTAACGACTCTTCGTTGGTTCTTTTAGATTATTGAACAAACACGACAGTAAAAGACAGATCTTTAGTTAACAGAATCTCAAACTTTATTTGTCATCAAATTACAGCAGCTTCCGTTTTTCCTTACAATAAATTCCAGGGTCTCCAATTTATGTACACTAAACTTCACCGCTTTTCCACAATTTGAATCAATAATATTCGGAATGGTAAAATCTGTATTTACTATTCCACTAAGTTCAGATTCTTTCTCTATTAGTACCCAGGCTCAGATACCACCGATTATTCCTTAAACTTGCGAATATTTGTAAAACACTTTTAATTGCAAAATTAAAACTGACTATCTGATATTTTTGTTTGCTTATTTATATCGAAAAATAAATAAATCGAAACTTCTATAATCCACTAGAAATCAATACTACGTAGGCCACACCTGTTTTCATTAAAACTTGCATTTGTATTAGCGAACTCAAATCTAATTTATGCAAAATGTATTAGGTAACTCCTTTTAATTCATTAATGTAAACATTTGTATAACAAATTTAATTTACATTAATTTATGCAATACAATTTGCAATACAAGTAAAAGATTGAAAAAGGAGTTAACGTTTAATTCATGAATGAGTAAATAAAATTAACCCATTCTGGACGAAGTTTATTACATTGCCCTCCATTTAGTTTTGTTCGTCCCGAACAATATCAGATATCGCATTGGTGCTGTTACCTTGGTACGGTGCCAACCTTTGCAGATGTATCACTTTCATCTTGGTACGGGGTCCCTTTTGTATGCGGTAGATGACATCATTAATTCGTTTGATTATTTTATATGGGCCTTCCCAATCTGGCTGCAGCTTGGGTGATCTTCCCTTAGTTCTTCTGGGGTTGTATAGCCATACCAATTCTCCTTCTTGAAAACCGCCACTATTTGCATTTATGTCATACCTGGTTTTCATTTTGTCAATGGCAATCTTAATGTGGTCTCGAACCTGCTGATGGATTTTATTCATCTTCTCCCTTAGTTGTCCCACATAATCTGTTTTCGTGGATACCAGACCTCCAGGGATGCCGAACTCGATGTCACTAGGAAGATGTAGTTCTCTTCCGAACATGATATTCGCTGGCGTTTCATTTGTCGTATCGTGCACTGCGCTACGATAGGCCATCAAGAATAACGGAAGATCCTTGTCCCAATTTCTTTGGTTGGCTTCTACTACCTTTGACAAATGTTCTTCCATGGTTCGGTTGAATCGTTCTACCATGCCATCTGACTGCGGGTTCATAGGTGTAGTTCGTGTTTTTCTAATGCCGAGTGTTCTGCACAGCTCTTCCATCAGTTGAGATTCGAAATTCCTTCCCTGGTCGGTATGCAATTCGAGCGGTGTTCCATATCTGCAAACCCATTCATTGACTAATGTTTCCGCGACCGTAACTGCTTCCTGGTTCGGTATTGCATAAGCTTCCGGCCATTTTGTAAAGTAATCAATGACCACCATGATGTATTTGTTACCTTTTGTCGTTTCCGGAAATGGCCCCGCGATGTCTATAGCAATTCTCTCCATTGGGGCACCCACATTGTACTGTTGCATCTCTCCTCGAGTTCTAGTTTTTGGTCCTTTGCTCGCTGCACAAGTATCGCATCGCCGACACCATTGCTCCACGTCGGTACGATACCTTACCCAATAAAACCTCTCCCTTACTTTAGCCAGGGTTTTATTGACTCCCAGGTGTCCTCCAGAAATACTTCCATGCAGCTTTCCCAGTACCTCTTCCACTCGACTTGATGGCAACACCAGTTGTTCTAACACTTTCTTTCCATCAGCAGACTCCCATTTTCTTTTAAGTATCCCGTTGTCCATAAATAGTGAGTCCCATTGCGCCCAGTAGCATTTCACTTCCGTACTTAAAGGTGATACCTCTTTCCACTCTGGCCGCCTTCCCTCGGTTTTCCATTTCAATACTGGAGCCATAGCTGGATCTTCTAGCTGCTCTCTTTTCATTGCTTCGGTACACCAGTCTTCAGGAGTTTGGAACTTAATTTGCTTCACTGTCATTGCCTCTTTTCTTTCAGTCCTGCTACATGACTTGCGCTCTTCAACACAGGGTCTTCTTGAAAGATCTTCAGTGTTACAATGTATCCTTCTCTTTCGGTGTTCAACGCGGCAATCTTCTTCCTTTTTGACATTTGCCTCCTTTCTCTCAGTCCTGCTATATGACTTGCGCTCCTCAACACAGGGTCTTCTTGAAAGATCTTCAGCGTTACAATGTATCCTTCTCTTCCGGTGTACAACGCGGAAATTACTTTCCTTTTTGACATCCACTTGCTTGTTTGAGAGGTTCATCATCTGCACTGGAACTACCCCTTCCTTTGCTGCTTTTAGTGTTTTGCATTCCCTTTGTATCCTTTTCTTACGGTTTCCAACGCGGAAATCTCCTGCCTCTTTGACATCCACTTGCTTGTTTGAAAGATTCATCAACCGGACTGGAACTACTCCTTCTTTTGCAGCTATTAGTGTTTTGCATTCCTGTCTAATGTGTCCTAACTGTCCACAATTCCAGCATCTCACTCTGCTAGATCTTCTTCGTTGATTTCGTTCAGGTTTATCTTCCAAACTTTTGACACGCATGATCACTTCATCAAGCGCTGCTTTCAGTGGCTCCTCAGCAACTTCCATCTGACGTACTCTATCTGAGCCATACGCTCTTTTTCCAGCTTCCATTTGAAGGGCTAATGCTAAGACTTCCGCAGGTAGTTTCTTCCCGCTTAGATACAGCTGATTTCTCATCTGTACATCTCGAAGAGCATCGATGAATGTATCAGCTGCCAGTTCGTCTCGATGTTCAGCGTTATAGTTCGGATATGACAGATTAACCAGTCTCACAATGTCAGCCTCTAATTCTTGCAAGGTTTCGCTGACTCCTTGTTTTCGTGTCTTGAGCTGCATGCGATGGAGAGCTTGCATATGACTTTCCCCGTATCTTACTTCTAAGGCCTCCATAATCTTGCTGTAATCACGTTCTGTCGCTGATAGTGTCTGCAAAATTTCAGCAGCAGGTCCCTTCAATGCCAATATAAGCGCATTTGCTTTTTGCTGGTTATCTACCCCAGTTGTTGCTATCTCAAATTGCATCTTAAATATCTGGTACGATGTAGATCCATCAAATACGGGTGTTTTCACTCTAGCTGGAGCTGAAGTAATTGGTGGATTGCTCATGTTACCTGTCTTCAATTGTGCTATTTCTTGACGGAATTCACTCGAAAGATTGCGTAATTTCTCTTCATGTTCTTCGGTAACTTTCCGCAGCTCCCTTTCCATGTTGTTGATTTTGACCTCTGCACTGGATATACGTGACTCAATTACTTCACGTAAACTTTCTTGCTTTGCCATCATATCAGCAAATTGTTGTCGTTGCTCTACTTTTTGTTCTGCTGCCTGTTTCTCTTGTCGAGCCATCATATCAGCAAGTTGTTGTTGTTGCTCTAATTTTTGTTCTGCTGCCAGTTTCTCTTGTCGGGCCATCATTTCTTTCATCAACATCATCATCGGATCAATTGCTGGGGCATTCTGGACAGGAGCTTCCTCCGGCTCTACCTCTATGACCTCTGTGCTTTGGCCTGCTTCTTCTAAAACTTTACGCAGCCGAAAT